>CM054122.1:28163484-28803692 GCA_028751855.1 Ambrosia trifida
GAGAGCTCCACTGATCTGCATGCTCTCCTTGTTGAACCTGTCAATAAATCTTTCCAGTGACTCCCCGTCTTTCCTACGGATGTTGTGGATTTCGGTGATGTCTTTTGAACACCTCCGTTATTGGGAAAAGTTTTGTAGAAAAGCACGGCGGAGTTCAGTCCAATTCGCTATTTCACCTGGTGCCAGACCATCGAACCATACCCTGGCCGCCCCCGTAAGGGTTTGTGCGAACATGTGACACCATGCAGGCATGGGCCATAGTTCGATCTCTGCAACCCCTCCAAAATCATGAATGTGATCGTCCGGATCTGACGTACCGTCATATCTTTTTATTGTTGTGGGCATTTTAAGTTTTGCTGGTAAAGGAGCACTGGCGATACGGGGTGCGAACTTGGAATATGCAGCCATATAGGCTGGGCGATAAGGAGTGGTAAGGTCATCTTCAGCTGTGGTGACGGCTGGTCTTTGCTTTGCCGTGGTGGTGACAGGCTGCGTGACTCCGTGGTGCCCCGATGGGAAGCAGCTCCCTTGCGGGGTCCCTAGGTCGGGAGTGGTAACCACGGTGGAGTATGTGACTTGTGCAACAGGACCCGGACCATGTCCGGAGGACGCTTGAAGTCCGTCGGTGGAGAATAGGTTTACCTGCACACTTTTGAGTTTCGCTTCCTTTTCTTGCTGTGCTTTAAGCTGCAGTAAGAAATCGCGATTCTTGAGTAGAAAATCCGCATCGAACTCTGGTGCGGTATCTTGACTTGTTCGGACGGTGTTGTCCACCAAACTCTGCATGGGCATAAAACGTCCCTCCGTGTTGGTGAGCCCTGCGGACGGGGTCATGACAACAGAGGCCGTAACAGTGGTGGCCCCTTCGCCATGCTCCGCATTTGTGACATCTTCGATAACAAAACCTTCAGATGAAGCCGCCATGGGAAAAACCGTCGATATCTTTACCTTTTAAGGATATAGAAAACGGTTGTACAAACGGATGGCGCCAATTGAAGATCCAAAAAGTGGACGAACCTGCAATTACAGTTAAAACAGGTGCGAATGTGATGGATCTGGAATGCTCCGAACCTAAGCTTAAACCTGCACAAGGTAAAAGACCGTTAGGCTCGTTACAGAGGAGGAGGGAGGGCCTCTCTGTAACCACCCTCCGGCGTGAGGATAAGTATTTGTTTAGTGAGAGAAAGTAGAGAGAGAAAGTGAGATTCGGAGTGTATGCATTCGTGTCTTGATTGTACTTTGGAGGGGGTATTTATAGTGGTTAGCAAAGTTGTACTTTGCTTCGGACCCCCTTTGTACTGTCATTCGGAACCTTTTGACTTCTGGGAGTGGGTTGTACTTCCTTTGGTGGAAACATTATGCCACGTCCTAGTATCTTTGGTCCGTGCCTATGAGATAAGCCGCGGTATAATTATTTATACCTCTTCACATGAGATGTCACCATCACACAAACAAAGTCAAGAATGAGTTAATTCGGGTATGTTAGGTAGAAAATATGCATAGGACCTCCGGTGAAGTTTATCAAAGATAGATGTGTCACGACAGGCATTTGCTCCAATTTTTAACCACAAAAAATGTTAGGATTTCAATTTGTAGCTATAGATTTTTTTAGCCATAGAAATTGTTGATTTTAATTGGTAGCCGTAGAATTATTTGCAGTTATTTTAAAAGACGTTAACAAGAAGATATTTTTTAAAAGTAGATTTATATTATCAATGTCAATAGATTTAGACTATCTGTTGTGAGCCGTAAGCAAGCCCCGACGCGAGCAAGGTTTCAGTCCAGTGCTCACCTCCGGCCACAACAGTCCTGGCGTGAGCACACGTAATGGTGCCCGCGTGTGTGACATCCGTCACCCTTTTATTTTTGCTTAATACAACTTTAGTCCTTCATATTGCTTGTTTGACATATCTAATCCTTGTAATCGGAACTATTATCAAATAATAAAGTTCGGGAATCTATTTCTCACATTATTGTGTCTATTATCAGTCTATTTACATATATATACACTATATAATTATAAAGTGTTAAGTTATTTAAAAGAAAATAATAAAAATAATAATAATAATAATAATAATAATAACAACAACAAAAACAACAACAACAACAACAACAACAACAACAACAACAACAACAATAATAATAATAATAATAATAATAATAACAAGGTTAGAGACCCGTGGGTACCCACGGTGCAAACCAAAGAAAAAATAAAAAAGTAATAAAATAATACTTGTATTATTGAAGTTGTATGTACATAACGTAAATGAAGATAAGTAAAAAAAATGCATCAAAATGTTATAAAATTATTCATAAATCTTGAAATACTTCTTTGTACACAACTTTTGATGTTTTGTTTGTCAGTTCGCCATCTTCATCTAGTATAATTATCTTCAGTCCAGCTCGACTTTTGACCCTTAATAGCGCAACATACAACTGTCCGTGTGAAACAACTAGATCCTTAAAATACAAACCAACTCTGGATAAGGATTGTCATTGACTCTTATTTATTGTCATTGCGAAAGAAACAGCAAGTGGGAATTGTCTTCTGTTAAATTTAAAAGGAATTTTCTTATCCGAAGGGGATAAAGTAATTCTTGGGATAAACGTTCGCATTGCAATGTTACTTCCTGAAATGATTTTCACTTCAATTACACGTTTTCCCATTTTAACAACTTGTAACCTTGTCCTATTGCACAAACCGCTTTTCTGATCAATGTTTTTGAGTAACATTACGGGGACACCAACTTTCAAAACCAAACGGTGGTTTGGTATTCCAGAAAACTTAAGACCATTCAGAACATCAGGAGAAACTAATCTTTCATCAACCTGTTCGTTAACATCTTCGGACTGACAAACACTATCTGAACTTAGATACTCAATTTCCTCACCAGGAAACATTGAAATTAATCTATCATTGATTTCTTGAACAACTTCATTCTTCGGTGCCAATATAGCTCGATCTTGAAAATAATTCGGAATGTGGATGTTATCCAAAAGTGACGGATACACAAAGGATATCAAATCAGAAACATGATCCGAAGATTGAGAAATAAGTAAGTCATCAGGTATCTCAATAACATCTTCACCATCACTTATTGTATCCACCTTTCCTTCTCCTATATCCAAAAGCCAAGCTGCAAACTTTTTAGTTTTTTCGATATCAGACTTGCAGCTTCCAGAAAGCAACCTCATATTTTTTTTGTTAATTCTAAAACAACGCATTTGTGTCAAATGTATGATGAACTTAAAGACGCATTAACAATGTCATGCCTAGTTCCATTTGGTACAACTGTTAGAATTTGTCTAAAGTCACTCCCAAAGACAACGACTTTTCCACCAAATCACAAATCAGACGAGTCAACATCATGAACACCAAATACATCTTTTAAACTTCGATCTAGTGCTTCAAAAGCATGTTTATGAGTCATGGGTGCTTCATCCCATATTTTATATGCATATAAAGTTTGTTTATTGTGTCTATTTCTCACATTAAATAAAGTTCGGGAATCTATTTCTCACATTATTGTGTCTATTATCAGTCTATTTACATATATATACTATATAATTATAATGTGTTAAGTTATTGAAAAGATAATAATAATAATAATAATAACAATAACAATAACAATAATAATAATAATAATAATAATAATAATAATTTAAACACTTAAAAATAAAATTAATGCCGTTCAAAAAAAATTAATACATATAAATAAAATAATTCGAGTCAGCTCACGAGCCGGGACAGGCCTCGCTCGAGCTCGTTTACAATCGAGCCGAGCTGGCTCGTTTTTTTGAGCCGAGTTTTTTCGAGCTTACTTCAAGCGAGTTTTGAACGAACTTCGAGTTATGAGCTTTTTGTACACCCTAATGAGGATTCATTACTCGAATTAGATTTGAAAGCAAAAAAATTGAACGGAGGTTAAATGAGATATTTTGAGTTAGGTCCTTTCCAAATCGAATTTCAACTTGAACTCTTATCTCAGACTTTTAAACTGAGACTTTCAAACAGATTCAGCCTAAATATTTGAATTAGAAATATATATTATTTAATTTTATCTAGAAAATACATACATTTTATTTACTTTCATAACACTTATAAATTGATTCTTCCCCAAACACTTGTCAAACCGCCAGATCACATCGGTGAGCGCTTTCGTCATCCATGATGTTTCCTTCATTGTAATTCCTCTCATATCGACAAAAAAGTAGAAGTGTCGTGCCTTTTGGTCTTGCCATCGTATGCAAGAAACTACCCCTCTCCACACACACACACCGACTAGCTTATATCTCAGGAGCTTCTCTAGATAGACAAATATAACATGAAGCGAAAAAAAATGTGTGTTACGATATAACATAGAACTAAATGTACAATAATATGAGAAAACAACAATTTTAATCACGTGAATAAGAATGAAAATGTATATTATAAAGAGAATGTACGTTAGGATGAGAAGTGGAGGCAGAAACAACCATCATTTGGCGTGATTAATACGGTGGTTTTGAAGGTGTAGTTTTTTTTTTAGAAAAACAACCGGTTTTTTATTTATTACTAAGTTAGAAAATTTAATATTTAAATCAATAAAATTGTAAATGGTTTTTAGTAAGCGAAAATATAAAAAGAATTAGTTAAAATTAAACATTAAATAAATAAGATATAAAAGTGAAATTATGAATGAATAATATAATCTATAATCTATCTATATCTTCCATAATAGAAGAAGCGTGAGTAATGTCAACAAGGCTGATGTGTCAAAATTTTTAACAAATACATACATTTTATTTACTTTCATAACACTTATAAATTGATTCTTCCCCAAACAGTTGTCAAACCGCCAGATCACATCGGTGAGCGCTTTTATCATCCATGATGTTTCCTTCATTGTAATTCCTCTCATATTGACAAAAAAGTAGAAGTGTCGTGCCTTTTGGTCTTGCTATCGTATGCAAGAAATTTTCCCGCTACACACACACCTACTAGCTTATATCTCAGGAGCTTCTATGGATAAACAAATATAACATTAAGTGAAAAAATGTGCGTTACGATATAACATAGAACTTAATGAACAATAATATGAGAAAACACCAATTTTAATCACGTGAATAAGAATGAAAATGTATATTTTAAAGAGAATATACGTTAGGATGAGAAGTGGAGGCAGAAACAACCATCGTTTGGCGTGATTAATACGGTGGTCTTGAAAGTGTAGTTTTTTTTAGAAAAACAACCGGTATTTTATTTATTATTAGGTTAGAAAATTTAATATTTGGTTCAATAAAATTGTTAATGGTTTTTAGTAAGCGAAAATATAAAAAGAATTAGTTAAAATTAAACATTAAATAAATAAGATATAAAAGTGAAATTATGATTTAATAATATAATCTATAATCTATCTATATCTTCCATAATAGGAGAAACATGAGTGATGTCAGCAAGGCTGATGTGTCAAAATTTTTAACAAATACATACATTTTATTTACTTTCATAACACTTATAAATTGATTCTTCCCCAAACTTTTGTCAAACCGCCAGATCACATCGGTGATCCCTTTCGTCATCCATGATGTTTCCTTCATTGTAATTCCTCTCATATTGACAAAAAAGTAGAAGTGTCGTGCCTTTTGGTCTTGCTATCGTATGCAAGAAATATCCCCGCCACACACACACCTACTAGCTTATATCTCAAGAGCTTCTTTGGATAGACAAATATAACATTAAGTGAAAAAATGTGTGTTACGATATAACATAGAACTTAATGAACAATAATATGAGAAAACAACAATTTTAATCACGTGAAAAAGAATGGAAATGTATATTTTAAAGAGAATGTATGTTAGGATGAGAAGTGCAGGCAGAAACAACCATCGTTTGGCGTGATTACTACGGTGGTCTTGAAAGTGTAGTTTTTTTTAGAAAAACAACCGGTTTATTATTTATTATTAGGTTAGAAAATTTAATATTTGGATCAATAAAATTGTAAATGGTTTTTAGTTAGCGAAATTATAAAAAGAATTAGTTAAAATTACACATTAAATAAATAAGATATAAAAGTGAAATTATGATTTAATAATATAATCTATAATCTATCTATATCTTCCATAATAGGAGAAGCGTGAGTGATGTCAGCAAGGCTGATGTGTTAAAATTTTTAACAAATACATACATTTTATTTACTTTCATAACACTTATAAATTGATTCTTCCCCAAACACTTGTCAAACCGCCAGATCACATCGGTGAGCGCTTTCGTCATCCATGATGTTTCCTTCATTGTAATTCCTCTCATATCGACAAAAAAGTAGAAGTGTCGTGCCTTTTGGTCTTGCCATCGTATGCAAGAAACTACCCCTCTCCACACACACACACCGACTAGCTTATATCTCAGGAGCTTCTCTAGATAGACAAATATAACATGAAGCGAAAAAAAATGTGTGTTACGATATAACATAGAACTAAATGTACAATAATATGAGAAAACAACAATTTTAATCACGTGAATAAGAATGAAAATGTATATTATAAAGAGAATGTACGTTAGGATGAGAAGTGGAGGCAGAAACAACCATCATTTGGCGTGATTAATACGGTGGTCTTGAAAGTGTAGTTTTTTTTTTTTTAGAAAAACAACCGGTTTTTTATTTATTATTAAGTTAGAAAATTTAATATTTGGATCAATAAAATTGTAAATGGTTTTTAGTAAGCGAAAATATAAAAAGAATTAGTTAAAATTAAACATTAAATAAATAAGATATAAAAGTGAAATTATGAATTAATAATATAATCTATAATCTATCTATATCTTCCATAATAGAAGAAACGTGAGTGATGTCAACAAGGCTGATGTGTCAAAATTTTTAACAAATACATACATTTTATTTACTTTCATAACACTTATAAATTGATTCTTCCCCAAACAGTTGTCAAATCACCAGATCACATCGGTGAGCGCTTTCGTCATCCATGATGTTTCTTTCATTGTAATTCCTCTCATATCGACAAAAAAGTAGAAGTGTCGTGCCTTTTGGTCTTGCTATCGTATGCAAGAAATTTTCCCGCCACACACACACCTACTAGCTTATATCTCAGGAGCTTCTCTGGATAGACAAATATAACATTAAGTGAAAAAATGTGTGTTACGATATAACATAGAACTTAATGAACAATAATATGAGAAACCAACAATTTTAATCACGTGAATAAGAATGGAAATGTATATTATAAAGAGAATGTACGTTAGGATGAGAAGTGGAGGCAGGAACAACCATCGTTTGCCGTGATTAATACGGTGGTCTTGAAAGTGTAGTTTTTTTAGAAAAACAACCGGTTTTTTATTTATTATTAGGTTAGAAAATTTAAAATTTGGATCAATAAATTTTTAAATGGTTTTTAGTAAGCGAAAATATAAAAAGAATTAGTTAAAATTAAACATTAAATAAATAAGATATAAAAGTGAAATTATGATTTAATAATATAATCTATAATCTATCTATATCTTCCATAATAGGAGAAGCGTGAGTGATGTCAGTAACGCTGATGTGTCAAAATTTTTAACAAATACATACATTTTATTTACTTTCATAACACTTATAAATTGATTCTTCCCCAAACACTTGACAAACCGCCAGATCACATCGGTGAGCGCTTTCGTCATCCATGATGTTTCCTTCATTGTAATTCCTCTCATATCGACAAAAATGTAGAAGTGTCGTGCCTTTTGGTCTTGCCATCGTATGCAAGAAATTTCCCCTCCACACGCACACCTACTAGCTTATATATCAGGAGCTTTTCTGGATAGACAAATATAACATGAAGTGAAAAAATGTGTGTTACGATATAACATAGAACTTAATGTACAATAATATGAGAAAACAACAATTTTAATCACGTGAATAACATTGGAAATGTACATTATAAAGAGAATGTACGTTAGGATGAGAAGTGGAGGCAGAAACAACCATCGTTTGGCGTGATTAATTCGGTGGTCTTGAAAGTGTAGTTTTTTTTTTTTTAGAAAAACAACCGGTTTTTATTTATTATTAGGTTAGAAAATTTAATATTTGGATCAATAAAATTGTAAATGGTTTTTAGTAAGCGAAAATATAAAAAGAATTAGTTAATATTAAACATTAAATAAATAACATATAAAAGTGAAATTATGATTTAATAATATAATCTATAATCTATCTATATCTTCCATAATAGGAGAAACGTGAGTCATGTCAGCAAGGCTGATGTGTCAAATATTTAACAAATACATACATTCTATTTACTTTCATAACAATTATAAATTGATTCTTCCCCAAACTTTTGTCAAACCGCCAGATCACATCGGTGAGCGCTTTCGTCATCCATGATGTTTCCTTCATTGTAATTCCTCTCATATCGACAAAAAAGTAGAAGTGTCGTGCCTTTTGGTCTTGCTATCGTATGTAAGAGATCTAAGCCAGAGCCAGTTCCCATGTACTTTACACTATTTTGTTCATCATCATGACCAACGAACATACTAATCGATAGCTCGTATGAGATCTAAGCCAGTTCCCATGTAAGGCTCGGTTCTGAGTATTCCTCTAACCCAAGGGGAACGGTGTAATCCTCAGAGTTTATCAATATGGTTGTTTTGAGCCCAATGACGTGAACCAAAATTTACCGGTTAAGGGTGAACCCGAAAGGTGAAGAACCCCTAATCATGTCTTATACTTACACATTATTCTCATTACGGTTAAAAGGTGAACCTAAAAGGGGAAGAACCTCTAACCGCATCTTATACTTGAGCAGTATCTACTACTTAATACATTTTGGTTGCATGCATTGTTTCTTGTATTACTTATGTTAGTGTTATGGAAAAGCATAGCACCCTAGTGTAAGGTAAATCGATGATTACGGTCCGGAACGCAATCATGGATCTACAGGTACATGGGGGTGGTGTGTGATTCTACTTAGGCTATTGGTAGACAATCCGTACGAGTCCAAAGTATCAGTAGTGTGGTGGGTTAGCTGCGGTACACCCTATATATAAGCACGAGCAATACTGCGGGAGCGGACTAGGAGTCTGACCAAGAACCTACCCATTACTATCTCTTTATTAGATCGTTGACTAATAGCTAGCATTTTCGATAAGAATGTTCTTACACGAGCTTCAATTCGACTTCCTAGAGTCTTTCTCTGGACCATCCACATAGAAAACACAAACTTTGTATACTCTTACACTCTCTGTTAGTCGAAATCCTGGTGCACGTCCTTAATAAAGTTCGGTCAGAAACTTTCTAAAGTAAGGGAAGCTACTATAACACTGCCCTGCCCTAACCAGTTACATACGTTTCCCAAACCTTGCTCATTATAAACTCTTAATTCTCTAACCTTGGGTCAAACTTTAAGGATTTTTAAACTCTTATTTTGGGTATTAAACAACTACTTCAAACTTTGTCAAATCATGGCTGATGCATTTCTTTAAATCTACTTGCCTTTTTACAAATGTCCTTTGTTTCATGGAAACCTCCACTTGAAAGTAATTTCGGGACGAAATTTTCTAAAGTAGGGGAGACTGTGACAACCTGCACCCTTCACTTTTCATAAATGTGCATAATTGGTTCCTCAACTATTTCAAAATTTTCATTTTTAACCCTCGTATTTTAATAGGACCAAAATTCACAATTTAATAAAACTTATAATTTTTATAAGTAAAAGTATGCACGTTTTATACTCACATCTACACCCGAGCACGTATGTTTCAGACCTTGATACTCAAAGCCCTTAATTTTCGGTCCTAAAACAACTTAGAAACCGAAGGAAACAAGTCTAGAACTTAAAATTGATTAAATTAGAAAAATTATTTTTTTTAGCCCTCGCGGTCCGCTGAGACAGTCAAACAGTCAAAGTCCCAGTCAAAGTCTCAGTCAAAGTCCTAGTCAAAGTCTCAGTCAAAATCCTAGTCAAAGTCCTAGTCAAATAGTCAATTCATCTTAAAACCTTACTTTATTGTGTTGACCAATTTTAAAGCCTAATTGAATCCAAAACTAGTATAAAAACCCACCTATTACCCATTACACGTTGCACCTCTAAATCGATTGTTTCAATTCGATTAAACTCTCCCTCATACCTTTCTTGTAGAGTATATTACTTCTACATTTGAAGCTTTGATTATAAGCTCTTGTAATTGGCGAATTGGAAGCTTGATATTTTTCCTATTCGGTTTCTTTTCTTCTAAATTGGACTAGTTTCGTTGTTGAATCTTTGGATTGCTCGCATTTTCACGCTCGCTTAGTCATCTAGTCATTTGGCGAAAGTGAGTATTTCCTATCCCCTTTTTGCTTTTATTCATTTTTGGGATGTTACATGTACGCTTATACAAATTACAAATACAAGTTTACATTTTTACAATACCATTCTCGTACTATGTGCATTTGCTTACAAACGTGCTTTATGCTTAGACATTACATGTATACATTTGTACTTAGTGAAACCATTAACATTGTACAAGCCGACCTTAACATTGGATAGCGCTATTGGATTGACAACCAGCCTAGGTTGATTCTCCCCCTTTTTCATCGGAGAATCCATGGTCATTGTTAAGTTATTATCCAATTATTTGGATAAGGACACCGCCGTTCATTTAGTACATTATACAGCCACAGGATTGATTTCGCTTATTTGTATGATACACAGTTTACATAAATGCATTGTAGCTTGCACTTGAATTGTATAACATTTTTCCAACTTACTATATGTATTAAAACTAGGAATGCTCATCAACATTTCATATGTTGACAAAAATTATTTTGTACATGTTTCAGGTGCAGTTTGATCTTAGTACTATAGCATTGGACTTTAGTGCTTGCTTTTAATAAGTTATTTCAATTTTCATGTTTCGTTCAGACTTTTGTATTTTTTTTCCATTTCATCTATGTAAGACAATTTAAATTATTCAATAATATATTTACATTTTAGTACCATGTGCTTTTGAACAATCGTCACTACGTGACACCTCGATGATTCCGCCATCGGTTGGGGTGTTACAGATTGGTATCAGAGCCATGGTTATAGGGAATTAGGTTATTAGAATGCCTTTTATCCTAGTCTATAACCAAGCTTACATTCACGAGTCCTCTCGTGTTTATTTCTCTTTATCCTATTATTTTCTTACAAGATATTTTCGCTATGATTCTTTCTCGTTATTCTTTCGGTGTGTTGTTTAAAGAAGAAGATACTCGTATTTCACAAACGAAACGATATCACCAAGTTAGGAGTGACAATCATACCTTGGTGATTAGTTTCACTCCTCTATATGTTATTTATCTTAGGAATATATCTTTGAGATAGGAGTGACATCCACACCTCCAAGAGTATTTCTTTCAAAAAGGAACTTATCCACTAAGATGGGAGTGATATCCTTAACTTAGTGATTGGTTTAATTCCACAATCATTTTCAATTTTGAAACACATCTTTGAGTTAGGACTGAAATCCAAATCTCAAGGATCTATTTTTGCATCTCGTTTTTAATCTCGCTAAAGTTTTGGAATTCACTAGTGATGGGGCACGTGCAATCTGGAAGGGTGAGCGCCTGTATCCTGAGTTTTCTGTCTAGGCCTGGTATTTCGTATAAATCCCAATCAGACACGGGACCCGTATACCTACCTGGGAACTCTTGGGATGAGCATTCACTTATAGGCTAAAGTACGCCCCCACAAGTCACTAGGAAATTTCAAATACTTGGGTTAGTCAAAGTTTCCTATGGAAACAATTCCAATGTTTTATATCATTGATATTTATGTTTGTTTATCATTTGAAGATTCCATTTAATCACTTGATGTTTCATATGCCATTATTCATTGATCATTCGCTTTTGAATCCCTTATCATCATTACTAAAACTTTTGTTCGATATATTGTCGCATTAAAGCTTACACTATTTCACTTATGCTCATGATTTTTACACTATAAGGTATTACTCGTTTTGCGTTAAAACATTTTTACCCACGACTTAAGTTTTAAACTCTGTGTTTAACTTTGATCACAAACTGATTTTAGGAATGTTGCGTCATCATACAGTTAAAAATGAACATGGTTTTTTCAAACTTATTATTTCAACCTGTTTTATACCTTCAGGTTTACAAACTTACTTGATTGAATTCACAGTATATCCTCATATACCTAATACTAATATTGCTGCACCCAGTCTCCTAAGCCATAGCCAACTACCATTAGTTAGAACTTCTTAGTCAGACTAAACTCATACATAAATCCCTACCTACACGATACGCACTAGTACACTACTCTCTAAAACGATTAATTTGACAACTTATTCTATAAGTCTTTTCACAAAGCCAATTCTCCAAATTAGAACACACTTTTCATACACCTTGTGCCTTGAAATAAATAGCCCGCTATGAGCCCAAAGAGATGTCTTAACGATCCTGCAAATAAAATGATCTTTCAATGTATAAATTTCGTAAAAGTTTGAAAATTTAAAAGGTTTCAAGTTTACCCAGTCTTAACGGGTAACACTTCGATTTTCTCAACATTTTATAACAATTAAAAATTTTTGACTTTTCAACCCACAAGTTAAAGAAATGTTTAAATACAGAAAATTTTATTTTCCAAAATTCGTCAAGGCATCTGGGATCATTCCCAACCTTCACATCATTTTAAATCTTGGTCTTTCGAAACACATTAGATTTACACACACTTCATGAAATGGTTTCATCTTGCATTTTATAAACTTGCATTGTATATTTTACAAATCAAATGTAAATCTGCATGTTTTCATATAACGTATCCAATATATGTTTTTGGGAGGAACTTCCAACTAATAATATACCTTATAACACTTTTCAAACTCGACTTCTCGTAAACACATGAAAATGTGTACCTACGAAATCTTTTCAAGTGAACCTGTTTTGAACTTAAAACATTCTTCGGTTTCCAAAAAGTTATCCTCATACCAGTAGACTATACGTCTGTTCTGCGCACTTTCATTTATAATAAATTTCATTATTTTTTTACACCATTCTATTTATAGTTACGTTCGTACATTATCTTATTATTTTTGTATTATTCTTTTGTTGGTAGTTATTTTCACGCGTTATTCGCAACTATTCTCGCACTAGTTATTAGTAGTTATTCTTACAACACTAGTTTTGAACATTAATTTAACTCGTTTACTTTCATTTTGTGCAAATTGTGCGATTTACTCGATTTACGTTATGCTATTCTTTCAATCAAAATTTTATGCTATACTTATATACTTACATGAACGCATATTTGGCATGCATATTTTTTTTGTTGTGAGCAAAACCCTGTTATACTTTACATTATTTTGTTCATCATCATGACCAACGAACAT
Organism: Ambrosia trifida; assembly: GCA_028751855.1. NCBI lineage: Eukaryota > Viridiplantae > Streptophyta > Magnoliopsida > Asterales > Asteraceae > Ambrosia > Ambrosia trifida. Next base: position 28,176,827 of record CM054122.1, read on the forward strand.
ACTAATTGATAGCTCGTATGAGATCTAAGCCAGTTCCCATGTACGGATCGGTTCAGAGTATTCCTCTAACCCAAGGGGAACGGTGTAATCCTCAGAGTTTATCAATATGGTTGTTTAGAGCCCAATGATGTGAACAAAAATTTACCGGTTAAGGGTGAACCCGAAAGGTGAAGAACCCCTAATCATGTCTTATACTTACACATTATTCTCATTACGGTTAAAAGGTGAACCTAAAAGGGGAAGAACCTCTAACCGCATCTTATACTTGAGCAGTATCTACTACTTAATACATTTTGGTTGCATGCATTGTTTCTTGTATTACTTATGTTAGTGTTATGGAAAAGCATAGCACCCTAGTGTAAGGTAAATCGATGATTACGGTCCGGAACGCAATCATGGATCTACAGGTACATGGGGGTGGTGTGTGATTCTACTTAGGCTATTGGTAGACAATCCGTACGAGTCCAAAGTATCAGTAGTGTGGTGGGTTAGCTGCGGTACACCCTATATATAAGCACGAGCAATACTGCGGGAGCGGACTAGGAGTCTGACCAAGAACCTACCCATTACTATCTCTTTATTAGATCGTTGACTAATAGCTAGCATTTTCGATAAGAATGTTCTTACACGAGCTTCAATTCGACTTCCTAGAGTCTTTCTCTGGACCATCCACATAGAAAACACAAACTTTGTATACTCTTACACTCTCTGTTAGTCGAAATCCTGGTGCACGTCCTTAATAAAGTTCGGTCAGAAACTTTCTAAAGTAAGGGAAGCTACTATAACACTGCCCTGCCCTAACCAGTTACATACGTTTCCCAAACCTTGCTCATTATAAACTCTTAATTCTCTAACCTTGGGTCAAACTTTAAGGATTTTTAAACTCTTATTTTGGGTATTAAACAACTACTTCAAACTTTGTCAAATCATGGCTGATGCATTTCTTTAAATCTACTTGCCTTTTTACAAATGTCCTTTGTTTCATGGAAACCTCCACTTGAAAGTAATTTCGGGACGAAATTTTCTAAAGTAGGGGAGACTGTGACAACCTGCACCCTTCACTTTTCATAAATGTGCATAATTGGTTCCTCAACTATTTCAAAATTTTCATTTTTAACCCTCGTATTTTAATAGGACCAAAATTCACAATTTAATAAAACTTATAATTTTTATAAGTAAAAGTATGCACGTTTTATACTCACATCTACACCCGAGCACGTATGTTTCAGACCTTGATACTCAAAGCCCTTAATTTTCGGTCCTAAAACAACTTAGAAACCGAAGGAAACAAGTCTAGAACTTAAAATTGATTAAATTAGAAAAATTATTTTTTTTAGCCCTCGCGGTCCGCTGAGACAGTCAAACAGTCAAAGTCCCAGTCAAAGTCTCAGTCAAAGTCCTAGTCAAAGTCTCAGTCAAAATCCTAGTCAAAGTCCTAGTCAAATAGTCAATTCATCTTAAAACCTTACTTTATTGTGTTGACCAATTTTAAAGCCTAATTGAATCCAAAACTAGTATAAAAACCCACCTATTACCCATTACACTTTGCACCTCTAAATCGATTGTTTCAATTCGATTAAACTCTCCCTCATACCTTTCTTGTAGAGTATATTACTTCTACATTTGAAGCTTTGATTATAAGCTCTTGTAATTGGCGAATTGGAAGCTTGATATTTTTCCTATTCGGTTTCTTTTCTTCTAAATTGGACTAGTTTCGTTGTTGAATCTTTGGATTGCTCGCATTTTCACGCTCGCTTAGTCATCTAGTCATTTGGCGAAAGTGAGTATTTCCTATCCCCTTTTTGCTTTTATTCATTTTTGGGATGTTACATGTACGCTTATACAAATTACAAATACAAGTTTACATTTTTACAATACAATTCTCGTACTATGTGCATTTGCTTACAAACGTGCTTTATGCTTAGACATTACATGTATACATTTGTACTTAGTGAAACCATTAACATTGTACAAGCCGACCTTAACATTGGATAGCGCTATTGGATTGACAACCAGCCTAGGTTGATTCTCCCCCTTTTTCATCGGAGAATCCATGGTCATTGTTAAGTTATTATCCAATTATTTGGATAAGTACACCGCCGTTCATTTAGTACATTATACAGTCGTAGAATTGATTTCGCTTATTTGTATGATACATAGTTTACATAAATGCACTGTAGCTTGCACTTGAATTGTATAATATTTTTCCAACTTACTATATGTATTAAAACTAGGAATGCTCATCAACATTTCATATGTTGACAAAAATTATTTTGTACATGTTTCAGGTGCAGTTTGATCTTAGTACTATAGCATTGGACTTTAGTGCTTGCTTTTAATAAGTTATTTCAATTTTCATGTTTCTTTCAGACTTTTGTATTTTTTTTTTCCATTTCATCTATGTAAGACAATTTAAATTATTCAATAATATATTTACATTTTAGTACCATGTGCTTTTGAACAATCGTCACTACGTGACACCTAGATGATTCCGCCATCGGTTGGGGTGTTACAATAATAAATCTATAATCTATCTATATCTTCCATAATAGGAGAAGCGTGAGTGATGTCAACAAGACTGATGTGTCAAAATTTTTAACAAATACATACATTTTATTTACTTTCATAACACTTATAAATTGATTCTTCCCCAAACACTTGTCAAACCGCCAGATCACATCGGTGAGCGCTTTCGTCATCCATGATGTTTCCTTCATTGTAATTCCTCTCATATCGACAAAAAAGTAGAAGTGTCGTGCCTTTTGGTCTTGCTATCGTATGCAAGAAATTTTCCCGCCACACACACACCTACTAGCTTATATCTCAGGAGCTTCTTTGGATAGACAAATATAACATTAAGTGAAAAAATGTGTGTTACGATATAACATAGAACTTAATGAACAATAATATGAGAATACAACAATTTTAATCACGTGAATAACAATGGAAATGTATATTATAAAGAGAATGTACGAGAGGATGAGAAGTGGAGGCAGAAACAACCATCGTTTGGCGTGATTAATACGGTGGTCTTGAAAGTGTAGTTTTTTTTTTAGAAAACAACCAGTTTTTTATTTATTATTCGGTTAGAAAATTTAATATTTGGATCAATAAAATTGTAAATGGTTTTTAGTAAGCGAAAATATAAAAAGAATTAGTTAATATTAAACATTAAATAAATAACATATAAAAGTGAAATTATGATTTAATAATATAATCTATAACCTATCTATATCTTCCATAATAGGAGAAACGTGAGTTATGTTAGCAAGGCTGACGTGTCAAAATTTTTAACAAATACATACATTCTATTTACTTTCATAACACTTATAAATTGATTCTTCCCCAAACTTTTGTGAAACCGCCAGATCACATCGGTGAGCGCTTTCGTCATCCATGATGTTTCCTTCATTGTAATTCCTCTCATATCGACAAAAAAGTAGAAGTGTCGTGCCTTTTGGTCTTGTTATCTTATGTAAGAAATATCCCCTCCACACACACACCTACTAGCTTATATCTCAGGAGCCTCTCGGGATAGACAAATATAACATGAAGTGAAAAAAAATGTGTGTTACGATATAACACAGAACTTAATGTACAATAATATGAGAAAACAACAAGTTTAATCAGGTGAATAAGAATGGAAATGTATATTATAAAGAGAATGTACGTTAGGATGAGAAGTGGAGGTAGAAACAATCATCGTTTGGCGTGATTAATACGGTGGTCTTGAAAGTGTAGTTTTTTTTTTCTTATAGAAAAACAACCGGTTTTTTTATTTATTATTAGGTTAGAAAATTTATATTTGGATCAATAAAATTGTAAATGGTTTTTAGTAAGCGAAAATATAAAAAGAATTAGTTAAAATTAAACATTAAATAAATAAGATATAAAAGTGAAATTATGATTTAATAATATAATCTATAATCTATCTATATCTTCCATATTAGGAGAAGCGTGAGTGATGTCAGTAAGGCTGATGTGTCAAATTTTTTTAACAAATACATACATTATATTTACTTTCATAACACTTATAAATTGATTCTTCCCCAAACACTTGTCAAACCGCCAGATCACATCGGTGAGCGCTTTCGTCATCCATGATGTTTCCTTCATTGTAATTCCTCTCATATCGACAAAAAAGTAGAAGTGTCGTTCCTTTTGGTCTTGTCATCGTATGCAAGAAATTTCCCCTCCACACACACACCTACTAGCTTATATCTCAGGAGCTTCTCTGGATAGACAAATATAATATGAAGTGAAAAATTATGTAGATGTCACATCATGCATGGATATCTTACCCAATTTGGAGTGTTTGTGAAATCAATTAATAAACACATCATCATACTCAGATTATCATGTAGGTCAAAACCCCTAATCATATTATCCCTAACAACATCATGAATCTATCCCCAAATTCATCAAAATCCCCAAATTAGCCATAACATCAACATACCATACTTTGTAACCTAGATAATAAAAACTCATCAGTTATAACCAACCTAGGATATCTCTACATCATCCATATATCATACAACATCAAATAATCAAATAACATAACCATGAAGGATCATTAACATATGTTAATACATAAGAAAACTCATGTTTTATGATAAGGTTTTGTTTGGAAAGGCTTTAGATAGATTATTATTCATAAAAGTCATCTTAGATCAGATCTGGAACTTTGGGGTTTTATAAAAACGAATTAAAATCGCTTAAAAAGGATTTAGAATGAAGAACACACCTTAGATCTTCACTTGTAATGATTTAGAGAGTTGGATTATGAAAAACAAGCTCAAAAACTCCTTCCCCAACGATAAGAGTCGAAAGAGAGTGTTTAGAGGCGTTTAGGGTTTGTGAAATGATGAAAAATGACTAAGGATGGTATTTATAGTATGTCCAGGTTCGACCCCTACATGTGGGCGAACGTGGAGTTAAGTGGTCGAATGTAGTATTTTTAAAACAGATAGCTAGGTTCAACCCTTTTTATGGGTCGAACATAGTTTTATTTGGTCGAAGTAGACCTTTAACAGGCTGAGGGCCAGGTTCGACCCTTCGAATGATCGAACCAGGAAAATGCCTTTTTCCAGATTTCCAGTTTGTCGTGTTTAGCACATTTTAACGCACCCTAACACATGAACATGTAATCCTAATCTATGTTTAACATATATAAGCATGGACAATCATCTAAACATCATTTAAACACGTATTTGTATATAATCCACCACATAAGAGTCAATCTACGCATAACACTTAATCTAGTTTATGTAATTCACCAACAACGGGACTCAAGACTCGTGTGTATGTAAAAGACACCAATGATCCTCCAGATCATTGAACCCTGGACAATACGTAAGAAAATCCCAACTCAAATAACCCAGTTAAGTACGTAAATAAACTGTTTCCCGCTAAGGTAGACTTATAAGTTTAAATATGTCAAGTCAAATATGCCGGGTGTCACATTATCCCCGTGTTGAAAGAATTTTCATCCCGAAAATTGCACAAAGCTAAAAAGGAAAGAGGCGAAAAGAAGGAAACGAAAGAAAATTTACCAGTTTGTCACATCATTCCCCCCGTTAAAAGGAATCTCGCCCCGAGATTCACTCAGCTTCAGCGGTAACATGTCTAGATTCAAACGCATGCTTAGGAAAAAGATGAGGATATTTGGACTTCATCAAGTCCTCCCATTCCCATGTGAACTCCGGTCCACGATTTGAATTCCTACGGATCTTAACGATTCGGATTTTACTCCGACGAAGACTACGAATCTTGTAGTCTAGAATTTCAACTGGTTCCTCCAGAATGCGAAGACGATCGTCAACTTTGATCTTTTCCAAAGGAACAATAAGAGATTCATCCGTCAAACACTTCTTCAAGTTAGACACATGGAAGAAGTTGTGGACACTACCGAGCTCCGCCGGCAAGTCAAGTCTGTATGCCACCGGTCCAATCTGTTCCAGGATTGCCAATGGTCCGACATAACGAGGGTTAAGTTTTCCACGCTTCCCAAAGCGTATGACGCCCTTCCATGGAGAAACTTTTAGAAGTACCCTGTCCCCAACCTGGAACTCCAAAGGTTTGCGACGGCGATCGGCATAACTCTTCTGACGATCCCGCGCAGCCGCTAAACGGTTACGAATTTGTACGATTTTCTCCGAAGTTTCGTACACAAGTTCCGGACTAGTGAGCTGACTCTCGCCCACCTCGACCCAACAAAGAGGAGACCGGCATTTCCGTCTGTAAAGAGCCTCGAACGGATGCACGAAGCATGTCCTCCAAAGTTTGAATCGTCTGATCACTCTGACCATCTGTTTGCGGATGATAGGCTGTACTCATGTCCAGCTGAGTACCTAAGGCTTTATGAAGAGCCTTCTAGAAACGCGAAGCAAAACGAGAATCACGATCAGAAATGATAGAAACAGGCACCCCGTGCTTAGAAACCACTTTCTTGAGATAAATGTGAGCCAAACGCTCGAGTCCGTCAGTTTCCTTAATGAGAAGGAAGTGTGCCGATTTTGTCAACCTGTCGACAATCACCCAAATCATATCACAACCACCTGGTGATTTCGGTAGTTTGGTGACAAAATCCATCGTGATTCGCTCCCACTTCCATTCGGGAAGCTCTGGTTGTTGCAGGAGACCAGACGGGCTTCTGGTACTCCACCTTGACTTTTGCACAAGTCAAGCATTTGCTAACATAGGAGGCGATGTCAGCTTTCATGTTTGGCCACCAGTAGAGTATCTTCAAGTCTGCAAAACAATGATTCCTCCTGATCGAAGGCCTACTAGAGACTACTGTGATCGGTATAAATGACCCACCGGTACCATCCAAGTAGCATCTCCAAAGGACCCACATCAAACCGATGGACGCAAAATGACAAACAAGTCCAGTACCGAAAAAGACTTGATGAATACGAAATGCCTAAGGATGTGAATAAGGATAAAACCAAGGTGCAAAGAAAATCAAGAAAAGAAAACTCACCGGTAACAGCATCAGGATCCTTCTGACCAGTTCGTCTGCCACCCTCGCCTTGCTTCTTCTTAGGACAATCCCGCTTGAAGTGCCTAATATCCCCACAGTGTTAACATCTCTGTTTCCCCTGAGGAGCGGGAGTAGGGACAACCGGATGAATCTGGGCTGGCTGAAGATTGACTCTGCAGTTCTTGGCAACATGGCCCACACGCTTACAACGGTTGCAACCAAACTTCTCACAGCTGCCATGATGATGGAACCCACACACGACACATTTTGGATTCTTCCCAGCATATCCCCCTTGACGCTAACCAGACGATGAACTCGATACTACCCCATTTCCTTTTGTTGCTTTCAGTCCCGCCAAAGATGTGGGGCTAGCATTCCATGAACACCTTAAAAGTAAACACTTGCTGACCCAGAGGAGGTGGGGGTGGAGGATGAGCGGCATTCCCACCGACGCCTTGCTGAGCAGCCTGATAAGTAGTAAGGGCAGCAGTCACATGTTGCTGGATTAGGTCCTTCAGCTCTTCTGGGGTTATGTTGATGTTGTCGCGACTCCCATCACCGTTACGTTCACCACGACTTCCAAACATCTTCTGCTGTAATAAGAACGAAACATTCAACCCATCACCAATGCTAAACCAACAGAAATCAAAAGGAGCCAAGAATTGGGCCCAAACGTGACCATTGATCCCAACACGAGGTCTACCAAGTCTTCCATGTATTTCAACTTATGATTTCATGTGCACCCGAAATGATAAATTGCTCTACATGGTCCTCTTGGCGTGCCCCGAGCTTGAACCTCAAACCACCCGATACCTATAACCTTAAAAGAAACCGTTATCGCACGAACATCCCAAAGTGAACAATCACTCAGGGGTGTACTATGACAAGTACTAGTGCATAATAGTGTGTGTGTGTGTAGGCAAGTGTGCACATTAGAGCATAGAGGGGAGATATCAAAACCTGGACAGATCTCAGAAGTATGCCGAAGCCACCCCAATGTACATTACTGCTAAGTATAAGCGATAAGCCTCTTCATCTTCACACCCGAAGAAGAAGATAGAACAAAGGTAGAAATAAAGAAAGATAGATAATGTGATACTTGTGTGACGAGGACACCGACACCCTGACAAGGTTAGTACGTTTACCAAACGGCACGACTCAAAATATGTGTGACCGTCTAACGTGTGTGATACTCGGCTATAGTCCAGACTCTAAATGCAGTCCTAGTTCACTATAACCATTGGCTCTGATACCAATCTGTCACACCCTCAAATTCCACGTGCGGGGTTTTACCGCGAGGTGCATGACAAACCAGGATCCAAGTCAACGGCCACAACAAATGACAACTATATGATATGAAAAACAACGTAAACTGCCCATTAAGTTTTCAAAAATCTAACCATCGCTACAGAAGCGTAAAACTTTATTACAAACTAGAAGTAAAACATAAAAGTCTGAAAGTACTAAATGACATGCAAGTGAATCCTAGACGCCGTGAGACTCCGTGCACCTAGACTCGATGCTGCTACATCAACGACCTGAGAAACATGCCAAAAAGATGTCAACATAAAATGCTGGTGAGTTCACAGGTTTTATAATAAGCGTTTCGTAAATCCTTTGAAAACCGTTACCGTTACTACTATGCTGTGTGAACACTAGCTAGGTGTTAAGTTAATTACCACTACAGTTGAAACCATTGCTGACTGTGTTCGTTACTGTTTGGTACCCCTCAGACTACCGTCATTCCCGGTAGGCCATGTGTGTTTGAGACAATATGCACCCGCCCGGCCTCCATCCGTCGAGTGGGGTTTGTCAGGCCCAATAGCGCTATCCACATTTCCCCGCTACATACCCGTATTAGTGGTTTCATTGGGATTTAGATGAGCCATATAGTAATATAATGATAGCCATAGTATAACTTGAAATCATGTGTTAAAAGTGTGGAAGCATGTTTTTCCCCCGAAAACAAAACTAATAAAAGTGGGGCCGTGAACTCACCTTAGGTTGCGTCTGTTGTGTTAAGAAAGATCCAACACGCGTGTGATAGCCCCAACTAGTGGCGACCTATCAATGAGTTTACATAAGTGTGATGACTACTAACCCGAAGGCTAATCAGTCCCCAATTGTCCAGACCGTGACCGTGTATGTTGAAAACATGTTTGAACGTTAAACCGACCAGACCAGACAAGGCCCGACGTCCCATAGGTGACCGACATTCCACGTGTTATCCAAATACAAGATATCATGCAACATATGCAATTAAACAACTAGCATGCGCAAAAGTTTACTATGTCTAGCATAACGCCCAACTAACGCATAAACATGTCTGAACACGTGTTACCAAGTTATTAGACATGTCACGGGGTTCCTAACATGTTCCTAGGTGTCAAACCATGTTCCGGGATGTTAAAATACACATATAACAGAAGTACACGCGATTAGGAATCAAACATGCAAGTAGGAAAGTCAACTGGTGATTAGGATGGTCAAACTAGTGATTTGGATTGTAATCACATGTGTTACACATGATTAGGATCCTAATCGCCCTTAGATAGATGCGATTAGGGCTACTCACGTGTTCCTCAGGCGATTAGAACTCCCTAATCACCCCCTGCAGGTTGTTTCCACTTTTTCGCGCGTTTAACCCTCCAAATCAGGTCCGAAACAGGTGGAAACACCCTTATCAAACCCAAAACATTTATCAACCTGTTTCAAGCAAAAATCCCCAAATTATCATCATCCTAATAGCCCCGAATGCACGCATTTCCCAAAATAGCATATTTAGCATGTAAACATCACATCAACATGAAAAACTTACCCTAAATAGCAAATATCAAGATTTCATCACATAACGACGTTGTCCGACATTACCCTACTGTTCTATCATCATCCTTGAGTAACCCTAACGTCAAACAATCAACAAGACACAACATATCATCATTAATCTTTCATACTCATTCAAACGGGTCAAAACACCTATTATCAACAATACACAACTATGGACTTTCAAACTCAACAATAATCATGCTAACAACCTATTTACCTCAGAAACATATCAAATACACAAGGATCATCATGTTTTATCAATAAAAATCCGATCTTTGCATGATTACATCACATAGAAACCGATTTTAATAAGTTTTCAAAGACACAAATGTTTAGAAATCAGGTCTGGACCTTTAGGGACCAAAACAATAACATTACGAAGGTTTGGGATGAAGAACACACCTTGGATTTGCAAGATAACTAGTTGTAAAGCTTGTAAAGGTATGTTTCTATAAAAAAACGTGTTCCAGAGGGTGTTTGTAGGTTGAGTGGGGTTATGGGACGTCTAGGGTTGCACAAATGATGTTTTAAAAGTCAAGGGTGTTATTTATAGGCGTTTCTAGTTGTCAAGAACAGAACCAGCGATTACAGCCTGCAACTGGCGATTGGGGCTCTCAATCGCCTATAATAACTAGTGATTGGGGCCAATCGCCTATAATAACTAGTGATTGGGGCCAATCACCTATAATGTCATGCAATTACACGTAATCACCTATAATGTCATGCAATTACACGTAATCGCCTATAATGTCATGCAATTACACGTAATCACCTATAATGTCATGCAATTACACGTAATCACCTATAATGTCATGCAATTACACGTAATCACCTATAATGTCATGTGATATACGTTAAAATATACATATATAAATCCCTGATTCAACTCCCAAATTACGCGTTTTCGAACATAATTGCACGAATTCGGTACTTAACCGCTTCATATGTTTATTGCAGGTCTTAAATGACGTCCCACGAACAAAGACGAAGAAACCGAGCGGAATCTGGACCAAATGGGAAGTTGCTGCAAAAATCAGCTAAGTCTAGAAGAAGTGCACGGTCGTGCACCCCAGGTGCACGCCCGTGCGGGCTCACTTTGCTCGGACACAAGGCTGCACGGTCAGGTGCACCAGCCAGTGCACTCGAGTTACTCGGACACTAGCAGACCCGCACGACCGTGCACCCCAAGCGCACGACCGTGTGGGTATCAAAGATATTTCCAGAAACCAGCCAATCCACTTGCCCACTTGCACGTCACTTCGTAAAGTTAAAGTGCACGGCCGTGCACAAAACCAAAAGTTCTATAAAAACAGAGCACACCATACTGATCAAGTATTGGGTTTTCTCTGGACGATTTGGGGCGATTTCTGGACCATCAAGGCTGCTGGAAGGCCGTCTAACAAGCTCGGGATTCAATCCGGATCATCTAGCATCATCCAATCCATCACATTCAAGATTTATGGTTTGATCTATTAAACTTTAAGTTGATTCAAATCTGAATATTTTGGCTTGTATGTGTTGTTTATGTATTACATTATAGTCTACGGATAATATTTAGTAATCGTTAGTATTAAAAACAATCGTTTGTATGTAATCATGTTTTGTATAAATTTGGCGTTTTTCATGTTTGGATCTTGATGATCATAGCGCAACCTTGTTTCATTGTTATTGGATTTGTGATAGTGTTTGAATGACTTTGATGATTGTCGAATGTGTTAGGCGGATAAATGTTGAAAAACCGCACGTTTAATCATCCGGTAGTAGACTAGTTAACTTGTTAATAAGTTTACGCCATGAAACTGTAACCGGGTATTGGTTTGGTTAAAGTCAGTCGAATAACGGTTAAAAATGCTTACCAGCACGTAAAAGGGTTTTAAAAGCTTAATGGTGCCGTTACTGATCTTTGACACGGTTAATGATCTTTGGTAGTTATTTTGGTAAAAATAGCGATGTTAGTAGATCTATGTTCAAAGTTGGTAAAATGGAATAGGTTGTGAAATGCTCTACTTTATGCTAGTTTAGGTGGCTGTAATGTGTATTCGGTATCGCTTTCCTGAATTAGTGAGGTTAGAAAACTCTTAACAGATGACTAACTTATCTTTAGAAGATCTGCATGAGATCATATCAGCTGCTCGCTAATAAACGACTTGAAGTGGTTAACGTGTGTATTCGTGTTAGCTTTCTGTATAGTTGTCATGTTAGGATGCTCGAAAGGGACACTAACTGTTGGAAAATGGGAATGTTGATCGCACGCCTATATTTCTTATTATATGTAGATGACATGCTAGGATTGGTATATTATAGTTTATATAGTTATATTTTCTATTTGGAGCCTTACTTGAGTTATTTATATGTTTTAGAATTAATCTAGTTATAAACAAACTTCAAACTATCTTTTCCTACTGGTAAATCGGGGATAAAGTCTTAGTACCATTGCTCCGCGCGCGTCCATGGATCGATTTATGGTTCTTATCTGTACATTACTACATATATGACAGGGTACACTTGCCCTATTGTGTGTGTTTTAATATTAAAGTCTAAACCATTTTTATAAATATAAAAGCAGAAACGTGTGTTATTTTATCGGTAAATTATGCGTACTAGCAGTCACGTCAAGTTTTTGGTGCCGTTGCCGGGGACGCGACGAGCTTTAGGAACGAACCTAGTCAACTTTTCACCAGTGTACATGCTTATGAATACTTGTTTATACTTCGTTGATTCGTTATTTCATTCATTTATTTGCATATATGATTCTTTTATTGTTTATTTGATTTATCTGTCTGTTGATATTTTGGATTGATTTTAGATTGGTTTATAGGTTTGTATATAGATTCGTTTATTTATCTGCTTATAGGATTGTTTAATTTGATTATTCGTTCATTAGGATGTTGATAAATTTAATTGATTGATTATTGGATTTATTGGTTTGTCTATGAATTTGATTTTTTCGTTATTTGATTGATTAGATTTATTTGTTCGTATTTGGACTAATTATTAATTTCATTCTTTGTATAGTTTTAGGCTTAGTCTGTTTATTTCTGTTCATTCTATTGATTCTATTAGTTTTTGTTTGATTTTCTCGAGTATATAGCTTTCCGTTATTTTCGTATGTATTTATGGATTGTATATTTTATTTATTTATTTTTCTGTCTTTTATCGCCTTTTGGGTTTGTCATCTATTCGCCTGTTGCAACTGTATCATTCTTATATGCAGGTTGATGTCCACGAACCCCGGGCCTTCTGGTGATCTTTCTGAGGAGGAGCGAGGGCGTATCTTGAGGAGACGTGAGAAGTTGCGTCTAGTTTCTGATATTCTTATTTCTATTCCTATAGTTGAGGTCTCAGTTGACGAGGCGAGGCACGATCTGGCTGACGACGAGGGGTCGGAAGCCCATAGTGACATTATCATGGCGGATGATGACATTCCGCTTAATGATAGTGGCCGTCATGGAGGGGATGGACTGGCACCGAGTATTGTCCGACCGGCTATTTTGGCGGACCATTTCGAAGTTAAATCCAGTATCGTTAATATGATACAAAATTCGGTGCAATTTAGTGGACTGGAGCACGAGGATCCAGGCCGACATATTGCTGCTTTCTTAGAGGTTTTAGCCACCTTTAAGATGACCGGCATCTCCGATTATGCTATCCGTTTGAGACTCTTCCCATTCTCATTGTGGGACAAAGCCCGGACTTGGCTTTTGTCACAACCCGCAGGGTCGATCACGACATGGGCAGAGTTATCGCAACAGTTCATGCAGCAATACTTCCCTCCAGAAAAGACTCAAAAGTTGAGGAACCGCATCATGACATTTCGTCAAGATGACGGGGAATCACTGTACACGGCTTGGGAGAGATTCAAAGACCTACTTTTGAGTGTCCCGCACCATGATATTTCAAAAAGACATTTGGTTCAAACGTTTTATCAGGGGCTCGAGTATGAGTCTCAGGAACGCCTTGATGTATATGCTGGGGGAGACATCGAAACAAAGTCCCCTAATGAAGCATGGAGCATTATTGAGAAGGCGTCCCTAAAATCTAAATCTCGAAAGAGTGACCGATCCAGGTCTTCATCTGCCCGGTCTGGTGTACATGCCGTGGATAACTACACGGCCATTTCTGCACAGATAGAGGCTCTGGCTACGAGATTTGATAGATCTCAGCAACATGTAGCGCAGGCTCAATGTATGTGTGAACAGTGCGGGGTATCTCACGAGCCTGGCTCGTGTGCTCAGAGGGTTATGTATACTAGCCACGAGGAAGTGGACTACATGGGTAATCAAACGAGACCCCAAAATAACCCCTATAGTAATACTAATAATCCGGGTTGGAGAAACCACCCAAACTTTGGGTGGAGATCTGGTTCCTCTAACCAGAACCCTCTCGGATTCCAGCAGCGAGCGTCCGCACCACAGCAATCCCACCAGTCCCAACAACAGCCTTACCAGTCTCATAGCCAATCTTACCCGTCTCGACCGAACCAGTACCAGAACCAGGGCGCCGGGAGCAGCTCCCAGCAGCACACCCAGGGTGGTACGTCGAGGCTGGAAGAGATGATGTCTCAACTCCTCACCAACACCACAAACACCAATCAAATTGCCGAGCAGCGCTACCAGCAGCACGGGGAGCGCTTCTCCAATTATGAAGGTGAGATGAGGGGCCAAAAGGCGTCTATGCAGGCCATTGAGAATCAGGTTGGCCAGATGGCTAAGATGATGTATGAGAGACAACAGGGTGGTCTTCCAGGCAACACTGAGCCGAATCCGAGGGGGCATGTAAATGCCATAATGACGAGGAGTGCTAAAACCACGGGACCTGACACATCGGGCTCACCACCGATCACTGAGACGGTCCAGACTGAGTCTTTGGATGAGGTGCACGCTAGGCGAGTCCCAGCAAGTACAACACAGTTGCCGAAGCCAGTCACTGACTACACTCCTCCTGTTCCATACCCCGGCAGACTTAGAAAGCAAAAGGACGAGGCCCAGTACGCGAAATTTCTTGAGCTGTTCAAACAACTACACATAAACATCCCGTTTGTGGAGGCCTTGGCTCAAATGCCTAAGTATGTCAAATTTTTAAAGGACATCATCACAAACAAGCAAAAACTTGAGGACCTGTCCTGTGTGCTTTTGAACAAGAACTGCTCTGCCATTCTGCAGAACAGACTGCCCATGAAGATGGGAGATCCAGGTAGTGTCACCATCCCTTGTCTAATAGGGAACATGTCTGTCAGTAATGCACTTTCAGACTTGGGTGCGAGCATTAACCTTATGCCTTATAAGGTTTTTGACAAGCTGGATCTGGGTGAGCCTTCACCCACCAGGATGAGTATTCGTCTTGCTGATCGTTCGATCAAATATCCGAGGGGATTTGTTGAAAATATGCTTGTCAAAATTGACAAATTTGTATTCCCTGTGGATTTTGTCATCCTTGATATGGATGAAGACTCTAAAGTGCCTCTGATCCTAGGACGTCCTTTCCTTAACACGGCTAGGACGATTGTTGATGTGGCTGCGGGCCAGATCACACTTCGGGTGAATGATGAGCATGTGACTTTTGATGTTCAAAGGTCGATGCGTCATCCTGAGAGTCAGGATGACACACTATACTATCTTGATATAGTAGACCAGTGTGTCAGTTCTCACTTTCGAGGCACGATAGAGGAGGATGTTTTGGGCACACATCTGTTGTGTGGGGACTTAGATGGCATTTTGAAGGAGGGCCATAGAGATGAGCAGCCGGTCTATCAGATCGGGGATGATAGTTCCCAGAGCCCGGGGCGTTTTGTGAAGATTGAGCGTGAGGAGAGCGATAAATCTAAACCGTCTGTGGAAGATCCGCCTTCATTGGAGCTGAAAGAGCTCCCACCGCATCTCGAGTATGCATTTCTTGATGAAGAGGGTCGTCTACCTGTTATTATCTCATCTTCTTTGTCTGCGGTAGAAAAGAACGAGTTGCTCCGAATACTGAAACTTCATAAAAAGGCAATCGCCTGGAAGATTATGGACATCAAGGGGATTAATTCCTCATTCTGTACTCACAAAATCTTGATGGAAGATGTCCATAAGCCTTGTGAAGTCTGAACCCGAACATGCAGGAAGTTGTGAAGTCTGAGGTCATTAAATTGCTCGATGCTGAATTGATATATCCGATCTCAGATTCTGTTTGGGTGAGTCTTGTACATGTTTTGCCCAAAAGGGTGGCATGACGTTGGTTACAAATGATAGGAATGAGTTGATTCCTACGAGAACTGTCACGGGGTGGAGAGCTTGCATTGACTACTGCAAGCTCAATGATGCCACCCGAAAGGATCACTTCCCGCTTCCATTCATCGATCAGATGTTAGAATGACTGCCAGGGAAGTTGTACTATTGTTTCCTTGATGGTTTCTCTGGGTATTTCCAGATCCCTATCGATCCTGTGGACCAGGATAAGACGACCTTCACATGCCCTTTTGGCACATTCGCCTACAGGCGTATGCCAATTGGGCTGTGCAATGCGCCGACAACCTTCCAGCGTTGCATGGTGGAGATATTCCATGACATGATCGTTGACTCCATGGAAGTATTAATGGACGATTTTTCAGTCTTCGGGAGTTCTTTTGGTCAGTGTCTGGGGAATCTGGAGCGGATGCCTCAGAGGTGCGAGGAGACCAATCTTGTGCTGAACTGGGAAAAATGCCACTTCATGGTGAAGGAAGGAATAGTCCTACCGCATAAGGTCTCCCAAAATGGGTTGGAGGTTGATCTTGCCAAAGTTGATATCATTTCTAGGCTCCCACCGCCCACCTCTGTCAGAGCGATCCGTAGCTTCTTGGGTCATGCGGGTTTTTACAGGCGATTCATTAAAGACTTTTCTAAAATCGCCCGTCCGATGACCCGTTTGTTGGAGAAGGATGCACCGTTTGTGTTTGGTGCAGATTGTGTGAAGGCCTTCGGGCTTTTAAAGTGTTTGCTTGTGGAAGCCCCTATATTGGTAGCGCCTGACTGGGAGCTGCCATTCGAGATCATGTGTGACGCGAGTGATTTCGCGATAGGGGCGGTCTTGGGACAGCAGAAGGACAAGCACTTCCACCTGATCTACTACGCTAGTAAGACTCGTCATGATGCTCAGGAGCATTATACCACCACTGAGAAGGAGCTTCTAGCCGTAGTCTATGCAGATCATGCAACATTCAGGTATCTGTTTAACAAACAGGACGCGAAACAGCGCCTGATTAGATGGATCCTGTTGCTGCAGGAATTTGATATAGAGATTCAGGACAAGAAGGGTGCCATGAATGTTGCTGCTGATCATTTTTCGAGACTCGAGCATGATGATGCCGAGAACTCCGTGTGGGGACCATTAATGAAAATTTTCCCCACGAGTTCTTGATGAGCGTCGAGTCAGTGGAAGATGTATCGCCTTGGTTTGCGGACTTCGCGAACTACCTCGCGTGTGGGATCCTTATCAAAGGATTTTCGCACCAGCAAAAGAGGAAGTTCTTCGCAGACTTGAAGCATTACTTTTGGGACGACCCATTTTTGTTCCGGGTCGGGGCGGATCAGTTGATTCGCCGGTGTGTGTTTGGGGTGGAGGCAGTGCAGATATTGCGCGATTGTCACGAGGGGCCTACCGGAGGTCACCATGGAGCGAACTACACTGCTAAAAAAGTGTTAGACTCCGGGTTTTACTGGCCCACACTCTTTCGTGACGCTCAGATATTGGTCGGTGCATGTGATTCGTGCCAGAGGGCGACGAACATATCGGCACGCGACCAGATGCCGCAGAACCCGATCCAAGTCTGTGAAGTCTTTGACATTTGGGGCATTAACTTCATGGGACCATCCCCCTCCTCACGGGGTAACCGATATATACTCGTGGCGGTTGACTACGTGTCAAAGTGGGCCGAGGCGCAAGCCTTGCTCACGAATGATGCCCGAGTAGTTGTGAGGTTCGTTCGCAGCCTGTTCGCCCGGTTTGGTGCCCCAAAGGCACTGATTAGTGATCGTGGTACACATTTCTGCAACGCGCAGCTTGATCGCGTGTTGGCACGGTATGGTGTGCAGCACAGGTTGTCCACCCCATAACATCCGCAGACAAGCGGTCAGGTGGAGGTCACTAACCAGGTTTTAAAGAGAATCCTTGAGCGGTCGGTAAATAAAAAACGCAAGGATTGGGCTGACAAACTGGATGACGCATTGTGGGCTTTCAGGACTGAATACAAGACGCCTATTAGGACGACTCCCTTTAGGCTTGTCTATGGCAAGGTGTGTCATCTCCGAGTCGAGCTTGAGCATAGAGCATTCTGGGCTCTTAAAACAACGAATTTGGATCTGAAGACCGGCGGTGAGACCCGTTTCTTACATATTCATGAGCTGGAGGAGCTTAGGCAACAAGCCTATGAGAGCTCGATTTTGTACAAAGAGCGCACCAAGAGGTTGCATGACAGTCTCCTGAAACATCAGAAAGATTTTCAGGTAGGCGACTTGGTCCTGCTTTACAATTCTCGTCTGCGTCTCTTTCCAGAAAAGTTAAAGTCCCGTTGGACAGGTCCGTACACCGTTAAGGAAGTATATCCATACCAAACTATCTCAATCGAGAATTCTGAAAGTTTGACTTTCAAAGTCAACGGTCATAGATTAAAAGTCTACATTGACGGACCGGTTGACCAATCCGTAGAGGTAATCGATCTCTATGCCCCACATGCTTAATAAGCGTGGGGAAGTGAGTCTAGCTAGCGACTCGATAATAAAATTAGCGTGGTGTGTATGGGCGTGTCAAAGGGTAAATATGTAAATAATGTGAATATTTCTTGCTTTATTTTAATTTTCGTATTTTAGCGTTATTTCGAGTCGTGTGCAGGTTCGTGCCGGTTTTGAACAAAGCGGGAAGGAGCAATGGAGCGCGAGCAAGCTACAAACAGGTTATATTTGCTTTAAATGATGTTTTCGGACAAAACAGGGCTGCTGCGCAGAAAAATGCAGCTGCTGGTTGATTTTCTACAAGTCTGCAAGTCTTGCACGGCCGTGCACTTTGGGCGCACGCCCGTGCAGGTCGAGCTAAGGTACGACTCCCTTCATATTTTTGCACATGTTTTATGTATTTTTCATCTAGATCTGTTGTCTTTTTTGATTTCTAGGTTAAGATTTGGGGGTTTTCTTCATAACTCTTAATAAAAGCCACGAATCATGTTAGTTTATGGTTTAAAATTGGTAGTTTTTGGTTATTGTTGTTACAACCGTGCACATCCTTGCCCAAATCAATTGTATTGTGAGTATATTTGAATGATGATTGAGATTTGGGTGTTTTTGTTGAAAAAATTCACAAGTCTGCAATATGTGCATGGTAGTGCACCTAACCCGCACGACCGTGTGGGGTGAGGTGCACCATATCAGGCACTGGCAGTGCAGCTCGGAATTACCGAGCTGCACTACCTTGCACGGTCATCTGCATGGTCGTGCGCATGACCGTGCATGCCGAGAAAAGTGGACTGCACTGCCAGTGCACAAGGCAGTCCAGCCTCAGACCTGAGCGAAAACCAAGGGTGCACGACCGTGCACAATTGTGCACGGCCGTGCAATATGTGCAGAATCAGGTCAGAATGCACGCAGGTCCGTTTTGGACATCTGGGACCTCCATTTTGGGTATACTAACAGCTGAGTCATCATTTTTGTGTGCAGATGGCAGAACGGTTTCTCGACTTCGACAGCTGAAAGAAAAAGGATGTGCCTTGCATCCCTGAAGTCACGAAGCTATGGAACCGCAGACGGTCATTCAGCCAGCCCATCAGACTGAACCTGGATTTGCTGGACACCCTTAACCAGTGCGAGAGATTTGATAGTTTGGTTTCGCCACAGATGTTGAAACTTCTGAGCATTTCGCGCCCGGTTTACCTTCAGCCTACTATTGAGTTCTTGGCCATCTACTCATACAAAAAACCAAAAGAGGGGGAGCACAAGACATTTCATGAGAAGGACATATCTTTTAGGCTAGGAGGGAAATGGCATAAATGTTCTGTGGCTACACTAGGGAGGCTTTTGGGGATCTACAACGAATTGGAGACGGATTCAGATGACTTCCCATCAGTTCACTGCTTTGCAGATAATGACAAGCGGGCTGCATTCTGGGCGTCAATTGCTATTGGTCCACCATATGTTCCACGGTCGTCCAAAGCATCCAAGATCAAGGACCCTTTGTTACATATGCTTCACCACATTTTCAGCCACACGATCTGTGGCCGAAAGGAAAGTTCGGGGAACTGTCCCACTGCCGACCTGCTTTACATGTACCAATTCTACGAGGGAGCCCCCTTGAACTTGGCCGCACGGATGGCCGAGTTCTTCCTGACAGCTGGGGGAACCAAAGACGGGAGCGAGATTCATGGTGGTGAGTACGTAGCAGTGATAGGGGTGGCTTTAGACATCTTGACCGACGAGGTCAAAGCTACGTTGAACCTTGTCACACCAGGGACATACCTTGATCTGCGCTCACTTGATCGTAGCCAGAATCTCGTTGCGGCTACAGATAACGTACCCCGCCTCATTTCACACGGTGTCATTTGGGAACCTTTGCCTCCTTTGCTTCCCACGCCTCCTCAAGATGAGGTTATGCTGGACCAAGAGCAGCTAGGCGGCGACCAGCCCCACACACTAGCAGGGACGCCATCACAGACTCCTCCGCGTCCTGATCAGCAGTACTGGCCGCCGGGCATTCCCTCATACCCTGAGTTTTATCAGCAGTTCCAGACTATGGACTTGAACCTCCGGAACATCAGTGCTCAGCAGGGAACCTTTCAGTAGGAACAGCAGTACCTGCGTAGCGGTCTAGAGAGGGTTCAGCAGGACATACGTTATGGGTTCGAGTATTTGTTTGCAGGGTTGGAGCAGGTTCACCAGGGTTACTTTGCTAACCCTCCCGTGTACCCTTATGGAGCACCACTTGGCAACGTGCCAGGAAGCTCCCGTCAGCATCAGAGGGATCGGGATGATCAGTAGCCGCTCCTTCCTCATGATCAGCTGTTAGTGGTTCTTTTTATTTGCTTTCAGTATTTTATTTTCGGGTCTGCGTACCCAAGACATTTTAGTTTATTTGTGTTTGAACTATTTGCTTTCAGTATTTCAGTAGTTTATTTTATTTTGTGGATGTTGATGAATTGGTTTGATGAGTTTGTTGTGTCAAGAATGTTGATTATGCAGGTAACTGGCGAGCACCGTTATCGATGCTCATGCCGTCTATTTACCCGGGCGTTTCTTCGACACAAGGGGAGTATTATTCTCCTTTTTTCACACTATAGATAGCTAATTCATAAACGCTTTCTATTGTCACATTGGGGACAATGTGAGTTTCAAGGGTGGGGAGAGATTATATCTTGTTTGTCCTCTTGTATATATACATATACATGTATATATTTAAAAAAAAAACCTTTTAACTACATATATGTATATATATATATTCATATAAACATCAAGCCTAACTAATTTCTGATAAAGATAACTTGAGGCGCGACAAACAGATGAGATACGAGCGTGTTAGATTTGTACACTTGCACCCATTTCCTCCTGGTTACGTGAGCATTTGAGCCTTAGAATAGATTTTTATTTCTTTGACATGCTTTCGAGTGAGCCAGATGTTTTGTGTAATTTAGAACTTGTCATTAGCATACTTGTTTAGATCAGAAACGTGTGAGATTGTACGAACATGATTGAGGCAGTTAGGATACCCTTTTGATTTAGCCTTTTCTTTTCATTCTATCTGTTTCCCCGCACCCAAATGTTATCCACTAGTTTACCATGTTGAACCTAATCCCGTGTTTTTCTTATCTACCACACCATTTCACCACTAAACCAAATAACCTTTTTCTTTTAAACCCTTTGTGTTAAAACTCGGTTTAGGTTATTGTTTAACTAGTATTTGTATTGTAAATAGTTCATTTTCGGGTATATCTATCTAGAACCCGTATGTTGATTATATATCAGTCTTAGTTCAGTATATATATCATAGATATATATGTTATAAAAAAATCCTGAAAAATAAAACACCCTAAAATAGGGTGAATTAGCAAAATTCGAGCAGTTTTTAGAGCTTTAAAGTTAGAAATTATAAGTGTAGCTCGATTTAAAATAAAAATCGCCTATATTCGCGTTTGTGTTGTACAGTTGTATTAGTTAATATTAGTTAGACATAACCGCCAGGTTTTAGCCGATTTGTCACTGTAAATATCCATTCCATACCCTTACCTTTGCCTAACATTACAACCCGTATAAGACCTCTTGATTTGTGCTTTTTCATGCGTTAGTTGGTGAAAATTAGATCTTTTGACAAGCTTATGATATTGCACGATTCATTGTCTTGGCAATGGAGCAATTTACACATACACATTGCACGTATGTATCATAAATAAAACCGAGTGTGTTTGAACATTGTGAGTCGTGTACGGGTTTGCGTGCTTGTAAATCGGACGTGAGTCGTTGCTTTTTAGATATCTTATCACCTGTTTTTATATCCTTGTTGGCTTGACTATTATCGTCTGTACAGGTTATATTTTGTCTTTGTTGCCAGTTGGCGAGTTTTTCGTTTATTTCTGTTTAGTTGTTTGCTTGAGGACAAGCAAAGTTCAAGTGTGGGGAGGTTCGATATACGTTAAAATATACATATATAAATCCCTGATTCAACTCCCAAATTACGCGTTTTCGATCATAATTGCACGAATTCGGTACTTAACCGCTTCATATGTTTATTGCAGGTCTTAAACAACGTCCCACGAACAAAGACGAAGAAAACGAGCGGAATCTGGACCAAATGGGAAGTTGCTGCAAAAATCAGCTAAGTCTGGAAGAAGTGCACGCCCGTGCGGGCTCACTTTGCTCGGACACAAGGCTGCACGGTTAGGTGTACCAGCTAGTGCACTTGAGTTACTCGGACACCAGCAGACCCGCACGACCGTGCACCCCAAGTGCACGACCGTGCGGGTATTAAAGATATTTCCAGAAACCAGCCAATCCACTTGCCCACTTGCACATCACTTCATAAAGTTAAAGTGCACGACCGTGCACTTTATGCGCACGACCGTGCACAAAACCAAAAGCTCTATAAAAATAGAGCAGACCACACTGATCTAGTATTGGGTTTTCTCTGGACGATTTGGGGCGATTTTTGGACCATCAAGGCTGCTGGAAGGCCGTCTAACAAGCTAGGGATTCAATCCGGATCATCTATCATCATCCAATCCATCACATTCAAGATTTATGATTTTATCTATTAAACTTTAAGTTGATTCAAATCTGAATATTTTGGCTTGTATGTGTTGTTTATGTATTACATTATAGTCTACGGATAATATTTAGTAATCGTTAGTAGTAAAAACAATCGTTTGTATGTAATCATGTTTTGTGTAAATTTGGCGTTTTTCATGTTTGGATCTTGATGATCATAGCGCAACCTTGTTTCATTGTTATTGGATTTGTGATAGTGTTTGAATGACTTTGATGATTGCCGAATGTGTTAGGCGGATAAATGTTGAAAAACCATCCGTTTAATCATCCGGTAGTATACTAGTTAACTTGTTAATAAGTTTACGCCATGAAACTGTAACCGGGTATTGGTTTGGTTAAAGTCAGTCGAATAACGGTTAAAAATGCTTACCGGCAAGTAAAAGGGTTTTAAAAGCTTAATGGTGCCGTTACTGATCTTTAACACGGTTAATGATCTTTGGTAGTTATTTTGGTAAAAATAGCGATCTTAGTAGATCTGTGTTCAAAGTTGGTAAAATGGAATAGGTTATGAAATGCTCTACTTTATGCTAGTTTAAGTGGCTGTATTATGTATTCGGTATCGCTTTCCTGAATTAGTGAGGTTAGAAAACTCTTAACAGATGACTAACTTATTTTTAGAAGATCTGCATGAGATCATATCAGCTGCTCGCTAATAAATGACTTGAAGTGGTTAACGTGTGTATTCGTGTTAGCTTTCTGTATAGTTGTCATGTTAGGATGCCCGAAAGGGACACTAACTGTCGAAAAATGGGAATGTTGATCACACGCCTTTATTTCTTATTATATGTAGATGACATCCTAGGATTGATATATTATAGTTTATATAGTTATATTTTCTATTTGGAGTCTTCCTTGAGTTATTTATATGTTTTAGAATTAATCTAGTTATAAACAAACTCCAAACTATCTTTTCCTACTGGTAAATCGGGGATAGAGTTTTAGTACCATTGCTCCGCGCGCGTCCATGGATCGATATATGGTTCTTATCTATACATTACTACATATATGACAGGGTATCCTTGCCCTATTGTGTGTGTTTTAATATTAAGGTCTAAACCATTTTATAAATATAAAAGCAGAAACGTGTGTTATTTTATCGCTAAATTATGCGTACTAGCAGACACTATTTTATTCACATATCGCTAAATTATGCGTACTAGCAGACACTATTTTATGCGTACTCAGCATGTTTATTCAGGTTTTTCGCGCGTTAAACACTATTTTAACACATATAAACACGTATTCACATACCGACAAGTCACGTAATGATTACAAACACATAATGCATGATAACTAACACATTCACATCCGTTCACCAATTTCTGGGACTCGGGACTTGTGTGTGTGCGTTAAATCCGACGATTCTACAAATCACCAATCCGTGTACACATGGTTATGGACCGACTCCCAATGATCCCGTGGATCACTATAACGACTCCTGGAACCATCATAACGACTCAACTGACCTATTTAAGTATGATTGAAAACGTTTTTCGCTAAGGTAGACTTATGTGTTTTATAAAGTGTTAACCTAAACATGCTGGGTGTCACAATAATCGAAACAAAACTACAAACAAAACAATGAAAACCAGTCAATGAAGACAGCTCGTATTTAAATGCCATCCAACTCTAAACCCCTAAATATTGAAAATAGGGATATGATGCTGAAGAATATTATATATAACAATAATGGATTGATATTTCAGCTTGATAGGTAATCTATTTTCCTTTGATTGTAAGAATCTTTCAAAAATTTGTGGAAAGAAATCTAAAGAATATGGGATGGAAACATGTATGTGAGAATTGTTAAACGAATACTGCGAAATCTTCTACGTTTAAAGATGGTAAATGAATATTGCGAACTCCTATACATTTATAGGGTGAATATAGTAAATATTCGTAAAGTTGCTTTTCAACTTTATCAGTTCGATTTCAATTAAATCTAATATTGAAACTTATTTTGGTACTTTTGATTTACTTTTTATATTATCTATATCTATATACATTATAAAGGAGGAGTGATGTACAACATGGTAATTTTCATTTTCGTACAACTTAAGAAGCAACATGTACAACATATTTAAGCATGAAATTTAAGGGTATTATGGGAATATT
Organism: Ambrosia trifida; assembly: GCA_028751855.1. NCBI lineage: Eukaryota > Viridiplantae > Streptophyta > Magnoliopsida > Asterales > Asteraceae > Ambrosia > Ambrosia trifida. The sequence goes on from CM054122.1 coordinate 28,202,006, forward strand.
AGTGACAATTAAGACACTTAAGAGGGTAGTATAGACATTTCACCCTCCCCCTCATTCACAATATCAAAAGAAATTTACAAAACTACCCTCTTTTCCCATGGTTGCCCTTATGTCTAGACTAATCGACTCCCCCTTTCAATTCTCCCATTCAATTTCTCTAATTGCAAGCATTAGTTTCAATCTCTTCTTCTGCTTCCACCATAAATTGACGGAGACACGACGGTAATTACATCTTCTTTTAATCTGTATTTGTTTTTTTGACTTAATTATTAGCACGAAGGCGATTTTTCGTTTAAGGAGGCGTGCATGTTCTTCTATCAAACATCTAACTAGTTAGTCCTTGATAAACCCTAATTTCTCTTTCAATAATGTTAACCCTGATTTGATGACGATTTCCTAATATGTGGTTATGTGTTGAATTCTAAAATTGGTTTAATGATTGATTTGTTTTTTTGGTCAGGGTTGTAGGTGTCTAATAGGGTGTTTGATAAGATTGCATTATCTCTTGATCGGTATTTGACTTATGCTTGCAAGCTTCCTACAAATCTTGTGATTGCAATCTGTGAGTCGCTGCAAATGAAGGGCTTTGAAACAAATGTGATTGAAGGTTTCTCAATTAAAGAGATCAACCTTTCTTGACTGCTCACATTTTCCTTTACCTCTTGGTTTGGAATCACTATTAATAACAATAAGGTGTGTTATGGGTATGAGTATCCATGTTTTAATTCCATCACTAATTAACTAATAGTCTATGCGATTGCTTGTAATGTTTGATGTTTAATTGTTGTATTTTGGTAGAGTGGTTTAACTTCATTGGTACTCTTTGACAATCACACGTCGTGGAAAACTGCAAAATTTGTGTTTGATACGCGTTTTGATTTCTCTTTTAAAAGGGGTTACTGACTTTACAAAAAGTCAAGATCCTTTTCTCTTTATAAAACTGATATGTATGTTAACTTTCAAAAAAAGTCAAACTGCCCAAAAAATAAATTTCCCACTGTATTTTTTTATCCGAATGAACCCAAGTTTTGATTGATGTTTCTAAAAACTGAAATCTTAAAGGTTTTTGAAAGAAACAAGATTTGTAAAGTTGTTTTCAGAACTTTTGAAAAAATCAAAGTATTAGAAAAAGGCGCTTTTGATTTCTAAGAACAAGAATTTTGTATTTCATTTGCGTTGTATAAACAGGGCATAGGCATTGAAACTGTTTGATTAATGATTTGTGACTGTTCGTTTTTGTTTTTGACTCACCGGTGTTTCCTTCTTTTCCAATTTGGTTCTTTGAAGCGGTCATGGGTTACTTGTTTGATCCTTTTGGTTATGTATGTTTTTTGTTTTCTGAATCGAAAAATATGTTCTTTATCAATGATTCTTGACTTAATTTGTTTTTGCGTTTTTTAATGCAAAACAGGGTACAATCAATTTTCTGTTCTTCGCTCATGATTTCGTAAGCTTGGGCTCTGATGTCATGTTGATGATCACAGGGGTTGTTCCAGGATTTGAAATTAAAGAGAATTTGGAATGAAACTAACTTGTGATATATTATAAATGATTGTCGGATGGGGGTTTGTATACCCATCGATAAGACATGACGGTTACAATATGGTTTTGTCGGTTGACACATAGCCGATTAAGACTTATCATATACTAATAATACAAATAAACTTACGATATAAATCAAATATTATGCCAACACATTTTTCTGCATTGATATTTATTGTGGCATTTGATTTGTATTTGTCTTGTATGCTTTGAAAGTTGGCTGTATATTACGCTACTTTCTTTTTCATGTAAGATTTCGTACACTATGTTTTCTTAGGTTTTAGATATTCATTAAGTGACAATGCGGCTGATATCTTTACCATAATGTCATGCACAGGCTCCAACAATAAACTGTAGTAGCTGGAGTAGCCACCCACCCAATTAAGACCAACCTTTTGTGATAACAACAATGACTTGAAGACCTTGCTTTTGGTGTACCAGACATGGTAGAACTAAAGTAGTAGAAAAGGTGAGGACTAGCTTTTTGACTGTCAATGTAAGTCCCATAGATATCATCTTAATACATGTAATGCAAGTGTCAGTGTACAAAGCGTTAGCGTGTTCTAGAAGTGTGACACTTATGACCTACTCTGATTTCAAAGGACCATTAGCACCCTTTTATATAACTTAACTGTTAAAAAGCGTAGAAAGAATATATATTTGTCACACCCTCAAAATCCACTTGCGGAGTTTTACCGCGAGGCGCATGACAAACCAGGATCCAAGTCAACGATCACAATAAACAAGTCTAAATGAACATATGCAATTTAAAAAACATAGTTTAAATCCCCAATTACAGCGGAAGCTTATTCGTAAAACATAATCCAAAAGTAAACCAAATTATTCAATGTTTGAAAACCATGCAATCCTAACTAGACGCCGTGCAGACGCGTGCGCCCTAGTTCCGTAGTGCTACCTTAGCGACCTGAGAAAACATGTAAGAGTTACGTTAGCACAAAAATGCTGGTGAGTTCACAGGTTTTGTAATCAAAGTATCAAGTTCAACCTGTCCATACTATATCAATTTGTAAACCAAGTACGCTAGCTAGGCGTATGTTGTGTTACATCTACGATTGGAAAACCATTACTAACTCGCAACCCAGATGTTGTGCCCGAATAGTAAACCTGTTCCTGTTTGAGACAATATGCACTCGCCCGGCCCTCCAAGCCGACGAGCGGGGTTGGTTACTCCCAATAGATCTATTCACATTTCCCCGTTGTGCTAACCCGCACATTCATGGTTTCCCCCGGGACTTCCAAAGATCGTATAGTAAAGCATAGAAACCCATAGTATGACAGTTGTTACCAAAACATAAGTTTAACACATGTTTTCTCCCCCGAAAAGTGAAACCAGTTAAAAGAGGGGCCGTAAACTCACCTTAGGTTGCGTTACTTCGTAATACGAATAAAATCAGCAAGCTATGTTAGCCCCGTAAAGCGGCGACCTAACATATGACAGTTACAAGTAATTAGACTAATAACCCGTAGGTTAGTTAGTCCCTAGATGTCCAGACCATAACCAAGTTTGTTTGAAAACACTGTGACTGTTAAACTAACCCAATGTACAAGACTCGACATCCCATTGGTGACCCGAGACTCCCCGTGTTATACTTGCACTCACAAACATACAATCATGCAATCACACTTAACATACGTTAAAGTCCAACAAGTTGTAGCACGTAGTTCAAGTATCACATAAACAAGTCCGAGCACATATTACCAAGTTACTAGGTATGTTACGGGGTTCCTAGCATGTTCCTAGATTTCAAATCGGGTCTCGAAATGTCAAAATATACTTACAGCAGCAGTACAGGCGATTAGGAAAAGTCAACTAGTGATTACGTGGGTCAACAGGCATTTAGGAAGGCTAATCGCCTATACTATAGGCGATTAGGGTCATGCGGTATGCAATTCATGAGTTTATAGGCGATTACGTTGTAAGGCATGCAATTCAGGGCTTAACTAGCAATTAGGATCGTAAATGCATGAAGTAAAGGCATTTAGGCCCCTATTCCCCTATACTATAGGCGAATAGGATCCCCTATCAGGCGAATAGCCTTCTATTCGCCTATAGCATAGGCGAATAGGATCCCTATTCGCCTTTAGCCCAGCTGTTCCAGTTTTTCGCGCGTTTAACACTCTAAATCAGATCCAGAACGTGTGTAAACATCAAATATAAATCAAACAACCATATCAAACATATTTCAATCAAAATCCTTCGTTTAACCTCGTTCTATCAGCCCTGCATGCAAACCATGTATCCCAAAAACAATACACATAGCATGAAACATCACATTAACATGCATAACCGTAACCCTAATGAACAATTACTCAGATTTCATTAACATGCTATCATCATCAATCTGTAACTACCTTAATATTATGTTATCAATCCATCTTGAATCACAAAAACCCTATCTTTTAATTATAAACACACATACAACATGCATAATAGCTAGAATCCAATTAACAATGATTATTAACGAATTTCAGAAGACACATACGTTTATAAACAGGTCTGGACCATTAGGGATTCAATAAAAACATTATTAAAGGTTGCATGAATGAAAACCACACCTTAGATTTATGATAGATTGATGTAATAGGCTTGAAATCTTGTGTTTTGATCCAAAATCGTGTTCCAGAGTTTGTGTGTGTGTTGGGACGAGTTGTGGGACGACTAGGGTTGTTATAATGAAGTTTAGGAGGTCAAGTATTGTATTTATAGGCGTTTTTAGTCGTCCAGCACGTTATAGGCGATTACGCAGCGGCATCAGGCGAATAGGGTTGCTAATCGCCCTCCCTATAGGCGATTAGCCTTCTATTCGCCCCAATGTATGTCCTATTCGCCCCCTATAGGCGATTAGCCCTCCCTAATCGCCTATAGGGGTTGGTTCTGCGTATTTTGCGCGTTAAACCCCGTTTTAACATATGTTAACACACTTTCGCTTACCGACAAGTCACATAATGATTGTAAACACATAATACTTGCAAACAAACACATTCACACTCGATCACCAATTCCCGGGACTCGAGACTTGTATGTTCCCTATGCTCTGACGATTCTACGAATCGTCACCCTTTGTACACTTGGTTAAGGACTGACATCTAATGAGCCTCTAGACTAACATCTAATGATCCTCTATACTAAACTAACAGTTCCCGAACCGTAACACGACTCAACTAACCCAGTTAAGTATAATATACGCGTGACTCGCTAAGGTAGACTTTAATCTAGACAGCGTTGTTAACCGGAATTTGCCGGGTGTCACATCATCCCCACGTTGGTTGTAGACTAGAAAGACTTAGACATATTTATTACCATAATTATAGGGTAATACTTGGCATCGTTGGGCTACACTTATTCTATCTTCACGAGACCTAACATTTTGCTAAGGTGAGTTTACATAGCCCCCTTTTTTTTTCTGTTTTACATTTTGGGGTGAAACATGTTTAAACATTTTATACACTATCATTTACTCATTATTACATTGTTGAAACTTGTGATTCAACTACACTATCATTTATTCATTCTATCATTTGACTGTAACAAAAAGACACAGTACAATCATTAACATTGATCAAGCCGCCTGTTTAGATTATAGCACTATAGGTCTGACAAACCCATCCCCCGCATAAATTCAGGGATGATCGATAATAGTTACACTTTTACTAACTTGCGAGTTAGCTCTCAGTCGACACAAGGTTTGATTGTACAAAGACGCATTGTTACATGTCGGACTCATACTCTATCATTATAGAACTGTGATGGTTGTACAAACAATTGTTATCTATTATATTCGAAAACCTATGTATTCTCACCAACTTTTGTTGACCCAAAATATTTTCAAACTTAACATGTTTCAGGTTATAGCTTGCTTGAAGATTTGAGTTAATGCTTGAAGATGTGTACTTAGTATTATTCATTTTGATATACGAATTCTTGTAGAGCAATTGTATATAATGTAATTAAATCAATTATTGAAATTTAATTATTTACCATGAGCTACTGAACAATCATCAATACGTGACATCCCGATGTTTCCGCCATCGGTTGGGGTGTTACAGATTGGTATTAGAGCCATGGTTATAGGGAATTAGGTTATTAGAAAAACAATCTAGTCTATAACCATAGGATTATAATCAGTACTTGCTCCTTTTACTTGCAACCCTACTTGTTTCTATTCTCTATCTCCCTCCTACTTCTTATCCCTATCTTAGTCCCTACAAGAAGGTTGCTCACCATCACTGGATCCACCCTTAGACTAATAGGACAAAATCCTCAGGTTTAGCCTGAACCACCTTGAGATCTCGTCGAAGTTCTAGATTTTAATAACGAACACGTGCAATCTGGAAGGGTGAACGCCTGTATTCTGAGTTTTCTGTCTAGGCTGGCATTGCACATATATCCCAATCAGACGAGGGACCCGGATGCCTACCTGGGAATTCTCGGGATGAGTGTTCACTTATAGGCTAAAGCATGTCTTCACTATGTTATTAGAATCTAGAATCTTTGATAAGTCAACATTTTCATTTATTCGTTTTAATTAATGGATAAATGATTACATTCCCTATATTACCTCATTCATGTCTCATTGAACCTTCATTGTGTCTCTTACAGATCATGCCTCCACGTCGCAGCGCTCGCCTTAACAGTGGTGACAATCATGAGGAGGGGAGCAACAACCACAACCATAACCATGACACTAACCACAACAACAACAATAACAACAACAACAATGGCGTTGATGCCCAACTGGCTGCGATCATTTCTCAACAAATGGCGCAACAGATAGCAACTCTGGTTCCTAACTTACTGGCTCAAGTCATCCAAATGAACGGAAACGGCAATGGAAACGGAAACGGCAACGGAAACGGCAATGGAAACCACAATGGGAACGGGAATGGAAACGGGAATGGTCTCCCAGCCTGCACTCTCAAACACTTTAATACCTGTAATCCCCTTAAGTTCAGTGGAGATGAAGGAGCTACTGGTCTCCTACAATGGTTCGAGGGTATTGAGAATACCTTCATTAACTGTGAGTGTCCCAACAACTTTAAGGTCCGTTATGCCATGAGTGTTCTTCACAAACGAGCGCTCACTTGGTGGAATGAGGAAAAGCGCACCCGCGGAGCTGAAGTTGCACTTGCTATGACCTGGGATCAAGTCAAGGAGATAATAAAAGCTGAGTTTTGTCCCCGTAACGAGGTTAAGAAACTAGAGGACGAGTTCCACACCCTTGCTCAGGATAGTGGGGAAAACCTTGCTTATAATACCCGCTTTCATGAGCTTAGTCTGTTGTTACCCCATAAGGTCACTCCCCTACCTGTAGCTATTGAGAAATATATCGGTGGTTTACCCATGCAGATTCAGGACACGGTATGGGGAAGGAACCCTGCTACCCTCGAAGAGGCCAAGCGTCTAGCAGCTACCTTAACTGACAATCACGTAAAGAACGGGACCTTAGTTCGGAAAGGCGAGAAAGCAAGTATTGTAGCCACGGTAACTACTGAGAACCAGAAGCGTAAGACCAGGGATCCTGATGCAAACCTCACTACATAAGCTTCTAACAAGAAACCTTATATAGGAAACTGTCCATTGTGTAACACATGCAAACGACATCATCCCACTGCTTCAGCGTGTCACTTGTGCACCAATTGTGGTAAGTATGGCCATCTGTTCAACACATGTCGTGAGGCCCCAAATCCTAATGCCAACCAACCAACCAACCCTGCTCAGGCTGCTAATCCTAATCGTCCTGGTAGATACAACTATGGTCAATGCTATGAATGTGGAGACCCAAATCACTTCCTTAACCAATGCCCTAAACTAAACAGAGATCAAGACCCTCCAGCTACCTAACAGCAAGCCCCACCATTTGAATGTTGTTTGCTTTTTAATTCTATGTATTGACGCTTTTGATTCAAGTAATAAATTCTAGTATTACCATAACACCTGGATGCATGCTTGTCTGAATGAGAACTAATTGCTATATCAATATCTAAATACTTATAAACTTGCTTGCATAAACATATTATCAATTTGCAATTTATGTGTATAATAATTGCTACACTTAATAGAGGATAAAGTACTTGCTCAACAGTTAGTTGGGTACCAAATAACCTACTCAACGATTGGTAGAGGTCATCATGCCTATTCAACAGTCGGGAGAGGCCCTACAACCTGCTCCACGACTGGTGGAGGCTATCGAACCTGCTCAGTCGGGAGAGGCCCTACAACCTGCTCCACGACTGGTGGAGGCTATCGAACCTGCTCAACAATCGGTAGAGGTTCCTACTCACTAACTGGTAGAAGTCTTTTTCCTGCTCAACAGTTGGACTCATTAAATACAAAGGTTCAACCACATGATTATTTCTGCATTACTTACAAGTGTGATAGAGTAATAGAAGGACACAAAACCCTAATGTAAGGTAAATTGGTGATTGCGGTCCGGAACGTAATCACGAATTTACAGGTACGTTAAGGTAGTGTGAAATTCTATCAAGGTTTTTCGGTATATAATCAATTATAAACTCTAGCTATCTGGTAGTTCATTTAGCCTAAATACCCACACCTTTTCCCACCAGACTCTTCAACATTAACTTCGGGACGAAGTTCCTAAATGTAGGGGAGACTGTAACATTTTGAAATTTTTGAATTTCCGCTTTTATTCATTCAAGCCCCATTCATCTTATAACATTATTATCTTCCATTTCTATGATGTTTAGAAGTGTCAAAGTTGTTATTATTATTATTTTTTTTTAAACACAAACCTTGCTCGATATTTGAATCCTCTTTATTATATATTTTTTATTATAATAATAATAATAATAATAATGATAATAATAATAATAATAAATATAATGATAAAATCAGATTTTTTTTTAATATGGAGTTTATTTTTTATAGAACCATAACATGTTTGTTGTGACACCCGGCATATTTGGCTTAAACATTTTAGTAACATCTAAGTCTACCTTAGCGGGAAACGTTTATAAATGGACTTAACTAGGTTAGTTGAGTCGGGTCAAGTTAGGGTTGTCCAGGGTTCAATGATCTGGAGGATCATTGGGAGTCATTTTGGGAATACACTAGTACCGGGTCCCGTTGTTGGTGACATTACATGAACTAATTAAGTGTATGTGTAGATTATGGGTCGTGTGGTGGATTATATACATAGATGTGTTTAAATGGTGTGTAGATGATTATCCGTGCTTAAATATGTTAAACATAGACTAAGGTTGCATGCTCATGTGTTAAGGTGTGTTAAAATGCGTTAAGCACGACAAACTGGAAAACTAGATATACATAGGTCCTGGTTCGACCACTTCGAGTGGTCGAAGGAGGAAATGTATCTTGGTTCGACCCTTTGCAAAGGGGCGAACCTGGGATATGAGATTGGAAGGATTTCATTCGACCAAGTCAGGGTTCATTCGACCCTGTGAAAGGGTCGAAGGAGGCTACCTTCGACCACAGATAGGGGGCGAAGGAGGATTAGTATAAATACCAAACTTTGTCATTTTCACCATTTCACAAACCCTAACCATCTCAAAACACTCTCAAACGATTTTAATCACTAAGGAAGGAGTTTTTGCTCTTCTTTTTCATAATCTAACCTATCTACAACATCTAAACAAGAATCCAAGGTGTGTTCTTAATCCTAAATCTTTTTAAGGCATTTTAATCCATTTTTATCTAACCCTAAATGTCCAGATCTGTTCTAAGGAAGATTTTATCAATAAAAACCTTTTAAACATCTTTCTAAACCTAAACCCTATCATTAAACGTAGGTTTTGAATCAATAAACATATGTTAATTATGTGTTATGTGATGTTATGTGTTGTTTAATGATTTGCTGCTGTTCTAACGTTAGAAAGATGATCTAGGGCTGCCATGAATGATAGTTTAGGAGTGTAAAGGTTGTTATTAGATAGATGATGATATTATGGGTATTTTGGGGATTTTATGAAATCTAGAGCTTGTGCATGTTGAGTATTATCAATAAAATGATTAGGGGTTTTCGATTATAAGATAAACTGAGTATTTGTAGATGATTATAGGTTGGTATTGAAAAGTTTCAAAATTGGGTAAAGATTTCATGCATGATGTGACATTTCCATAATTTTGCCATTTTGGGAAAGTATTAAAACAAGCTGGTTTTGGGGCAAAATTAGTGGGATTATGTAGGGATATGTCAATCATACTTGACTGTTGTGTTTGATGATGTTTCGGGATGTTTTGAATGTGTTTGAAGCGTTTTTAGGAAAATTATTGAAACAGGGGCGAACCTGGACTCATTCGACCATTCGAATGGTCGAAGGAGATAATCCAGGGTCGAACCTGGAAAATGTTGGGCGAACCTGATCAAACGGTCGAACGTGGAAAAACGGGCGAAGGAGAATTTAAAAACGGGCGAAGGAGACTTAAAATGGGCGAAGGAGATTTTATCCGACTGGTTCGACCGTTCTGATGCAGAATTGAGATTTTTGATACAAACTAAGTGTTTTATGCTTTCACCTTGTGTGTAATCTATGTGTACTTGATTAGTTAGGGTAATGAGTCACCAACGGGATGTCGGGTCGGTCTAGTGTGTCGGTTAAACATTTAAACACGCTTTAAAACATACTTGGTCACGATCTGGACAATCGGGGACTAGATAACCTTATGGTTATTAGTCGGAACACTTATGTGAACATTTTGATAGATCTCTGGTAGAGGGATTATCAAGGGCTTAGCATTTTTACTAGTAACCGAAGAACGCTATCTAAGGTGAGTTCACGGCCCCACTTTTACAGCTTTAACTTTTGGGGGAGAAAACATGCGCTAAACTATTTTGGTAACATATGTCATACTATGGTTTTAACTTGTATTGCTATACGATCTTTGGAAGTCCCGGGGGAAACCATGAATGTGCGGGTATGCACAACGGGGGAAATGTGGATAGATCTATTGGGCGTGACCTGCCCCACTCGACGGCTTGGAGGGCCGGGTGGGTGCATGTTGTCTCGAACTTTGCTAAACATGCTGAATATATTCGGGCTGCTTAAACATATGCTAAACATTGCTAAACGTGTCCAGTAATGGTTTCCAATCGTAGTAGTAATAAAACATACGCCTAGCTAGCGTACTTAGTGACATTGGTATAGTATGGACATGGTAACGTTTTGGTAACTTATTGAACAAACCTGTGAACTCACCAGCATTATATGTTGACGTCTTTTTGGCATGTTTTTCTCAGGTCGCTAAGGTAGCATAGAGGACTAGGCGCACGAGTCTGCATGGCGTCTAGGCTTTGTTTCATGTTTTGAATAAAGTTATTGAATATTGTCGTACATGGTTTTGTAACTGGTTAAATGCTTCCGCTATGGTTTTATAAATTGAGAACTATGTTCTGTGTTTACGTTTTTCATATAGTGTTGTTTCTTGTGATCGTTGACTTGGATCCTGGTTTGTCATGCGCCTCGCGGTAAAACTCCGCAAGTGGAAATTTGAGGGTGTGACATTTATTTTTAGGACCAAAAACAAAGTGTAACCAAACCCACTCTCCTCTTTGATCGTAGCCCAGCAACAATGGCCCAAGGGAGCCGGCCCACCTCTACTTTCCTTCACCCCTACCCGGTTGACCAGAACAGACCCGACCACGAAGAACCCGACCCGGAAAGATCAAAATGCGTTTGTAGAACGTGAAATTGGAAACCATCTTGAATGATTTTAAACCGACTCAATCACACGTTAATGCTGCAACAATTAATCGCCCTAATCATTCCTTATTTGAGTATTTAGACGCGTGTTTTGGTCAAACCATCAAGACCTTCCAAAATAATGAGAACACTATAAATTGAACCCGTCTCCTCAGTCTATACCCGCCAATAACAAAACCCTCACTCTCAATTTCTCCTAAAACCTCCTTATAATCTGCATGTTAATTCGCGTTTGACTTTTTGGTTGACTAGGCAAATCATCATCAATTCTGGGTTGTAAGTCACGATCCTTTACATGTTTTCAATATTCCTTATCACATGATCAATAACCCTATGAATCCAAGGGTTATTGATTGATGATTTGATCAATTGATATGGCTAGGGTTCGAAGCTTTCTTTTGGGGAAGATGATAATGTTTCAGACGCGTATAAAAACATTTCAGTCACACATTTGAACAACCATCTGATCTAGATCAGATGGTTGTGTTGTTGTTTTATAACCCAACATTCGTGGGTTCGAGTCCCGTATCCCACAACTTTTTCTTTTCTTTTAAAAAGGATTATAAATCAGTTTCTAGTATAATTATATAAGTAATTTCAAACCGAGTATATTCGTTCTCAGGGTCCAGCCCAGTTGGTGGCTGGGCTTGTGATAAAACTCCACCCGGTCTCAGACCCGGGTTCGAGCCATAGCATACACAAGACTTTTTTTTTTAACCTTTATTACTTATATATTCTCTATTATTTTTAAAAATGGTTTTAAAAATACTAAAAATGCTTTATAAATTCTACAAAAATTAATTTATGATATTCTAATAGAAAAGTTTATCATACAATTTTTAGTTTTCCAAAAATTATTTATTTATTATATATAATAAATATTTCAAGTTTATTCCATTATAATTATAAAATTTTATATAAATATCAAAACGATTTTATAAATTTCCACAAAAATTATTCTGAGTTTATAAAACAATAAACATTCCAGAAATGATTTTTATTTTCGAAAACTCATTTATTTAATATTTTTAATCAATTTTTGTTTTTTTAATCATAAATAAATCATAATAAATTCCTTTTTCAATATTTTTGCACCAAAATTTTATATAAATTATTTCTGTCCATTTAGAACAGAAATGCAAATTTTAATTTAAAAATTCTTTAATTTTAATATTTTTAGATATTAAAATTATATTTTGGCAAAATGGAAATAAATAGACTAAATATTCTATTTTTAGGAAAATAATTTTATAAAAAATATTTTTATACTTAAAACCTTATAATGTGACCACCTTTAATTTAAAGTCTACAAAAAGACTTTTGTTTATTTATTTATCGAATTTCTTTTACAATCTAATTAATAATCAAACGAATACTTATCCCCAAATTCGAAACCCTAGAAAATGTTTGTAGACTAGAAAGACTTAGACATATTTATTACCTTAATTATAGGGTAATACTTGGCATCGTTGGGCTACACTTATTCTATCTTCACGAGACTTAACATTTTGCTAAGGTGAGTTTACATAGCCCCCTTTTTTTTCTGTTTTACATTTTGGGGTGAAACATATTTAAACATTTTATACACTATCATTTACTTATTATTACATTGTTGAAACTTGTGATTCAACTACACTATCATTTATTCATTCTATCATTTGACTGTAACAAAAAGACACAGTACAATCATTAACATTGATCAAGCCGCCTGTTTAGATTATAGCACTATAGGTCTGACAAACCCATCCCCTCGCATAAATTCAGGGATGATTGATAACAGTTACACTTTTACTAACTTGCGAGTTAGGTCTTAGGCGACACAAGGTTTGATTGTACAAAGACGCATTGTTACATGTCGGACTCATACTCTATCATTATACAAATGTGATTGTTGTACAAACTATTGTTATCTATTATATTCGAAAACCTATGTATTCTCACCAACTTTTGTTGACCCAAAATATTTTCAAACTTAACATGTTTCAGGTTATAGCTTGCTTGAAGATTTGAGTTAATGCTTGAAGATGTGTACTTAGTATTATTCATTTTGATGTACGAATTCTTGTAGAGCAATTGTATATAATGTAATTAAATCAATTATTGAAATTTAATTATTTACCATGAGCTACTGAACAATCATCAATACGTGACATCCCGATGTTTCCGCCATCGGTTGGGGTGTTACACTTAGGGTTTGTGAAATGGTGAAAAATGACAAAGTGTGGTATTTATACTAACTCCACATTCGCCCCTTGTATGGGGTCGAAGGTGCCACCTTCGCCCCTTTACAAGGTCGAATGAACTTGTCCTGTGGTTTGTTCCAGGTTCGCCCCTTAACCATGGGTCGAACCAAGACTCATTTCCAGGTTCGCCCCCACGCTATGGGTCGAACCTGGGCTTATGTTTTCCAGGTTTTCCAGTTTTGTCGTTTTAACGCATTTAAACATATTCTAACGTATGATCATGCAATTCTAACACATGTTAAGAACATATAGGCATGTATAATCATGTTCGAACCTTGTAGCACGTATTATCATGTTATGTTACACGTGTGTTAATAATCTACCTATCCTACTTGATTCAGTTCATGTAATTTCACCAATAACGGGACCTGGTACTAGTGTATTCCCAAAATGACTCACAATGATCCTCCAGATCATTGAACCCTGGACAATCCTATCATTACCCCACTCAACTAACTTAGTTAAGTCCGTTTATAAATATTTCTCGCCAAGGTAGACTTATGTTTTACCAAAATGTTTAAACCGAGCCTGCCAGGTGTCACATCCAGAACCACCGATCACCAACATCACAGAAATAGAGGGTTCAGACACAGAAAAACAGAGGTGGTGGAGGTGGTGGTTTTAGATCCGGTTCAGACACAGAAACAGAGTAGTGCTGCGGTTCAGACATAGAAAAACAGAGGTGGTGGTTTAGATCCGGTTCAGACATAGAAAAACAGAGGTGGTGGAAGTGGTGGTTTTAGATCCGGTTCAGACACAGAAAAACAGAAGTGGTGGAGGTGGTGGTTTTAGATCCGGTTTAGAGAAAGAGAGATGGTGGAGGTGGTGGTTTTAGATCCGGTTTAGGGGAGGACAAAAGTGTAAGGACGACGTCGTTTGGAATGTCTTCCACCATCACTTCTGCTACTGCTGCTTCAGTTATCATCTTGTTCAACAAATTAAATGGTATGGCAGGTTGTTTGATTTATATAGTTTTGACTTTTTTGTTGTAGTTTGTATATATATATATATATATATATATATATATATATATTTATTGTTATTGTTATTGTTATTGTTATTGTTATTGTTATTATTATTATTATTATTATTATTATTATTATTATTATTAGAATGTATTACAGAGATGGAGAAGAAGAGGGATTGTTTCTATTTGTTTTCAATCATCTGTTGAAGTATGTTAGGGTTTATGTTATGGTGTTTTGGTAATGATATGTCTTTGAATGTTGTTATTGGATTTGGAATGGTGTTTGTAAATTAAAGGTTTCGTTTTATGAACAAAAAAAAAGAAGAAGTAGAGAGAGAGTGTGTGTGTTATGTGTGTGTGTGTGTGAGAGAGAGAGAGAGAGAGGGGGGGGTGAGGTGGGTAGGGGAAGACTATGGTTTTTTTTATTAAAATAATCATAGGGTATCAAATGACAAAATTGTCCTTCATTAAAGTGGCAAAAAGACAACCATACCCCTGACCTTAACGAGCTTTTTTAACTGGGTTAGTGAAAAGGACGGATTTGGCAAAAAAAAAAAAAAATCCAAACCTCAGGTAAGGGATTGCAAAAAAAAAAAAAAAAAACTTTTGTCCTGGAGTGGCAAACTGGCCCAAACCTTAGGGACGCAATTGGCATTTAACTCTATATAAAAATATTAGTTACAATGAGTATATTTGATGTCATTTCTAAAAAAAGTTTGTCATGGAAATATTATTTATTTACACATAATAAGTCTTCAATGAAAACTATAATTTCACGTTTTATAGATGGTTATATTTTAGTAGAATTTTTATTGATATAAAATATATCTTCATTTTTTACTATTGTAGGAACAATAAAAGATTTCAAATAATATATGAGAACAATAGTTTTAATTGTTTAATAAATATAAAATAATAATTTTTAAATTTAATGATAAATGATGACAGTTGTTTTATATAAATACAAACGATTTGAAGATATGTTCCGTAGATGTGTTATAGTATTCTTCATTTTATTGCAATTTTGTAGGCAAATATCCGAATTGATTTGGCAGTTGAAACGATGTGGATGGTAATAACATTTCTGTGACTTTTTAAAAGATATATAGTTAAAGTATTAAACATAGATGATTTGTGGAGGTATTACAAGACAATACTTTTAAAATTTAAAGACATTTTATGATTAGTTTTTCTTATTTAATCCATCGTTAATTTATTAATTTTTTTGGGGTAATGGGGTAGTGGGTTTGGAAGTTAAATTGATATGGATTCTAACTAAATCGCTTACAGTTTTTTGAAGATCTATTTTTAAATAATTATATATATATATATATATATATATATATTAAATAAATACAGACTTTTGGGCGGTTTTTCAACACATGTCTTATCAAATTTAATGACTTTTGGGCGGTTTTTCAACACATGTCTTATCAAGTTAATCCATCATTTATTTATTATTTTTTATTTAGGAAAATAAATTAGAAGTTATATAAATTGAAATTATTATATATTTATATATATAATTTAAACAGATGGTTATAATAACTTAACTGAGTTATATGTAAATATTCAGTTTACATATATTAAAACTCTGGTTACATCATTCTTTAGTTGAAAATTGTAATTGATGACAGTTGTTTGATAACCTCCGTTGACAACTTAAAAAATATTGTATAAGTTGAAATTAGAAAAGGTTTCTATACCAAAGTTATGATTAGGACATTGAACATAATGATAATATTCATATTAATAATTTAAATAGATGATTATAATAACTTATTTGAGTTATATGTATATGTTTAGTTTACATATATTAAAATATTAGTTACAGTGAGTATATTTCATGGCATTTCTTAAAAAAGTTTGTCATGGAAATATTATTTTTTTAAAACATAATAAGTCGTCAATAAAAACTATAATTACACGTTTTTATAGATGGTGATATTTTTGTATAATTTTTATTCTTATAAAATATCTATTCATTTTTTAAAGTTATAGAAACAATAAAAGACTTCAAATCATTTGGAAGAACAATAGTTTTAATTGTTTAATTAATATAAAATAATAATGTTTAATTTATCGTATCTTTCCATCTAGATCCTTCATCTGTACAGTTGTCGTCATAAATATTCAGGGTTGTGGCGACTGTTTGTAATTATGAATGTATTTAACAAATGTTGTGAGAAAAGACATTTCGGCTGTTATCGGCAGTTAGAAAGCTTTCAATGTATAAAAAATTGAGAATTATGAAAAATGGTGTTCAATATTTGTTTCTATAAGGAGTAAATTGTAAGTTTTGAGTAACCTTGTCAGAATTTGTCATTATTACTTCTACTATTAAAATATTGAATTGAATTGCAATTATTATTTTGGGCTCTTTTTTAAAGACATGTCTTTTCAATTTTGCTGACATATTATGATTTTATTTTTTCTTATTTAATTTATAGAAGATATATGCTTAAATTAATTCAAACGATTTGTGGTTGTGGGCTGGAAAGTTAAGGGGCTGTGGATTGTAATCAAATCGTTGTCGGTTTTTAGAAAATATGTTTTAATTAATTCAAACGATTTGTGTTGGTTTTAAAAATTTTGTCTTTTCAAAATTTATGAAATGTTATCATTATAATATATATTATAATATAAATATATATATATATTTAAGAGATATTTCAATATATTTGAATAAATGAAAACCCTATCGAATATCGTTCAAGATTGTTTATTACAGTTACTAAACTTTAATTCTTGAGCAGTTATTAATTTTGAATTTTTTTATCTTATTTAATTTACCTTTAAGTTATTAATTTTTTATTTTTTAAAATTAATAACAAATTACATAAAATTAAAGGACATAGATTTTGTTTTACATCTGTTAGACATATGAGCCATATGCCCCATGGCATTTTAATAACAAAACAATCGTACACCAGACCCCTTCACCTCACTTTCTTCCTCCATAAGAGTCCAAACTCCCCATTATATATATCATTCCTCTCTCTCTCTCTAAATACCCACACATAACACACTTTTACCAGGAATCTAGAGAGAGAGATCGGAGGTAGGAAGGCCGACCACTACTACAGGCGGTGGTGCACGGTGGCACCACTCTCAACCACATACACACCGGGTTGCTTTAGAGAGAGAGGGGAGATAAAGAATCGTAAAAAGAGAGAGGGAGGAATTGGAGAAATGGATGACCGGCCCAGATCTCCGACCGGCCGGCGTTAGCGGTTCAGGCAGCGTTGGCGTTGATGATGGTTTAGGTTTGGGTTACCATATGATTGTCGATAAAGATGATAGGCTAGTGGTGGTTGTTGAGGAAAGGGTAATAGTGGATGTGTGTTGTATTCAGATGTAAGCTTGAGGAACCATGATGGTTTGTAGCTGAGCCACGGTGGCGCAACCCCTCTTCTACAAGGGTTAGGATTTCGATAGTGGTAACAGTGCACGATGGAGGAGCAGGACATGGGTCAACTAGTTGACTTGGTCAACAAAAGTCAAAGGACAGAGGTCCGGTCAAACGAAGGATCCGAGAGGTACAAAGGGAGAACCCGAACCCTTTTAGTACATATTATATTTTATAAGTGGACTAACACGTGTGGGACTTTGACGTTGAAACTGACCCGACCATAAGAAACTAAAATCGAGAAAATACAAACTAGATAAGGTATTATTGTGAACCAAGATATATATACTGGATAGTGAATAATAAGTTGTATATGTGTGTGGTATAATAATGATGGTAGACATTATGTGTCAAGAACTCGGAATAAGATCGATGATGCCAATGGCATGAGAACTCGCCTAGGATAACTTGGGACATAAGATGAACCTAACAGATATGTGATACAAGGCTCATTGGATAACTATGTGAATATTAGGATCATTATTTACTTAAAGGATAATGTGTAGTAAATTAGAAGATTGAAACATGTGGTTGTGTAGTGAGACATATGAACGAGACACCGGATGAAGGACATAAGACGTTGGGACAATATATGAACTAGAAGTTACGGATATATTCGATTGTTTATATACCTGAACTTAAAAGATTATAAACGTCATGACATGAATATTAATTATCCATTCCTTGCATATATTTCGGATAGTATATATATATACATACGGAATCTAAGTCGATGAGCTCGACATATAGATAAACCATAACTTTACATTCTACCATTAGATAAAATGGAATTACAACCTGACAACTAATATAAGTTAAGCGATAACAACTAAAGGTCCTAAGACTTACCCACACGTGTAACCGCGATACCCGGTTGCACACGCTAATACTTGTAATCATGATAGGATTGGGCATATAACGGATATAAAGACTCGAGGAATCGAAATACCGTATCCCTGTGTGACATGACAGGTGAGTTCCATGTACCATTCCCCCTTTTGTGTTTTACCGTTTTGGGGTGAACATATGCTTGTGTGTGATTTAACTCACTTGATGTGACAAGATACCAGCTGCCAGATACCAAACTGACACTCATTAGCTCAGGGGTTGAGCCACTTAATATCTGGGCAGTACTACTTGGGGAAACCCCACACACAGTGGATCCGGAAGCCCGGAAAACCCTCCACTAAGGTCCATGGGGCCGTTGTGACATGTATTTTGCCAGGGGAACTCATAATGGCAGAAGATGGATTCAGTGTATTGGTTTGAGGTGTCGCTTGTACATCACCATGTGTTGTGTATGTAAACTTGAGAACTTGCTTTGGAAATAATAACTGTTTTGGAACTGTTTAACTATTTACACGGACTAACCAGCATAATTGCTGACCCAAACTCTATTTTAAGCATGTGTTCAGGTACTGCAGAAGGATGGATGGAAAATGCGAGGTATATGATAGCTAGTTGCGGGTTAGAGACTATCTTGTTAGAAGATTACAAGTGATGCGGTTTAGAGCGTTTAGAGATAAACAGGATAAAGATCGGAACGACTGGTGGAGTATACCTCCTCAACTGCTTCGACGACCGCCGCGTCTCGTCTTTGCATTAGATATCGATCTATTTATCTAAGTTATGTAATTTATATTTTGGATTAGACATTGTATTAACAATAATTATTAGTCATCGTTGCTTCCGTTGTGCAATTTTGGTATCAACTGCATCCCAACCGACACCCCCTGGGTCGGGTTGTTACAGTTGGTATCAGAGCAACGGTTGTAACAAAATAGGACATCTTCAGATATCCTATAACACACGAGGATAACTTAGAGAACTTAGTGTTTAAGTCTTTAAGACGACTTAGCTAGGAAATATTTTGGAATTACATAAGACTTACTAGAGTATGAAGCGAAATAAGTCGAAACTTGAGTACCTGGACACACCAGAATGCTTACAGGAATTTAGAACCAGTTTGATACGTCGACGAGTTATGTCTGATATGTGAATGATGACTGCGACGGAGATTACTAGAATAATTCAGTGAGGTAAATAGACGATTACACTTGACGTCATGTAATTGTGAATTTACAGGCACGTAAAATTTCTAAGAAATCCGAAGAGTCGCCGAGATTATGGGTGTTAACTATGATAACTATGATTCTTTGCAAGGAAACGGACTATGTTAGAGGCATAAATAAGCATGTGTTAGGCTTGCTTGACCGTGACCATAGTAAGGGTTTTGAACTTAAGTGTTTTTGTTACAAGAAAACTTGAGTATACAAGACCAGGATATCCTCAGGTACTTATTTATATATATATATATATATATATAAATGAATCTACACGAACGCTATTATATGTGTATAACTTTCGTAATTAAGTGATGAGCTGACCATGATAACCATAAAATTCTGTGAAAAGACGAACTATGTTAGAGACATAAACGAATATGTGTTACACTTGTACGACAATAGCGAAGGTTTGGAACTAGGCATACTTAGTAGGACTTGGCGTGTTTTAATGATATGTGTGTATATATATACACACACACACGCATCTAAGAGTATTAAAGTAAGTATTCATTTAGTTTTATATATGGGATAAACTTTTCTGACCAAGTTATGAGCGAATCACGAGAACTAGATACCCCGCCAAAAACTTGGCGCTACAATTTGAAAGAATCTGAACTAATGAGGGGAGACTTGACTAGCCCAATAAGTGGATACTCAATCCGATAAGTCTTGTTTCAAACCAAATAGTTATTTTCGATTATACGGTCCCTGATTATATGGTTAGTGGGTATGTATAGGTTGAATTTTTGTGTTACCAGCTAGACCGAAGATAAGAGACCAAAACCATTGATTACTAGATTATTTCATTTGGACATAATTGACATCAATCTCGGCAAATTTACGTTTAAAAAAAATAGTGTATTGGATTTGTGATCGCATAGCAGGTCTTGGAGATAATTCTGAAAGTATCAACAAGTAATACCAATAAACTTTATTCAAGAGTGTATGTACTCCGTAGAAACTCGATTTAATGACCCGAAGAGACTAAGATTGAACACGACAAGAAGTATTTTAAAAGTTAATATGTGTTTCACCACTTTAATACACCGTGTTGTCTTAAGATTATTGCTAAACTTTCGGATTAGTACTGTAACCATCTAGAATAAGGACGAATTACCCATATAAAACTTGTTAGAATTATATAAGTAGGCCCTAACGGGGGAGTGGGTGCGTTCGTGACAACGGTTATAAGAAATAATTTATATGAGTAAGAAGGAACCAACGAGGTTAGTAGAAATAATTTATATAAATAGGAAAATTGATCATACAAGGAGGTAAGATTTAGAATTCTAAATAAAAGATATGTGCCATTGCTATAGTTAAGACCGATATACCCTGTTCAGATGGATAATTTTTCATGATATTTAACATTTCATCACCATATCCTACACCACACACCCTAGAAAGTATTTTTGAAGGATTAAGAAATTCGACAAGACACTGATGATAATAGAATTAACCGACGCATTAGGCATGGAAAACAGTAGGAATGACCTAAAGCTCTAAGAACTTAGTGTTATATAAGGTGTCCGCTTTGGTATTTAACCTACCCTAAGCAAAGTTCCTAAGAGTAAGTTATTTAAAAATAATAATAATAATACCTATAGGATATACTGACAAAAGTAAGTATTCTATTAGGGTTTCAAGGTGAAATTTCTAGTACATTTTCGAGGTTATCAAAGGTGTGGTGGGTTGGCTGCGGTACACCCTATATATAAACACCAACGATGCATCGAAAATGAGACTGGAAATCGAACTAAGAACAAACCCTAATCCATCGGTAGTTTAAACCATTTGTTACAAGCCTAAACTTTTAACATTGAGTGTGACACCCGACAAACTCCGGTTAATAACTTTTGTTAAACTAGTAAGTCTACCTTAGCGAGTCATGCATATTACGTACTTAACTGGGTCAGTCGAGTCGTTACGATGATTCTGGGAATCATCGGGAGTCGTTACGATGATCCGCGGGATCATCGGGAGTCGGTCCATAACCATGTGTACAAGGATTGGTGATTCGTGGAATCGTCGGGTTTAACGTACACACGCAAGTCTCGAGTCCCGGGAATTGGTGAACGGATGTAAACGTGTTAGTTATCGTGCATTATGTGTTTATAATCATTATGTGACTTGTCGGTATGTGAATACGTGTTTATATGTGTTAAAATAGTGTTTAACGCGCCAAAAACCCGTTCTGGAACCATACAGGCGATTAGGAGCCTGGGGAGCTCCTAATCGCCACCTGTATAGGCGATTAGAGGAAGTCTGATGGCGATTAGGGCTGTAATCGCCAGTATATAGGCGATTAGAAGCCCTACTCGCCTGAACTGCTCTCCTACTCGCCTGATCTGATGTGCACGAGTCAAAACACCTATAAATACAACCCTTGACTCCCCAAACACCATTTGTGCAACCCTAACTGATCCTAAGCCTCCCACACACCTTGAAACACCTCTGGAACTTGCTTTGCTTCAAAACTCACCATTTCCATGTTTATACACCTTTCTTTGATAAAATCCAAGGTGTGTTCTTCATCCTAAACCTTTGTAATGTTATTGTTTTGGTTCCCCAAAAGTCCAGACCTTATTTTGATAAGAATGAGTCTTTAAAAACTTGGAAATGAGTTCTAAAACAAGTCTACACTATAATACTTTCTATATGTGAAGTATTGATGCATATGATGATTTTTGGTGATTATAACATGAATGTTTCCATGAATTTGATGTACTTCTGATGTGTAGGAGTTGTTAGGATGATTATCTATGAGTTTAAGCTATTGTTATAGTGTTTAGATGAAAGTATGCATTTTGACCCATTTGGGTGATTCTTGAAGAATTAGGATGTTATGATATGATTCATTGCTTGTTTGTGGTTAGAAATCATGCTAGAATGATGCTATAACATAGGGATGATGAATTGCAAGTTGTAGGAGGTGTAATTTGATCTTTACTACTTAAGGAAAGATTTCATAGTTAATGAAACCTAGTATTTTGCCATTTTTGGAAATAATCGCACCGAGGCCGTTTGAGCAGAGATAAATTGGGGGTTTTTGCTTGGAATGGGTTGGCTAATAGTTTAGTTTTGATATTGGGAGTTTTTACATGTTTCGGATCTGATTTGGAGGGTTTAATGAGCGAAAATGCGCGACAACAGTGCTTGGGGCGAATAGGGCTCTACTCGCCTGATGTATCAGGCGATTACAGCCTATTTGCCTGATACATCAGGCGAATAGCACCCTACTCGCTAGTTTGACCTCCCTATTCACTAGTTGACTTTTCCTAATCGCATGTAAGTTTCGTAATCGCGTGTACTGCTGTCGTAAACGTATTTTGACATCCCGGAACATGATTTGACACCTAGGAACATGATTGGAACCCCGGGATACACCCAATGGCTTAGTAACACGTGTTCGGACCTGTTTATGCGTTAATTGGACATTATGCTAGACTAGGTGAACTCTTGCGCGTATTAAGTGTTTAATTGCATATGTTGCACGATGTCTTGTATTTATCTAACACATGGGATGTCGGGTCACCAATGGGATGTCGGGTCTTGTCTGGTACGGTCGGTTTAACAGTCAAAGGTGTTTTCAAACGTTTATGGTTATGGTCTGGACATTCGGGGACTAGTTAACCTACGGGTTATTAGTCCGGGTACTTACATACATCTTATGATAGGTCGCCGCTATTTGGGGCTATCATAGCGTACTTATTTAACTGTTTTCAAGTAACGCGATCTAAGGTGAGTTCACGGCCCCACACTTTACTAGTTTTGTTTTCGGGGTGAGAAACATGCTTATACGTTTTGATCACACATATACATGTTATACATTATAAACACACATTTTCATGTTATACTATGGCTCACACTTTATTACTATACGGTTCATCTAAGTCCCTTAGAAACCACTAATACGGTGATGTAGCGGGGAAATGTGGATAGCGCTATTGGGCCTGACAAACCCCAATCAACGGCTGGAGGCCGGGCGGGTGCATATTGTCTCAATCACACTAGGCTTACCAAAGATGAGGTAGTCTGTAAACAAGGGTATCACACAGTCAGCAATGGTTTCGCCCGTATGAGTAACACACTTGATGCCTAGCTAGCGTACGAACAAGCATAGTATGAACAGTAACAATAACAGTAACGGTAACGGTAACAGTTTTTAAAGGAACGATTATTGAAAAAGAAAAACCTGTGAACTCACCAGCATTATATGTTGACATTTTTGGCATGTTTTCTCAGGTCGCTAAGGTAGCGGTTAATGGACTAGGCGCACAGAGTCTGGCACGGCGTCTAGAAGTCTTGTTGCATATTAAACAATGTTTTGTAAACTGTAATATGTCTTTTGGTTGTAAACAAGAAATGCTTCTGCTGCTGGTTTATGGCTCAAAGCATAATGTTTTGGTTGTTTAATGGAATGTCTTACGTATTTTCTTACATTTAGTTGTCGTTTATTGTGACCATTGACTTGGACCCTAGTGTGTCACGCGCCTCGCGGTAAAACCCCGCATGTGGAAATTTGAGGGTGTGACCACTACGCCAAAATGTGGCTTTAGCCACACATTTCCTAAAATCGCCCTGCCACACTTTTGATTGAACGTGTGGCTAAAGGTCATTTCTAACATTTGAAAAACTTCCAGCCCACCTTTCGCCACACATCTTATGTATTCATGTGACCATTGTATAACAGCTCAAACCCTTTAGCCACGCTTAAGAAAAAAAATGTGACATTTATTAGTCACACCAAAAAAAGTGTGGCCAATTGTGATCTAAGGCAACAATAATTATTTCATGTGACAAAAAACTATAACTTCTCGAATCCTTTAGCCACACTTCAAGAAAAAATTGTGACATTTAATAGCCACACTAGAAAAGTGTGGCCAAATGTGATTTACAGCCATAGTATTTTTTTGATGTATGGCTAAAAGCTAATACATATATGGCCACATATATTGTTGTGTGACCAGAGACTAATCAATAGCCACACTTTAAATTAAAAAATTTCATGTGGCTTTACATAAACATTCATCACACCATCGACCTTTATTTATTTTTGTATCACGGAATGATAATATATGTCATGAAAAAATATATGTGACCAAAGTAGGACAATAGTCACAATTAAAGTTACAAAAAAATCATGTGTCTTTAACTATTAGCCACACTAATGTCATTGTTTATTTTCGTGTGACGAAATTATAGCAAATGTTATTTAAAAACATGTGTAACCAAAGTTTAGACAATAATCATAGTTAAAATTTTAAAATTTCATGTGGCTTTATATAACTATTAGCCACACCATCTTCACTTCGTTTTTTTTTTGTGACGTAATAATAGCAAATGTCATGAAAAAATATGTATGGCCAAAGGTAAAACAATAGTCACACTTATATAATTACAAAATCTAATGTAACTATACATACTACAACTTCCTTTTCAAAATATTTCTCTCTTAAAATTACAAAATTTCAATATCTCTCCAAAAACTCCCCCCAAAATATTTCATTCTCTTAAAATTACAAACTTTTTGAATAAAATTAGAAAATTTACACTGGTTAGCCAAAACTCAGTATGGAGTAGGGTCGAGGTCGAAGCCCTCATAATCTTTTCCCATCCACAAAAATATCCCTAAAAATTTCAGTTCCCGCTTATACACTTTTCAATCTCCCGCTTATTGTTTAGACTAACAAAATCAAATCCATCCATCCACATACTCATCCCTCCATCCGCTACACTTCATTAGAGTGTGTGTAGTGGCTCGTTGTCTAGGCGTTTTAGCCTCCCATAGCGCCGGGAACACCGCCCCCCCAGGCGCTATGGGGGCGTTTTAGGCTCTTCCAGCTTTGTACATAACGAGCGTTTTGGAATCTTGGAAAATGGAATTGACCGTTGGAATGTTGAACGGTCATATGAATTAAAAAAAAAAAATCTCATCTCTATATATATACATGATATCCATATACTACACACATATGAAGCACACATACAATACACACATACAAACTATAACCCTCAAACAAATTCGACACACAAACAAATCATTAAAATGTCGTCCCCTCCTCACTCCGATGACTCGTTTATGAATCTATATAATCGGTTTTTTAAAGAAGACGACGCTGAAGAGGAGGCGGCCGTTACGAGTGCGGTTCAACTAGCGTGTAGCGCGGTTGAAGCTATAGGTACTTCCGTCCCACGGCCGATATTGTCTAGGCAATATATAGAGCGAGACCGTGTAGCCGCCAATGAGCGTTTGATGAATGACTACTTCAATGCCGATCCGGTTTACCCCCCTGATTTGTTTAGACGAAGATTTCGGATGCGTAAAAACTTATTTTTGCGCATCACCGGAGACTTAGAGAACAACTATGACTACTTTAAGCAAAAACCCGACGCTGATATGTAACTTTATTTAAGTATTTGTTGTTTTTTACTATTTTTATCTTTTATTTATGGTTTGTAATTTTTTTTTGAGTATTTGTATTTTTTTTTTGTTTTAGTATTTGTATTATTTTTATTTTTAATGAAATATTATTAAGTATTAAATATTCTTATTTAAATAAAAAACAATAATTAACCAATCATTACCAATCATTTATAACCCCAACATAACCTTCCTTCCCACTACACCTCTTTTTCCATAACCCCAACATAACCCCTTTTCTATTACTTTTTAATATTTTAATCCTATAACCCCAACATAACTATCCACCACTACACACACCCTTACTTCATCCTTTTCACTTCATCTCGTTGGCAGTTCTTCAACACTCCACATCCTCCAACTGTTATCGTCAAATCTATGGACTCCATATCCTTTAATTGTTATAAATCTCTGCCCAATGACACCGATACGGCGCCGGCGGTTAAAAACCCACCGGCGACAGAAGACATAACCTAACATCGAGCCAAAAGATCTAAACTCATTTTCCGTTTAGATATTTTCATAAATCGTTTTGAATCGATTGCTTATATCATGTTTGCTTGAATTGAGCCAAATCCGGATACCCAATTTTTTGAAAGGGTTATGTTGTTGGTGATGAACATTGAACAGTTTGGTGGGATTTGGGTTCAAAGTTTCCTGGTAGTGTTTTATAGGAACAAGAATGGGGAACGTTTATACGCATGTGCAGTTCGTCTGGTTGCTATCTATGGGTCTGGTGAAGAAAGCCACTTACCTATGATTATCAATCTTGCCAAATTAGGTCTACCCCATTCAAAATTGGTATTTTAATTATTTTTAGACGCTGTAGTTTGTAATCTATCCGTGGGAAGCCTGAATTTTGAAGCGGTATTTTCAATATTTCAATAGCTATTTTGCCATCAGGTAGTTTGTAATGTAGGTTTAGTTATCAATTTTATTTTGTTATAAGATAAATTGACAAAATGATTTATTTGTGAGGTGAAGATTTGTGGATGTTTGTTTGTTATCAGTTTTCTAGATCTACTCTATTTGTTGTTTTTCTGTCGTGTTTTATTAAATGAATTAACAACCAGCAAATGCTATTATGTTTTATGTTGTTGGTGTTTGTGAAAGGGTTTTTGTGGGTGGGGTTGTACAATTTGTTGTGGGGAATGAACAAAGAACTGGAAAATGTTTTGAGTCTCATCCCACTGCTGTCATTTGAGATTCCAACGATCAAAAACACCATAAAGTTATGTCACGCATTTAGCGATTGTGTTTGTGTTATAATTTGTTTAACAAGGCCGATAAGACGATTAACATCTCACACATATACTCAACAAATATATATTACAGTTTCAAGCATTTATGATTTTTAACTCCCTTTTATGAATTTGGATGCTGCAGATGTTTCATAAGAAGAAGCTTTTGAAGAGGGTGAATTTTTTTTAATGGAATTGAGAAGGCGGTCAACGTGAATTTATGCATCATTATCATGTTGCCGGCTGTGAGCCTGTGATGCCTACAGTAAGTAAGAATTGTAATCACTTTGTGTTATTTGGATGTTGAGTGTTTTATGACATGATCTAGGCTATGCAGTAATAATTTTTTTCTATCAAGCTCACCACTTTATTTAATTTATGCTAATTGACTTGTCTGTTGTTTTGAGTTTTGTGGTGGAATAAACTAGGTAGTCAAGTTTGTGTAGAATGGCACAGAAGCTTGTGAATCTATTGAAACAGATTGATCCTAGATTCGTATCGTATCGTCATGACAGATGCGCTCCTTGAAAAAGCTGTGAGTTTGGTGTTTTTGTTAACCTATTACAATTTTGAATAAGTAATATGTGGTAATTTTTTGTCTCCCAGATAATTAACTTGATGTCATGGTCTTTGGCCATTTGTATCGTCAATTATAGTAGCTTAAGAGAGTGCAATATAACAATGGACATGTGTTGAAACTTCTTACTCTTGTTATGGCTTTTGTTACTGCCACTGATTTCAAAATTTTGATATTAATTATTTGCTTATAAGTAGTTACATCGAAGCAAGTAAAGTAAATCTTTACCAATCAAAAGATAAAGAAATCGCGTCTATATCCAGGTTGTTCTTTCATATTATGAAAATATATTAAAGATGGTTCATCCTTTATGCCTTTTGTTAACAAAGAATTATGGCAGGTAATTACCTAATTATTAATTTCTGAAATGAACTAGAGATTTTATTGCCGTATTGGTTTATTTTTTATTTTAAAGCACATCATGATAGGAAAGAAGCTGTGATACTGTTACTCGACCCGTTTTATGCCTTCCTCCTTTCTAGCTTAAACTTTTTGTTCAACCCATTTGAGACAATGCACCCCAAGACAAACTCAGTCACAACTAAATTAGTTGGAATTGCCATTGCCACCTCTTATCATTTATCTAAAATATACAACTTTCCATATGAACTTGATTGTTAGGCCAAGTAATAACTTGAGATGGTGTTGGGACAAAATCTATACTTGGGGCATAGGTTTTTTTGTTCTCTCTAATTTCTGTTTTGCGCTTCACATATATGTAGATTGTAGGTGACTCTCTATAACATATGCAATTGGTTTAGCCATTACACTAGCATTACATGCTGTAGGCTGTAGCAGCTTCGTTTGCTGGAAAGGCATAAGGACAGGTCGGACAGGGTTTACCAATGGTGGTTGGTGGTTATCATGGGATTAATTCTTAAGGTAATTAATCATATTGTTATTTGAATCCATCTTATGCTCTAAACAAGATAGGAAGATTTGATGTAGTTCATTATGAGAAATTGACATCTGTTTATTATTGTTTAATAATACTATAGACTAGTAATTTGCAACTAAATTAACATGGTTGTCTCACCTAATGTGATTCCATAGAGGATGAACCCTTTAATTTTGCTGGCACATAAATATGTTTGTTTTTATAATAATATATGCAAGTGATCTATATATGTTTCTTTGTCGTGGTTGCATTCATTTGTTTAAATGTTTGTATTATATAAAAAACTAGGTTGGCAAGTTGGCAATCAAGAAAGAACAACTATTTGGGATGAGTTTGAAGTTAGGGGTAAAAAAACAATGCCACATTGGAAGTGCTGCTGGAGTGATCCGAGTTCCATTAGTTAGATTTTGTTTAGAAGTTTGTCTTTAGTATTTAATTGAAAGCTTATGTATGTATTTTGGTTTATTATTGTTAATATCATTTGCGTTTTAAGTTCTCATATTTACTGTTGTTTTTATTTAAAAAAAAACTGAAAACAAATCGTAAAATGTGTGACCAAATGTTATATAATAGCCACACTTAAAAATACAAAATTTAATTTTGCTTTACATACCCATTAGCTGCATCATTTCACTTTGTTTTTTTTTTAATGGTAAAATGATAGCAAACGTCATAGAAAAAAAATATGTGTGATCAAAGGTTAGTCAATAGCCACATTTAAAATTACCAAATTTCATGTGGCTTCAGATATCCATTAACCACACCATCTTTAGTTTGTTTTGTATTGTGTGACGGAATGATAACAAACGTCACGAGTAAACAAAATTATACGTGTCCAAATGTTGGGGAATAGCCATACTTTAATTAAAAATTTCATGTCGCTTTATATAACTACTAGCCACACCATTGACACATTGTTTTGTTTGTGTGACGGAATGCTAGCAAACGTCATTGGAGAATAAATTTATGTGTGACTAATGGTTAGTAGCTAGCCACATTTAAAATTAATAAATTTCATGTGGCCTTAGAAACACATTAGCCACACCATCTTCAGTTGGTTTTTTGTAGTGTGGCGGAATGGTAACAACGTCAAGAAAAAAAATAATTATGTGTGACCAAATGTTAAACAATAGCCACACTTAAAATAAAATAAGTATCTTTTTGTGTCTAGAAATAGTTTTTAGTCACACATATCATTAGTTGCTGTGACTATATAGTACAACTGACCACATTTACAAGAAATTCATATGGCCGTTATAATCTTTTAGTCACACATATCATTAGTTGATGTGACTAATGAACAGAAAGCTTGATTAAAACAACCTTTCTTGCCACACTTTTTTTTATAATTGATGTGGCTAAAACTAATTGTTTACTAATTTCATGTGACTGTTGCTACCCTTTAGCCATACTTAACGAAGCAAATGCTTGATTTCAGCAAGAAATGGATACCTTTTAGCCACACTTTTTAGTAGCTATGACCACTAAACGTGAGTGTGACTATATGATACCTACGATGACTCGACCTTTGGTCACACTTGAGCTGAAAAAAATTTGTGTGGCGAAAGGCATACGGTCACACTTTTTTGCTGTGGCCGTAGCCCCTTTTTCACGTAGTGGACATTGAGTTTGATTCCAACCTTTGTCTAGTGATAAGAGTCGTGAAATTTCTACCATCCAATTAATCTAGAAGGAGCTCGAAAAATTGTAGTTAGTGTGTCACTACTCAAAACTTGATAATGAAAGTCATTCGTGTAAACTCTTGGGAGACAGATAAGTATATTTTGACATGGAATATCATAGCAAATAAGACGTTATATAGGAACCCTGAGAAGGTAGTATGAGGATTAGTGAAACACCTACGGTGCATCGAAAATGAGACTAGAAATTAAACCAAGGACAAACCTTAGTCTGTCGATAGCATAAACCATCCAAGCGGTGTGATCAAACCTCTATTCTTTAAACCTGTTGAAAGGCTCTGTAAAATTATTATCATCTAATTGATCCGGAGGGATCCTGACAAATCGTAAGTTATTGTGTTACTACCCAAAGCTTGATAATGAACGTTGTCCGTATAAACTCATTAAGAGATAAATTAGTATGGTCTAGAAAAAGAAGTACATACAACCAGTATATGATATGCTACACATGGTATATGAGCCATATGCCCCATGGCATTTTTGTGATACCCCACAGTTTCAGGTTCTTGATTTAACTAAACTCTAGTTACTTGCACCAAGATTACTTGCATTCTACATGACTAGAGTTCACTAGATAAGTTACACGTGCACACACTAACTATATATGTATCCATGGGATATCATAGATTTACAAATATATGATTAAACTTATGAGAGTTTATAAATATTAATCTATGTATGTACATGAATCTCTTATACTCCTAAATGTGCTTAATATATATACATATACAATAGGCTTTATACATACACTAGGCTTGAGAAGGAAAACTATGTTTAAATTAAAATACCTTCTAGAAGCTAACATACATACAAACACGCATATAAACATACGCATACATACATCCCCACATGTTGGAAGTTCTTTTGTCTCTAGTAAGCCACCCTAAGCTATCCTAACCTACTCTAATTAGGCCTTACCACCTAAGCTATGGCAAGGTCTTACAAGAACATCACCTAGAACAAGAAATCACCCATTCTTGTCCCATATTTCGGCCGCCACACAACAAACACATGCTCCATCTTATCAAACACTAACTCACATGCTAGACATTCTTGGAACTTGAAGTAATCCATGATCTATCACTATCATCCAATGTAAGAACTCCACCTTAGTTAAGTGAGCATGAGGTAAGCCATTCTAGAAGCATGTGATGCAACCCCTTACACGTTTATAGTAACAAACCAAGTATGACAAGATCACTTCTCAATGTCAACCTTTCCTAAACTACAAAACCATGTGCATAAATCGGCCACTATTATACACCCCTTCAAAACTCACCATCCATGGCAACAAAGAAGCTAGGATCTAGGCATGCCAAGGAAAAGTCACAATCAATCACTACCCTACTATATATTTCGGCCGAAACATTCAAGAAAAACACACATGGCCTATAAATTAACACCAAAATGGAAACAAGACAAACATATCATGCAACCTTCCTAGTGAGCCACCTTCTAATTATAACCTACTCTAAAAATCGGCTAGAGCATGTGCAAAACAAGAGGCATTATTGACTAATCATCCTTTTTCACCAAAATAGATATAAACCAAAACCTTAACACACCTCTTACTTATGTCCACACTACCTCTTAATGAATTGTCTAATCCAATCGACACCTAGCTCCCAAATACGCATGCCTAAACATAATCTACACTTGAATCAAAGGATGATAAGACTCTTTATACATTCCATCGATCAAGAGAAGAATTGCCACAATTGTTTTGTCACCACATGGATCGATCTCTTATAAATAGAGGTCACTCCTCATTCATCATTCCTCACACCAACACAATCACTCTTGCTTTCTCCCTCCCTCTCTCTCTTGATCGCTCACGGCCCAAAAGGGCACTCCCAAGAAGCCAAGGATCGAGTAAGGAAACCATCAAGACAATCCAACTCCACAATGATCCACTAGGTAGGTTAGCTAACCATTCTATTCCTTCTTGGTTTAAAACCGTTTCGGCCCTTGTGAACCTAAGCTTAGGCCTTTTGATTTTAAGAATTGGCCCCTTTCTAGTCTTTAATAAGTTGATTATTATGCGCTTAATAATCAAGCTTCTATTTTGCGCACATTGTTTCACCTATGTAATCAATTATGTTATCTAGTGTTGAAATAATTGGTTTCACAATACACACGAATTCATGAAACATATTTAGATCAAACATGTTATACATGAAACATGATCTACACCCATTTAATGTGGTTCACAAAAGTAGGTGCCGAACTTGTATGATAAACAAAGAACACATAGATTAATATGTTTTAATGCTCATAGGGAGATCCTTGTTGGAACGATAGTTACTTTGCTTTGCTAGAACTGTCGCACAAACACCAGGTGAGTTTCACTACTCTTTTCTCAAAAAGCATACGTCTCGGATGAGACAACTTTCTAAACTTTTTCATAGTCCGGTTTGGGACTACCCATACACATCCCGGGTTTGGGTGCTTTGATTCACTAGGTGAATCTGCTTTCACTAATTCATGCTTTATGTCCTTGATAAACTAAACCAACTCTATCATTGAAGTCCTTCTAAGTACCGAATGATTTGCCGGTTGGGCAAGCGGGTTACTAGTTGATAGCGCTATTAGGTCTCACAAACCTCACATCGTGTGCTGGAGAGCATGGGTGTGAACTATAACTCAACATATTATCATTGTTGATAGACAATGATGCAAGGCACTTTGCTCACTATTGTGGGATCTCATTGTTTAGCAGTTCGGTATTACCGGTTTTAGTTATCATGAGTGGGCTAGCTACCCCTGGCATGTGAATTAGCATATACTCGTCAAAACATGGTTTGGAGGACCTACGTATTTACCAAACATTGTGAACTCACCAACTTTATGTTGACACACGATTATTATACCTTTTTGCAGGACACTAGTTCGAAGCACGAGTAGGGCATGTATCATATGGCATCATGGGGATATTAATTATTATCTATTTTTGACTGTTTAATTATCTATTATGATTTCAAACGTGTTGTCTTACTCTGACTATTTGAATAACTATTATCTTTAAAATTCACTTCCGCAACTATTGAAATATTTGATTATCAATGAAACTTGTTTTATAATAACGAACTAAATGGTTTGGGCATTTAGAGTCGTTCATGTGACTTATGGCTATGGAGATCCTGGAACGTCACACGCCTCGCGGTATAAACCCTGCAGTGGAAATTTGAGGGTGTAACAGATTGGTATTAGAGCCATTGGTTATAGTGAACTAGGATTGCATTCTAGTCTATAATCATCATAGCATAAGTATTATTTACACTCATTACCTTAAGTGCACAACTTGTAAATTTCTGGAATACGTGTACTGATCTAGCATATTGCAGGAAAGATCATGACTAACTCTACTCATAACTATTCTTCTCGTGCTATCGAGGGACAACAAGCCCCTTCAGTGGATCCCTACCTACGTTCAGCTTCATTTCAGGATTCACATTGGGATACTAATCGTTGGCATTGGTTTGCCGATATGTTGCACTCTTGGGTTGTAGGTTATGGAGTGCCAGCTAGAGTTCCTCCTGTTATAGATTCATGGGAAAGATCTTTTGCAGGTATGGTGAGGCACGTTCATACTGAGT
The DNA here is from genome assembly GCA_028751855.1 of Ambrosia trifida. Taxonomy (NCBI): domain Eukaryota; kingdom Viridiplantae; phylum Streptophyta; class Magnoliopsida; order Asterales; family Asteraceae; genus Ambrosia; species Ambrosia trifida. The sequence goes on from CM054122.1 coordinate 28,236,371, forward strand.
TGGACAATGCTTTCACTGCTGTGCAACAATTTAAGTTCTGGAGGAGGAATGCCGATGAGACAATCAGGCACATGGAAGGTCAGATAGGCCACTTGATGACTGAGATGGCAGTCGTCAAGCGGGAACCTGCTGAAACTAGGCAGGAGTTGACTGCCACTAGACAGAGTTTAGCAAGTACTATGCAAGAACTAAATACTGTTCGTAATAGGCTTATAGCAGCCTTAGGGATAGATGTAGAGGATCTTGAGGAAGATCCCGAAGAGGAGCCTATGGAGGAAGAAGATGATGCTATTGGAGCAGCCATTGAGGCAGCATTTGAAGAAGAACTCGAAGCAGAAGAGGAAAACGATCTATTTGAGGTTGAGATTCAGGACGAAAGCGATGATGAGGGCTCGTGTGTGGATCATGAGGACGATTGATTTCTACTATCTTAAGTATCATATATATATATATATATATATATACGTATAATAACTGTTATTTTGTCGTATAAGATCTGAGAATCGTTTATCCTATGTTATTATTATTATCATCAATCTACTACTTTATCTTATTCTCGCTTTCATAATCCTTGTTACATTCTAGTTTACTTATACTGCATGAACGATGGTATGCGGAACATATTATTGTTTTCTCATGAGTATAATGTAAATGTAGCATTGCTGTGACGGGTAGAGGAAATGGTAGAGGCAACATTAGCATGACGCAAGAAGAATTGAGAGCACTAATCAATGATCGGGTTATAGCAGCCTTGGCAGCTTTTCAGGCTGGCCAACCTGCTCATCACCCTCCGACTTGTACCTACAAGTCATTCATGGATTGTAAGCCTCATAACTTCGGAGGATCTGAAGGAGCAATCGGACTGCTTAGGTGGTTTAAAAAGGTGTAATCGTGCTTTGCTATGTGCAATTGCCCGCTAGCTGATAGGGTAAAGTATGCCACCGCTACGCTTGAGAAGGCGGCTTTATCGTGGTGGAATGCCCAAGTGCAGCTGCTGGGAGTTGATGTAGCGAACGCTACCTCGTGGGCGGATTTCAAGGAACTCATGAAGGAGGAGTACTGTCCTCGAGATGAGATTCAGAAGTTGGAGACCGAGTACCTTAACCTGAAGATGGTGGGGTCGGAGATTGAGAACTATACTACCAGGTCGCATGAACTGGCGACGATATGCCCCAACTACTCCACTCCGCTCTACAAACGAATTGAGTTGTATATCTAGGGCCTAGTACCTCAGATTAAAGGAATGGTCACTGCTACCAACTTCAATAACGTCCAGCAGGTGATTCGCTTGGCTCACCAGCTGACTGATCAGAAGGTGGAAGAGGGGCTCCTACCCCCTCGTGGAGCTCCATCTTCTAACACCAATGATAACAACAGGAAGTGGGAGAATGCATCTGGCAAACTCTCGACTAACGGTAATCAGCAGCAACATCAAAACAAGAAACATGACAACGGTAGCAACCGTGATCAATCACAGAGTGGTTATCAGGGACACCGTCCCAAATGCAATAAGTGCAACTATCACCACTCAGGACCCTATAACAGGATCAAGTGTGATCGCTGTGGTAAGATGAGTCACTTACAGAAGGACTGTAGAGTCAATGTTCCAGGAAGTCAGCCTGCACCTCAGCAAGGACAGCAAGAAAGGAACAATAAGGGTTGTTACCAGTGTGGGAAGGAAGGTCACTTCAAGAAGGACTGCCCACAGCTGAACGAAAATGGTAACAACAACAATGGCGGGAACCATAACAACCGTGGTGGTAACAGGAATGGGAACAACCACAACAACGCTACCAACAACAACAACCACAACAACAACAACAACGGGGCTCGTTGGAGAGCTTTCGTGATTGGTTCAGGAGAAACTAGGAATGATAACAATGTCGTGACGGGTACGTGTTCCTTGAACGACAACCTTGCTTCTGTTTTATACGATACTGGTGCGGACTTTAGTTTTGTGTCTTCAAAACTTAGCAAACATCTAGGGATAGTTCCTACTCTTCTTGATACCCCGCATTCTATAGAATTAGCTGATGGGAAGCCTGTCGAGGTAACCCATATCTATCGTGACTGTAAGCTCGAACTAGATGGACAGTTGTTTGCCATCGATCTTCTACCTATCACCCTAGGAAGCTTTGATCTCGTGGTTGGCATGGGCTGGTTGTCCAAGCAACACGCTGAAATTATCTGTCAAGAGAAGATTGTTCGTATTCCTCTCTCTAACGGATAACTGCTAACTATTCGGGGTGATCGTGGTGGTGCCATGGTAGGCATCATCTCATTCCTGAAAGCCCAGAAGTGTATTCGAAAGGGCTATCCGGCCATTCTGGCTAATATTTCTGATACTCGAGCGGAAGTGGACACGGGGATTGAGGATATCTCAATAGTCCGTGATTTTCCAGACGTATTTCCCGAAGAATTACCTGGACTTCCACCTGTTCGTCAAGTGGAGTTCCAGATAGATCTTGCACCAGGAGCGACCCCAGTTGCACGCGCACCATATCGCCTAGCGCCAGGTGAACTTCAAGAACTGTCTACCAAACTCCAAGAGCTATTGGATGAGGGATTTATTAGACCTAGTTCTTCACCATGGGGAGCCCCAGTCCTATTCATTAAGAAAAAGGATGGAAGCTTCCGTATGTGCATTGACTATCGAGAATTGAACAAGGTGACGGTAAAGAATCGGTACCCTTTACCTCGTATCGATGACTTGTTCGATGAACTTCAAGGGTCAAGTTTCTATTCCAAAATTGACCTGAGGTCAGGATATCATCAACTAAGAGTCCGAGAAGAGGATGTGGCGAAGACAGGCTTTCGAACTCGTTATGTACATTATGAGTTTTTGGTAATGCCATTTGCGCTAACTAATGCACCGGCTGTGTTCATGGACCTCATGAACCGCGTGTGTAAGCCTTATTTGGACAAATTCGTCATAGTGTTCATAGATGATATATTGATCTATTCCAAGAGCAGGGAAGAGCACGAGCAACACCTGCAGTTAATATTGGAACTCCTGGAAAGGAGCGGCTGTATGCGAACCTCTCTAAATGCAACTTTTGGATTCGAGAAGTCCAATTTCAAGGACATGTAGTCAATGAGGCCGGAATATATGTCGATCCCGTCAAGATTGAGGCTATTAAACAGTGGGAGGCACCTAGGACTCCTACGGAGGTGCGTCAATTCCTTGGTCTTGTAGGATATTATCACAGATTCATTGAGGGATTCTTTAAGATCACTCAACCCCTCACTGCTTTGACGCAAAAAGGTATTACTTACAAGTGGGGAGATGCCCAAGAGTCTGCTTTTCAACTGTTAAAGGAAAAACTTTGCAGTGCACCAATCCTATCGTTACCGGAGGGTACAAACGATTTTGTGGTGTACTGTGATGCGTCTACCCAAGGATTAGGGTGTGTACTGATGCAACGTGATAAGGTGATCGTGTATGCTTCACATCAATTGAATGTTCATGAGAAGAACTACACCACCCATGACTTGGAACTAGGAGCAGTGGTTTTTGCCCTGAAGATCTGGAGGCACTATCTCTATGGAACGAGGTGTACGATCTTCACTGATCATAAGAGTCTCCAACACATATTCGATCAGAAAGAGCTGAACATGCGATAGCGTCGATGGGTCGAGCTTCTGAACGATTATGACTGTGCCATCAAATTTCATCCAGGGAAGGCTAATGTAGTAGCAGATGCCCTTAGTCGTAAGGAGACGAAGCCTAAAAGAGTGCCAGCATTACAACTCACTATCCATTCCAATCTTCCTGACAAGATACGTGAAGCCCAGGGCGAGGCTCTGAAGGAAGAGAACGTCGGGCTGGAGACACTGCATGGTGCGGATAAACATCTGGAACAGAGAACAGATGGTCTCCAGTACTTCATGAATCGAGTCTGGATTCCACGTTTTGGAGATCTCAGACAACTTGTGCTTGACGAGGCTCACACCTCTCGTTACTCGGTACATCCTGGTTCGGATAAAATGTACCAAGATCTCAAAACCCTTTTTCTGGTGGCCAAACATGAAAGCCGAGATAGCCACTTATGTTAGTAAGTGCTTGACTTGTGCGAAGGTTAAGATTGAATATCAGAAACCTTCAGACTTACTCCAGCAACCAGAAATCCCTATGTGGAAATGGGATGGAATTTCCATGGACTTCATCACGAAGCTCCCTAAAACGCCAAGTGGGCATAATACGATTTGGGTTATCGTCGATAGATTAACCAAATCGGCACACTTCCTGGCAATAAAGGAAACTGACATGGTGGAGAAACTGGCCAACCTCTATCTCAAGGAGATCGTCTCTAGGCATGGGGTGCCTACTTCTATTATATCTAATCGCAATTCACGATTTACTTCTCGTTTTTGGACTACTCTCCAAGATGCTTTAGGAACTCGCTTAGATATGAGCACCGCTTATCATCCACAAACGGATGGACAGAGTGAGCGTACCATCCAAACGTTGGACGATCTGCTACGAGCGTGCGTGGTAGACTTTGGCAACAGTTGGGATAAGCACTTGCCGTTAATCGAATTCTCGTATAACAATAGTTACCACACTTCTATACAGTGTGCGCCTTTTGAGGCACTATATGGACGCAAGTGTAGGTCTCCCATCTACTGGACTGAAGTTGGGGATAGCCAGCTGACAGGTCCCGAACTCGTACATGAAACTTCTGAGAAAATCATGCAAATCAGAAACCGGATGGCTGCGGCATGTGATCGACAGAAAAGTTATGCTGATAAGCGTAGGAAACCTTTGGAATTCTAGGTAGGAGACAAAGTACTGCTAAAGGTGTTACCTTGGAAAGGTGTGATACGCTTTGGGAAACGGGGAAAGTTGAACCCGCGGTACGTTGGACCATTCTAAGTCGTCGAGAGGATTGGTCCAGTAGCGTATAGGTTAAACCTGCCTGAGGAACTCAGTGGAGTTCACAACGTGTTTCACGTCTCAAATCTAAAGAAGTGTCTTGCGGACACGACACTGGTAGTGCCACTGGAAGAGATCCAGGTGGACGACCAGCTACGGTTCGTGGAGGAACCGGTGGAGATTCTTGAACAGGGCGTCAAGAAACTCAGACAAAGTACCATACCTCTTGTTAAGATACGGTGGAATTCCCGTCTAGGACCGGAATACACGTGGGAACGCAGGGATCAAATGCGGCTTAAATACCCACATCTCTTTACTGAACCTGAAACCGTACATAGATCAAACGCTAAACATAAGGCAGCTACCTCAAAGTGATTTTCGAGACGAAATTCCTTTCAACTTGGGGATGATGTGACATCCGGGAACCAAGCGTATATTTTTCTAGCTAGCTTTACTGTATACTTGCTGAATTTCGAGATGAAATTCTTTTCAACTTGGGGATGATGTGATACCCTACAATTTCAGGTTCCTGATTTAACTAAACTCTAGTTACTTGCACCAAGATTACTTGCATTCTACATGACTAGAGTTCACTAGATAAGTTACACGTGCACACACTAACTATATATGTATCATAGATTTACAGATATATGATTAAACTTATGAGAGTTTATAAATATTAATCTATCTATGTACATGAATCTCTTATACTCCTAAATGTGCTTAATATATATATACATATACAATAGGCTTTATACATACACTAGGCTTGAGAAGGAAAACTATGTTTAAATTAAAATGTGGATAGCGCTATTGGGCCTGACAAACCCCACTCGACGGCTGGAGGCCGGGCGGGTGCATATTGTCTCAATCACACTAGGCTTACCGAAGATGAGGTAGTCTGTAAACAAGGGTATCACACAGTTAGCAATGGTTTCGCCCGTATGAGTAACACACTTGATGCCTAGCTAGCGTACGAACAAGCATAGTATGAACAGTAACAATAACAGTAACGGTAACGGTAACAGTTTTTAAAGGAACGATTATTGAAAAAGAAAAACCTGTGAACTCACCAGCATTATATGTTGACATTTTTGGCATGTTTTCTCAGGTCGCTAAGGTAGCGGTTAATGGACTAGGCGCACGGAGTCTGGCACGGCGTCTAGAAGTCTTGTTGCATATTAAACAATGTTTTGTAAACTGTAATATGTCTTTTGGTTGTAAAGAAGAAATGCTTCTGCTGCTGGTTTATGGCTCAAAGCATAATGTTTTGGTTGTTTAATGGAATGTCTTACGTATTTTCTTACATTTAGTTATCGTTTATTGTGACCGTTGACTTGGACCCTGGTGTGTCACGCGCCTCGCGGTAAAACCCCGCATGTGGAAATTTGAGGGTGTGACATTGAGTTTGATTCCAACCTTTGTCTAATGATAAGAGTCGTGAAATTTCTACCATCCAATTAATCTAGAAGGAGCTCGACAAATTGTAGTTAGTGTGTCACTACCCAAAACTTGATAATGAAAGTCATTCGTGTAAACTCTTGGGAGACAGAGAAGTATATTTTGACATGGAATATCATAGCAAATAAGACGTTATATAGGAACCCTAAGAAGGTAGTATGAGGATTAGTGAAACACCTACGGTGCATTGAAAATGAGACTAGAAATTAAACCAAGGACAAACCTTAGTCTGTCGATAGCATAAACCATCCAAGCGGTGTGATCAAACCTCTATTCTTTAAACCTGTTGAAAGGCTCTGTAAATTATTATCATCTAATTGATCCGGAGGGATCCTGACAAATCGTAAGTTATTGTGTTACTACCCAAAGCTTGATAATGAACGTTGTCCGTATAAACTCATTAAGAGATAAATTAGTATGGTCTAGAAAAAGAAGTACATACAACCAGTATATGATATGCTACACATGGCATATGAGCCATATGTCCCATGGCATTTTTGTGATACCCCGCAGTTTCAGGTTCTTGATTTAACTAAACTCTAGTTACTTGCACCAAGATTACTTGCATTCTACATGACTAGAGTTCACTAGATAAGTTACACATGCACACACTAACTATATATGTATCCATGGGATATCATAGATTTACAAATATATGATTAAACTTATGAGAGTTTATAAATATTAATCTATGTATGTACATGAATCTCTTATACTCCTAAATGTGCTTAATATATATACATATACAATAGGCTTTATACATACACTAGGCTTGAGAAGGAAAACTATGTTTAAATTAAAATACCTTCTAGAAGTCAACATACATACAAACACGCATATAAACATACGCATACATACATCCCCACATGTTGGAAGTTCTTTTGTCTCTAGTAAGCCACCCTAAGCTATCCTAACCTACTCTAATTAGGCCTTAACACCTAAGATATGGCAATGTCTTACAAGAACATCACCTAGAACAATAAATCACCCATTCTTGTCCCATATTTCGGCCGCTACACAACACACACATGCTCCATCTTATCAAACACTAACTCACATGCTAGACATTCTTGGAACTTGAAGTAATCCATGATCTATCACTATCATCCAATGCAAGAACTCCACCTTAGTTAAGTGAGCATGAGGTAAGCCATTCTAGAAGCATGTGATGCAACCCCTTACACCTTTATAGTAACAAACCAAGTATGACAAGATCACTTCTCAATGTCAACCTTTCCTAAACTACAAAACCATGTGCATAAATCGGCCACTATTGCACACCCCTTCACAAGTCACCATCCATGACAACAAAGAAGCTAGGATCTAGGCATGCCAAGGAAAAGTCACAATCAATCACTACCCTACTATATGTTTCGGCCGAAACATTCAAGTAAAACACACATGGCCTATAAACTAACACCAAAAGGGAAACAAGACAAACATAACATGCAACCTTCCTAGTGAGCCACCTTCTAATTATAACCTACTCTAAACATCAGCTAGAGCATGTGCAAAACAAGAGGCATGATTGACTAATCATCCTTTTTCACAAAAATAGATATAAACCAAAAACTTAACACACCTCTTACTTATGTCCACACTACCTCTTAATGAATTGTCTAATCCAATCGACACCTAGCTCCCAAATACACATGCCTAAACATAATCTACACTTGCATCAAAGGATGATAAGACTCTTTATACATTCTATCGATCAAGAGAAGAATTGCCACAATTGTTTTGTCACCACATGGATCGATCCCTTATAAATAGAGGTCACTCCTCATTCCTCATTCCTCACACCAACACAATCACTCTTGCTTTCTCCCTCCCTCACTCTCTCTCTCTCTCTCTCTTGATCGCTCACGGCCCAAAAGGGCACTCCCAAGAAGCCAAGGATCGAGTAAGGAAACCATCAAGACAATCCAACTCCACATTGATCCACTAGGTTAGTTAGCTAACCATTCTATTCCTTCTTGGTTTAAAACCGTTTCGGCCTTTGTGAACCTAAGCTTAGGCCTTTTGATTTTAAGAATTGGCTCCATTCTAGCCTTTAATAAGTTGATTATTATGCGCTTAATAATCAAGATTCTATTTTGCGCACATTGTTTCACCTATGTAATCAATTATGTTATCTAGTGTTGAAATAATTGGTTTCACACTACACACGGATTCATGAAACATATTTAGATCAAACATCTTATACATGAAACATGATCTACACCCATTTGATGTGGTTCACAAAAGTAGGTGCCGAACTTGTATGATAAACAAAGAACACATAGCTTAAAATGTTTTAATGCTCATAGGGAGATCCTTGTTGGAACGATAGTTACTTTTCTTTGCTAGATCTGTCGCACAAACACCAGGTGAGTTTAACTACTCTTTTCTTAAAAAGCATACGTCTCGTATGAGACAACTTTCTAAACTTTTTCATAGTCCGGTTTGGGACTACCCATACACATCCCGGGTTTGGGGTGCTTTGATTCACTAGGTGAATCTGCTTTCACTAATTCATGCTTTATGTCCTTGATAAACTAAACCAACTCTATCCTTAAAGTCCTTCTAAGTACCAAATGAATTGCCGGTTGGGCAAGCGGGTTACTAGTTGATAGCGCTATTAGGTCTCACAAACCTCACATCGTGTGCTGGAGAGCATGGGTGTGAACTATAACTCAACATATTATCATTGTTGATAGACAATGATGCAAGGCACTTTTCTCACTATTGTGGGATCTCATTGTTTAGCAGTTCGGTATTACCGGTTTAATTATCATGAGTGGGCTAGCTACCCCTGGCATGTGAATTAGCATATACTCGTCAAAACATGGTCTGGAGGACCTACGTATTTACCAAACTTTGTGAACTCACCAACTTTATGTTGACACACGATTATTATACATTTTTGTAGGACACTAGTTCGAAGCACGATTAGGGCATGTATCATATAGCATCATGGGGATATTAATAATTATCTATTTTCGACTATTTAATTATCTATTATGATTTCAAACGTGTTGTCTTACTCTGACTATTTGAATAACTATTATCTTTAAAATTCGCTTTCGCAACTATTGAAACATTTGATTATCAATGAAACTTGTTTTACAATAACGAACTAAATGGTTTGGGAATTTAGAGTTGTTCATGTGACTTATGGCTATGGAGATCCTGGAACGTCACACGCGTCGCGGTATAAATCCCGTAGTGGAAATTTGAGGGTGTGACAATTTTAATAACAAAACACCCGTACACCAGACCCCTTCACCTCACTTTCTTCCTCCCTAAGATTCCAAACTCTCCATTTTATATATCATTCCTCTCTCTCTCTAAACACCCACACATAACACACTTTTACCAGGAATCTAGAGAGAGAGATCAAAGGTAGGAAGGCCGACCACCACTACAGGCTAGTGGTGGTTGTTGAGGAAAGGGTAATAGTGGATGTGTGTTGTCTTCCGATGTAAGCTTGAGGAACCATGATGGTCTGTGGCTGAGCCACGACAGCGTAACCCCTCTTCTACAAGGGTTAGGATTTCGGTGGTAGTAACAGTGCACGATGGAGGAGCAGGACATGGGTCAACTAGTTGACTTGGTCAACAAAAGTCAAAGGATAGAGGTCCGGTCAAACGAAGGATCCGAGAGGTACAAAGCGAGAACCTGAACCCTTTTAGTACTTATTATATTTTATATGCAGACTAACACGTGTGGGACTTTGACGTTGAAACTGACCCGACCATAAGAAACTAAAATTGAGCAAATACAAACTAGATAAGCTATTATTTTGAACCAAGATATATATACTGGATAGTGAATAATAAGTTGTATATGTGTGTAGTATAATAATGATGGTAGAAATTATGTGTCAAGAACTCAGAATAAGATCGATGATGCCAATGGTATGAGAACTTGTCTAGGATAACCTGGGACATAAGATGAACCTAACATATATGTGATACAAGGCTCATTGGATAACTATGTGAATATTAGGATCATTATTTACTTAAAGGTTAATGTGTAGTAAATTAGAAGATTGAAACATGTGGTTGTATAGTGACACATATGAACCAGACACCGGATGAAGCACATAAGACGTTGGGACAATATAAGAACTAGAAGTTACGGAGATATTCAATTGTTTATATACCTGAACTTAAAAGATTATAAACGTCATGACATGAATATTAATAATCCATTCCTTGCTTATATTTCAGATAGTATATATATATACACATGGAATCTAAGTCGATGAGCTCGACATATAGATAAATCATAACTTTACATTCTACCATTAGATAAAATGGAATTACAACTTGACAACTAATATAAATAAAGCGATAACAACTAAAGGTCCTAAGACTTACCCACACGTGTAACCGCGATACCCGGTTACACATGTTAATACTTGTAATCATGATAGGACTGGGCATATAACGGATAGAAAGACTCGGGAATCGAAATACCGTATCATTGTGTATATGACAGGTGAGTTCCGTGTACTATTCTCCCTTTTGTGTTTTACTATTTTGGGGTGAACATATGCTTGTGTGTGATTTAACTCACTTGATGTGACATGATACCAGCTGCCAGATACCAAACTAACACTCATTAACTCAAGGGTTTGGCCACTTAATATGTGGGTAGTACTACTTGGGGAAACCCCCACACATAGTGGATTCGAAAGCCCGGAAAACCCTCCACTGAGATCCATGGGGCCGTTGTGACATGTATTTTTCCAGGGGAATCCATAATGGCAGAAGATGGTGTAACGCCCCAAAACCTGGATAATTATTTATTAGCATGTTTATTTTGTATTATTGCATGAAATACTTAGCTAGAATGATTAACCTAGTTAAATAAATTGAATGATTAGCTTCGTGTGAAGGTTTGAAGAATGAATGTAAGAATCTATGTAATGGAAGAAATAAAGGGTGGTTGATGTTTTTATGTTGATAAAAGATCTCTAATTAACATGCAGAATTGCATGTTAGAGAAATCATTAAGAGATTTTTACTCTATAAATGATTGGTAAGATGCCTATCACGTGTTGGATAAGTTGCTTCATTGTGATTTAGAAGTGAATTGCGTAGTAAATATGGAGCATATGAGTTAATTAGTAAGAGCTAATGTTGGAATTATGCTATATTTGACACATTTATAATATTAACAAAGTGTATGGACTAGTATACAATCTTTTAGAAGTTCAAGGGGTAGATTGGCTTAATTGGCAAACTTGTAGTATAAAAGGGAGGAGATAGTTTCTATTGTTTCATTCATACTCCACCCCCAAATTCAGAAAGAGAAAGAGTGTGTATGTGAGGGAGAGAACCATCCAAGTCCAAAAATCCCGTTTTTAGGTTTTCTACCTGTCATAAAATGAGATTTCCCGAAGATTGGACCGTCGGATCGTTCTCAAATTTTGACAGACGCTATAACATATAGAGACGATCAAATCCAACGGTAGGTTTTCGATTTAGAGGCCTGGAAGAGGGGTTTTTACTAACCAGAATACAGCAGCTCGAAAATGGTTTTCCAGCCACTGTTTTGCCATTTCAGCGATGATGGTAGCGGTTTCAGGTGACGGAAACTATTAGGGGTTGCAGGTCTCGGTGAGATGGTTTCAAGGACTCCTAAATCACCTAAATCGGAGTTCGTTTGATATGGTTTCGACCTCTACTCGCATTCGTAAGTTATTCCCAAACTTAACTTCTATTTATGTAATTGAATTCACAAGTGTATGAAGAATGGTAATAATGAAAGGATGGATAAGTGGGTATAAACTTTTGGTTAACTCATTTGATGGATTTAGTTGTTATTGGTGATAATAATGTTATGAAATTGTTGTTTATGTCAATAATGGGAGAATCACCAAAACGGGTCACTTGGGTGAATTGATTAAATGGGTTGGATTATAACCGAAACTTATATGTATTGGTTAAATTGGTGAATTAAAAGTAAATGTCATGGATTTATGGTGAAAATGACCCATATGTTTTCATTAGACACAAATGGATGATTACGGGTCAAACGGGAGGAGTTAACCCGATTACTAGAATGAATGGTAGAATGATTAAGCATACATATAATGAGATGGGTGAGTAATAATTGGGCATTGAAAGAAGTGAATGACCCGTTATGTGTTCTAATAGTTTGCAAGTTTTACTTGTTGTTAAAGTAGGAATGACATGGATTGGAAAACAATGAGTCATGTGGATGGAATGGATGACAACACTCCTAGGGGTAAAGGTAAGTGGCTTATGAACTAAATTCTTAGATTAGCAATTGTATATTTGCGTATAAATGTGGAATGGGAAACAAGAATGAAATGGCAATTTATAGTAAGACAAGTGAATAGATGATGTTAGCGAACAAGTAAAGTTCACCACATAACAAAGAAGTTAGTTAGGATAAATGGGTCAACAAAGATGAAAATGAAAGTGAAGGTAGTTTAAACATGAAACAAACCCGGGATTTGCAAATATGACACAAATACGGAATGATGCGTGTGTATTTAATTAGATTGATATGTGTGTGTGTATATGGTAACAAGTACGGTAAGTAGATCTGTTACGCTTTTGTGATTGAGTAATGTGATGTATGCATAGGTACTTATACCCGGGTATGCGTGAGAGTCTTATGTATGTAAAGGTTGGTCGTTATGTGTAGATTCAGTATAGGATCAGAAACGTCATGTTTATCCTAGAGAATACATGAAGGAAGAGTAGTATGATGGGTCAAGATAACTTGTGTATGGGATTTATACGCAGGTATGTGTTGTAGTGTTATTAACCTTTTGTTATGAGAATGATAATAAAGATGCAGATATGTAAGAATGAGTGCATGGAAATTGGAGGTTAGGATCCAGATATCAGACGAAAGTTGCAAAAGGCGATTGAACATGAGCATTGAGTATTGTTGGATGTTATTTCCACTTGGTGAGTAATTTCATGAAGTCACTTAACGAACTAACAAAATGGTTATGTAGTGATTGCAGGTTGTCTACCTCACAAAGTCAAGAAAGGATGGAGATCGAGCAAGGACGCGGATTGTACGGGGTCGCGGTCACGTAATCTAATAAAGATGAGTTGTATTGAATGTGATAAGAAACAATGAACGTCTAACACCTATAATATCTTGTGAATAGGGTTTTCAAAACATACAAAATGTTTTTATAAAGCAAGAAATTTTCTGGTTCATTTTTCCGTTGCGTATTTTCTGCTAGAACTGTTCAGGGTGTTACAGATGGATTCAGTGTATAGGTTTGAGGTTTCGCTTGTACATCACCATGTGTTGTGTGTGTAAACTTGAGAACTTGCTTTGGAAATAATAACTGTTTTGGAACTGCTTAACTATTTACATGGACTAACCAGCATAATTGCTGACCCAAACTCTATGTTAAGCATGTGTTCAGGTACTGCAGAAGGATAGATGGCAAATGCGAGGTATATGATAGCTAGTTGCGGGTTAGAGACTATCTTGTTACAAGATTACAAGTGATGCGGTTTAGAGCGTTTAGAGATAAACAAGATATAGATCTGAACGACTGGTGGAGTACACCTCCTCAACTGCTTCGACGACCACTGCGTCTCGTCTCTGCATTAGATATCAATCTATTTATCTAAGTTATGTAATTTATATTTTGGATTAGACATTGTATTAACAATAATTATTAGTTATCATTGCTTCCGTTGTGCAATTTTGGTATCAACTGCATCCTAACCGACACCCCCTTGGGTCGGGTTGTTACAATTTTTATTATAATATCTGTTATTTAATTGGTTTGTTTGAACAGACTTTTGATTTTAAGATTCCTTTTTTACATTTGAATCTTTGAAAATATTGTAAAATACTGTCCAATGTTTATCATGTAATTATTACATTTAACATCTTAGTTAGTTCATTAGTATACCATTTTAATTGAATAAAATAAAAAATAAGTTATATAAATTGAAAATTTAATAAAATATATAAAATTTACATATAAATTTAATGAAACTGTTGAGCAACATTTGTGTCACAAACATTTTAAATAACATATGTTTTTTAACAGTTCTTGTGTCAACATACTTTTAACTGTTTGTAATATTATAATATTAAATTGCATTTATCTATGAATTGTGATTATTTATTTGTTTATTTTTATTTTTGTAAACCTGTGCTATCATAATTTAAAAAGTTTCCGCTTGAATATTCAAAACTTGGGCTTAAATGTATTATTTATTATTAAAATTGGAAGATCTGTTTTACAACAACTGTTAACATCTGTTATTTAACAGTTCTTGTGTCAACATACTTTTAACTGTTTGTAATATTATACTATTAAATTGCAGTTATCGATGAATTGTGATTATTTCTTTGTTTATTTTTATATTTGTAAACTTGTCTCTAAGTTTTGTATGACCCGCAAAACCGGTGCCAAACAGTTGGGTTAACATTCTTAAATATACAAAAACATGAGGAAATTTTCTTTCGAACGAGTATGTATACGCAGCGGAAAATCATTTAGAATAGAATCTATAAAACACATGAAAATTATTTGTTCAATTGTAACTTGAATTTAAAATTTATCATGTGTAAATAAAATTTGTCTTCCAATAGAAATGCCTTCAATTGCCAGGTAGCTTTTCGCATCGCCAAGCAGTCATCCATCCATCTCTCTTTTAACATGAAATCAATCTAACGTGTATACAAAAGACAGCTACGCTGAGTGAGTTCAAGTTTTATAAATTTATATAAACAAGTATTTTGTCAAAATAAGAATTAACAAAATACCTCAACCTCAGAGTTAACAATAAGCGCAATCTGCTAATTTGTTTTTACCCAAGCAAAACAAAAATCAAAGTCCAGGATAGGCTTGCTTTTCCTAATTACCTCAAGACTTTACTTACCAATATATAATAAGCGCATCCCGCTTTTCAACACAATGCACAATCCAGTCTATTTAAGCAAACTAAAGCTAGAGATTAAAGCAGACAGATCACACTTCTGTCATAGCTCAGTTTATAAGAATAAATATAATATAATTCAAACCAAAGCTAGAGATCAAAGCAGGCATATCCCGCCTCTGTCATAGCCCAGTTTATAAAAATACACATAATATGAACTATGTAACAATCCCGACTCACAACCAAGACCAGAGATCAGAGCAGGCATATCTCACTTCCGTCATAGCTCAGTTCGACATACCAGGTAGCCATCAAACGCAGTCTATTATATTTAATAACATGTATAACTTAAACTAAGCAACAACCATGACACAAAACCAATACCATAGATCAGATCATGCATATCCCACTTCCATCATAGCCTAGTTTATAAAGTCATGTAGTCACCAAATTCAGTTTATGTAAATATATATAATCCATATAACCTAAACAGGTAGCAAGTTAAAACAATACCCGATCTAACAAGTAAGGATTCAAATGCGTGGCCAAGAAATTAAGCGCATTCCGCTTATTAAATAAAAACTTACGCCACAGTTTAATCAAGACAACCGTCTATTCATATATATATATATATATATATATATATATATATATATATACTAACACATATAACTCAAAGCATATAATAACACATTAGGCACATTAGGCGCATTCCGCCTATTCACGTTTCATACCAAAATATTACATATGAGTAAATATGGCTTTTTGTCGTAAGCAAAAACTCTGCCATAAACCAGAGTAGGCCTATCCCACTTCCAATAACACGTATAACTCAAACCATATAATAACACAATAGGCGCATTCCGCCCACTTACGTTTCATGTGCTAAAATAATATGTATGAGTAAATATAGATTTCGTTCGTACACAAAATAATTATAACATCATCAAATATTTTGTGACTTCATAAAAATAATTATAACCTTTGTTGTACACCATTGCGCCTCCTACCTTCATCGCTACCCTACCGTACACAATATCCATCATCCCCGTCATCAACCATCACGCCTCCCATGCCATCGTTAACTACCGCAACTGGCCATTGTCATCACCGGACACCATTAATGCCCCATCGCGTAACCACGATCGTCATCGCAACCAGCACGACTATCATCATCACCGATCACCTGCACCATGGCCACCACGTGCACCATCCATTACTATCACCCTATGACCGACCATCATTATCACCACCGCGGATGCAAGCGCCACCATCATGTCCGGTAACCGCACCTCCTCCGCCTATGAACACTACGCCATCATTTCGTTTTATTCTTGTCGCTCAAGTTGTTTCTTTGCGGAAGAGACACCCTAGGTCGCATGAGACCTAGGGTTGTTATATAACTTACTTCAAATTTTGTACAAAGTTACAATTTGGTCCCTCCAACATTTCATTAGTACAACTTGAATCCAAAGGCATAAAAACACATTAAACATTGTCGTTTGGACCCCTTTATTTCTTTTAACCCAAGACATATGCATAAAACTCGCTAACCGGTTCATAAACATCATCATATACGTCAAAACCCGTTGACGGATCTATTTGATAAGAACCTGGTAACCGTTTCCATATAAATAAGTGTCTAGTGAATTTTCGGGTTGTTACAAGTTTTGTGTTCCTTTTTTCTTTGTTTTTTACTGTACAATTCCTCCAATTACCATCAACAATGAACCTCCTTTCATCTGAAGTCAAGATATCCAACAATTCTTTCAAAGCAGGTTTTATTTTGAAACCCTTTTGAAATTTTTTTACTGTATTTTTATATTTTTGATCTTAATGTTATGTAATTATAAATTAAATCTTTACTATCAAGTATTTTTACTTTATGGAATGACTGTAATAAATCGTATGTGTGTATGTGTACATATCTTAGTCGTTGTTGCATAAAACAGTTTCACTTCCAAATTGAATACTGTTATTATTAGTTCTTTTAATAAAAGTAGGTCTATGATGTTTTCTTATTATTTTTATTTCTCATGTTATAATTATTGATTACAATAATTTGTTTATTAGAAAAAAGGAGCATGAGTTATTCGTTATTTGAAATTCTTCACATACCAGAACTCCTACATTTGTTAAATTATTCATTATCAAATAATAAAAGTAATTTTAGATATTTAAAAATGTTTTTTATGATGAAATTTTTTTATGTTTGTTGTAGGCTATAGGTGGGATTAACTGAGTACGAGGATGATGATGTAGGCAATAAGTCCATCTTATGGTAGGAAATATCTGCCTAAGTCAGATGAAGATAGTCCTGTAAATATAACAGTACAGGATAGTCGTTCTTGGAAACTAGATTTGGGAATCAGGGATTTAAATTGGGTTTTCTGTAATGGATGGAAATTTGTAGTTGATGATTTACAGCTGACAGCAGGAAGTTTTTTAATGTTTGATCATGTTAACTATGATACATTTAAATTGTCTGTGTTTCCTGTTACACCTGAAAATGCAAAGTTGTATAAATGGAAGATATTGCTAACGTCTATTCCAAGTGATGCTGAAGGAAAACATGTCGACTCTTTTTGTCATAGATGTGTTGCTTCCTCATTGAAATATCTGGTAACTAGTTCATGTACATTATACATTATTGTTTTTTGTATTATATATATATTTTTAATGTAACTAAAAATGTAGATGTTACCAAAAGGTTTTGTTGATAAGGAAATTGGACGAAAGTGGAACCAAGGCCGTTATAAGATTCTCATAAACAATTTTTTTGAGATGGAAGTTACTATTGAAAGGAAGGGAGATTCGCAATTTTGTATAACAGAAGCATGGGAGCAGATAATTAAACTCATGCAAATAGAGGATGGTCAATGTATTGTTATCAAATATATTGATGATTTTGCTTTTAAGTTAATTGTATTTGATTTTTTGCATTGCCGAGTTTCACTTGAGGATGTAGAAAGTAGTGAGTCTGATGAAGTTGATAATGATGAAGATGATCCAGATGATATTTTAATTTTAAGTAATGAAGTTGGTGGAAATGATGTGGTTGGTGAAAATCCACAAGGACCAATACCTCAATATGAGTATACAGTTCCAAAGCGAAAACTCTTTGTAAGTTACTTTTGTTTATGTATTGGCTATTAAGAGAAATTTATATAATATAATCTATTTTTACGTAACTAATAATTGCATGTAATTTTTGACAATAATTTGAAAGTGTCTTCCTGCGAAGTATGCAAGGAGGCTTGGAGTTGCTGATACCATGAGAGTTAGGATTTTAAATTTGGAAGAACTTATAATCATGGATTTGAGAGCAGAGAAATCCAGAACAGGTGTACGATATGTTATTAAGAATTGGCGAGTTTTTTTAGATGATAATGGAATTGTTGTTAGGGATTTATGCATATTTGACCTGGATGAAGATAAAAATAGTTTGTTGTTAATTGATGTTCAAAAGGCTTGAAAAGTTTAAATGGTTATTAGCAAAACAATATCTGTTTTCAAACATTATTTTGTAATGTAAGTTTGTTCGTTTACAACAGTCTTTTCCTACTTGGTAGTTTTTCAGCAATTCTTGCAATATATTTATGTTCTGTCGTCTTTTATCTCATACATTATCTGTTATTAACAGATATTGTGCCACAAAGTCATATTATAGCAGCGGTTTTAGATTGTCGTGTAATAGATGTTTGTTACATTTTTCAAATCAATTTATGAAATTTACTCATGTTCTCAAAAGTAGTAGGAGTTCAAAAGTAGAATACAAAATAGAAACAAATACATCAATCATAACATTAAATAAACTGAAGTTTACTGGCTTTTGTTTAATATAAAATATAAGAATTTTCAAATGTTAGGATCCACCTTGTCAAGAATCAGAAGTTCTCTTGATTTTATAAAACTGAAGCAGAGGGTATCTCCTTTTGTTATGCTATTATCTTTTGAAAAAATAGCCCAATCCTTCAACACATATCTCTTCGTATTCCCATTCTTCATAGATTTAACTAGTAACAATTTTTCTTCTCTTTTTAAATTCTGAATTTTTATTGGTTTTAAATTTGTCTCCAGTTGGGCTGATTCTGCAACATCGTTTGGCAGTCGCTGCATTGATTATTCTATTATTTCATTGGTCAGATTTTATAGTTAATATAATATAAATCATCTTAAAAAATAACTTATTATGATTAATATAGTACAATTCTGTTTTCTCCATGTTCAACTCGAGTAAAGTTAATCACATCATTTACACTTTGATGTGAATCATGTTGCTTTTCTTTATTAAACTGTTTGGATCTCTTCAAACTTGATTCAGGATAGTGTGTAGCTTCTCTTTTATTAGATTTGTTCATTTATTCTAAACGTCTTTCTTCGTGCAGGAGTTACATAAACTTTAGTCACTATCTATAAAAATAATTAAGTAGTCAACATTTTAAATAGGATAAGTACCTGCTCTAAATTTTGTATAAGTTTTGGTTTTGGATCTTCAGGTTGTTGTTTTGGAGAATATTTAACCATCAATTCTGTGTCCTTTCAATAAACTGTTAATTTCCATGTGTCATTGTCAATAATATTAAATATAAAAGTGTCAGTAAACTCCAAGCCAAATACTTCTAATAGATGACTCCATCCTTCCTTCAGAATATAAGATTTATACATTTTATCCAACTTGACATTGAATGTCAATCCACTTGCGTTAATTTTAATGTCGGCTGGAATGTATTTGCCTTCATAATTATTTTCAATAAAGTTCTTTGCTACTTCCTTAGAAAAGTATACATATATTCATTAAATTAGTATACTATTTCACTGTATAATTTTGTTTATTAACTAATAATAATTCATTTAAATATATTTTCATTTTACTTACAATTACTCCCAACAGATGGTGCATGTTTAGGTTGTAAAATGACTTTTCGATTGCTTCATCCTCAAAGTATGAAAGTTCAAACTTTTTTGCATCAATTGGTGTAAAAACCAATAGAGTGTATTTTATCAGTTTTACTTCCCTGACAATATTTATCCAATCGTCTGTAAAGACAATTTCATTAGGTCTTTTTCTCAACCATAACTTCCATGCTTTACCATTTTTTAGTCTTATCTCTATTAATGTAGACTACCATTGTTGTCCCCAATATTGTGTTGCAACATCACATGGTATCTCCTACAAATAATATGCTTTCTCTTAAATTTATGTTCTTTGTTATAAATATAAATATTTGACATATTTTAACTTGAACATAATTCATCACTTGAAAGGCATACCAGTTTAAACGAATCAACGTGTGACACCCGGCAAATTCTGGTTAACAACGTTGTCTAGATGAAAGTCTACCTTAGCGAGTCACGCGTATATTGTACTTAACTGGGTTAGTTAAGTCGGGTTATGGTTCGGGAACTATCGGTTTAGTCTAGAAGATCATTGGATGTTGGTCTAGAGGTTCATTAGATGTCGGTCCTTAACCAAGTGTACAAACGGTGACGATTTGTAGGATCGTCAAGGCATACGGAACATACAAGTCTCGAGTCCCGGGAATTGGTGAACGAGTGTGAATATGTGTATTTACATGTGTTAGGTGTTTACAATCATTATGTGACTTGTCGGTATGTGAATATGTGTTAACATATGTTAAAACGGGGTTTAACGCGCAAAACACACGAAACCAGCCCCTATAGGCGATTAGGGAGGCCTAATCGCCTATAAGGGAGGCGAGTAGGCCCTTTAGGGGTGAGTAGGGGACCAATTGCATGACTGTTCATGCGATTAGGCCCCAATGGCATGAACTTACATGCGATTAGGCTTCCTAATCGCGTGTAAAGGCTGCATAATCGCTAGTTACGGGCTGGACGACTAAAAACGACTATAAATACCATACTTGACCTCCTAAACTTCATTATACAAACCCTAGTCATCCCATAACCCGCCCCAACACACACACAACCTCTGGAACACGATTTTTGATCAAAACACAAGGTTTCAAGCTTAATCCATCATTCTTTTACAAATCTAAGGTTTGGTTTCCATCCATGCAATCTTATAAACGTTTTTATAAAATCCCTAATAGTCCAGACCTGTTCTAAAACGGAAAAGCTTTCTGAAAATCGTTAATAAGTGTTGTTAATCGGATTTTAACTAGTATGCTTGTGTTATGTGTGTTTATGATTAGAAAGCTAGGGTTTTTATGATTCAAGATGAAGGATTAACATGTTATTAGGTTAATTCAGAATACTAATGATATTATGATGATAAAATCTGAGAATTGATTATTAGGGTTATAGTTATGCATGTTAATGTGGTGTTTCATGCTATGTGTATGGCGTTTGGATTACATGGTTGCATGCAGGACTGATAATACGAGGTTAAACGAAGGATTTTGGTTTAAACATGTTTAGAATAGTTGTTGGGATGATATTGGGTGGTTACACACGTTCTGGATCTGATTTGGAGCGTTAAACGCGCGAAAAACCGGAACAGCAAGGTTACAGGCGATTAGCAACCCTAATCGCCTATGTTAGAGGCGATTAGGGGACCAATCGCCTATAAGAAGTCCCTAATCGCCTATATTCATGCGAGTAGAGGCCTAATTGCTAGTAGATACATGCGATTAGCCCTAAATGCTAGTAGTTACATGCAATCAGCCCTAAATGCTAGTAGTTACATGTAATCAGCCCTAAATGCTAGTAGTTACATGCAATCAGCCCTAAATGCTAGTAGTTACATGCGATTAGCCTTCCTAAATGCCAGTTGACCAACCTAAATGCTAGTTGACTTTTCCTAATCGCGTGTACTGCTGCCGTAAGTGTAAATTAGCATTCTGAGACCCGATTTGACATGTAGGAACATGCTAGGAACCCCGTAACATATCTAATAACTTGGTAACATATGTTTGGATGTAATTCGGTGATACGTGAGCTATGTGCTATAACTTGTTGTGCGTTAACGTATGTTAAGTGTGAATGCATGATTGCATGTTTGAGAGCGTAAACATAACACGGGAAGTCTCGGGTCACCAATGGGATGTCGAGTCTTGTACTTTGGGTCAGTTAAACAGTCACGGTGTTTTCAAACGAACTTGGTTATGGTCTGGACATCTAGGGACTAACTAACCTGCGGGTTATTAGTCTAAGTACTTGTAACTGTCATATGTTAGGTCGCCGCTTTACGGGACTAGCATAGCAGCTGAGTTTACTCGTGTTAAGGAGTAACGCAACTTAAGGTGAGTTTACGGCCCCTCTTTTAAACTGGTTTCATATTTTCGGGGGAGAAAACATGTGTTAAAACGATTATTTGGTAACTACTGTCATACTATGGGTTTCTATTGTGTACTACACGATCTTTGGAAGTCCCGGGGGGAACCATGAATGTGCGGGTTTGCACAACGGGGAAATGTGAATAGCGCTATTGGGAGTGACCAACCCCGCTCGTCGACTTGGAGGGTCGGCGGGTGCATATTGTCTCAAACAGGAACAACAGGAGCAACAGGGTTACTACATCGGGCATACATTTGGTTTACGAGTTAGTAATGGTTTTCCAATCGTGGTAGTAACAAAACATACGCCTAGCTAGCGTACACTGGTTTTCGATTTGTTATAGTATGGACAGGTGGACTTGGTACTTGGATTACAAAACCTGTAAACTCACCAGCATTTTTGTGCTGACGTAAACTTTTACATGTTTTCTCAAGTCGCTAAGGTAGCACTACTGGACTAGGGCGCACGCGTCTGCACGGCGTCTAGTTAGAGTCGCATGGTTTCATATGTTAAACATTTGGTTTACTTTTGAGATACTGTTTTGAATAAGCTTCCGCTGTAAACGGGGATTTTAAACTATGTTTTGAAATTGCATTATATTCATTTAGACTTGTTTATTGTGATCGTTGGTTTGGATCCTGGTTTGTTATGCGCCTCACGGTAAAACTCCGCAAATGGATTTTGAGGGTGTGACAGATTGGTATCAGAGCCAATGGTTATAGTGAACTAGGACTGCATGTGTAACATCGCAAAATTTTCCCCAAAATTTTAATACATAAAAAGCCCTTATATATATATATATATTTTTTTTTTTTATTACACCTTTATCATTAATATTATACAAATGTGCCTAAGTCTTTATTTATCCTAATTCACAACTTATATACATACATAAATGTATATAAATAATAATAATATGATTCTAAATTCTTTTTTTTTTTTCACATACAAGATTTTTTTTTTTAATAAAGCCTTGAGTCAAATAGTCAAAGTCCTAGTCAAAGTCTTAGTCAAACAGTCAAAGTCTTAGTCAAACAGTCAAAGTCTTAGTCAAATAGTCAATTCATCATAAAACCTTACTTTATGGTGTTGACCAATTTTAATGGCTAATTGACTCCAAAACTAGTATAAAAACCCACCTATGACCCATTATACTTTGCACCTCTAAATCGATTGTTTCAATCCGATTAAACTTTCCCTCATACCTTTATTCTATAGTCTATTACTTCTACAATTGAAGCTTTGATTATAAGCTCTTGTAATTGGCGAATCGGAAGCTTGATATTCTTTCTTTTTCGTTTTCTTCAATTTGGACTAGCTACGTTGTTGAGTCTTTGGGATTCGCCTCGCATACATTCACAACACATTATTCTATTTTTTTTTACGAGACATAACATTTTGCTAAGGTGAGTTTTACATAGCCCCTTTTCTATTTATCACCATTTTTGGGGTGAAACATGTTACAACATTATTTATGCAGTTCAATCATCAATGTGTCTATGTGTATTTCTATGTTGCATTATGTCTTGAACATGACTAGGGTAAGCACAATTCTAGCATAAACATTCATCAGCCAAACGGTATACATTGATAGATCTATTGGACTGACAATCCCACCCGGATACGTGCCTCCTACAAAGGTAGCGTGGGTGTTTGTTACTGCAATATAAACGAGTGAACCATGAGCGTATGGGATGTACCACAATACAACAGTCACAATGGTTGATTATGCACTCGATTTACTTCTAGTATGTTTTCGCATATGGACTAGATTGCCATGACTCATGAATTGCACAACAATTTTATTCGATTATCAAAACCTATGTAATTCTCACCAACTTTTGTTGACCCAAAATATTTTCAACTTAACATGTTTCAGGTTCTACTTGCTTGAAGATTTGAATTAATACTTGAAGATGTGTGCATAGTTTTATTCCATTTGATGTACGAATTCTTGTAGAACAATTGTATGTAATTTATTTAAATCATATAATGAAATTTATTATTTACCATGAGCTACTGAACAATCATCAATACGTGACATCCCGATGTTTCCGCCATCGGTTGGGGTGTTACAGATTGGTATCAGAGCCATGGTTATAGGGAATTAGGTTATTAGAAAAATAATCTAGTCTATAACCATAGGATTATAACCAGTATTTGCTTCTTTTACTTGCCATTCTCTATCTCCCTCCTACTTCTTATCCCTACTTTCATCCTTACAAGAAGGTTGCTCTCCACCATTGGATCTACTCTTAGACTAATAGGACAAAATCCTCAGGTTTAGCCTGAACCACCTTGAGATCTCGTCGAAGTTCTAGATTTTAATAACGAACACGTGCAATCTGGAAGGGTGAACGCCTGTATTTTGAGTCTTCTGTCTAGGCTGGCATTGCGCATATATCCCAATCAAACGAGGGACCCGGATGCCTACCTGGGAATTCTCGGGATGAGTGTTCACTTATAGGCTAAAGCATGTCTTCATATGTTATTAGAATTTAGAATCTTTGATAAGTCAACGTTTTCGTTTATTCGTTTTAATTAAATGAATAAATGATTACATTCCTTATATTACCTCATTGTCCTTCATTCAACCCATATCTTATTGAACATTCATTACCCAAATCACTTCCGTAACCAATGCCCTAAACTAAACAAAGATCAAGATCCTCCAGCTACCTAACCGCAAGTCTCACCATTTGACTATTGGTTGCTTTTATTCTATGTATTGACGCTATTTGATTCAAGTAATAAAATATTTGTCTGAGAGTTGTTACATGGTGCATGATTGTTTGAATGTGAACTAATTATATAAATCTATACAACTACAACTCATATACTGTGCTTGTTATACTTGCTTGCATAAACATGTTATCAATTTGCAACCTATGTGTATAATAAATGCTGCACTTAATAGAGGTCATCATGCCTTTTCAACAGTCGGGAGAGGCCCTACAACCTGCTCCACGACTGGTGGAGGCTATCGAACCTACTCAACGATTGGTAGAGGTCATTATGTCTTTTCAACAGTCGGGAGAGGCCCTACAACCTACTCCACGACTGGTGGAGGCTATCGGACCTGCTCAACAATCGGTGGAGATATAGAAGGACACAAAACTTCAATGTAAGGTAAATTGGTGATTGCGGTCCGGAACGTAATCATGAATTTACAGGTACGTTAAGGTAGTGTGAAATTCTATCAAGGTTTTCAGTAAATAACCCATTATAAACTCTAGTTACCTGGTAGTTCATTTAGTCTTTCTATAGTCAATCAACTCATGCATTTCTTTTAGGAGTCCTAAAACTTAAGATTCTTATTCTCCTTGCTATTTCAGATGAACCTAATCCAACCCTTAAAACTCACACATATCAAAACTCTTACCCAAATTATTCGAAACAGTTTATTCTGTTACCTATAAATTTATGTCATGCCTTAACTCGAAACTTCCCAAACCACCCTTGTCCTAATTTCTACCCAATCACCTTCAACCCTGTGTTTTCAATAAACTTCGGGACGAAGTTTCCAAAAGTAGGGGAGACTGTAACATCGCAAAATTTTCCCCAAAATTTTAATACATAAAAAGCCCTTATATATATATATTTTTTTTTATTACACCTTTATCATTAATATTATACAAATGTGCATAAGTCTTTATTTATCCTAATTCACAACTTATATACATACATAAATGTATATAAATAATAATAATATGATTCTAAATTCTTTTTTTTTTTTTTCACATACAAGATTTTTTTTTTTTTAATAAAGCCTTGAGTCAAATAGTCAAAGTCCTAGTCAAAGTCTTAGTCAAACAGTCAAAGTCTTAGTCAAACAGTCAAAGTCTTAGTCAAATAGTCAATTCATCATAAAACCTTACTTTATGGTGTTGACCAATTTTAATGGCTAATTGACTCCAAAACTAGTATAAAAACCCACCTATGACCCATTATACTTTGCACCTCTAAATCGATTGTTTCAATCCGATTAAACTTTCCCTCATACCTTTATTCTATAGTCTATTACTTCTACAATTGAAGCTTTGATTATAAGCTCTTGTAATTGGCGAATCGGAAGCTTGATATTCTTTCTTTTTCGTTTTCTTCAATTTGGACTAGCTACGTTGTTGAGTCTTTGGGATTCGCCTCGCATACATTCACAACACATTATTCTATTTTTTTTTACGAGACATAACATTTTGCTAAGGTGAGTTTTACATAGCCTCTTTTCTATTTATCACCATTTTTGGGGTGAAACATGTTACAACATTATTTATGCAGTTCAATCATCAATGTGTCTATGTGTATTTCTATGTTGCATTATGTCTTGAACATGACTAGGGTAAGCACAATTCTAGCATAAACATTCATCAGCCAAACGGTATACATTGATAGATCTATTGGACTGACAATCCCACCCGGATACGTGCCTCCTACAAAGGTAGCGTGGGTGTTTGTTACTGCAATATAAACGAGTGAACCATGAGCGTATGGGATGTACCACAATACAACAGTCACAATGGTTGATTATGCACTCGATTTACTTCTAGTATGTTTTCGCATATGGACTAGATTGCCATGACTCATGAATTGCACAACAATTTTATTCGATTATCAAAACCTATGTAATTCTCACCAACTTTTGTTGACCCAAAATATTTTCAACTTAACATGTTTCAGGTTCTACTTGCTTGAAGATTTGAATTAATACTTGAAGATGTGTGCATAGTTTTATTCAATTTGATGTACGAATTCTTGTAGAACAATTGTATGTAATTTATTTAAATCATATAATGAAATTTATTATTTACCATGAGCTACTGAACAATCATCAATACGTGACATCCCGATGTTTCCGCCATCGGTTGGGGTGTTACAGCATGTAGAGTCTAGTCTATAGCCGAGTCGCACACACTAGACGATCACATGGTACTAAACATTATGGTGGGTTACGTATGGTCTTGTCGGGGTGTCTCTATATCATTTGGTCTTTCTACGTTACATCATCCGTTCTATCTTAGGTCGGGTTACTTACTTTCTAGGCAGTGTAGTATATTGGAGTGAATCGTGTACTCTTGAGATTTGTCCAAGGCTCGGACATCTCCCTTTCATACTCCAATAGAAACACTTGCCATAAACTACCGTAGCATTAGGGTGTATAGCTAAGAGTCTATGTTCGGTGATTTGAACTTTGAACTAGGAGAACACTTGGAGGACTGTGTAGAGCGGTTTATCATTTTGGGTGCACACAAAATCATAAACCGAAATGCATGGAAGCCCTAGTGAGCTCTGGGTTTGAAGGGATAGTCCTGGATTGGATCTAGCTTTGATCTGGTAAACATTAGTGGTTATCTTTATCTGCGAAACTAAATTTTCTCGTTCTTTCTGCCAGAATCATGTCTGGAGTAAGAGGAGGACGTGGAGGTGGTCGCAATGGTGGACGTGGTGGTGGTCGCGGTGGTGCTGGTGGTCGTGGAGGTATTAACCTATCGCAGGATGATCTGAACAACTTGCTCCAAGCTGCCTTTCAGTTATGGCACAATGGTGGTGGTAAGTTGATTTATCCATTTTCTTTGCCTCATTGGTGAACCTTGTTTACATTCGTCGTGATTCCTCACGCATTTCATTTCAGGTGGTCCTGTTAACCCACCCCCACCCATGTGTACCTACAAGATGTTTCGGGACTGTACGCCACAGGAATTCTCTGGCACTGAGGGTGCGGTGAGCTTACTCAGGTGGTTGGAAAAAGTGGAGTCAGTGTTTCTGATGTGTAACTGTCTCCCAGAAGATCGGGTTAAGTATGCTGCTGCGTTATTCCAGGATGTTGCATTGACTTGGTGGAATAACATCACCCAGAATATGGGTATTGGGGAGGCGTATGCTATGCCTTGGGAGAATTTTGTGCAGCTGCTGAAGCGTGAGTACTGTCCGAGGGAAGAGGTGCAGAAGCTAGAGCACGAGGTGTGGAACCTCAAGATGACTGGGTCCGAAATTGAGAAGTATACTGTGAGGCGTAACGAGTTGGCACTGCTGTGTCCTGATCTGCATGTGCCAGAGTACAGGAGGATTGAACACTATGTCTCGGGGTTAGTACCGGAAATCGCAGGGTTAGTGGCTGCGGGAAATCATCCTACATACGCAGAGGTGGTCCGATCGGCTCATAGGATGACCAACTTGAAGGTGAATGAGGGTATTTTGCCTGCGAAGGGTTCGACTGTTAAGGCCCCAGAGAACAACAAGCGCAAGTGGGAAAATGATGGCACAGCAGAGTAAGAGATTCGATAATGGGGGTTCTTCTTCTTCTTCGGGTAACAAGCAGGGTGGTTATGCGGGGAAACTGCCTAAATGTAACAAGTGTGGACGTCATCATCAAGGGAACTGCGACAGTAACCGTTGTCATCGCTGCCAGCGAATTGGGCATTTTACTAAAGATTGTCGGGTTACACTTCCATCGACCCAGGCCCCGACTACTAACTCAGCTCCGACTACTCAAGGGACTACGGGAAGACAAGGATGTTACAACTGTGGTGAGACTGGGCATTACAAGAAGGATTGCCCAAAACTGAAGCAGGGTGGAAACAACGGTAATGGGAACAACGGGGGCGGCGGCAGAAATGCACGTGCCTTCGTCATTGGAGCCGCTGAGGCTAGACAGGATCCTGACACAGTTACCGGTACGTTCCTTCTCAATAATCGTTCTGTTAGTGTGTTATTTGATTCTGGTGCCGACAAGAGTTTTGTATCCATGGAGATTAGTTGACTGCTAGATGTAGTACCCGTACCATTGGAGACTAAGTATATTATTGAGTTGGCTGACGGTAAAAAGATTGAGGCTACTAGTATCCTTCGGGGGTGTCAATTAGAGTTGTCGGGTTTATCGTTCCCCATCGACCTTATGCCGGTACCTTTGGGTAGTTTTGACGTTGTGGTAGGAATGGATTGGTTGTCTTTGTATCGCGCGGAGATTGTCTGTTATGACAAGATTATTCGGATTCCTCTCCCTGATGGAGAATTCCTTTCTGTGTACGGTATCAAGGGTGGTGTTTCGCTAAACATCATCTCTAGCATGAAAGCCCTTAAGTGTCTTCGAAAGGGTTATCCAGCCGTTTTGGCACTTTTGTCTGTTTCCTCTGGTGATGAGAAGAAGATCGACGATATTCCTGTTGTACGCGAGTTTCCTGATGTTTTTCCCGATGATTTATCTGGTCTTCCTCCCCATCGTCAAGTCGAGTTC
The DNA here is from genome assembly GCA_028751855.1 of Ambrosia trifida. Lineage (NCBI taxonomy): Eukaryota > Viridiplantae > Streptophyta > Magnoliopsida > Asterales > Asteraceae > Ambrosia > Ambrosia trifida. Next base: position 28,266,084 of record CM054122.1, read on the forward strand.
GGTATTGATCTTGTACCAGGGGCTGCTCCTATTGCTCGGGCCCCCTACCGTCTTGCACCTCCCGAGATGCAGGAATTGTCTAGTCAGTTGCAGGAACTCTTGGACAAGGGTTTCATCAGGCCAAGTTCTTCCCCTTGGGGAGCCCCGATTCTATTCGTCAAGAAGAAGGATGGAAGTTTCCGATTGTGTGTGGACTACAGAGAACTGAACAAATTGACCGTCAAGAACCGTTATCCTCTTCCACGTATTGATGATCTATTCGACCAGCTCCAGGGTTCTAGTTACTATTCCAAGATTGACTTGAGGTCCGGTTATCACCAGTTGCGGGTGAGGGAAGCTGACGTTGCAAAGACTGCCTTTCGTACACGTTATGGCCATTTCGAATTCTTGGTCATGCCTTTCGGTCTCACGAACGCGCCGGCGGTTTTCATGGATTTGATGAACTGCGTTTGCAAACCATATCTTGACAAGTTCGTCATCGTGTTTATTGATGACATCCTGATTTACTCTAAGAACAAGACCGAACACGAGGAACACCTGCGTTTGGTTTTGGAACTTTTGCGACGGGAACAACTTTACGCCAAGTTCTCAAAGTGTGACTTTTGGTTACGCGAAGTTCAGTTCCTAGGACATGTGGTTAATGAACTAGGAATTCATGTCGATCCAGCTAAGATCGAAGCGATCAAGGACTTGGGAGCACCAAAGACGCCAACTGAGGTGCGGCAATTCCTAGGCCTTGCGGGCTACTATCGTCGTTTCATTCAGGGTTTCTCGAAGATCGCTCAACCCCTGACCACTCTCACGCAGAAGGATAGGAAATTCGACTGGGGTGAACCACAAGAGTCAGCGTTTGAAGAACTAAAATCTAAACTGTGTTCTGCTCCTATTTTGTCTTTACCTGAAGGCCCTGATGATTTCGTTGTTTACTGTGATGCCTCTATTCATGGTCTCGGTTGCGTGTTGATGCAACGCGAGAAAGTGATCGCGTATGCTTCTCGTCAACTCAAGGTGCACGAGAAGAACTACACCACCCATGACTTGGAGTTGGGTGCAGTGGTTTTCGCGTTGAAAATTTGGAGACATTATTTGTACGGTACCAAATGCACCATCTACACCGATCACAAGAGTCTCCAACATATTTTCGACCAACAACACTTGAACATACGGCAGCGTCGTTGGATTGAACTTCTGAACGACTATGATTGTGCCATTAAGTACCATCCTGGCAAGGCGAATGTTGTAGCAGACGCCTTGAGCAGGAAGGAATCAACTAAACCTCATCGCGTTCGGGCGTTGCAACTCACCATTCATTCATCTCTACCTGATCAACTCCGTTCTGCCCAGTTAGAAGCTTTGAAGGAGGAAAACCTTAAAGCTGAAACTATGCACGGTGCCGACAAGCACCTCGAGCGAAGACCTGATGGCCTGCACTACTTCGCAGAACGTATATGGGTTCCTTTATTCGGGGGACTACGGGAGCTTGTCCTTGATGAGGCTCATAAGTCCCGGTATTCTATTCATCCTGGTTCGGATAAGATGTATCAAGATCTGAAGGTGCTTTACTGGTGGCCAAACATGAGGTCGGATATAGCCTCATACGTGAGCAATTGCTTGACCTGTGCTAAGGTCAAGGTGGAATACCAGAAACCGTCGGGTCTCTTACAACAACCTGAAATTCCGGAGTGGAAATGGGAACGGATTACAATGGATTTTGTCACGCAACATCCTAAATCACCAAGCGGGAATGACAAGATATGGGTGATTGTCGATCGGTTGACGAAATCAGCCCATTTTCTTGCTATTAAGGAGACCGACACCATGGATCGTTTAGCTTGTCTTTATTTGAAAGAAGTTGTTTCTAAGCACGGGGTGCCAGTTTCTATTATCTCGGATCGTGACTCCCATTTTACTTCTCACTTCTGGAAGTCTTTGCACAAGGCTTTGGGTACCCAACTAGACATGAGTACAGCTTATCATCCACAGACTGACGGTCAGAGTGAGCGCACGATTCAAGCTTTGGAAGACATGCTGCGGGCATGTGTAATCGATTTTGGCAAGGGTTAGGAAGCTCATCTACCGTTAGTAGAATTCTCATACAACAACAGTTATCACACGAGCATCAAGGCGGCTCCGTTCGAGGCACTGTACGGACGGAAATGCCGTTCTCCTCTTTGTTGGGCTGAAGTGGGTGAGAGTCAACTCACTGGGCCTGAACTAGTGTACGAAACTTCGGAAAAGATCGTACAGATTCGTAACCGGTTGGCAGCGGCACGGGACCGGCAAAAGAGTTATGCTGATCAGCGTCGCAAACCATTGGAATTCCAAGTTGATGACAAAGTACTTCTAAAAGTCTCACCGTGGAAGGGCGTCATACGCTTTGGGAAGCGTGGCAAACTCAATCCGCGGTATGTCGGCCCATTTACGATCCTGGAACGGATTGGACCGGTGGCATATCATCTTGATTTACCGACGGAGCTTGGTAACGTACATAACGTCTTCCATGTGTCCAACTTGAAGAAGTGTCTGGCTGACGAGTCTCTCATTGTTCCACTGGAAGAGATCAAGGTTGATGATCGTCTTCGGATTGTGGAAGAACCTGTGGAGATTCTGGATTACAAGATTCGTAGCCTACGTTATAGCAAGATTCGTATCGTAAAGGTTCGGTGGAACTCGAACCAGGGACCAGAATACACGTGGGAACGGGAGGATCAGATGAAGTCTAAGTATCCTCATCTCTTTCCTAAGGAAGCGTTCGAGTCGAGATATGTCTCTTCTGTAGCTGAATGAATCTCGGGGCGAGATTCCTTTTAACGTGGGGATGATGTGACAACTCGGGTAAATCTCTCTCTTGGTTTCTATCTTTCGTTTGTTCCCTTCGTTATTTCTTTTGTTCTTTTGTTACTTGTGCAATTTTCGGGACGAAAATTCTTTTAACGTGGGGATGATGTGACACCGGCAAATTCTGGTTAACAACGTTGTCTAGATGAAAGTCTACCTTAGCGAGTCACGCGTATATTGTACTTAACTGGGTTAGTTAAGTCGGGTTATGGTTCGGGAACTATCGGTTTAGTCTAGAAGATCATTGGATGTTGGTCTAGAGGTTCATTAGATGTCGGTCCTTAACCAAGTGTACAAACGGTGACGATTTGTAGGATCGTCAAGGCATACGGAACATACAAGTCTCGAGTCCCGGGAATTGGTGAACGAGTGTGAATATGTGTATTTACATGTGTTAGGTGTTTACAATCATTATGTGACTTGTCGGTATGTGAATATGTGTTAACATATGTTAAAACGGGGTTTAACACGCAAAACACACGAAACCAGCCCCTATAGGCGATTAGGGAGGCCTAATCGCCTATAAGGGAGGCGAGTAGGCCCTTTAGGGGTGAGTAGGGGACCAATTGCATGACTGTTCATGCGATTAGGCCCCAATGGCATGAACTTACATGCGATTAGGCTTCCTAATCGCGTGTAAAGGCTGCATAATCGCTAGTTACGGGCTGGACGACTAAAAACGACTATAAATACCATACTTGACCTCCTAAACTTCATTATACAAACCCTAGTCGTCCCATAACCCGCCCCAACACACACACAACCTCTGGAACGCGATTTTTGATCAAAACACAAGGTTTCAAGCTTAATCCATCATTCTTTTACAAATCTAAGGTTTGGTTTCCATCCATGCAATCTTATAAACGTTTTTATACAATCCCTAATAGTCCAGACCTGTTCTAAAACGGAAAAGCTTTCTGAAAATCGTTAATAAGTGTTGTTAATCGGATTTTAACTAGTATGCTTGTGTTATGTGTGTTTATGATTAGAAAGCTAGGGTTTTTATGATTCAAGATGAAGGATTAACATGTTATTAGGTTAATTCAGAATACTAATGATATTATGATGATAAAATCTGAGAATTGATTATTAGGGTTATAGTTATGCATGTTAATGTGGTGTTTCATGCTATGTGTATGGCGTTTGGATTACATGGTTGCATGCAGGACTGATAATACGAGGTTAAACGAAGGATTTTGGTTTAAACATGTTTATAATAGTTGTTGGGATGATATTGGGTGGTTACACACGTTCTGGATCTGATTTGGAGCGTTAAACGCGCGAAAAACCGGAACAGCAAGGTTACAGGCGATTAGCAACCCTAATCGCCTATGTTAGAGGCGATTAGGGGACCAATCGCCTATAAGAAGTCCCTAATCGCCTATATTCATGCGAGTAGAGGCCTAATTGCTAGTAGATACATGCGATTAGCCCTAAATGCTAGTAGTTACATGCAATCAGCCCTAAATGCTAGTAGTTACATGCAATTAGCCCTAAATGCTAGTAGTTACATGCAATCAGCCCTAAATGCTAGTAGTTACATGCGATTAGCCTTCCTAAATGCCAGTTGACCAACCTAAATGCTAGTTGACTTTTCCTAATCGCGTGTACTGCTGCTGTAAGTGTAAATTAGCATTCCGAGACCCGATTTGACATGTAGGAACATGCTTGGAACCCCGTAACATATCTAATAACTTGGTAACATATGTTTGGATGTAATTCGGTGATACGTGAGCTATGTGCTATAACTTGTTGTGCGTTAACGTATATTAAGTGTGATTGCGTGATTGCATGTTTGAGAGCGTAAACATAACACGGGAAGTCTCGGGTCACCAATGGGATGTCGAGTCTTGTACTTTGGGTCAGTTAAACAGTCACGGTGTTTTCAAACGAACTTGGTTATGGTCTGGACATCTAGGGACTAACTAACCTGCGGGTTATTAGTCTAAGTACTTGTAACTGTCATATGTTAGGTCGCCGCTTTACGGGACTAGCATAGCAGCTGAGTTTACTCGTGTTAAGGAGTAACGCAACTTAAGGTGAGTTTACGGCCCCTCTTTTAAACTGGTTTCATATTTTCGGGGGAGAAAACATGTGTTAAAACGATTATTTGGTAACTACGGTCATACTATGGGTTTCTATTGTGTACTACACGATCTTTGGAAGTCCCGGGGGGAACCATGAATGTGCGGGTTTGCACAACGGGGAAATGTGAATAGCGCTATTGGGAGTGACCAACCCCGCTCGTCGACTTGGAGGGTCGGCGGGTGCATATTGTCTCAAACAGGAACAACAGGAGCAACAGGGTTACTACATCGGGCATACATTTGGTTTACGAGTTAGTAATGGTTTTCCAATCGTGGTAGTAACAAAACATACGCCTAGCTAGCGTACACTGGTTTTCGATTTGTTATAGTATGGACAGGTGGACTTGGTACTTGGATTACAAAACCTGTAAACTCACCAGCATTTTTGTGCTGACGTAAACTTTTACATGTTTTCTCAGGTCGCTAAGGTAGCACTACTGGACTAGGGCGCACGCGTCTGCACGGCGTCTAGTTAGAGTCGCATGGTTTCATATGTTAAACATTTGGTTTACTTTTGAGGTACTGTTTTGAATAAGCTTCCGCTGTAAACGGGGATTTTAAACTATGTTTTGAAATTGCATTATATTCATTTAGACTTGTTTATTGTGATCGTTGGTTTGGATCCTGGTTTGTCATGCGCCTCACGGTAAAACTCCGCAAATGGATTTTGAGGGTGTGACACAACGTCCATTAACATCTTTATAAATGATACTTCCATGATGGTATCCTGTCAGTTATATATTTAACATTATCAAATCTTATATAAAAGACGATTCTGTTTTTTTTTCATATATATACACATAGCAATAACGATACCAATTATATTTAAGATCTTCAAATCTAATATTAATTTTGTTGGGTCTCCTGACCTAGAGAAGAACAGATGATTGGAAAGCCAAAATATACTACACAATTGATCCTTGGTAACAACAGCATTTACAAGTTATTTCTCCCAAAAGACTGTTGACCCTAACATATGCTGTAGCCTAACAACTGCTGGAACAACTGCTGTTACAAAGGCCTGATAGATAACAATTGCTAGAGAACAACTGTTGATCAAAGGTCTAATGAAGAACAACTGCTGATCAAAGTGCTGAAGACTAAAGATCTGTTGGAGCCAACAACACTTAGGCTCCAACAGATCATTCAAGACCATCAGAGTTTTCCTATCAGCTATTTACCTTTCAGAGTTTTCCAATGTAATAGTTATTTGTATCAACAGATGTTTTATGCTGTTATTCTGTTAGAGGTCACTGTCTTAGGTGACGTCAGCCTAGGTCATCAGATGTTTAGATTGTCTATAAATAGAACAGTGCTTGTACTGTTCTATTCATCACTCAAAACATTCTCTTAGACAAACAATCACAGAGTGATCAGGCTGAGGGGGAGTACTTGTACAATCCATGTAATCATTTGATATTATGAAAGCATTCGATTGAAAAACATTTATTCTCTTGTTTTGATTTATAGTTTATAATTCCGCTACACTTTCCAGTTATAATTCACTTCTTTCATTACTCTTATTACTTAAACAATCAAAACAATCAAACTCAGATCCTAACAATTGGTATCAGAGCTTGGTCAATTAAATTCGATCTAACCAATCAATTTAATATAAACAGATCAGCTCACAATTATTGATATCATTTGTTTGTCGGATTGAAAACAGAGTAATAGTTTATTTTCGTTTCAACCGTTTTTAAACAGACTTTGTTTTTGAAACAATCAGAGAATGGCTTCAATCAATCACGATCCACATAACACTGGCACGAACAACAAGCCACCGATGCTTGTCAGATCTGAATACAACATCTGGAAACGTCGGATGAGCCATGTTCTAGCTCAACAGAACACTGGGTGTTGGAAGTCAGTTATCTTCGGACCACATGTTCCGATGTTGCCGAGTACTAAAGATCCCAAGGTTCAACAGCCTAAGAAACTTGAAAACTACTCCGACCAGGATTTTCAGAAAATTGAGTTAGATGCCAAGGCCCTCAGTATTGTGGCCATGGCTCTACCCAATGATATCTATGCTGGGTTGTTACACTGTAACAATGCAAAGGAGTTGTGGGATGCATTGAAAGAACAATTTGGTGGGATTGAAGAGGTTATTGAAAACAACCGTGAAATACTTAACCAAAAATATATATGAAACATTCAGTCATGTAAAGGGAGAGTGTTGATGCATTTTGCGACTAAGGATTGGATAAACATTATTAACATATGTTAGTGACTTGGCCGAAGGTAAAACATAAGGGGCGAAGGTAGATTATAGTGGGCGAAGGTAGATGGACAATGGGCGAAGGAAGACTGGATCTGACATGAAGACACATTCGACCACTGGAAGTGGGCGAATGTGGAAAATGTCCACGTTCGACCAGTGAAAAGGGGCGAACGTGCAGTGTCTATAAATAGGTTTTGTGATTTTGATTATGTAATTGAGTTGTCAGTTGTGTCTGTGTTCAGGTCAGGTTCAGAGGTTGTTTTGAGATATTGTGTGTGTGTTCTAGATTAACGTAAAACTGATTGTAAAAGCTTATTTGAAAGAAGTTAATCTATGAAATGATGTTGAAAATGATCTTGATTGCGTTTTGATTTGTGTTTTATCAATTTGTTCAGAACTAGGGTTTCCGCACCTAGTTTTGTGATTTGTATGATCGTATAATCCTGTTTTAGCTAAAATCTTTCGCTCACAAAGTGGTATCAGAGCCTAGAGGATCATACAATAACAAATTTGATAAAATCAGAGCTGATTTGGACATGTTTTTGACCTAAATACATCTGTTTTTACATAAACATTGTTTTTACGTGTTTTTGATCGATTTAAAGGAGAATTTGTGGTCGAATTCAAGTTTTCCAAGAATTAAAGTTGTTCCAAATCAATTCCGAAACATAACCTGATTGAGATCATTCAAATCCATGAACTTTTGAAAATCTGAGATCAGAATAACCGTTTTTCAAACAATAACCGTTTTTCAAAAGTGAGATCTGTTTGTAGTGGGCGAACCTGGAACCTGACTTGTGTTTAGTGGTCGAACGTGTTGAAAAGTGGGCGAACCTGAGGAGTTAGTGGTCGAACCTGAAATTTCTTGTTGAACTTTTCACTTTCGGGTACAAAATTCCACCTTCGACCGATTTATTTTGGGCGAAAGTGGAAAGGAGGTTATTTTGTGTTTACATTCTGGTCATATCTACGTTCGGGTGTTACTGTTTGGGCGAACATAGAATCAGAAGGGTCGAGAGTGAAAAAGTTTGGACGAACATAGGATTTTTTGGACGAACCTAGAGTATTTCGGGCGAATCTAGGATTTTGTTGAAAAATTTTTCTAAGTGTTGAGATTTTTCTTAGTTTGTGATCATGTGGCGTTTTCAAACTACTCCGGGATCAGCAACAACACAACCACAACAGCAAACGATGGACCCATGGACAGTGGCAGCGCAAAAGACGAACACACAGTCTTCACAACCACTCAACTACATGGGAACAACGAGCACGATGCCTCAAAGTGTAGCACATCCAGCACTACAATCTGATTACTGGGGAATAGCTGCAGCGGCGGTAAATACTCAAACCACTAATGCTATTTCTACTTTGATTAAGGATTTGTCTACAGGTAGTGGAACTCGGCCACCGAAGCTCATGGAAATGCAAGAGTATAATCAGTGGCATACCATGTTCAAGATCCATTTGGAAGGCATGGGAGTTGAAGGAGCAGAGGCATGGAGCATGATTGTTAAAGGTTACACAGCACCGATTTTGGAGAATATAGGTGAAATGATTCCTTTGGAAAGCTTAACTGAGGACGAGAAGAAGAAATATGTGGTGGAGAAGAAGGCTTTTTCCCAATTGACACAGGAAATCACAAGTGACCTGTTGCATCAGTTTGGGACATGTACTACATCAAAGCAGCTTTGGGATAAGCTTAAGAGGAAGCATGATGGTAATGAGAAGACTAGGAGCCTGAGAATGGAAGAATTGGTCAAAGAGTTTGAGAATTTTTCTTTTATTAATAATGAAACTCTAAAAGAACTAACTCCTAGATATATGCATTTGTTGTCTGAATTGTCTAGTTATGGTGTACAGATTCCAATGACTAAGCAGGTGGATAAGTTTGCAGATGCTTTACCACCACAATGGGATCAGCATGTGGAAGTTCTCAGAGAGAAGGATGCTTATCAATTCTGGACTATTTCAGAGTTTATCGAAAAGCTGGAGAACAAAGAGTTGGAGGATAGGAGGAAAGCTAGAAGGTCACAGATTCCTCAGAATCCCAGTTTGTATTTTGGAGGCACTTCAGTTCCAGTTGGTAACTCGAGCTCAGGAAGCATTGCACCACATGTTGCATGTATTTCCAATGTCATGGAATCATCAAAACCAACCACCAACTACTTGACACAAACATCATCCTACTCACAACCATCATACACACCACCACAATACAATTCCTACATTTCACCACTCTCCCCAATGCAACAAGCAGGTTTTTACACCGCTAACCAATAAACCAACCGAATCAACAACCGATGGTTTTGGATACATCTAACTTGGGAAATGTGACTGTGGAGGTTGCTCATCAACACATTGCATTAGTCTCAGCAATGGTTTCATCCTACAATGGGTTAGTTGCTAGTCAGATTGGGAACAACAACTTAACCAACGAAGACTACGCACAGATAGACAAGGAAGAGATGGAACTCATTGACATTCAATGGGCTTTTGCGAGTATCATGAGAAGAGCAACAGAGTTCATCGAGAAAACAGGAAGGACTGATTTAGCAACTTCTCCCAACACAACCTATGGATTCAACAAGGAGAAGGTTACGTGTTTTAATTGTGGAGAAAAAGGACACTTTAAAAGGGAATGCACCCAGCCACCTAAACAAGGTAATCGAAACCCTTTCAATGCAAATTACCAGAACCGTCAACAACAAAACCAAGTTTCTTACCAAAATAACAACAACTACCAAAACAGAAACTTTAACAACCAAAACAGACAACCAAACACTCAAAACCAGATTCAAAACCAATCTCCAAACAACACAAACCGAACAGTTGTACCTATCACTACACCTAATGAGACCCAACAGAATGCGAGTCAGAACCAAGCGTTGGTGACTCAACAGGATGAAAGGTTTGACTGGTCAGGTATGCAAATAGGAGTTGAGGAAGTGACTACTGGTGGGAATGTGGCATGTGTTGCTTATCAGGTTGATATGGAAGAGTCGGTGGCGGTTGATGAGAAGAAAGAAACTGAGGAATGTGAAAGTGATGATTCTGAGACTGAGATGGAAGTGGAGAACAAACCTGTTGAGGTTAAGGCTGAGGAAACGAGTTCTGGAATGGTGATTGATTCTGTTACTGATGTTCCTGAAGAATGTAGATCAGTTTATTCAGATTCTGAGAGCGAATCAGACACAGAGGCAAGTGTTGATTCTTTAGATGATGATATTGATCAGCTGCTGGCAGAAGCTGACTTTTTGATGACGAGGAAGTCGTGCATTGCTGATGATGCTTTCACCAAGATTGACTACTCCAAGTTTTTCACTGGAAAGGAAGCTCATTTTGCGTTGATGGCCATGACTGAACCGCCAAAACCTGTAAGTTCTGAATCTAGCACTGATGTTATGAGTGATAAATATTGTGGAACATGTGATAGATTGACTGAGGAGAATAAACAACTCCGAATTTCACGTGATAGTGCTATCATGAACAGTCAATCTACTCGCAAAGAGTTGAATGCTTTCAACAAAGTATTAGATGGCTATAAAAAGGACATTTCCGACTTGAAAAACACTTTGTCATTGAAACAATTGGCAATAAACAACTATATCAATGAAATTGAAAACACCAAGTTGGAAATGGCAGCCATAAAATGCTTTGCTGAAAAGGTTAACAAGAAGTTGGAAAGTTATAAGAATGTTGCTTATGTGGTAGACCATATCATTGATGATAACACCACCAATTACAAGTCTGTACCATCTCCGGTTCTTTTTGAAAATCATAACTATCACCAAGTTATACCGGAGAGTTCGGTAAAATCAGACTCATCATCGGAAATGGAATCTAATACCTCGAGTATTGGTGATCCTTATTCCGATGTGAGACCGATTTTGGGCTTGAACGATGAAGGTGTTTATGCTGAAAGTGTGAATTCAGACTCAGAGAATGATGATACTGGTAGTGATCAAACTGTTAATGTATGTGAGATTCCAAAAGAAAATCACATCATTACTACTGAACCAGTGTCACCATCTGATCATGTTCATCCGATGGCAAATGCTAATCGTGATAAAAAGTCTGAAAAGATTGATGTTAAAAAAGATAATGGTGTTAAGAATGTTGTTAAAAAGAATGAGTTGAATGAACCAAGTGACAAACCTGTCAAAGTGTTCTATCGGATGGAAGGATCCGATAAGATCATTTCTGATGAGGAATTTCCGATCAAAAACGTTAACTATTCTAAACTTGACAAAATCTGGCAAGAAAGCACTATTTGGTTTCCAAAACATGAGAGAACCAACGAAATTCCACCAGAAATTTTAAAGAAATTGTTTTCGGAAGTTCCTCAAGAACCAAAGGTCCATGTCACCGAGTTCATTCGACCAAATGATAAAGCAAATGGTTTTCATGAGCCCTCTTACTCGAAAGGACCACTTCCTGAGAGTTTGAGGAATCAACAGTATAATGATCAATTTCCTGTTAGATCATTTGCTCCACCAAATGCTCATTATGTTTTTGAAGAATATAGAAAATGCTTTAAATGTGGAGAACGCGGGCATTTACTTGCTCAGTGTCCATATGTAAGGCATAAAAGACATGAGGTTGAAGTCAGAAATTCCATGAGAAAGCCGATTGATCATTATGTTCCACCACATAGACGGGTTGTTCCTCAACAACAACAATTTTATAATCAAAACAATTTTCAAATGAGGAACAACCGTCCATTTCAATATGATCAAAGAAATCGGATTGCTATGGAACAATCTTGGAGAAAGCCTGTGGTGAACACAACAGTTGATAGACAAAAGGTTCCACAAAAACCGATTGTCAAATCAAATGTTGGACCTAAGTCTGTTAAATCAGATAAGGTTGCCAAGAAAGTTACTTTTTGTAACAATGTTCAGAAACCAATTGAGAAACCAAAATCTTAAATTCGTATTCTTAAAAGGACTGAACAATCTTGGACACCTAATGGTACTCCAAGAGCTTCTACTTCGAAGGTAAGTGAGAAAAATGAAAGTGTTTTGAACAATCAGAAAAGGATTGATCCAAAACAGAAAGTTGTTGAAAAAGTTAATGAGGATGTTTCTTTGAAAACAAATGTTCAAAGGCCCAAGACTCAGGCTTGGGTCCCCCGAAAGAACTAAATGTTTACTTTTTGTGTGCAGGGAGCTTCAGTTGGCCCTATTAGCAGTCTATGGATTGTTGATAGTGGAGCTTCAGGCCACATGACGGGGGATCTTGCATTGCTGTTTGATGTGAAAAATATTAATGGAGGGTATGTCGCTTTCGCGGGTAATAAAGGAGGTTATATCACAATGGAAGGAAGCGTGAGTAATGGGATTGTGACTTTCGAGCGGATTTCTTATGTCAAGCAGATAGACTATAATCTGTTGAGCGTCAGTCAAATATGCGATAAACAATTTTCTGTGCATTTTGATCACAAATCCTGTTATATTCTCAAACCGGGCTTCAAAATTCCAAAGGAATGGGTAATGTTGATGGCACCTCGAGTCAACAATCTTTATATTCTTGACATGTCCAAGGCGATGACATCACAGGGGCAAATAACATGCTTTCTATCCAAGGCGACCGAGAAAGAATCGATAATGTGGCACCGCAGAATGGGGCACATTCATCTGAGGAAAATGAATCAATTGGTGAGAAATGGGCTTGTCGATGGAGTAAACGTGAAACATTTCCATCTGAACGACAAGTGTGTAAGTTGTATGAAAGGAAAACAACACAAACAGTCCCATAAAGTGAAGAAAGTTAACTCTGTTGAGATGCCGCTTGAGCGATTGCACATGGACCTTTTCGGACCGGTCAAGCGCAAAAGTCATCTTGGAGAGCTTTATTGTTTAGTTTTCACTGATGACTATTCACGATTTTCATGGGTGATGTGTTTGAAGAACAAAAGCGACACTTTTACCAACCTACAAGTTCTGTTCACTCGATTGGAGAATATCTACAATTTGAAGATAAAAAGAATCAGGAGTGACAACGGGACGGAGTTCAAAAATGCCAAGATGGATGAACTTTGTGAAAGCAAAGGGATACATCATGAATATTCGGCTCCGTATACCCCACAGCAGAACGGTGTTGCTGAAAGAAAGAATAGGACTCTAATTGAGGCGGCTAGAACAATGCTTGCTGATTCAAATCTTCCAGTAATGTTCTGGAATGAGGCGATTTATGCAGCAAATTATACATTAAATCGGGTTATAACAGTGAAGAAGTTTGGAAAAACATCTTATGAACTGTTACACCGACGAAAGCCCAACTTAGAGTATCTAGAACCTTTTGGGGCGCCATGCACGATGTTGAATCCAGGTGAGAAGTTTAGTCCTAAAGCTGAGGAGGGATATTTTGTTGGATATGCAACCCCGCTCAAACGGGTATTCAACAAGCGAACTCGTCAAGTGGAGGATTGGGCTAACGTGGAAGTTCAACGATACACTCAAAATTTGCAAGGCACGGGCCCTGATTGGATGTTTGATTACAAAGATTTCTTTGAATCATTCAACCTAGATAGCTTGGTTGAAGAAGCTGTTATCAGATTACTTTACGAGTGTGAAAACGCGGCGACTTCACCGTTGATGCGTCCAATCACCGTAAACCCCCCACCAGCTTCTAATGATACCAGTGCTCCTATACAAGAAGAAGAGATGTTTCAAGAGGTTTCAACTTCATTAGACACTTCAGAATCTGAAGATGAACAATTTGAAGAAGCAGTTCTTGAACATGCAGAGGAATTAGAAGTGCAACCTGTGAACCCAACTCCAAATCCAGATGTTGCTTCATCGTCAAACATGGGTCATGATCAGGATGCTGTAGAAAATTTGACTGCTCAGACGGGAGTGATTGTACCTGTTAATCCGGAATCTCGGATTCATCGTATTCACCCGCTGGAGCAAGTTATCGGTGATCCTGGAAATGGTGTTATGACCAGAGGGCAGCTGAAAAGCGTTAACTCGCCAGAGAGTTTTGGTGCTTTAGCATTGTATGCCAAAATTCAGAAATCTGGTAGTCAAAATGATTGGTCGTTTGCATGTTATGTGTCGCAGGTAGAGCCAAGGACATACAAAGACACTTTGAATGAAGATGCCTGGGTTGAGGCAATGCAGGAGGAGTTATTGCAATTCCAGAAATTGGGAGTCTGGACACTCACAGATTTGCCGCCAGGAAGGAAGAAAATAGGCACTAAGTGGGTGTTTAAGTGCAAAAAGGATGATCGTGGAGTTATTGTTCGCAACAAAGCCAGATTGGTCGTGCAGGGTTTCCATCAAATCGAAGGAATTGATTACAACGAAATCTATGCACCAGTAGAACGAATTGAAGCTATTCGGATGTTTCTTGCGTTTGCTTCATACAAGAAATTCAAAGTCTATCAAATGGACGTCAAGAGCGCATTTTTGTACGGGAAAGTCAAGGAGGAGGTTTATGTCGGGCAGCCACCAGGCTTTGAGGACCCAATCCACCGGGACAAGGTCTACGTGCTAAACAAAGCCTTATATGGTTTGCACCAGGCTCCAAGACAGTGGTACGAGGAGTTAAGTACATACCTCATCTCCAAAGGATTCAAGCGCGGCCTCGTCGATTGCACCCTCTTTACGAAGAAGACGGGAGATGACCTGCTTCTAGTACAGATTTACGTTGATGATATTATATTTGGTTCAACTAACGAACTTTTGTGCAGGGAATTCGAAACTGTTATGCAGGAAAAGTTCGAAATGAGCGCTATGGGGGAGATGCAATTTTTTCTCGGCTTACAGGTGGATCAAAGACCCGACGGGATCTTCATTCACCAGACGAAATATGTATCCGACATCTTGAGCCGATTCCAGATGGAGGATTCTAAGCCGATGGATACCCCGATTCAACCCAATCACGGGATTGGAGTGGACGCTAAGGGGGAGCTGACAGACCCATTTACATACAGAGCAATCATCGGATCTCTGATGTATTTGACAGCGTCTCGACCAGATATTATGTATGCAACGTGTCTCTGTGCTCGCTATCAATCGAAGCCGAAACAAAGTCATCTGACGGCGGTCAAGCGTATCCTTCGATATCTGAAGGGTTGTCCATCAAAAGGACTTTGGTACCCTAATGATGATGATTTTGATTTTATTGCTTTTAGTGATGCAGATTGGGGCGGCTGTGACAAAGATAGCAAATCAACAACAGCTGGTTGCCAGTTTTTAGGGAGCAGGTTAATTACCTGGCAATGCAAGAAACAGACTTCCGTCGCACTGTCTACATGTGAAGCCGAGTACATTTCAGCCTCGAGTTGCTGTTCGCAAGTGCTCTGGATCCAACAACAGATGGTCGATTACGGTTTGCAGTTTCTTAAAACCCCTATACACTGTGACAACGAAGCCGCAATTGCATTAACTAAAAATACTGAAAATCATTCTAAAGCGAAACATATCCGGATTAAATATCATTTTATCCGTGATTGTTACGCTAAGGAATTGATAGATATGGTCAAAATCCATACTGACTACCAACGTGCAGATTTGTTTACAAAAGCTTTTGACAGATCCCGCTTTGAATATCTTTTAAAAGTAAACAATATAAAGGAAAAACAGGACTAATCGGCTCCTCGGTTTATTGCTTTTTAGTTTTAGTTTTTAAATTTTTGCTAATTGGAAATTTCTCTTTGCTAATTGGGAATTTCTCTTTACTATCATAATCCTCAAAGAAGTTGATGCTTTCGAGGGGGTTGTTTAATCCTCAAAGAAGTTGATGCTTTCAAGTGGATTGTTTCTTTCAAATTTTTGTTTTGTTTTTCAGAAAAATTAAAAACCCAAAAATATGTTCTTTATTTTAGGGGGAGTCATTTTATCAGAAAAACCAAAAACATTGAAAAATTTTCAAAATACCTAAAAATTAGAAAAACCAAAATGATTTCCTGGATAAAAAGAGGAAATGATAGTATATCAGTGGGGATCTGACACAGGCTAAAGAATTGTATAGTATAATGAGACGTATATTGATTACGTGTGATATGCTGATAGGCTTCGTAGACTAAATATTGCGTGCATTAGTGATACAAACTTAACAAACTACGCGTTTGTGGCTGAACACCTCATGGACATATGGTCTTAGTACCGTAATTTCGTTTGATAGGGTATTTGTACAAAACTCGGAGGTTTAGGGTCGTTATGTTATTAGTTGTCTGGGGATAGCCTATCTGATCTTCTGCTGTAAGTCATTACGGACCTAGATCAGACAGGATGTCTTTATAAAAGAGCTATATGCCAAATCCTAAAGTTACCGAATTGAGGAACTTTCCATGTTATATGATGATCAAAGATTATCTATAATATCGTATTGATCATTGATGCAAATCATGATTAATATCAGTCCTCAACCTGGTATAATGCATATGTTACTTTGCTGCATTAATTTGTTGACCTGTATACCTCTATGCATTATATCTTGTACAATTACAAACGACGAAAGCATAATCACGCTTTACAATGAGTCTTTGTGCATTTACTTCTTGATACGGGAGTATGTCGTGTGTGTGGGAACCACAATGTGTTAGTCTAATACTTCTAATTCGTATCATTTTAAAGCATGGCGTAATTGTCTGCATGTGAGCTTATGTGGACCACAATATCAGCAATTGCCGTGTCAAATATTGTTTCTAATGATAATATTGAAACAGATCAACGCTGTGTTCAGATTTCTCAGAAAACTGATATGATCCTCTTACCGGAAATCACAAAATGTTTAATGCTTTCATTTACTTTAATGCATTTTACTTTGTTGCATTTTACTTTTATTGTCAAAAAGATACAAAATCCAAAAAGATTTTAGGTGTGTTTTGATAAAATTTCAGAAAATCCAAAAAGATTTGCATTTCTGCTTTATTTTTGATAACCGGGGATGCTTGATGGTCAATTTCTGAGATTTGAGAACACCATCTGGGCTTTGTATCATTCAAAATGTGAAAATTTGGGTTTTGGAAGTTTAACAGATTTAAAAATGTTGAACGGGATTCGAATTCGTGATTTGGCGAAATTTTCAGATTTTTCCATTTCACATTCGCCCCTTAATTGGGTCGAATGTGGAAAAATCATCACCTTCGACCGGTTTTCTTTTGGACGAATGTGGAATATTTTCACCTTCGGGTATTATCTTCACCTTCGGGTATACATTCCACTTCCGGGTACATTTTTCACCTTCGGGTCTTTAATTAGGGGCGAAGGTGGCTTTGTTTTACATTCGTGCCATTCATTTGGGGCGAATGTGGACTTTACCCACATTCGTCCATCTCAAACGGACGAAGGTGGATTTCTATATATAGCCATGTCACATTCGAACCCCACATTCACAAAATTTTTCAAAATTTCTTGATAACCAGACCTTGTTGCTGTGATTTCTTGTGTTTGTGCATTTCATTCCCTACACTTTACTGATCAATTTGACACTTATTTCACAGGTATTGGAGATGTTTACAGATCAGAATCATCGAGTTTTTAAACCGGACCTAGGGTTTCAATTTAGGGTCTTAGGATGTTTAATAATGTTTGATTTTGTTTGACATTCAATCCACATCAGTTTTAGGGGGAGAAGAATAAAGGAATTAGGTTTTAAACACCTTTTGATTGTTTAATCGATTGAATAGACTGTTTAACCTAATTTTTCTTTTAAAAACTGATGTAAATTGATATTTGAGGACAATTGGTAATACACGAGTGTTAATCGGTCATGTTAGGTCATATTAGGATCAATATTACATGTTAAAAACAACTTTGGCAGAATTTCAAATTTTGGGGGAAAACTTTTTCACCTTCGGTTGATATAAACGGGCGAAAGTGGAATTGGTTTGGACGAAGGTGGAATATTTTGGACGAATGTGACTTTTTACTAAGAACATTTTCACATTCGACCATAATTTTTCTCATTCGACCATATAAACTCACATTCGACCATTCTAAAACGGGCGAATGTGCAGTATATTTTGACCAGAATTTTTGTAATTTTTGTCGTTTTTGTATTTTGACGTGTTTGTTTGATTTTTATGTGCAGATGGCTGATCAATCCGAGAACGTTGAAGCACCAGCAGTTAATGTTGAAACTCCAGCAGAGATTACTGTTACAGATCCAGTGCCAGAGGCAGAAACGTCTGTTCCAAGCAGTTGGCCGTTTGAAAGGTCGCATAACTGTTGCGCATATCTCGGTGATGTAGAGAAGAATACGGAGTTCACCGGGATCATAGAGTTTCTGAAGAGGAGCAGAATTGTTCATGCATTAGCCACACCGACCATCATATACAAAGACATCATTGAAGATTTCTACCAAAATGCGAAGTATGACTACTGGGAAAACCAAACGATCATCAAGAGCAAGATTCAGGATATGGAGATGTTCTTGACTGAAGCTGATATTCGGGAAGCGTTACAGATAAAGTTTGAAGATAGTGAAGATCCCAGGGAGTTGTCATGGACAGAGCAGAAAGCGTGCTTCTTACGGATGAAATACAAAGGTCCAATTACTGACGGATCTATGTATAAGGGGAAGCTGGGAGTGCAGTATAAGTATTTTGCACATGTTCTTATTCATGTATTTGGGTGTGTGAGCGGTGGATATGATGTCATGAGAAGGAGTTTAAGTTCGTTAATGGTTGCGTTGACACTCAACAAACCATTTAACGTATCTGGGATGATTCTTGATCATATGTTGGAGATGCTGAAAGGAATGAAGAACAAGAAGTTCATGTTATATCCGAGATTTCTGATGATGATCTTTGACTATAAGTATCCTATGTTGAAAAAGGATCCGACTATGATCCTAGGTCAAGATCATATGAACATTAGAACATTGATGAGAATGAAGGGTTACAAAGGTGTGCCTGATAGTGAGAAGCCACCTAACAGGAGATTATTTGGTGCTTTGGCTCGTCCGGATTACACTGATCCTGGCAAGAACAAAGCAAGACATGATAATAGTGACTCGGACAACGATGATCCCTTAGTGTATGTTGATTCAAGCACTAAGAGGAAACGGCAAGTAGTCAATCCTGGAGCCAAAGGGAAGGGCAAGGGAAAGACTGTGGATCAGGGAAGCTCTAAGCAACAAGTGGTTAGGAAGAAATCGACAGCTAAGAAAGGATCAGGTTTGGTGGACGAAGAGTCGGTAGATTCAGTGGAGACTGAGGTTGATGAGCAGTGGAATTCTGATGATGAGAATGTAAGGACCACCAAACGTAAGGCCACTATGGTTGGTGAGTCTGAATCCTTGAACAAGTCGATTGAAGAGGCTGAGAGAAGGAAGAAATCTGTTGAAGATGAGAGTCTAGGTGTTGACCTAGCAGAATTGAGTGTTGGAGATACTGTGGTAGTTAATTTGCCCAGAAAGACAAAGAAGCAAAAGACCATGGCCAAGAAGTCAAGTATAAAAGAGCTGAGGGAGAAAGAGTTAGCTCAGTTATTGAAGGGAAAAAGAGTACCTGATGCAGGAACACCATCTAAGCTATCTTCACCTGTCGCCAAGAAGCAGAAGAAAACGAAAGAGGCAGAGACTTTACCAATCGATCAATTCAATGTCGATTTGGATAAAGTGCTCGATATGTTTAGAAAGCCTCAGAAGGAGAAAGTAGTTGAAGTTGAGCCATCTAAATCAAAGTCAAAGAAAGTGACTGTGGATGACGATGTCATGAAGCAAGTGAATAAGAAAATGGAAGATATGATGAAGATGTTAGTTGCTCAACAGGCTGAGATTGCTAAGTTTAAGCAAAATGAGGAGAAAATGCTTCAGATCGTGGTTGCTTCGAAATCTAATCAGGATGAGATAAATGATAAGATTCAGATGTTGGAAGCTAAGAATGAAAAGCTTGAAAGAAAGTGTGAAAGAAACAAGGGCAGGATCAAACTGATTAAGGCAGATAACAAAGAACTAAGGAATGAAAACAAACGCCTTGGTAATTTGATTGAAGAGCTTTATAGTAGGGCACCCCAGTTGAAAGAGGGTGAAGAAGATGAAGAAGAAGAAGAACAGAAAGTCGATTATGAAGATTCTGAATCTGAGAAAGAAGAAGATGATGATGAGGATGATGATGGATCAGAGAAAAGCGATGATGATGATGATGACAATAATGATGATGATGATGGTGCAGAAGGTGCTGGGAAAAAGCAAGGAGATGAGTTTAGCAGTGGTAGTGATCATGATGGAGGAGATGATACTTCCAGATTTACTTATGAGCAGAGAACACCAAAGAAGAAAGATACTGGAGAATCAAGTTCCAAGAAGAAAGGTGAGAACGTTGATTCAGATGAAAGTATTTTCTGGAATGAGAAGGTGAGATCTCTATCTGATGATGCTAAACAGCTGTATAAGGATATGTTGGAAAAGAGAGAGTGGACCATTGAGTTCACAGGATGCTTCGCTGAGATATTCCAAACTGATGATTTAAGATATGAGTTGGAATATGAAGATCCAGATCTTGAAGAAGGGGAATTACCTGCATCTGTGGCAAAAGAAATACTAGATGGTCTTGCACAGAGGGTAGGGAAAACGTTTGAGGAGTTTATGATGGATGAATCGATTCCAGATATTCCTGAAAAGGATATTGGAAGTCATTCAGATGATGTGCAGACTCCTGAGAACAATGAAGTGGAAATGGAAGATATAACTCATGAAGAGTTCCCCCAGTACTTCAGACAAGATGATGAAAATGAAGTATTTCCTGACTTCACTGAGATACCAAATAAGTCAGCAAAACAGAAAGCTAAGAAAAGGAGTGAAGAGTTTGTGGAGAAGGTATTTGGTACTGATAAGAAAGATTCTTCTAACCAGTCTGATGAGTTGAAGAATTATTTGAAGAAATTGAAGGAAATGGATGAGAACCGACCAAAGCCTGAAGCTCAAGGTAACTTTTACAGATTTCATAATGACAAGTTCAAAGGCAGAGCTCTCGGGTGGACTTACTTAGGCAGGCTGAAATGTATTGCTGCAAAATGGGAAACCGGAATTCTGTACTTCAACAGATTCTGTGACTTGCTTACTCTACCATACTGGGCGGTTAGTGTGACACCTGGCAAATTCGGGTTAACAACGTTGTCTAGATGAAAGTCTACCTTAGCGAGTCACGCGTATATTGTACTTAACTGGGTTAGTTAAGTCGGGTTATGGTTCGGGAACTATTGGTTAGTCTAGAAGATCATTGGATGTTGGTCTAGAGGTTCGTTAGATGTCAGTCCTTAACCAAGTGTACAAACGGTGACGATCGGTAGGATCGTCAGGGCATACGGAACATACGAGTCTCGAGTCCCGGGAATTGGTGAACGAGTGTGAATATGTGTATTTACTTGTGTTATGTGTTTACAATCATTATATGACTTGTCGGTACATTAATATGTGTTAACATATGTTAAAACGGGGTTCATGTGGTGTGACTGGGAATCATGTGGTGTGACTGGGAATCATGTGGTGTGACTGGGGTTCATATGGTGTGACTGGGATTCATATGGTGCGACTGGGGCTAATCGCATGACTGTTCATGCGATTAGGCCCAATCGCGTTACTGTTCACGCGATTAGGATTCCTAATCGCGTATAAACCTGCACAATCGCATGGAACGGGCTGGACGACTAGAAACGCCTATAAATACAACACTTAACCTCCTAAACTCAATTAGACAAACCCTAGTCGTCCCATAACCGCCCCAAACACTGAAACAACCTCTGGAAGGCGATTTTGATCAAAAACACAAGGTTTCAAGGTCTAACCATCAATCTTTTACAATTCCAAGGTTTGATTCTCATCCATAACACTTTGTAAACGTTTTCAATCAATCCCTAATGGTCCAGACCTGATCATAAACGAAAAAGCTTTCTGAAAATCGTTAATAAGAGTTATTAATCGGATTATAATTAATAAACATGCGTTATGGGTATGTGTGATTAGAAAGATAGGATTTTTATGAATCTTGATGATGTTTTGATGTGTTATCATGCTAGGTCAGAATTGATATTGATAGTATGATGATAGAAACCTGATTAATTGATTATTAGGGTTATTGCTATGTATGTTGGTATGATATTGCATGCTACGTGTATGTGTTTGGATTGCTTTGGTTGCATGCAGGACTGATTTTACGAGGTTGAACGAAGGGTTTTGGGTTAAACATGTTTAGGATAGTGTTTGGGATGATATTGGGTAGTTGCACACGTTCTGGATCTGATTTGGAGTGTTAAACGCGCGAAAAACCGGAACAGCATGGTTACAGGCGAGTAGCAATGCTAATCGCCTATAACTCATGCGATTGGGGTGCTAATCGCCAATAATGTCATGTGATTAGCCCCAATCGCCTATAACTTCATGTGATTAGCCCCAATTGCTAGTAACTTCATGTGATTAGCCCTAATTGCTAGTTTTACATGTGGTATAGCCCTAATTGCTAGTAGTTACATGTGGTATAGCCCTAAATGCTAGTAGTTACATGTGGTATAGCCCTAAATGCTAGTAATTCATGCGATTAGGATTCCTAATTGCTAGTTGACCAACCTAAATGCTAGTTGACTTTTCCTAATCGCGTGTACTGCTGCTGTAAGTGTAAATTAGCATTCCGAGACCCGATTTGACATGTAGTAACATGCTAGGAACCTCGTAACATGTCTAATAACTTGGTAACATATATTTGGATGTTTTTCGGAGATACGTGAACTATATGCTATAACTTGTTGTGTGTTAACGTATGTTAAGTATACTTGCGTTATTGCATGTTTTGGAGCGTAAACATAACACGGGGAGTCTCGGGTCACCAATGGGATGTCGAGTCTTGTACTTTGGGTCAGTTAAACAGTCACGGTATTTTTAAACGAACTTGGTTATGGTCTGGACATCTAGGGACTAATTAACCTGCGGGTTATTAGTCTAAGTACTTGTAACTGTCGTATGTTAGGTCGCCACTGTACGGGACTAACATAGCAGCTGAGTTTACTCGGGATTAGGAGTAAAGCAACTTAAGGTGAGTTTACGGCCCCTCTTTTAAACTGGTTTTATACTTTCGGGGGAGAAAACATGTGTTAAAACGATTGTTTGGTAAATTCTGTCATACTATGGGTTCTAACGTATACTACACGATCTTTGGAAGTCCCGGGGGGAACCATGAATGTGCGGGTTTGCACAACGGGGAAATGTGAATAGCGCTATTGGGAGTGACCAACCCCGCTCGTCGGCTTGGAGGGCCGGGCGAGTGCATATTGTCTCAAACAGGAACAACAGGAACATTTGGAACTATTCGGGCACAAAACTGGTATTCGAGTTAGTAATGGTTTTCCAATCGTGGTAGTAACAAAACGTACGCCTAGCTAGCGTATACTGGTTTTCTATTTGTTATAGTATGGACAGGTGGACTTGGTACTTGAACTGCAAACCTGTAAACTCACCAGCATTTTTGTGCTGACGTAAACTTTTACATGTTTTCTCAGGTCGCTAAGGTAGCACATGGAACTAGGGCGCACGCGTCTGCACGGCGTCTAGATAGAGTTGCATGATTTCATAAACATTGAACTTTGGTTAATTATGTTGAACTTTATTTTGAATAAGCTTCCGCTGTAAACGGGATTTTAAAACTATGTTTTGGTATTGCATTAATTACATTTAGACTTGTTTATTGTGATCGTTGGTTTGGATCCTGGTTTGTCATGCGCCTCGCGGTAAAACTCCGCAAGTGGATTTTGAGGGTGTGACAGATTGGTATCAGAGCCAATGGTTATAGTGAACTAGGACTGCATGTAGAGTCTAGTCTATAGCCGAGTCGCACACACTAGACGATCACATGGTACTAAACGTTATAGTGGTTTACGTATGGTCTTGTCGGGGTGTCTCTAAATCGTTGGTCTTTCTGCGTTACATCATCCGTTCTATTTTAGGTTGGGTTACTTGTTTCCTAGGCAGTGTAGTCTATTGGGGTAACTCGTGTGCTCTTGAGATTTGTCCAAGGCTCGGACATCTCCCCTGTCGCACTCCAATAGAAACACTTGTCATGAACTACCGTAATATTACGGTGTGTAGCTAAGAGTCTATGTTCGGTGATTTGAACTTTGAACTAGGAGAACACTTGGAGGACCATGTAGAGCGTTTTATCATTTTGGGTGCACACAAAATCATAAAACGAAATGCATGGAAGCACTAGTGAGCTCTGAGTTTGAGGGGATAGTCCTGGATTGGATCTGGCTTTGATCTTGTGAACATTAGTGGTTATCTTTAACTGCGAAACTAAATTTTCTCGTTCTTTCTGCCAGAATCATGTCTGGAGTGCGTGGAGGACGAGGAGGTGGCCGCAATGGTGGACGCGGTGGTGGTCGTGGTGGTGCTGGTGGTCGTGGTGGAGGTATTAACCTGTCACAGGCTGATCTGAACAACTTGCTCCAGGCTGCCTTTCAGTTAGGGCACAACGGTGGTGGTAAGTTGTTTTATCCATTTTCTTTGCCTCATTGGTGAGTCTTGTGTACGTTATTCGTGATTTCTCATACGTTTCATTTCAGGTGGTCCTGTTGACCCACCCCCACCCATGTGCACCTATAAGATGTTCCGGGACTGCAAACCCCAGGAATTCTCTGGCACCGAGGGTGCGGTCAGTTTGCTTAGGTGGTTGGAGAAAGTGGAGTCGGTATTCCTAATGTGTAACTGTCTCCCAGAAGATCGGGTGAAGTATTCGGCTGCGTTATTTCAGGACGTGGCATTGACTTGGTGGAATGGTATCACCCAGAATATGGGTATTGGGGAGGCATATGCTATGCCATGGGAAAACTTTGTGCAGTTGCTGAAACGGGAGTATTGCCCGAGGGAAGAGGTACAGAAGCTGGAGCATGAGGTGTGGAACCTCAAGATGACTGGATCGGAAATCGAGAAGTATACTGTGAGGAGAAATGAGCTGGCGGTGCTGTGTCCCGATTTGCACGTGCCAGAGTATCGTAAGATTGAACATTATGTCTCAGGGTTGGTGCCGGAAATTGCAGGGTTAGTGGCTGCTGGGAATCATCCTACTTATGCGGAGGTAGTTCGATCTGCACATAGGATGACTAATTTAAAGGTGAATGAAGGGATTTTGCCGGCGAAAGGTTCGACTGCTAAGACTCCAGAGAACAATAAGCGCAAGTGGGAAAACGACGGGAAAGGGTCTGGGTCTGCACAGCAGGGTAAAAAGTTTGATAATGGGGGTTCATCGTCTTCGGGTAATAAGCAGGGTGGTTATGCAGGAAAACTGCCCAAATGCAACAAGTGTGGACGCCATCACCAAGGGAACTGCGACAGTAACCGTTGTCACCGCTGCCAGCGAACAGGCCACTATGCTAAAGATTGTCGGGTTACACTTCCATCGACTCAGACTCCGACTAACAGTTCAGCTCCGACTACTCAGGGGACTACAGGGAAACAAGGGTGCTACAACTGTGGTGACACTGGGCACTACAAGAAGGATTGCCCAAAACTGAAACAGGGTGGAAACAACGGGAATGGTAACAACGGGGGCGGCGGCAGAAATGCACGTGCCTTCGTCATTGGAGCTGCTGAGGCTAGGCAGGACCCTGATACAGTCACCGGTACGTTTCTTCTCAATAATCATTCTGTTAGCGTGTTATTTGATTCTGGTGCCGACAAGAGTTTTGTATCCATGGACGTTAGTCGACTGCTAGATGTAGTACCTGTACCATTAGAGACCAAGTATATTATTGAGTTGGCTGACGGGAAAACGATTGAAGCTACTAGTGTTCTTCGGGAGTGTCAGTTAGAGTTGTCGGGTTTATCGTTCCCCATCGACCTTATGCCGGTACCATTGGGTAGTTTTGACGTTGTGGTAGGAATGGATTGGTTATCTTTGTATCGCGCGGAGATTGTCTGTTACGATAAGGTTATTCGGATTCCTCTCCCTGATGGAGAATTTCTTTCTGTATACGGTATCAAGGGTGGTGTTTCACTAAACATCATCTCTAGCATGAAAGCCCTTAAGTGTCTTCGAAAGGGTTATCCAGCCGTTTTGGCGCTCTTATCTGTTTCCACTAGTGATGAGAAGAAGATTGACGACATTCCGGTGGTACGCGAGTTTTCTGATGTTTTTCCCGATGATTTATCTGGTCTTCCTCCTCATCGTCAAGTCGAGTTCGGTATTGATCTTGTACCAGGGGCTGCTCCTATTGCTCGGGCCCCCTATCGTCTTGCACCTCCCGAGATGCAGGAGTTGTCTAGTCAGTTACAGGAACTCTTGGACAAGGGTTTCATCCGGCCAAGTTCTTCCCCTTGGGGAGCCCCGATTTTGTTCGTCAAGAAGAAGGATGGGAGTTTCCGATTGTGTGTAGACTACAGAGAACTGAACAAGTTGACCATCAAGAACCGTTATCCTCTTCCGCGTATCGATGATCTATTCGACCAGCTCCAGGGTTCTAGTTATTATTCCAAGATCGACTTGAGGTCCGGTTATCACCAGCTGCGCGTCAGGGAGGCTGACGTTGCAAAGACTGCTTTTCGAACACGTTATGGCCATTTCGAATTCTTGGTCATGCCTTTCGGTCTCACGAACGCACCAGCGGTTTTCATGGACTTGATGAACCGCGTCTGTAAACCATATCTGGACAAGTTTGTCATTGTGTTTATTGATGACATTCTAATCTACTCCAAGAACGAGACCGAACACGGGGAACATCTGCGATTGGTTTTGGAACTTTTACAACGGGAGCAACTTTACGCCAAGTTCTCAAAGTGTGACTTTTGGTTACGCGAAGTTCAATTCCTAGGACATGTGGTTAATGAACTGGGAATTCATGTCGATCCCGCTAAGATCGAAGCTATCAAGGACTGGGGAGCACCAAAGACGCCAACTGAGGTGCGGCAATTCCTAGGCCTTGCGGGCTATTATCGTCGTTTCATTCAGGGGTTCTCGAAGATTGCTCAACCCCTCACCACTCTCACTCAGAAGGATAAGAAGTTCGACTGGGGTGAATCACAAGAGTCCGCGTTTGAAGAACTGAAGTCTAAACTGTGTTCTGCTCCTATTCTGTCTTTACCTGAGGGTCCTGATGATTTTGTCGTTTACTGTGATGCTTCCATTCATGGACTCGGTTGCGTGTTGATGCAACGCGAGAAAGTGATTGCGTATGCTTCTCGTCAACTCAAAGTGCACGAGAAGAACTACACAACTCATGACTTGGAGTTGGGTGCCGTGGTATTCGCGTTGAAAATTTGGAGACATTACTTGTACGGTACCAAATGCACCATCTACACCGATCACAAGAGTCTCCAACACATTTTCGACCAACAACACTTGAACATACGGCAGCGTCGCTGGATTGAACTTTTGAACGATTATGATTGTGCTATTAAGTACCATCCTGGCAAGGCGAATGTTGTAGCAGACGCCTTGAGCAGGAAGGAATCTTCTAAACCTCGTCGCGTTCGGGCGTTGCAGCTCACTATCCATTCGTCGCTACCTGACCAAATCCGTTCTGCCCAATTGGAAGCTTTGAAGGAGGAAAACCTTAAAGCTGAAACTATGCACGGTGCCGACAAGCATCTAGAGCGAAAGCCTGATGGCCTGCACTACTTCGCAGAACGCATATGGGTTCCTTTATTCGGGGGACTACGGGAGCTTGTCCTTGATGAGGCTCATAAGTCCCGGTATTCTATTCATCCTGGTTCGGATAAGATGTACCAAGATCTGAAGGTGCTTTACTGGTGGCCAAACATGAGGTCGGACATAGCCTCATACGTGAGCAAATGCTTGACCTGTGCTAAGGTCAAGGTGGAATACCAGAAACCGTCGGGTCTCCTGCAACAACCTGAAATTCCGGAATGGAAATGGGAACGGATTACTATGGATTTTGTCACACAACTTCCTAAGTCACCAAGCGGGAACGACAAGATATGGGTGATTGTCGATCGGTTAACGAAATCAGCCCATTTTCTTGCTATTAAGGAGACCGACACTATGGATCGTTTGGCTCGCCTTTACTTGAAAGAAGTTGTTTCTAAGCACGGGGTACCAGTTTCTATTATTTCGGATCGCGATTCTCGCTTTACTTCTCACTTCTGGAAGTCTTTGCACAAGGCTTTGGGTACCCAACTAGACATGAGTACGGCTTACCATCCACAGACTGACGGTCAGAGTGAGCGTACGATTCAAACTTTAGAAGACATGCTGCGGGCGTGTGTGATCGATTTTGGGAAGGGTTGGGAAGCTCATCTGCCGTTGGTAGAATTCTCGTACAACAACAGTTATCACACGAGCATCAAGGCTGCTCCGTTCGAGGCACTGTACGGACGGAAATGCCGCTCTCCTCTTTGTTGGGCTGAAGTGGGTGAGAGTCAACTCACTGGGCCTGAACTAGTGTACGAAACTTCGGAAAAGATCGTACAGATTCGAAATCGGTTGGCGGCGGCACGGGACCGACAAAAGAGTTATGCTGATCAGCGTCGCAAACCACTGGAGTTCCAAGTCAATGACAAGGTACTTCTAAAAGTCTCACCGTGGAAGGGCGTCATACGCTTTGGAAAGCGTGGCAAACTCAATCCGCGATATGTCGGCCCATTTACGATCCTGGAACGGATTGGGCCGGTGGCATATCGACTTGATCTACCGACGGAGCTCGGTAACGTACATAACGTCTTTCACGTGTCAAACTTGAAGAAGTGTCTGGCTGACGAGTCTCTCATCGTTCCACTAGAAGAGATCAAGGTTGATGATCGTCTTCGGATTGTGGAAGAACCTGTGGAGATCCTTGATTACAAGATTCGTAGCCTACGTCACAGCAAGATTCGTATCGTTAAGGTTCGGTGGAACTCGAACCGGGGACCGGAATATACATGGGAACGGGAGGATCAGATGAAGTCTAAGTATCCTCATCTCTTCCCTAAGGAAGCGTTCGAGTCGAGGCATGTCTCTTCGGCAGCTGAATGAATCTCGGGTCGAGATTCCTTTTAACGTAGGGATGATGTGACAACTCGGGTAAATCTCTCTTCTGGTTTCTATCTTTTTGTTTGATTCCTTCGTTACTCTTTTGTTCTTTTGGTACTTGTGCAATTTTCGGGACGAAAATTCTTTTAACGTGGGGATGATGTGACACCTGGCAAATTCGGGTTAACAACGTTGTCTAGATGAAAGTCTACCTTAGCGAGTCACGCGTATATTGTACTTAACTGGGTTAGTTAAGTCGGGTTATGGTTCGGTAACTATTGGTTAGTCTAGAAGATCATTGGATGTTGGTCTAGAGGTTCGTTAGATGTCAGTCCTTAACCAAGTGTACAAACGGTGACGATCGGTAGGATCGTCAGGGCATACGGAACATACGAGTCTCGAGTCCCGGGAATTGGTGAACGAGTGTGAATATGTGTATTTACTTGTGTTATGTGTTTACAATCATTATATGACTTGTCGGTACATTAATATGTGTTAACATATGTTAAAACGGGGTTCATGTGGTGTGACTGGGAATCATGTGGTGTGACTGGGAATCATGTGGTGTGACTGGGGTTCATATGGTGTGACTGGGATTCATATGGTGCGACTGGGGCTAATCGCATGACTGTTCATGCGATTAGGCCCAATCGCGTTACTGTTCACGCGATTAGGATTCCTAATCGCGTATAAACCTGCACAATCGCATGGAACGGGCTGGACGACTAGAAACGCCTATAAATACAACACTTAACCTCCTAAACTCAATTAGACAAACCCTAGTCGTCCCATAACCGCCCCAAACACTGAAACAACCTCTGGAAGGCGATTTTGATCAAAAACACAAGGTTTCAAGGTCTAACCATCAATCTTTTACAATTCCAAGGTTTGATTCTCATCCATAACACTTTGTAAACGTTTTCAATCAATCCCTAATGGTCCAGACCTGATCATAAACGAAAAAGCTTTCTGAAAATCGTTAATAAGAGTTATTAATCGGATTATAATTAATAAACATGCGTTATGGGTATGTGTGATTAGAAAGATAGGATTTTTATGAATCTTGATGATGTTTTGATGTGTTATCATGCTAGGTCAGAATTGATATTGATAGTATGATGATAGAAACCTGATTAATTGATTATTAGGGTTATTGCTATGTATGTTGGTATGATATTGCATGCTACGTGTATGTGTTTGGATTGCTTTGGTTGCATGCAGGACTGATTTTACGAGGTTGAACGAAGGGTTTTGGGTTAAACATGTTTAGGATAGTGTTTGGGATGATATTGGGTAGTTGCACACGTTCTGGATCTGATTTGGAGTGTTAAACGCGCGAAAAACCGGAACAGCATGGTTACAGGCGAGTAGCAATGCTAATCGCCTATAACTCATGCGATTGGGGTGCTAATCGCCAATAATGTCATGTGATTAGCCCCAATCGCCTATAACTTCATGTGATTAGCCCCAATTGCTAGTAACTTCATGTGATTAGCCCTAATTGCTAGTTTTACATGTGGTATAGCCCTAATTGCTAGTAGTTACATGTGGTATAGCCCTAAATGCTAGTAGTTACATGTGGTATAGCCCTAAATGCTAGTAATTCATGCGATTAGGATTCCTAATTGCTAGTTGACCAACCTAAATGCTAGTTGACTTTTCCTAATCGCGTGTACTGCTGCTGTAAGTGTAAATTAGCATTCCGAGACCCGATTTGACATGTAGTAACATGCTAGGAACCTCGTAACATGTCTAATAACTTGGTAACATATATTTGGATGTTTTTCGGAGATACGTGAACTATATGCTATAACTTGTTGTGTGTTAACGTATGTTAAGTATACTTGCGTTATTGCATGTTTTGGAGCGTAAACATAACACGGGGAGTCTCGGGTCACCAATGGGATGTCGAGTCTTGTACTTTGGGTCAGTTAAACAGTCACGGTATTTTTAAACGAACTTGGTTATGGTCTGGACATCTAGGGACTAATTAACCTGCGGGTTATTAGTCTAAGTACTTGTAACTGTCGTATGTTAGGTCGCCACTGTACGGGACTAACATAGCAGCTGAGTTTACTCGGGATTAGGAGTAAAGCAACTTAAGGTGAGTTTACGGCCCCTCTTTTAAACTGGTTTTATACTTTCGGGGGAGAAAACATGTGTTAAAACGATTGTTTGGTAAATTCTGTCATACTATGGGTTCTAACGTATACTACACGATCTTTGGAAGTCCCGGGGGGAACCATGAATGTGCGGGTTTGCACAACGGGGAAATGTGAATAGCGCTATTGGGAGTGACCAACCCCGCTCGTCGGCTTGGAGGGCCGGGCGAGTGCATATTGTCTCAAACAGGAACAACAGGAACATTTGGAACTATTCGGGCACAAAACTGGTATTCGAGTTAGTAATGGTTTTCCAATCGTGGTAGTAACAAAACGTACGCCTAGCTAGCGTATACTGGTTTTCTATTTGTTATAGTATGGACAGGTGGACTTGGTACTTGAACTGCAAACCTGTAAACTCACCAGCATTTTTGTGCTGACGTAAACTTTTACATGTTTTCTCAGGTCGCTAAGGTAGCACATGGAACTAGGGCGCACGCGTCTGCACGGCGTCTAGATAGAGTTGCATGATTTCATAAACATTGAACTTTGGTTAATTATGTTGAACTTTATTTTGAATAAGCTTCCGCTGTAAACGGGATTTTAAAACTATGTTTTGGTATTGCATTAATTACATTTAGACTTGTTTATTGTGATCGTTGGTTTGGATCCTGGTTTGTCATGCGCCTCGCGGTAAAACTCCGCAAGTGGATTTTGAGGGTGTGACAGTTAGAGACTTATGCAGATTCCCAATGTCAGGTGCCGAAGTAAATGGATCACATGTCGGTTGGTGCGCAGATAAATTGGTTTGGGAAAGTCGTACGAGATGGAATAGGTTCAAGCCTCAATATCCCAGAAGAAAAGTGCATAGGGATATTGATCCACAAACCAATCTGAAGCGTGTTACTTTGATTTACAAAGCACCTAATGTGATGAGGAAGATACCGTTGATGCCGATGCCACAGCATTTTAGTGCTGATTTTATCTTCTGGTACTATGATTGGAGAAAGGCAGAAGCGGTGATTGTGTTGAGAGATGGAAAGGATAAATACAAGCATGTTCATGTATTTGATCCTATGTGGTTGATTAATTTCACGTTTGAAGACATCATCATGCTTTTCTTCAATCCGATCTACTATGAGCCAAAAGACTTTGATCAAGCAAGAAAATACACTCAAGTGGTTGGAGTTTGTTTTGCGTATGACATCAATGCAGGAAGCAACTTGGAGGGTAAACTTGGTAAGACAGTGAAGATAGCTAATGTGTCTAAACCGGTGAAGAAAACATTTGAGCCTCCAATGACAACTGAGCAGAAGAAACAGCTCAGAATCAAGTTGATGAACAAGACAATGGACCAACAGAGAAAACTATCCAATCAATAGTCGAGGGGGAGTTTGTTGATGCATTTTGCGACTAAGGATTGGATAAACATTATTAATATATGTTAGTGACTTGGCCGAAGGTAAAACATAAGGGGCGAAGGTAGATTATAGTGGGCGAAGGTAGATGGACAATGGGCGAAGGAAGACTGGATCTGACATGAAGACACATTCGACCACTGGAAGTGGGCGAATGTGGAAAATGTCCACGTTCGACCAGTGAAAAGGGGCGAACGTGCAGTGTCTATAAATAGGTTTTGTGATTTTGATTATGTAATTGAGTTGTCAGTTGTGTCTGTGTTCAGGTCAGGTTCAGAGGTTGTTTTGAGATATTGTGTGTGTGTTCTAGATTAACGTAAAACTGATTGTAAAAGCTTATTTGAAAGAAGTTAATCTATGAAATGATGTTGAAAATGATCTTGATTGCGTTTTGATTTGTGTTTTATCAATTTGTTCAGAACTAGGGTTTCCGCACCTAGTTTTGTGATTTGTATGATCGTATAATCCTGTTTTAGCTAAAATCTTTCGCTCACAGAGAGTCATTAACTCAGCAATTTGAGAGGTTTAACTGTCTCATTAGTGAACTAAAACTGGTTGGTCTAACTTACCCAAATTCAACTTTGAACCATAGGTTTTTAAGATCATTACCAGACAAATGGGACACTATTGCTATAGTTATGAGAAACTCAATTGGATTTTAGGACCTATCATTGACCCAGCTTCATGGTAAGCTCTTCACCTATGAGAGAGAGCTAAACCAAAAATAGAAGCTCCAGGACTCTGGAAAAGTGTCTGAAGATTATGTATTTGGTAATACAACACTTTTGGGTCATGATGAGGTGCCTGGTAACAATAAGGATCAGAGTTATGATCATTTCATTGACATAACTTCAGGTTTTAACTTAGGTTTTAACTCTAATTCTTATTCACCAAACTATGATTTTACATCAAGTGGTGGTGATATCTAGGCATCTGATAACATATCCTTTGAGTATGATGACCTAAAATATTTTGACCCTGATGATTTGGAAGAAATGGACATTATGCACCAACTGGCTCTACTAAGTGTAAGAACTAACAATTTTTACAAGAAAACTGGCAGAAGATTTCCAGGGTTGACTGGCAGGTCAAAAGTGGGGTTGGATAAATCAAAGATTATGTGTTATAAATGTCATAGACTTGGTCATTTTGCTAGGGAATGTAGGAGTCAACATAGTACACCTATGATTACCTATCCAAATCAAAGGCCACATACCAACACTTATCAAGTTTCCCATAATACCCTGGACCAAATGTGCAAAATACAGCTCATTTTGCACAGTCCTCAAACACTGTTCATGTCCAGTATGTCCAAACCACTGTTTCTCAGATTCACTATGTGCAAACACCTGTTGCTCAGGCACAAGTGCCAATGACTGCTGCTCCATCCTCTGCCCCTGCAGAGACCAGTCAATAGAGTTTCTTAATACAGGGCTTTCTTGATTGGAGTAGTCTACCATATGAGTTAGCAGATGAAAATTTTGCTCTTGTAGGCAAAGCTGAAAATGAACGAGAAATTTTTTGTTTCATGGCTATGGTTGAAGAAGTTGAATTTGAGGATGTGGTAACTGAATCTGATGTTGTGACTGATGATATTGTTGATGAAGTAATTGCAGATACAATATCTGAAGAAGAGGTTGTGAATCTCTCAGATCCCTGGGGTGCATCTGATGATTGTGAGAGCAAGTGTGATTGTGCATTGATGGCTGCTGCTAAGGTATCTCCTCAAATGCCTAAAGATCTGTGTTCAGACAAATGTGTAATAGCATTTGCTAACATTTTAGATGATGAAGTCCACTTTGAAAAACTTTCAAAAGAGTTAAAATCAAAATTGACTGAAAAAGAATTTGAAATAAGCAGCTTAAAACATGAAGCAACTATAACCAAAGACCAGCTTCAAACTATGATAACTAAATATCATAGTTGTAAAAAGGAGCTTGAGGCCACCCAAGTTGAATGTGAAAAATGGGTGGAATCATGTAAAGGTTTTGAGATGCTCCTCAACAAACAGACCAAAAGTCATGTGAAGTTTGGATTTGGTTTTGGAACCACTGCTCCAGCCTTTGAAAACACTAACAAAAGGGAACAAAAGTTAATTGAGGTAGTACCAACTAATTTGGAGGGTCAAGAGATTAAAATCACAGAACCTAATGGCAAGAAAATTGTTATTGAAAAACTAGAAGGTTCCTTATCATTCACTAAACTTGAAAAATATGAATTTAAACCTACTTGGTCTGATGAGTGTGGTACTCTTGAAAACTTCAAACCAGTTGATTTCAAAACCCCTGATGGTAAGAAAGCACCACAGGCAAAGGTCATTCCCTTGACAGACCTTCCAGCAGATGATCAAACATCTGTTGAAAAGAAGGCTGATAAAGGGAAAAG
Organism: Ambrosia trifida; assembly: GCA_028751855.1. NCBI lineage: Eukaryota > Viridiplantae > Streptophyta > Magnoliopsida > Asterales > Asteraceae > Ambrosia > Ambrosia trifida. The sequence continues at coordinate 28,301,042 of CM054122.1, forward strand.
GAAAGAAAAGTCTGCCCACTTGTTCTGTGATTTCTGTGAAAATAAGAATCATGTTACTCAAAACTGCTTTCTTCTAAAAGCATATGATATCAACAAAGGAACAAGTGTGTGTGATTGTAAGACCACATGCTCAATATCTGGTAAGAAGAATCACAAAACCAAAGAGTGTCTGTATCTCAAAAATTTTGATGTCAAAATACAAGAGTAGAAGGCTAAAACTCTTGCAAGTCAGGCGGTGAGTACTTCAAAAGGAAAACCCAAACAGACTTTTGCTCCAGTCCAAACATCTGTTACCAAAAGTCTAGAAACATCTACTTCCAGAGATGTTCAAGTAACAGATGCTCCACCCACCAACAAGTACCCAAGAGGATATGGACAACCACCTTGTCACAATCTGTAACATGTTTATGAAGAACCCAAGAGGCCTTCTAAACCAAGAGTGAACATAAATCCCTATGGTTACTATCATCTGTTAGGAAGTGATCAAATATCTGTTGCACCAAGTGTTGACATCAAAGCACTGGCAAATGGTCAGCAACAGCTGTTGAACTTGATTCAAAAACTAGTTCAAACCACTGATCATCCTCATAAGCTTAAGGCTGAAAAGTCTGTGGACCCATCCAAAGCCAACTTGGCTTTGGACACTCACCAAAACTGATCCATTACTGATGTGCAGGGAGCTTCTGCTTGCTTAGATAGCCTTTGGTATGTAGATACTGGAGGCTCCAGGCACATGATAGGATGTAGAGCCCTTCTTCTGGACTTCTTAGCTCATGGAGGGGTGATATATCCTTTGGTAATGACTCAAAAGGTAAGGTGTTGGGTTCAGGGACTGTTCAGGCTGGGAAACTCAAGTTTGAAAATGTCAATCTTATTGATAATCTTAAATTTAATCTTCTTAGTGTATCACAAATGAGTGACAAAGGTTATGGCTCATTCTTCACTAAGAAAACTTGTAAGATTATTGGGCCAGAAGTGGTGAAAAAGATTGATACCATCATTGCTGAGAGCAAAGCACAACTTGTTGCTCATAGGAGTGGCAATGTGTATGTAGTTGATATGTTGAACGACAATCCTATGGCAAATGTCTGTCTGTTTTCTGCTGCCTCCACTAAAGAGACAAAATTGTGGCATAGGAGACTGGGTCACACCAACCTTCAAACTATCAACTCACTCTCCAAACAAAGCCTTGTCAGAGGCCTTCCATCAAAAGAATTTAAATGTGATGAGCATTGTGTTTCTTGCTTAAAAGGGAAACAACATAAAAGCTCTTACAAATCCATTGATGAGTCCAAAACAAGTCAATGTCTACAATTGTTGCACATGGACTTGTTTGGCCCAGTTAAAATCATGAGTCTAAGAAGAAAAAGATTTTGTCTTGTCATAGTTGATGATTTTTCTAGGTTTACATGGACTTACTTTTTACACTCTAAGGATGAGACTGTAGGTATCTTGAAGGACCTTGTCACTAAAGTTGAAAAACAATATGACTTGCCAGTAAAAGTCTTTAGAAGTGACAATGGAACAGAGTTTAAAAATAAGGAGCTGGATGACTTCTGTGTGTCGAAAGGATTTGTGAGGCAGTATAGCATTCCAAGAACACCAGAACAAAATGGGGTGGTTGAGAGGAAAAATAGAACTCTCATTGAGGCTGCAAGAACCATGCTACCAGATTCTGGTTTGCCACTGTCCTTCTAGGCAGAAGCTGTAAACACTGCTTGCTATGTTCAAAACAAAGTTTTAATCAACCCAATACATCAAAAGACTGCTTATGAAATTCTGTTCAAAATCAAACCACTAATCTCATTTTTCAAAATCTTTGGCTGCACATGTTTCATTTTAAATCTTAAAGATTCCATTTCAAAATTTGCAGCCAAAGTAGATTGTGGATATTTTCTGGGATATTCTTCTACTGCCAAGGCCTACAAAGTGTTTAACACAAGGACCAGGACAATAGAAGAAACTCTGAATGTAAAGTTCAATGAACTTTCATCCCTAAAAATCCCAGCAAATCCTGCTGAGTTGTTTGATTTAGATAAATTCAAATTTGAAGATATTACTGTCAAAACTAACAGTATAGGTATTCCACAATCTCCACAACAAGACTACAGAACAGATGTTGTGATTCCAAGTCACTATAAAGTCTATTCTGTATCAGGGGAAGCAACTGTTCAAAACACCTGTCAAAACTCTGCCACAACTGAGTCAGCTACTGTTGGCCAGTCTTACCCTCAAACCACTGCTTCACCAACCTCATCCACTGCTCAATCATCTGTTGATAAAAGTCCAACCTCTGTTGACAAAAGTCAGTCCAAATTCACACCACTTGGACCCATTCCCCCACCTCCATTACAACCATCTGTTGGTACTACAAAAGTGCAAACAGATGTTACATCAACAGAGTTACCAAACCTCTATCCTTCACCTCAAAATGCCATCATACCATATCAGGGAGATTTAATCTACCTAAGAGCTCATCCACCAGATCAAATCATTGGCAACATCAGAGAGGGTGTGCTCACAAGAAGCCAATCCTCAAACATCTGTCTTTTTGCGGGCTTTCTATCTCTCACACAACTTGTCAAGTACCAAGAGGCACTATAAGACAATAGTTGGGTAGAAGCCATGCAGGAAGAGGTCCTTCAGTTTAAAAGACAACAAGTATGGGAACTTGTACCACTGCCAAAGGATGTTTGTCCAATTGGCACAAAGTGGGTCTTCAAAAACAAAACTGATGAAAGGGGTATAGTTGTCAAGAATAAAGCCAGGCTTGTGGTTCAAGGCTTCAGACAAGAAGAAGGGATAGACTATGATGAAACCTTTGTTCCTATAGCTAGGCTAGAAGCTATCAGACTCTTCCTAGCCTTTGCTATCAACCACAACATCAAGGTGTATCAGATGGACATTAAATGTGCGTTTCGATATGGCAAAATTCAGGAGGAGGTCTATGTATGTCAACCACCTGGCTTTGAAGACACATTCCTTCCTGATTATGTATACAAGCTCAACAAAGCCTTGTATGGACTAAAACAAGCACCTAGGGTCTGGTATGAAACTCTCTCCACCTTTCTTTTATCCATTGGTTTCACAAGAGGTAAAATTGATAAAACTTTATTTCTAAAATGGAGAGGGAAAGACTTAATGATTGTTCAAATATATGTGGATGACATTATTTTTGGGTCCACATGTAACAAAATGTGTGAAGAGTTTAGGGAACTCATGACAGCAGACTTTGAGATGAGTGCTATGGGTGAACTCCAATGCTTCCTTGGTGTCCAAGTGAAGCAGCTGCAAAATGGCACATTCATTCATCAAAACAAATATGTGACAAATTTGTTAACCAGATTTGTGATGAATGATTGTAAGCCATGTAGTACACCCATGAGCACAACCAAGCTACTCACTATTGATGACAAGGATGAACTGGTTGACGAGACACATTACAGATGCATGATTGGGTCTTTATTGTACTTAACTGCATCTAGGCCAGACATTATGTTTGCCACTTGTGTTTGTGCAAGATCCTAGGCGTCAGCTAGAAAGTCAAACCTTATTGCTATGAAAAGGATATACAGATACCTAAAAGGTGTTCCCACACTTGGTATCTGGTATCCTGCTAATGGAAACATTGAGGTTTCAGGTTATTCAGTTAGTGATTTTGATGGCTGTCACACCATAAGGAAGTCTACATCAGGAAGGTGCCAGTTTCTAGGGAATGCCTTAGTCTCATGGCAAAGCAAAAAGCAAGCAGCTGTTTCAACCTCAACAGCAGAGGCTGAATACATTGCTGCTGCAAGCTACACAGCCCAACTCATGTGGCTTCAAAATCAATTGCTGGATTTTGGTATAACTGCACTAAAGACTCCACTCATGCTGGACAGTCAAGCTGCTGAAAATATCATCAAAATTCAAGTCCCTCATTCAACCACAAAGCATATTGACATCAGACATCACTTTGTCAGAGATAGCTATGAAAATGGTTTGATTTCTCTGCACCATGTTCCAACAGAGGTCAGTTGGCAGATGTGTTGACAAAAGCTTTAGACACATCTACCTTTGCAAATCTGATTTCTAAAATTTGTAAGCTAAACATGGGCTGAACAACAAAAATGTTCTAAATAAAAACATTAAAATGTTTCAGAAAATTAAAATTTCATCCTTAAAAATAGCATTTTGGTTGAAAAAACTGTTAAAGATAAAACAACCATTGTTTCATTCATCCTATCCACTGTAAGTTGAAAAATCTGTTTCAAACATCTGATCAGATAAAACAATCACTGTTTGGTTGGAACATCTGTTTTCAAACGTCTGATCAGATAAAACAACTGTGTCCATTATATTTATATATATCTATAAAAGAAAAAACCAAGTGCTGCTAGCATCAGCACTTTGGTAGAACAACAGCTGTTTGCATCAGTCTTTTGGCAACAGCTGTTTACCACCAGATGTTTGCCACGTCTGCTCTCAAAAGCAGAGTTTTGGCCACATCAACGGTTTCACTAGAGGCAGAGTTTTGGCCACGTCTGCTATAAAAACCCTGTTTTACCACAACAGTTGTTACATCGTCTCATTGTATTCAAAATACTGAAACCGCCTTCTTCAACCTCAAACCCTTACTCTAATTCTTCTCATCTTCACACTCGAAATCCATTACAATGGATCTTCTGGCTAAAGCCACACATAATTACCTTCCCTATCTGGTCAAAACAGATGAAAGCTTCCCATTCCATACCACCATCGACATCATTCTCAATTCCAAATACCTGACAATACTAACTGCTGATGCTCCCATCTACCTCGATACTCTGCAAGAATTTTGGTTAAATGCTGAGATCCTTTTACGAGACAAAAAGCCCACAACCATTATCTCAAAAATTGGAGAGACAAATATCGCCATTACCCCCCAACTGATATCCCCAACCTTCTCACTGAATGACTTGTCAAGTAATGACTCTTTTCCTAAGGCTAAACTTCACACTGAGTTTCAGGAAAGGGGTTATGATTAACAAATGACTAGGTCAACTCTTTTCAAAAAGTTTTTCCCACCAGTCATGAAATTTTTCTTTCATACACTCCTTCTCTGTGTCTCTGCTAAATCCACTTCCTTCAATGAAATCCCATTGAGAATTCAGTACTTGGGATATGCTATGTTGTCAGAATCTGACTTCAATATATCCCAGGGCCTGTTTTTGGACTTAGTATCAAATGTTGTAGATACACGAAGTGCGACTAATGCTATTGAATTGTTAATATAATTTTTTTTTGTCATTTACGAATGGGCGAAAGTGGAATGTAATGGTCGAAGGTAGAGATTAAAGGTCGAAGGGTGAAGTTCAAAGGTCGAAGGAAGTTTTTGTAATGAATTATGTTGATTCGCCTGTTTGAAAGGTCAAAGGTGCACATTCGACCATACGTAAGGTCGAATGTGCAGGCCTATATAAAGGCTGAATCAGATTTTAAGTTTAATTTTTGGTCATTTTTGTTTCCCTCTTTTGAGTGTGTTCTCTCCCTAGGGTTTCTTTGTGTCTGATATTAGATTATGACATTGTAAACATCAAATTGTAAAGATTATCAACATGTTTATCAATGAAATGAAATCTTTGAAAGTGATTTGTGTGTTTATTATCATTTCGTAATCGATTCAGGGATTCCGCACCTGAATTGATATACTTATTTGATCATAGTCTTTGTTTTGACAATTCGATCCTTACATACAAAGTGGTATCAGAGCCATAAGGATCAAACAACTACAATTTGATAATATCAGAGCTAATTTGGACCCAATTTTGACCAAAACATTTATGTTTTCAAAGAACAATTGAAATTGATGAATATTGATTGATTTGAACTAGTTTTCATGGATAAAATCTAAAATTCTCTTTATTAAACTTGCTCCAAATCAAATCCGAAGCAAAACCTGCAAAACATCATCAAATTTCATCAACTTTTGAATATTTTGGATCAAAATAACTGATTTTCAAAGAATAACCGTTTTTCAAAATGAAAGGGTCGAACCTAGGGAGAAACGGTCGAGAGTGTGTGTTTTATGTCGAACCAGGAGATTTTAGGTCGAACGTGGACTTTATTTCGGTCGAACCTAGAATTTTTTAGTGTGTTGTTGTTCATTCGACCACTTGGTGTACATTCGACCCATCGCGAGGTCGAAAGAGGATTTATTTTGTCGAAAGTGAGAGAGTTTGTTATATTCTACCTTCGAGTCTTCAGAAAGGGTCAAACCTGGACATAATTCCACATTCGCCCCCACGATTACTTGTAAAAGGTCGAAAGTAGAAACTGTTTGAAAATTTTTCTAATCGTTTTGTGTTTTACACTTTGTAGACGATATGTGGAACTTTCCAACAACACCACGACCTAATACAACACCACAACATCAAGTGACAATGGATCCTTGGTCGGTAGCTGCTCAGATGACGTCTAGTCAATCATCTCATCCAATCAACTGCTTGGCGATGACTTGTTCGATGCCACAACAAGTTGCACAACCACCACAACAACCCATGGCTGATTATTGGGGAGTCGCAACAGCTGCAGTACACTCTCAAACTACCAATGCTATTTCAACGCTAATTCATGACTTATCTTCAGGTAGTGGGAGCCGTCCACCAAAGCTGATGGAAATGGTGTATTATAACCAATGGAAGACAAAGTTCAAGATTCATTTGGAGGGAATGGGAATAGAAGGCACTGAGGCTTGGCAAATGATTGCTAAGGGTTATGTAGCACAAGTTTTAGAGAATACTGGTGAGCCGATTCCATTAGAAAGCCTAGCTAAGGATGGGAAGAAAAAGTTTGCGGTGGAAAGAAGGCGTTTTCACAACTATCCCAGGCCATTAACACTGATCTTCTACATCAGTTCGGGTCGTGCACAACTTCGAAGCAACTATGGGATATGTTAAAGAATCGTCATGATGGGAATGAGAAAACAAGGAAGTTGAGAATAGAGGAGTTAAGAAAAGAGTTCGAGAACTTTAGTTACATGGGAAATGAGACATTGAAGGAGTTGATTCCGAGGTATTGCCATTTGTTGACTGAACTGTCAAGTTATGAGATCAACATACCTATGTCTGAGTTGGTGGATAAGTTCGCTGAGGCATTACCACCATAATGGAATCAATACATTGAGGTCCTTAAGGAGAAAGATGCATACCAGTATTGGACCATCAATGAATTCATTCAGAAGCTTGAGAACAAAGAGATGGAAGAGAAGAGGAAAGCAAAAAGAGCACAAGTTCTTCAGAATCCAGAGTTATATCATGGTGGTATATCTTCATCTCTGACTAGTTCAAGTTCTAGTAGTTCTATTGCTCCACACATAGCCTGTGTTTCAAGCATTGTTGAACCAACTAAAACCCCCATAAACTATCTTGCTCAAACCTCATCTTATACACCACCATCATACCCTACCAATTACATCCCACCATTTTCAGCTATGCAACAAGCTGCATGCTATTCAGCTAGCTTGAACCAACCCCAATAACAACCATACATTCCTCAAATGAACCCGAGTCAAACAAACCAAAGCCCAATTGTGTTGGAGACATCAAAATTGAACAATGTCACTAATGAAGTTGCACAACATGTAGCTATGGTATCTGCTATGGTCGCTTCGTATAATGGTTTGGTAGCTAGTCAAATTGGTAACAACAACTTAACCAGTGAAGACTATGCTCAAATAGACAAGGAAGAGATGGAGCTCATTGACATACAGTGGGCATTTGCTAGTGTCATGAGACGAGCGACTGAGTTTATTGAATAGACGGGCAGAACTGATCTTTCTACGTCTCCCAATACCACGTATGGCTTCAACAAAGCCAAAGTCACATGTTTTAATTGCTGTGGGAAAGGTCACTTCAAAAGAGAATGCACACAGCCAGCACAACAGGGTAACAGGAATCCTTTCAACACTAATTACCAGAATCGTCAATCTCAAAATCAGGTATCTTATCAAAGCCAAAACAACTCCAACTACCAACCACAAAACAATTACCAAAACCGACAATATGGCTCACCAAACAATTCTGTTAGACATACCACTACACAAAACCAGAACAAAAACCAACCACCACATAATCCAACTCGAACAATCATTCCAATTTCTACACCAAATAGCCAAAACCAACCAGATAACCAGAACCATGCTTTGGTAATCCATAAGGATGAAGGATTTGATTGGACTGGTATGCAACTTGGTGTTGAGGAGATCACTGCTGGTAATGTGGCGTGCTTTGCTCAGAAGATAGATTTGGAGGAGCCGGTGTTAGTTGAAGAAGATTTGGAGACTGAGAAGAAATCTTAGGTGAAGATTGAGGAATTGGTAGAAGAAATTGATGTTTGTATTGAAGAGAAGTCAGGATTGGTTCTTGACTCAGTCACTGATATTCCTGAACAGCGTGACTCAGATTATTCTGATTTGGAGAGCGAGTCTGATTCTGAAGCTAGTGTTAACTCACTAGATGATGACATTGATCAACTTCTAGCCGAAGATGATTTTCTTATGACACACAAATCTTGCGTAGTGGATGATGCTTTTACCAGAGTGGATTATTCTGAATTCTTTGCTGGAAAGGAAGCACACTTTGCTTTGATGGCAATGACAGAGCCTCCGAAACAGGTAAGTTCTGATTCTACTTTAAACATTAAAAACAGTGATAAGTACTATGGTGCATGTGATAGATTGACAGAGGACAATAAGCAACTCAGGGTTCAACTTGAGAGTGCTAGAATCAACTGTCAATCATATCGAAAAGAAGCACATGAATTCAATAAGGTGCTTGATGGTTATAAGAAAGACATTTCTGATCTAAAGGAAACACTATCTTTAAAATAATTGGCCATTAACAATTACATCAATGAATTGTAAGAAACTAAATTTGAAATGGCAACCATCAAGTGCTTTGCTGAGAAAGTCAACAAGAAGCTTGAAAGCTATAAACATATTGCATATGTTGTTGACCATATTATTGAGGAACGTTCACAATCAAGTAGTGCAAACTACAAGGCCGTCCCATCTCCAGTGTTGCTTAAAAATCATACTTTGCATTCAATAACACCAGAGGGTTCAGTTAAGTCTGATTCCACATCGGATGATGAGTCTAACACTTCCAGTGTGGGAGATCCAAATTCCGATGTTAGACCTATTTTGGAACTGAATGATGAGGGTGTGATAGCTGTAACTGATGATTCTGACTCTGAGGATGATAAAACTGGGAAAGTGAGTGATATCCCAGTTGAAAATCACATTATCACCAATGAACCGGTGTCACCTTCTCAGGTTATTCATCCAATGGCTAACGCTCATTGATGACGTGGGACCTAAAACGACCACGTCTAAACCTTTGTCAAGAAAATAAAGCAAAGTAAAAAGTGTTAAGGTTTGCTGGACTTCTTGGAGCTGAACAGCTAACATAAGGCAGCATGGCAGCCATACGGTAGCTATGCAGCAGAAAGTGAACAGTAAAAACATTGGAAATACAAAAGGTGCTTTGCCTTATTACTATTGGCATAAAACAAAACATCACACAGCTCCAAGCCTGCCTAGGAAATAGTAAAAGCTGAAAATGCACTAAAAGGGCAAAGTCTCACTGCTGGCAGCATAAAGAGAGTCAACCATGACCAGGTATAGTAAGGATGCTACCATAAGGGAGCTCCTGGGCAGATTTCCATTGCCTATATAAGGAGACCCTTGGGTATGCATTCCACACGCACTTCTCACTACTCCTTTTACTCTCATACTCTCTACTTTATCACTCCCAAAGAATACATACTTATTCTCACGCCGGAGTCCAAACGCAGGAGACCCCCTCCTGCGTTAAGGCTAACGGTGTCTGTTACCTTGTGCAGGTCCATTCCAGGAGCCAGAGGATCCCCTAGATCATAACCTTAACCTAATACACCTTTAACATATAAACCTAAACATCTCATAACCTAATCCCGGTCATTTTCCTTGTTGTAGCAACAAGTGGCGCCCACCGTGGGGCTGTCGCTACTTTGAACAAAGCTGTTGAAAGTTCGTTAGTCCCATTTGTTCCTCAGTAACCTTCTTTTGTGATGACCGGTGGAGATAACCACCAAGACAGGGGTCTTCAAGAAACTCCGGCCAGCAGTCACACCTCCGGTGACACTGCAGGTCATGAAACACCTGGAATGGACGGACCACACGTCGAACCGTCTCTAGGAGATATGCTCAATTATCAAACTCCACCAGCCTCAAGGGCTGTTTATTCATCTCCTAGAGATGACGTGTTGTTACCTATTGAACGAATGGACATCACCCCGGAGGGTGTACGAAGAAACTTCTTGCAACTCCGAGACCTCTTAAATGGTTATGTGTGGGAGGAAAGGTCCAGGGGTGTGAAAGTCAGGTTGTCTTATGACGAAGAACCAACCGTTACCCTCTCACCATCTCCTCCGTTATGGGATACCACTACCTCCCCAATAACCCAACGTATTGACACGAATCCTCACCCCTATTTGGATAATCAGGGAGGTATTCTTTAAGGGGAAGGTCCTAGCAGAACCATACTCTCTCCCGGGGTCCAGGAACACACGACAAGACAGTTGTTGGAAGCCACACAAGTGTCCTTGTCGTCCTCAACACCTCTCTCCTTTGCGGAAGCTCTGAGGTCCCTGCCCCTGGCAAGTAGCGCAGTTGCCACCTCTTTGGCGGGAGCCGGATGTTTTGTTGGGGGACCAGTTACTTCTTCAGCAGCAATGTACATCAACTACTCCCAACCTCAGCACGCACCTTATATACCGCCATATTTCCCTACATGGCACGGAGGGTACCCATGGCAGTACCCACTTCCGTTAAACCAAGTACCAGCAACGTCTATTCCCGGAGGTCAAGGGACAGGTATTCCCCAGCCCCTGGTTCAAACCTCCACGACAGAAACCCAAACTGAGGCTACCCCCTCTGAGCCATACCGTCCCAAGTCGTTAGAATGTTTCGCCGAACACAAAGCACATTTTGACTTCCCCAACAAGATCAAAATGCCAGCTAACATGAAGATGTACGACGGGACCGAGGATCCCGGCGACCATCTGAACGTGTTTTCTGGAGCAGCCACTGTGGAGAAATGGAACAACGCCGAGTGTTGCCACATGTTCATGCAAACATTGGTAGGTCCGGCCCGCTTATGGTTTTGTGGCCTCCCTGCCCGTAACATCTCCTCCTTTGATGATCTAAGGAGAAGTTTCACCTCGAACTTCAATCCCCTAAGAAAATGCACTAAAGATGCTGCTATACTGTACCAAATCCAACAGGAGGAACATGAGGATCTCCGCAGTTTCATCGAGAGATACAAGAGGGAAGGTTTGCAATATAGTGGAGCCACAGAAAAGATTCGAGTGTCGGGATTCATGGGGGCCATCCGCCGTAAAAAGTTATTGAGAAGGTTTCATGAAGACGTTCCCCAAACCATGGAAGAAGCCTTTAAGAGAGCGGAAGCCTTCCTTCGGGGAGAAGAAGCTCTCACTCGGCAGGATACCAGAAAACGGGATCGGGGAAGTTGGACAGACAACTCGACAAGCTCCCGAACAGCCAACTTCCAACCCTACAATGAGAGACGATCTGGAAGACCATTCGAATCAAGAAGAAATGAGGAAAGACGACGGTCTCCCAGGCCTGGAAGATATCAAGAAAATGAAAGGCACGTATTCACAGTCCTAACTAAGACCCCTCAAGAGATACTTTCCACTAAGGAGGTCAAGTATACGTTCCGACCACCCAGACCCTTGTCCAAGCCCGCCAATAAGAGGGACGCCAGCAAGCACTGTGCTTTCCACAACGACACCGGACACCACACAAACGACTGTTACCAGCTGAAAAAGAGGATAGAAGAAGCCGTTAAGTCCGTAGAATTGGCTCACTTGATCAAGGACATCAAGGGAAGGAAAGATGAGGGGAGGAAGGACAAGGAGGTCAACATGATCAGATACGAGGGAGCCCAGCAGGTCAAGAGAGCTCGGACCGAGCCCTGGAACAAGCAATACATCTGCCTCCCTCCTGCTCCAGATGAATTGATCATTACCCCTGTAATATTGGAAGCCGAACTGGATGGTTTCCCAATAGACAGAGTGTATATGGATGGAGGTGCCTCATCAGAAGTAATGTACGAATGATGTTTCGAGTCACTAAGCCCAGAAATCAAGTCCAAACTCAAGCTGTCAGATGCTTCCCTCGTGGGTTTCTCAGGGGAACGTGTAAATCCCCTGGGGAAGCTCACCCTAAATGTCTGTTTCAGAGATGGGGACCTATCCAGGACGGAGGAGCTGACCTTTTCTGTAATCAGGTACCCGTCAAGCTACAATGTTCTAATTGGCAGAATGGGCATTGCAACCTTTGATGCAGTGGTTTCGACAACGCATGGCCTAATGAAGCTCCCAACGCCCAATGGGATCGCAACCCTGAAGCCATCAGCTGAAGCCCTTTTAATAGCTTCTGTAGAAGAGACACAAGCTCCCAGAGAGATGAAAGCACCAGCTAGTGGTCCCGTCAGGGAAGTCAGCATAAACCCTGCCTATCCGGAGCAGACCATAAAAGTAAATAATCTGCTCCCTGATGAGGTTATGTTTGAACTAATCAATCTTTTGCAGGATAGCCGAGATGTGCTTGCTTGGTGTCCCGGAGATATGACTGGGGTCCTAAGAAGCTTGGCAGAACACTCCCTTAACATAGCTCCCTCCTACAAACCTGTCGTTTAGAAGAAGAGGAGCCTGGCACCTGCTCGGAGCCAGACTGCTTGCCAGGAGGTAGAAAAATTGGTAGAGGCAGGGATTTTAAGGGAGGTACAGTACCACTCGTGGGTGGCTAACCCGGTCATGGTGGCCAAACAAGATGGTTCCTGGAGGATGTGCGTAGATTTCAAGGATCTCAACAAAGCTTGTCCCAAAGACTGCTACCCACTACCCGAGATCGATTTGAAGGTTGACTCCCTCACTGGCTTCCAATACAAGTGCTTCCTGGACGCCTATAAGGGGTATCATTAGATTCAAATGATGCAGGAACACGAGGAGAAGACAGCCTTCCACACAGATAAAGGGATCTTTTGCTACCGAAAGATGCCCTATGGCGTGAAAAACGCAGGAGCTACCTACCAAAGGTTAGTTGATCAGGCCTTCTCGAAACAAATTGGGAGAAATATGGAAGCCTATGTAGATGATCTGGTCATCAAAAGTGTTAGGACAAAGAGGATTGGTGAAACCACTTTTGGAAACCTTAGTCTAATTCACTTCTGTCATTTTGGCTAAGTATAGAAGTACTGAAGAGAAGACAAGAAACTGCTGAAGAGAAGATATGAGAAGTGCTGAAGAAGAAACTTCATCAGAAGTTCTGAAGTCCAAACCAGACAAGTTCACTTCAGAAGTACTGAAGACAAACTACTCATCAGTAGTTTGTCATTCATTAGCACTTAGCATCAGATATTTTCCACCGCCTATTGTATCAGTAGTTTATTGTTTATTATTACTTTTAGCTGTAATTGTTAGTTTCAATGTTGCAACTTGTGCAACTTGTTTCTGATGTTTCTGTACTTGCTTTATGGGCAAGATACATGTATGTAAACGTCTATAAATAGGAGGCTTCAACCTTCTATTTTAGACATTGATTTTAATAGAAAAATCCTTCAAACACTTTCACTGTTCTATTCCATTTCAGTATTTATTGTGAATCTGTCTAAGTATCTAATTCTCATTTACTGCTTAGATTCATAATAAATACTTGTTATTATTAGTTTCAATCATCAAGGGGGAGTAATAACTCCTCTTAAGTGTAAAAAGTGTTGCTTTAACTTATACATTCCGCTGTGCTTATAATCTGATATACAAGAGCTTGCTAAACACTTAAGTGTCAAAGATAGCAAGTTCTTACTTAAACAAAGAGCAAACTGATCCAACAATTGGTATCAGAGCATTGGTTTAGCTGATCACATATCAATCTAACAAATTGAGAATCAGACACAAAGCTCTTATTGATACTCAATAAAAGATCAAAAGTTCACATTTTATCAAACATCCATCACTTAAAAGAGTCATCTGACAAATCAATACTCTTTAAAATGGATCCACATAATACTGGTTCTGCTACTAAACCTGCCATGCTTGTAAGAAATGAATACAACATATGGCAAAAGAGAATGGCACATACCTTGTCACAGACCAACACAGGTTGTTGGAGATCTGTGATATATGGTCCTCACAAACCAGTAAACATAAATCTTGAAACTAAAGTTGAGGTTCCTAAAGAACCAAAAGACTATACAGATGATGATTTCCTAAAATTAGAGCTAGATGCAAAAGCATTCTCTATGTTGGCAACGGCTCTCCCAAATGAGATATACTCTGGCCTTTTACATTGTGAAAGTGCCAAAGAACTCTGGGATTGTCTTAAAGAACAGTTTGGAGGGACTGAAGAGGTGATTGCCAACACCAGAGAGATTTTAGCTCAACAATATGAGACATTTGCTCATATTAATGGGGAAACTTTAACTCAACAATTTGAAAGATTCTCCTCATTAATATCTGAGCTAAAGTTAAATGGTCAGACCTACACAACAGTATCTATGCTACATAGATTTTTAAGGTCTTTACCAGACAAATGGAAACATACTCCATTGTTTTAAGATCCTCACCAGATTTTAGCTCCCTCACTCTTACAAAACTCCATGGGAGATTACTTACTTTTGAGAGAGAAATTGATCAAAAGAAGAAATTGCAATCATCTGGTAAAACTGCTGATGACTACCAACTAGGTAGTACAGCACTTTTGGGACAAGACTCACCAACTTGTTCCTATGGATCTTATGACAACATTGACATAACAACTAGGATCTCATCAGAAAGATCTTTCCCAGGTTATGACAATGATGACCAAAGTCAAACTGCTGATAATCTATGTTTTATCATGGATGATTTGAAAAACTTTAGCAGTGATGACTTAGAAGAAATGGACATTTTACACCAACTGGCCATGCTAAGCATTAAAACTAACAAGTTTTATAAAAGGTCAGGAAGGAAATTTCCAGGATTGACCAGTAATACAAAAATTGGTTTTGACAAATCTAAACTGAGATGTCACAAGTGTCAGAAGTTGGGACACTTTGCTAGAGAGTGTAGAAACTCTAGCTTTAACCAATCACAATCTGGAAATAACTTTAACCCCAATTATAATAGGAATAATGGAACTCAAGCGAGTGCTCATTTTGTACAGGCACAAGCTCCTCAACAGCAATACATGCCACAAGTACAATATGTTCAAATGCCTGCTCAACAAATGCAGAGCCAACAATCAATCCCTCCCTTTCCAGCTGCTCAACAACCTCCACAGCCTCAACAACCCTCTCAACAAAGTCTTTTCACCTCAGGGTATGTTGACTGGAGCAGTCTTCCTTTTGACACCACAGAGTGCAATCCTGATGCAGACAACAAGATGTTTGACATCAACTGGGGAGAACCAGACAATGGCAGAAAGAACTTTGCCTTAATGGCATTTGAAGGTTGTACTTCAAAATCTGCACAGGTATCAAAAGAGTCTTTGACTAAACTTTGCTCAAATTCTTGCAAAGAATCTTTTGCTCTCATAAGAGAGACAAATGTGCACTTACAAGGAAAAGCCAATGATTTAGAAAGAAAATACACTCAGATGAAGTGTGATTTAGAGAGAAAACTTACTGCTAAAACAAAAGAAGCCTCTAAATTAACTAACTCAGCTATTGAAACCCAAGCACAAATTAAAATGATGATAGAAGATCTTGGAAATGTCAGAAAAGAGCTTGCTGACACCAAGATCAGTTGTGAAAAATGGGTGGATTCTTGTAAGGGGTACCAGCTATTGCTAAACAAACAGAGTGCTTCAAATGTTAAGTTTGGCATAGGGTACCATCATGTTGAAACACCAACAGATTTCTCTCCCAAAACTACTGAAGATGGGAGAAAAATTCTTTCAAATGAAACTTCTGAAGGGAAAGACTGCACATCTTTCCATGAAAACTTTCTAAACAGAAATCCTGGTATTTTCAAAGAAAGTACTTCAGAAGTATTAAAAAAATCTGACAACAAGCCATCAGTAGTTTCATCTACATCAGGAGTTGAGACTCTGAAAACTACTGATGAGCAAAATCTTTACACTAATGTCAGAAATTTGCCTTTAGATAAAAAACAAAAGGCAAGAGAGTGTGAAATTTGTGGTCTGTTCAACCACAAAACAGAGTTTTGTAGATACAGAAAAGGAATTCAGTTCAATCATAAAATTAAACAACAGGTTGTGTGAAATCAAATCAGAAATGATTATGAAAGAACTTTTAATCCCAAGAAACAACAACCTGAAAACACATTTTCTCAGAAAAAGATAAAATCTCAACTAAAATCTTTTTCTCAAAATTCTTTGTCAATAGTTAGACCTGAATCATCAGCAGTTTCACAAACTGCTGAGATTCATAAACTAATGAACTTGGTACAACTACTGATGACCAAGGTTGATGGTGGTCCTGAAAAGGATACCACCATGGTTCTTAATGAAAAATCCATTGCCAAAAAGACATGGATTTCTCAACCTGGTTAAGAACAAACTGTAACTGTTCTCAAGAGCAAACCCAAAGCCAAACAGGCTTGGGTTCCTAAATCTAACTAATTTGTTATTTTGTGCAGAGAGTTTCCAGGGGCTTAAACAGCATATGGTATGTTGATAGTGGAGGCTCTATGCACATGACTGGATGCAGATACCTGATAACCAATTTTATCAGCCAAAGAGAAGGATCTGTATCCTTTGGGAACAATGCTAAGGGATATGTGCTAGGACATGGCAATGTCTCCTCTGGCAAAATACAGTTTGACAAGGTCAATCTGGTGGAAAACCTTGAATACAACTTGCTAAGTGTGTCACAAATGTGTGATAAAGGATATTCTTCCTTTTTCACAAAGACAGCATGCAAGATCATCTCACCAGAGGGCCAGAAGTTGATAGAGAAGATCATTGAAGATCATACTTTGCTGATTGCCAAAAGATGTGGCAATGTCTATGCAGTGGACATTGAGAAAGACAAAGTATTGAACAACACTGCCTGTTTCTTCTCAAGGGCATCAACTTCAGAAACTGATCTCTGGCACAGGAGACTCGGCCATGTGAACTTTAAAACCATAAATAAAGTCACAAAAATGGGCTTGGTCAGAGGTCTACCTTTGAAAGTATACCAGTGTCAAGAACACTGTGTATCCTGTTTAAAGGGAAAACAGCATAAGTCCTCCTATAAGTCTATTGAAGAATCAAAAACAACTGCATGTCTTCAACTACTCCATATGGACTTATTTGGACCTGTCAAGATTATGAGCCTTGGTAAGAAGAAGTACTGCTTAGTCATCATTGATGACTACTCAAGATTCACATGGGTATTCTTCTTATTCTCCAAGGATGAGGCTGCTGAAATCATCAAGTTCTTCATTCTACAAGTGGAGAAACAATATTCTCTACCTGTCAAAACCATTAGAAGTGATAATGGGACAGAGTTCAGGAACAAAACTCTGGATGAATTCTGTTTGTCTAAAGGGATTATTAGACAATACAGTGTTCCCAGAACTCCTGAACAAAATGGTGTAGTAGAAAGGAAGAACAGAACCTTAATAGAGGGAGCAAGAACAATGTTAGCTGATTCTGGACTGCCCTTGTACTTTTGGGCAGAAGCAGTTAACACATCATGTTATGTTCAGAATAGAGTTCTTGTGGTCAAGAGACATTCCAAGACTGCCTATGAAGTTCTTCATGGCATGAAGCCCCTTATCTCCTTTTTCAGGGCTTTTGGGTGTCAATGTTTCATCTTGAACATCAAGGAATCTATTTCAAAGTTTGCTGCCAAAGTTGACTCAGGTTACTTTCTTGGTTACTCTTCAACTAGAAAAGCCTACAAGGTTTTTAATTCTCACACCAAGATAGTAGAAGAAACATTGAATGTCAAGTTCAATGAGTCAAAACACACTCTTATTCCAGCACATCCTGCTGAACTTTTTGACCTTGACAACTTCCATTTTGGACCTGAGAAGGCTGTTACTTCATCAAAACCTAGTTATTATGGTGACAAAAGGTTTGATGATGAGGATCCCACACCATGGACTCCTCAAACAGTTATCAAGTCAACTTCAAAATCATCAGAAGTTCCCCAAACTTCTGATCAAACAAGTACTGAGGAACAAACTCAAACTTCTGGTTCAGTAGATCCAACTACTGAAGATCAAGGAACATCTGAACCAGATATTATAGACCTCAGTAGTCTGTTTGAAGAACATGAGCCACCTACACCTGTCAGTGGTTTACAACAACTGATTGAACACAGAGATCATCCACTTAATCAAATCATGGGTGATATAGCTTCAGGTGTTCTTACCAGAAGCCAACTCTCCAACTTTTGCCTATTTTCAGCCTTTATCTCACAGTTGGAACCAAAGAAGTACCAGGAAGCCCTCAAAGACAATAATTGGGTGCAAGCTATGCAAGATGAACTGCTTCAGTTCAACAAGCAACAGGTCTGGGAAATCTGTCCCTTACCTCCAAACAAGCAACCAATTGGCACAAGATGGGTTTTCAGGAACAAGGAAGATGAAGCTGGTATGATAATCAAGAACAAGGCAAGACTGGTAGTTCAAGGGTACTCTCAAGAAGAGGGAATTGACTATGATGAAACCTTTGCTCCAGTTGCAAGGCTTGAGGCCATCATGTTATTTCTGGCCTATGCCATTTCCAACAAAATTAAAGTTTACAAATGGATGTAAAAAGTGCATTTTTGTATGGAAAGATAAAAGAGGAGATGTATGTCTGTCAGCCACCTGGGTTTGAGGATCCTTCTCATCCTGAGTTGGTGTACAGACTGGACAAAGCTCTTTATGGGCTCAAACAGGCTCCAAGAGCCTGGTATGATACACTCTCCACCTTTTTACTCAAAAATAACTTTACAAGAGGTGCCATTGATAAAACTCTTTTCATTAAACATGTTGGAAATCATGTCCTACTTGTTCAAATTTATGTTGATGATATCATTTTTGGTTCAACAAACACAAAACTGTGTGATGATTTTAAGAAACTCATGCAATCAAAATTTGAGATGAGTACCATGGGAGAACTGCAGTACTTTCTGGGACTGCAGATCAAGCAACAAACAAATGG
The DNA here is from genome assembly GCA_028751855.1 of Ambrosia trifida. Taxonomy (NCBI): domain Eukaryota; kingdom Viridiplantae; phylum Streptophyta; class Magnoliopsida; order Asterales; family Asteraceae; genus Ambrosia; species Ambrosia trifida. The sequence continues at coordinate 28,320,207 of CM054122.1, forward strand.
AACTTTTATACATCAATCAAAATATGTTAAAGAATTATTAAACAAATTTTCTTTAAAAGACTGTAAATCATGTTCCACTCCCATGACACCAATCACACAAGTTGAACCTGATGATCAAGGAAAACAGGTTGATCAAACCATGTACAGATGCATGATAGGTTCCCTTTTATATCTAACTGCTTCTAGACCAGATATTATGTTTTCAACATGTGTCTGTGCTAGATATCAATCAGCACCAAGGGAATCACACCTTATAGCAGTCAAAAGAATTTTCAGATATCTGAAAGGAACTCCAACACTTGGAATTTGGTATCCTGCTTCAAGCAATACCAAGTTATCAGCATTTTCAGATAGTGACTATGCAGGGTGTAAGATGACAAGAAAGTCAACATCTGGTGGTTGTCAATTCTTGGGTAACTATCTAGTGTCATGGCAATCAAAGAAGCAAACATCTGTTGCAACTTCAACTGCTGAAGCTGAATACATTGCAGCTGTAACTTGTACATCACAGATACAATGGCTCCAATATCAACTTCTTGATTATGGAATCAAAGAAACCAAGACACCTTTGTTAGTAGACATCAAATCTGCCATTAGCATCATTCGAAATCCGGTACAGTTCTCAAAAACCAAACATATTGAGATCAGGTACCATTTCATAAGAGATTGCTATGAAAATGGCAAGATTGAGGTGAAGCATGTAGCAACAGCTAATCAAATAGCTGACATCTTCACAAAACCCCTTGACACATCAACATTTCACAAGTTAGTATCCATGCTTGGGATGCTAAATTTGTAAGTGTTTATTTTATTATTCTGCACATATTTTTCATTTTTCACTTACAAAAAGACAAAAAGTCTGAAACAAAACTTCTGAAAAGAGAGAAACTACTGATGAACAAAACATCAGTATGGGGATAATTTCTGAAAAGTGTATAACTTCTGATAAAATAATCTTCAGAAGTTATGAATAAAAGTATTTATAAAACATTTCTCATCAGCTGTCAAACTACTGAAGAGGAAATGGGAACTACTGATAAAGATAATCCTTCATCAGCAGTTTAGTCAAAAAGGGCAAATCTGACTTTTCCCATCATCAGAGGTTTTGACCTAGTCGGTTTAAAACTTCTGATAAAGAGATTTTTAACCGAGGCGGTTTAAAAACTTCTAATAAAGAAGATTCAAGCGGTTAAAAACTTCTGATAAATATCTTTTTTCAGCACTTATCCTTTCAAACTCAAAATATCTCTCTTTCTCTCTCAAAAACTCTCTCAATAACCTAAACCTGCAAATCAACTGTTCGATCAAAACACAAACACATGGCTCTCATTCTAAAACAGGGACACAATCAAAGGGCCTTTCTTGAAAAACAAGAAGGCTGATCCCAATACGATGAGATCATTGATCTTGTCGTAAAATCCCAATATTTTACTGCTCTAACAATAAACCCACCAATTCATACTGAAACTCTAAATGAGTTCTGGGCAAATGCTGAGACGGTGACGGCTGATGATGAAGTTATTTCCCTCAACTCAAGAATAAAAGGGTAACCATTGACCATCACACCGGCCACACTAGCAACAAGACTGGGCCTGGATGATGTAGCTGCCTCTGATCAAGTTGCTAATTCTGATATTCACCTAACCATGACAGAGTGTGGTTATCAAGGTACTCTCTCCCATGCTACTATCTTCAAAAAATATTTTGAACCAAAATACAAGCTTTTGTTTCATTATATTATTATGTGTTTGAGTCCAAAAATAGGGTCTTATGACCAGATGCCCTCCACTTTTCAACCAATATTTCATTCCATAGTGAATGAAACCAAATTCAGGGCATCAAAATTATTTTTCAATGAGTTGGTGTTACATCATAATAAAACCAAGAAAAAGTTTTTGTTATACCCAAGGTTCATTATGCAATGCATAATAGGGGAACTGGGTAATGAGGTGCTTGTGGGAAAAGTTTCAACTTTAAATCCATTAACCTCACAAGCATACTCTAGGCATAACAAACCGGCTACCTGGCCAGAAGATGATCAGGGAGAACAACAACAAGTCCCCCTGAAGCCCACATCTTCCAAACTCACACCACCAAAAGCCAAAAAGCCCAAGCCAACAAAAACAAAAACCCACCAACCCCAAAGAAAAGCTGTTCAGGAGGTTGAGATGCCTGAACATGCTCATGAGCAGTCTGCTCTTCAAATAGGTGAGACTGAAACACCCTCTCAGTCTCATCCATCTCAAACCCCACCAAGAGCACCCATAACAATCTTATTCAAAAGAAAAAGACTTAGAAAAACTATTGCAACTCACACTTCTTTTGAAACTGCTGACCAACCTATTTCACCTATTGCCCAAACTACTGAACCAACCCCTCAAATTTCTGAACCAGAGGCAATAGAGATTGCCAAACTTCTCTCTGGGCTAAGAGAGAAAGTCCCATCTGATAATGTCAGTCCCCTACAACCACAACAAACAGGGGACATAACCACAGCATCAGACATGGATGTGGACATCACTAGCCCTAACCAAAGAGATGAGGGTGGACCAGAGTCTTTAAGCCCAATCTTAGAGACTCTTGGGGCATCTGAGGATGCTACTACTCAGTTACCACCCAGTGGTGGATCTGAGGATAGAAGTAAAACAGCTAAGACCTCAGATATGGCAACTACTGATGAAGGCTTAATGCCTGAAGTAGGAAATCCTCAGAACCAAGAACAAGAGGTTCATGAGAGAACTGAGTTGGGCTCAGCTCATGATTTAACTGAGACAGTCCTCAATAAGGACAACATCAAGGATTCAGATGATTCCATTAATTTGGATGATGTTTCAAAAACCAAAACTACTGAATTGACGGCACTTTATGAAGGTCCTGTTTCAGGGGTATCCAAGCTCAAAAAGCTAGTCACCCCTGAACAGGTTAAAGTCCACTCAATCCCTAAAACCCCTAGAGTGGCATCCTCTGTACAACATGAGGATCTCCCAAAAACACACCCTTCACATCAAATGCCTACCCAATTCCCTGGGCAAACAAGCATAGACATGAACCAGCTATGCAGCCCAGAGGGTCCCCTATACCACATGATGAACACTCTCATCAAGAATCACTTCCAAACATACACAGCTAACTTGGAGCTGTCAATCAAAAACCAATTTGGAGTGATCAAGACAAAGATGAATGATCTGTCCAACAAGATTGAATTCAACAGCAAACAGATTGCTCATCTTCAAGGTCAATTCTCCCAACCCTCAACCTCTAAACTTAAACTTGATGAATCCAAAAAGGGGGAGAAAATTAGGGAACCTAAGGAGTCATTCGAAGCCAGGATAAGGGCAAGAGTGGCCATCCTTGAAAGAGATCAGAAGAATCAAGCCAGAAAGGAAAAACTGGCCAAACAGTTTGGTCTCTCAGTAGAAGAAATTGAAGCCACAGAAAAAGAAGATGAGACCCAAACCTCTGAAGAATCCCTAAGGCATAATAAAGAAACCTCTGATGGTCAAAGTACTCATGACTCAGAAGATACTGAAGACAATCCTTCAGTAGTTGACAAACCATTAGCAGTTGTCAACCCATCAGAGGTTAACACTTCCAAAACTCAACATACTGAACCTTCCAGATCCACTGAACAAATCAAACCAATTTCTGCTCCTCCAAGGCCTACAACAACCACTACCATGACTGTCCTAACCCCTGCTCCAATCTCTCAATCAACTGAACTTCTTGAGCAGAGGTTAAAGGCAGTTCAACAAAAAGCCAAGGAAGACCAGATTTGGAAAAGTCTGGAACAAAGGGATGACTTGGAGTTTGAAGAGAAGCTCCAGGCTTATCAAGCTGAACTGGAAAGACAGGCTGAAATTGATTATGTTGCTGAAGAAGACAAAAGACAACAACTGATGTCTTACATCACAAAGAACAGCAAGACTAAAGCCTACACACTCAAGGGACTCTCTATGCAAGAGCTGACAAGAAGGGCACAACTGCTTGCAGACAAATTGGCCACAAGTAAAGAAGGAAAGGCCAAGAGAGCCCAAATGATAAATGAATTAGTAGCAGATGGCTATGGTTCAAAAGCCTCAGTATCCAGATGGAAAGAAGAAAGACTAATGGATACTTATCGAAAATACAAGGCTGCCAAGGCTGCAAATCCAGAGAAGTTTCAAACTGCTGATCCTTCAAGATCAGTAGTTAGAACTTCTGATATATCAACAAGAAGGCCTGCTACTCAAAGAAAGAAAGCAAAGGACAATGTCAAAACTGATTTCAAAATGGTACTACTTGAAGGAAGTTTAGTAGTTCATTCAGATTTTGACATTGAGGAGAAACCTCTGTTAACACAATTCAGGGATCCTTCCACTTTTGCCTATCAAATCCAAAAGACTATCAAAGAAAAGATGCATACCAAGGTAGTGACTGAACACCATCTCCCAACTATTCAGATGCCTGATATGCAACAACAACAAGAAGGAAGAGACTCCCACCCGAGACTTACTGAAGAAAGCATCCAACACTCAGGTTCATCAACCCAAGGGACAAGTCTTGTTCCCTATACCTCTGACTTTGACAAGTCAAAGGTGCCTATCATCAGATGGTCACTTACTGCTAACAACACAGTATTATTGACAAGAAGAGACCTTTCAAGCAGGGCTTACAAGAAGATCAGTGATCTAAAGAAACTGTCAACACAAGACCTGCTCACAATTCAACATCTGGAACCACAGAGAGGATCTCTATCTGATGGACAGTTAAAACAGCACAAGAACACCATGTTCAAAGAAATATGGAAGATTGTTCAAGACAGAAGAAGATCATAAGGAATTAGTAAGGTTTTGGGTTCATCAATCCAGGGGGAGATTGTTAGGACAAAGAGGATTGGTGAAACCACTTTTGGAAACCTTAGTCTAATTCATTTCTGTCATTTTGGCTAAGTAAAGAATTACTGAAGAGAAGACAAGAAACTGCTGAAGAGAAGATATGAGAAGTGCTGAAGAAGAAACTTCATCAGAAGTTCTGAAGTCAAAACCAGACAAGTTCACTTCAGAAGTACTGAAGACAAACTACTCATCAGTAGTTTGTCATTCATCAGCACTTAGCATCAGATATTTTCCACCGCCTTTTGTATCAGTAGTTTATTGTTTATTATTACTTTTAGCTGTAATTGTTAGTTTCAATGTTGCAACTTGTGCAACTTGTTTCTGATGTTTCTGTACTTGCTTTATGGGCAAGATACATGTATGTAAACGTCTATAAATAGGAGGCTTCAACCTTCTATTTTAGACATTGATTTTAATAGAAAAATCCTTCAAACACTTTCACTGTTCTATTCCATTTCAGTATTTATTGTGAATCTGTCTAAGTATCTAATTCTCATTTACTGCTTAGATTCATAATAAATACTTGTCATTATTAGTTTCAATCATCAAGGGGGAGTAATAACTCCTCTTAAGTGTAAAAACTGTTGCTTTAACTTATACATTCCGCTGTGCTTATAATCTGATATACAAGAGCTTGCTAAACACTTAAGTGTCAAAGATAGCAAGTTCTTACTTAAACAAAGAGCAAACTGATCCAACAAAAAGCGAGTCAGGGAGATCAATGATAAAAGACATCCGTGAGACCTTTGATAACCTCCGGGGCATAAATATGAAACTCAATCCAGTCAAGTGCAGACGGAAGAAGAGATGAATGAGGTCGAGGAAGAACAACCTGACCTCCAAGGGAAGTGGTGCCTTTTCACTGACGGAGCCTCAAGTGTAGAAGGTTCGGGGGCTGGTCTACTCATTAGAGACCCCCACGGAACTGAATACACTTATGCCCTCCGTTTAGACTTCCCCTGCACCAATAATGTTGCTGAATATGAAGCCCTGCTGGCCGGTTTAAGGTTGGCAAGAAACATGAAAGTGCAAGAGTTGAAGGTGTTTGTTGACTCAAACCTAGTAGTCAAGCAAGTGAATGGAGGATACACCGCTAAGGAACCTTCAATGATCAAGTACAAGGACAAGGTCAAAGAACTCGTCAAGGAGTTCAAAACCTTTACACTAGAGCAAGTATCGATAACCAAGAACAAGCAAGTAGATGCCTTGAGCAAGCTAGCTTCCTTAACGTTTGCTCACTTGACAAAGAAAGTTCTGGTTGAGGTACTTAGAGAACCCTCCATTGATGACAAAGAGGTCCAAGATATAGTCACGGAAACAGAGTCCACATGGATGACCCCAATAATGTCCTACCTAAAAGAAGGGAAGCTGCCAGATAACGAGCAATAAGCAAAACGGTTGGTCATCAAGGCAAGGCAATACGTGATTGAAGATGGCAAGCTCTACAAGAAGGCATACTTAGCACCCCTACTCAGGTGTGTCGGACCCAATCAAAGTGACTATCTCATCAGGGAGGTACACGAGGGAATATGTGGCATGCATGCTGGGCCCCGCTCCGTGGTATCGAAACTTATGAACCTCGGTTACTATTGGCCAACCATGCACAAAAATGCCTTTGAAACGATCCGAAAATGTGAAGCGTGTCAATTGCAAACACCGGTGAAGACCAACCCGAAGCATGATCTTGTACCCATCATCTCTGCCTGGCCCTTCTATAAGTGGGGTATGGACATAGTGGGTCCTTTCCCACCGGCCCTGGGAAGACTGAAGTTCCTTTTGGTAGCTGTTGACTATTTCACCAAATGGCCGGAGGTCAGACCATTGGCCACCATATCGGGAAAGCATGTGGTGAATTTCGTATGGGAGCAGATAGTCTACAGATATGGTCTACCAGGAGAAATCGTAGCCGACAATGGGAAACAGTTTGCCAACAAGCCCTTCAGCAGCTGGTGCACCGAGCTGGGCATCAAGCAAGTCTTCAGCTTAGTAGCTTACCCCCAGTCCAATGGACAGGTTGAACGTATGAACAGGAGCATTGTAGAAGGTATCAAAGCGAGGCTAGGAAGGTATGGCAAAAAATGGGTTGACGAGCTCCCAAGTGTTCTCTGGGCTATCCGAACCATGGAGAAAACAAGTCATCAGAAGACACCCTACAACCTCGTCTTTGGAAGCGAAGCCGTCATACCAGCTGAAATTGGGGTAAGCTCAGGAAGAAGCACACGAAGAGATGCACAGCACAATGGTAGGGAGGTCCTGCTCAACCTGGACCTCCTCGAAGAATCAAGAGATCAAGCCTCCATCAGAGAAGCTAGATACAAAAAGAAACTCGAAGCCTACTACAATACGAGGGTTAGAAAGGAAGTCTTCAGGCCAGGAGACCTCGTGTTGAGATGTAATGAAGCTAGTAGGTAGCAAAGCGTAGGGAAGCTAGGTCCCCGATGGGAGGGTCCTTATGTCATCAAGGAAGCCCACAAAGGGGGATCCTATAAGCTAGCTGATCCAAACGGCAACATGGTCCTGAGGCACTGGAACGACAAACATTTCAAACGATTCTATGTTTAACGGTTGTAATGCTACTATGTATCCCACATGAAACAGCTAATGAATGAATGAACTTTCTTTTAAAAATCATAGTTCACTTGTCACTTATCTTATCAAAGGGTGAGCCCCTCCTAACCAGGCTCCATGGGATCGGGCGCTATACCTACCCATCAAACGGGGATGAGCTCCTAGGCCACAACTGCTCAACAGGTAACAAGGATAATGACCTTCCTGTATGCAGGGTGAGTTCCTAATACAATCAAACAACTCCATGGGACAAGTCCTTTAGACGGAATACCTAAACCCAAGAAAGAGGGTGAGCTCCTCACACGAAGACAGCTCATACATGTTCATAACAGGTTACAAGCAAGCTGATAGGATAAGCATTGCATCGGTTCTCTAGCTTAGTAGCCTGGGATCAAAACGAACATTTCATATAAATAACCATTGAGAAACGTTAAAAACAAGCTAATAGGATAAGCATGTAACATCGCAAAAATTTCCCCTAATTTTTCTACGTAAAAGCCTTACTACATACGCTATCCATAACACAAATTATATATATATATATAAGTATAATAATAATAATAATAATAATAATAATAATAATAATAATTATAAGATTTGTTCAATTATGTTTGTTTAAGCCCACAACACAATTTAACCCACCCTTTCTTTAAACTCGGCCCAGCCCAAACTCCTTAACCCCAAGCCCAACCCAGCCAAGGCCCAAACCCCTCCTTCCCCCTTGACCGTTTTTAATCAAAAAATAAAGGTCCCAGCCGGGTATCGAACCGGAGACCACCTCCACACAAACACACGTGTTACACCATCTGCTCCACACCCTTGTTTTGTTTTAAACCCAATGAATATTATATATAACCCCACTTTCATTTCCCTTTTTCCCTTCCCTGATCCACGAACAGCAGTAGCAGATACTTTTTTTTTATTTTTTTTCGTTTTCTTCTTTCTTTGACCAATCAATTCGCTAGATTAACGCATGATTTAACCAGGGTTTGACTAGGAATCGTGATTATCGGCCAGTCACGAGTCTTATACACGATTATTGTCATCAATTCATACCAATTATAATCATTGACGCGTCAACATTTAAGTCGTAGTCAACAATTACCATTTCGATCATCCGAGCTACCATACTATAAATTGAAGGGTTCTGGATCATCTCACCATGCCGAACATCCTATTCCAATTCTCAATTTCACTCAAAAACCCTCTGTTCTTATAACACGATCACGATTTTGACTTTACAAGTTGACTGGCCGGTTGTGCTCGTAACAACGTTGTAAGTGTAATCTTTGTTGTGGGTTTTGTTAATCGGCGTCTGCACAACATTAGCCCCATGTTTAATTGGGTTAATGTTGTGAGAATTGCCTGATTGTAGATCTAGGGCTCGTAATTGGGATTTTGGGGAAGAACATCTCTCTCTCTATATTTATTTTATATTAACAACAACCAAACACAACCACTGGCTTGGACCAGGTGGTTGTGTCTGGTGCCTTGTACACGAGCCACCCGGGTTCGAGTCCCGGCATGGCGTCCTTTTGTCCCTTTTTCCCATTTATCCTTTTAAACAAAACAAATACTTATATATAATACATTTAATTTTATAAATTCGTTTTTAATTATCAAAATCATTTTATAAATTCAAAAAAAATTACTTTTAGTTAACCTGATATAAATGCTTCACCTACAATTTTTAGTTTTCAAAAATTCATTTATTTAATATTTATAATAATTAAATCAATTTTATGCTAATATATTTATAAAAATCCATTAAAATATCAAAACAATTTTATAAATTTCCACAAAAATTATCCTAAGGTTGTACAATGATAAACTTTACTGAAATGATTTTTAATTCTGAAAAATCATTTATTTTATATTTAAAATCAATTTTTGTTAGTTTTAAGCATAATTAAATCATTATAAATTCAATTTTTGATATTTTTGCACCAAATTTTATACAACTTATTTCTGAATATTTAGAACAGAAATATAATTTTTGAAATAATAATTCTTTAATTTTAGTATTTTTAAATATTAAAATTAAATTTTGGCAAATTGTAATAAATAGATTTAAAAATCTATTTTAAAGAAAATAATTTTATAAAAATTATTTTTATACTTCAAACACATTATTATGAACATCCTAAATTCAAACTTTATAAAAAGGACTTTCATTTATTTAATTACCAAATTTCCTTTATTTATTTAAACATTTTATTATAAATTCAACAATTGGATATCCCCAAATTCGAAGCCCTAGAACGTGTACATTTGTAGACTAGATAGACTTATTCATTACCTTATTATAGGGTGATATTTGACATTGTCTGGGCAACCCCATTATTCAATCTTTTCAAGAAGTATAACATTTGCTAAGGTGAGTTTACATAGCCCCTTTACTCTATTTTCACTATTTTTGGGGTGAAACATGTTTAAACATTTTATACTATCATTCACTCATATTTACTTGTGATTCAATTACAACATCATTCTATCATTTGACTGTAACAAAAAGACATAGTACAATCATTAACAATGATCAAGCCGCCTGTTTAGATTATAGCGCTATAGGTCTGACAAACCCATCCCCCGCGTAGACTCAGGGATGATCGATAACAGTAATAACATTTAACTAACTTGCGAGTTAGTCAGCAGTCGACACAAGGTTTGGTTGTACAAAGACGCATTGTTACATGTCGGTATCATACTCTATCATCATACAACTTTGAATGTTGTACAAACTATTATTATTTATCATATTTCAAAAACCTATGTATTCTCACCAACTTTTGTTGACCCAAAATATTTTCAACTTAACATGTTTCAGGTTCTACTTGCTTGAAGAATTGCTTGAAGATATGTGCATAGTTTTATTCAAATTTGATGTACGAATTCTTGTAGAACAATTGTATGTAATTTATTTAAATCAATTAATGAAATTTATTATTACCATGAGCTACTGAACGATCATCACTACGTGACATCCCGATGTTTCCGCCATCGGTTGGGGTGTTACAGATTGGTATCAGAGCCATGGTTATAGGCAATTAGGTTATTAGAAAAATAATCTAGTCTATAACCATAGGATTTAACCAGTACTTGCTTCTTTTACTTGCTATTCTCTATCTCCCTCCTACTTCATATCTCTACTTTCATCCCTACAAGAAGGTTGCCCTCCATCACTGGATTCACTCTTAGACTAATAAGGCAAAATCCTCAGGTTTAACCTGAACCACCTTGAGATCTCATCGAAGTTCTAGATTTTAATAACGAACACGTGCAATCTGGAAGGGTGAACGCCTGTATTCTGAGTCTTCTGTCTAGGCTGGCATTGCGCATATATCCCAATCAGACGAGGGACCCGGATGCCTACCTGGGAATTCTCGGGATGAGTGTTCACTTATAGGCTAAAGCATGTCTTCATATGTTATTAAAATTTAGAATCTTTGATAAGTCAACGTTTTCGTTTATTCGTTTTAATTAATGAATAAATGATTACATTCCTTATGTAACCTCATTCATTTCATTGTGTCTCTTACAGATCATGCCTCCACGTCGCAGTGCTCGTCTTAACAGTGGTAACAATCATGATGAAGGAAGTAGCAATCACAATCATAACCATGACACTAACAACAACAACAACAACAACAATGGAGTTGATGCTCAACTGGCTGCAATCATTTCTCAACAAATGGAGCAGCAAATCGCAACTCTAGTTCCCAACTTACTAGCACAAGTCATCCAGTTGAATGGCAACGGGAACGGCAACGGCAACGGGAATGGAAATGGAAATCACAACGGGAATGGACTTCCAACCTGCACTCTCAAGCACTTTAATTCTCGTAATCCCCCAAAGTTTAGTGGTGAAGAAGGAGCTACAGGACTCCTACAATGGTTTGAGGGTATTGAAAATACCTTCATCAACAGTGAGTGTCCCGATAACTTTAAGGTCCGTTATGCTATGAGTGTTCTTCACAAACGAGCACTCACTTGGTGGAATGAGGAAAAGCGTACCCGAGGAGCTGAAGTTGCACTTACTATGACGTGGGATCAAGTCAAGGAGATAATGAAAGATGAATTTTGCCCACGTAACGAGGTCAAGAAATTGGAAGACGAGTTCCACACCCTTGCTCAGGATAGTAGGGAAAACCTTGCCTACAATACCCGCTTTCACGAGCTTAGCTTATTGTTACCCCACAAAGTCACTCCCCTGCCGGTAGCCATCGAGAAGTACATCGGTGGTCTGCCCATGCAAATCCAGGACACGGTGTGGGGAAGGAATCCTGCCACCTTGGAGGAAGCCAAACGTTTAGCAGCTACCTTAACTGATAATCACATAAAGAACGGGACCTTAGTTCGGAAAGGCAATAAAACAAGTATTGTAGCCGCGGTAACTACTGAGAATCAGAAGCGTAAGGCCAAGGATCCTGATGCCAACCTCACTACACAAGCTTCTAACAAGAAACCTTATACAGAAAACCATCCTTTATGTAATACATGCAACCGACATCATCCCACTGCTTCAGCATGTCGCTTGTGCACCAATTGTGGAAGGTATGGCCATCTGGTCAACACGTGTCGTGAGACCCCAAATCCAAATGCCAACCAACCCACCAACCCTGCTCAAGTTGCTAACCTTAATCAATACAACTATGGTCAATGCTATGAATGTGGAGACCCAAATCACTTCCGTAACCGATGCCCTAAATTGAACAGAGATCAAGACCCTCCAGCTACTTAACAGAAAGCCCTACCATTTGAATAATGTCTACTTTCTCTTTAATTCCATGTATTGCATTTTGATTCAAATAATAAATTCAAGTATTATCATAACATCTGTGTGCATGCTTGTCTGAATGAGAACTGATTGCTATATCTATGATCATACTTGCTTACTTGTACGACAATTAGTTGACTACCAAACAACCTACTTAACGATTGGTAGAGGTCATCATGTCTTTCCAACAGTCGGGAGAGGCCCTACCACCTGCTCAACGACTGGTGGGGACTATCAGACCTGCTCAACAATCGGTAAAGTCATAAAAGGACGCAAAACCCTAATGTAAGGTAAATTAATAATTACGGTCCGGAACGTAATCATGAATTTACAGGTACGTTAAGGTAGTGTGAAATTTTATCAAGGTTTCCGGTAGTTGACCAATTGTAACCTAGTATTTTTCTTTTAACTTCGGGAGGAAGTTTCCAAAAGTAGGGGAGACTGTAACATCGCAAAAATTTCCCCTAATTTTTCTACGTAAAAGCCTTACTACATACGCTATCCATAACACAAATTATATATATATATATATATAAGTATAATAATAATAATAATAATAATAATAATAATAATAATAATTATAAGATTTGTTCAATTATGTTTGTTTAAGCACACAACACAATTTAACCCACCCTTTCTTTAAACTCGGCCCAGCCCAAACTCCTTAACCCCAAGCCCAACCCAGCCAAGGCCCAAACCCCTCCTTCCCCCTTGACCGTTTTTAATCAAAAAATAAAGGTCCCAGCCGGGTATCGAACCGGAGACCACCTCCACACAAACACACGTGTTACACCATCTGCTCCACACCCTTGTTTTGTTTTAAACCCAATGAATATTATATATAACCCCACTTTCATTTCCCTTTTTCCCTTCCCTGATCCACGAACAGCAGTAGCAGATACTTTTTTTTATTTTTTTTCGTTTTCTTCTTTCTTTGACCAATCAATTCGCTAGATTAACGCATGATTTAACCAGGGTTTGACTAGGAATCGTGATTATCGGCCAGTCACGAGTCTTATACACGATTATTGTCATCAATTCATACCAATTATAATCATTGACGCGTCAACATTTAAGTCGTAGTCAACAATTACCATTTCGATCATCCGAGCTACCATACTATAAATTGAAGGGTTCTGGATCATCTCACCACGCCGAACATCCTATTCCAATTCTCAATTTCACTCAAAAACCCTCTGTTCTTATAACACGATCACGATTTTGACTTTACAAGTTGACTGGCCGGTTGTGCTCGTAACAACGTTGTAAGTGTAATCTTTGGTGTGGGTTTTGTTAATTGGCGTCTGCACAACATTAGCCCCATGTTTAATTGGGTTAATGTTGTGAGAATTGCCTGATTGTAGATCTAGGGCTCGTAATTGGGATTTTGGGGAAGAACATCTCTCTGTCTATATTTATTTTATATTAACAACAACCAAACACAACCACTGGCTTGGACCAGGTGGTTGTGTCTGGTGCCTTGTACACGAGCCACCCGGGTTCGAGTCCCGGCATGGCGTCCTTTTGTCCCTTTTTCCCATTTATCCTTTTAAACAAAACAAATACTTATATATAATACATTTAATTTTATAAATTCGTTTTTAATTATCAAAATCATTTTATAAATTCAAAAAAAATTACTTTTAGTTAATCTGATATAAATGCTTCACCTACAATTTTTAGTTTTCAAAAATTCATTTATTTAATATTTATAATAATTATATCAATTTTATGCTAATATATTTATAAAAATCCATTAAAATATCAAAACAATTTTATAAATTTCCACAAAAATTATCCTAAGGTTGTACAATGATAAACTTTACTGAAATGATTTTTAATTCTGAAAAATCATTTATTTTATATTTAAAATCAATTTTTGTTAGTTTTAATCATAATTAAATCATTATAAATTCAATTTTTGATATATTTGCACCAAAATTTTATACAATTTATTTCTGAATATTTAGAACAGAAATATAATTTTTGAAATAATAATTCTTTAATTTTAGTATTTTTAAATATTAAAATTAAATTTTGGCAAATTGTAATAAATAGATTTAAAAATCTATTTTAAAGAAAATAATTTTATAAAAATTATTTTTATACTTCAAACACATTATTGTGAACATCCTAAATTCAAACTTTATAAAAAGGACTTTCATTTATTTAATTACAAAATTTCCTTTATTTATTTAAACATTTTATTATAAATTCAACAATTGGATATCCCCAAATTCGAAGCCCTAGAACGTGTACATTTGTAGACTAGATAGACTTATTCATTACCTTATTATAGGGTGATATTTGACATTGTCTGGGCAACCCCATTATTCAATCTTTTCAAGAAGTATAACATTTGCTAAGGTGAGTTTACATAGCCCCTTTACTCTATTTTCACTATTTTTGGGGTGAAACATGTTTAAACATTTTATACTATCATTCACTCATATTTACTTGTGATTCAATTACAACATCATTCTATCATTTGACTGTAACAAAAAGACATTGTACAATCATTAACAATGATCAAGCCGCCTGTTTAGATTATAGCGCTATAGGTCTGACAAACCCATCCCCCCGCGTAGACTCAGGGATGATCGATAACAGTAATAACATTTAACTAACTTGCGAGTTAGTCAGCAGTCGACACAAGGTTTGGTTGTACAAAGACGCATTGTTACATGTCGGTATCATACTCTATCATCATACAACTTTGAATGTTGTACAAACTATTATTATTTATCATATTTCAAAAACCTATGTATTCTCACCAACTTTTGTTGACCCAAAATATTTTCAACTTAAAATGTTTCAGGTTCTACTTGCTTGAAGAATTGCTTGAAGATATGTGCATAGTTTTATTCAAATTTGATGTACGAATTCTTGTAGAACAATTGTATGTAATTTATTTAAATCAATTAATGAAATTTGAAGCATAGTTTTATTCAAATATGTGCATAGTTTTATTCAAATATTTTCAATTAATATTTTCAACTTAAAATGTTTCAGGTTCTACTTGCTTGAAGAATTGCTTGAAGATATGTGCATAGTTTTATTCAAATTTGATGTACGAATTCTTGTAGAACAATTGTATGTAATTTATTTAAATCAATTAATGAAATTTATTATTACCATGAGCTACTGAACGATCATCACTACGTGACATCCCGATGTTTCCGCCATCGGTTGGGGTGTTACAAAGCGTTGCATCGGTTCTCTAGCTTAGTAGCCTGGGATGGGTGACTGCAGCATCCACCTCATAGCAAAAGGTTAAAGACATTGCAAACACTATAAACGGCAAGCACAAATATTCAACACAATCAAACATTAAACATAAAAGTCATCACCCCTACAGGGGGATCATTTCCATTAATTTAAAAGCCCCAAGGCTAAATACATTAGAGTTTCATTACAAAGGCTGCCCAAAACATAACACAAAAAACTAAAACATGATGGAATCACGGGGTAATGGAATCTTCAGCTTCATCGGTAGTGTCACCTTCACCGGTGAAAGTCAGAGCTCGGTTTCCAACATTTCCATAAAGCTCCTCAGTGTCAAGACCAGCAAACGGGTCATCCTCACCAACAGGAGGGACGGAGTCAATCTTCAAAGCTTGAAGGGGGAGGGATTTTCAAATACCTGCTCTAAACCAGAAACATTAGACGAATCGGCAGGTTTTAAACGCTTTGAGCTACCCTCCCCACCATCAGCACCCTCCAGCATGATCCTAAGGGGCCTCTTTGACCAATAAGCATTGAAGACTTCGTCGGCCACCTCCTTCTTCAAACCTTCCGGCTCCAGACCTTGCAGGAAAGAGATAGGCTGCTGGGAGGCCTTGGAAATATTTGCAATATAAGGATAGGTGGAAACCTCCATCACCTTCACTGCACTCACAAACTCATCCCCAGAGGAAGGCTTAAAAGAAGGGAGCTCTTCGATCTTCTGACCCTCCGTGGCTGCCTTAAAACCAGCTTGTATTCCCCCATGACGACCAAAGGCTATGGCTTTGGCATAAATGTTAGCCAACAGAGCATTAAACTCCTGGGAGTGAAGCAAGTTGGTAACAAAATGAGCAACCCCCTTTGAAATCAGCCAATCCTTCTCTTCGGTCAGATGATCCACCTGAGCTCTTAGCTCCACACCAACCTTCTCCACAGCAACCAGCTCCTGCTTAACCGTCTCCCTGGCCCGAGCCAGACCTTCTCTCTCCTCAGCCACCTTCGCTTTCTCATCATTCAAACCCTTAAACATCTTGTCGAACTTCTCCTTCTCCAAACTTAGCTGAGTCCCAGACACGGCCAACGCATGCACCAAATCCTTCTCCCGTGCAACATACTTAGCTAACTCCTCCTTCGCCTTCAGCAACTCCACCTCATGTTTCGCATAAAGCTCCTTCCACCTGCTCACTTCGAACTAATAAACCACCCCACCTAGCCATACCATCTGGAAACAATGACAGAAACTGACCAAAATGAAAGTACATCTTCTTCATCAAATCTTTGTCTGCCCACTCCTGGTGCATAGCCCTTTCGGCATCAGGGATGCAATGATCAATCAAATCTCGACAAACAGAAGCCCTCTTCAACACGTCAGAACTTTTGATGTCCCACTTTGATACATATACCTCTTCATTTTGACCCTGCTGAACAGGGGTATCAACACCAACACTGGTAGCTGGAATCGAACTCTCGCCTCCTTCAACCCTCGACAACAACAGCTTCTGATCCCCACTCTTGATTACCACATCCCTAGGCTTTTTGAACAAAGCATCATCCTTCTTGGGAGATGACAAGGTCAGCTTACCCTTCCCAGAGGCAGGTACACCTCCCATGGCGGATGCTATCAGTGAAGAGTCTTCATCCTCCTCCTCAATGACCAGGGGAACAACAGGTATGTTCCCTGGGCCGGAGGAAACGCCTTGAAGCCGCTTGCTGGAGCGACGAACACTAACAGATTTCTTCACTGAAGGCTCCGCAGCAGTAGAGGGAGACGAAGTAATGCTAGTGTACTCCCCCTGGAAACGGACATGCTCAGTCCTAACAACCACATTCTTCCCTTCAGCCGAGGCCCGGACCTTGAACTTGACATCGACAATATCATCCAAAACAAGGAAATTAAGGGTACTCATTTCTGCAAAAAAGAAAAAGACATCAGATGCCACAAATGAACAAAAGAGGTCAAAAAGAAATGAGCCTCAACAACACATACCCTCCCCACCATGATAAATCACAGGCTCAGTCTCCGGATCATCCCAATTAACACTGAGACCCATCATAACTAAAAAATCTTCAGGAGAGGTGCGGAGACGGGTAGGACAAATTCGAAGCTTCTCCAACAACTCCTGATCAAGGGTGTTAGGATCAGGCTCCTTCTCATTTAGAGGAGAATCAGGAGACCTCCTCGGAGCATTGAAGGGTAGAAAATCAGAGTTCAAGAAGAAAAATTTATCTTTCCAAGTGGATACAAGACCAATGACGCTGGATATTAGGGCTGGTTCACACCGAGTCTTCCCCATAGTAAACCAGTTCCCATTTTTGGCTAACCTAAAAAACCGACGGTACATAGCCAAAGAAGGCTCATAACCAAGACACCGACACACTATTTCAAAATGAATAATACGGGCTACACCAGAAGGACACAATTGATCAAGACCAAGTTGGTGGTACTCTAAAACATTAAGAAAAAACCTAGAAAAAGGGTATCGGAGATTACCCTGATCAAACTGACGGGTGTACACAGCCACTTTGCCGGAGGAAACAAGGTTACCGGAGTCTTACCCTTTGGAACAGAGGGTTCAAAAGACAACAGAATACCAATTTCCGAGCAAAACTGTTCAGCATCGGACTTGGATAACCGGGTAAATTGAGAAACAAGATCACTTTTAGCCATAACGAAAAAACAAGAGTGAAAGAAAAGGAAGGCACTTGCCAGTTTTTATAGAAGAAAATAGAGACACCGGCGAAAGAGGGGATCGTGGGAGAGAAAGAGAAGTTATACTAAAAATGGAATAGAATGAAGGATTAGAGAAGTTAACCCCTTTTTATAAATTCAAAATCTGAATTTAATAACCAACAACGGTTACCAATGCAGAAATCATCCATATGCCCTATAGGATGACGTCAGCCTAGGCCGCCCATCAAATCAGCAGCCGAAGCAGCAGCTGATGGGACATAAGTCTGCCCCCAAAAGTAATGATGGCTAGCGATAATTAATTATAAAACTCATCATGAGAAGTGAAGCGACAGGAGTTAAGATAAAATATTGGCAAGGACATGACACAAATATACAGCTCCCATGAGGGAGCTTGGGATCTGATAATTCCTCGGTACCCAGGTCAGCTTCACTAACGCTGTTACCGAGGCAAGAAACTACTTACCAGTCACAATCACTTATAACTTCTTTACAAATGCTTATGACTGGGGGGCTGATGACGTGGGTCCTAAAACGACCACGTCTAAACCCTTGTCAAGAAAATAAAGCAAAGTAAAAAGTGTTAAGGTTTGCTGGACTTCTTGGAGCTGAACAGCTAACATATGGCAGCATGGCTGCCATACGGTAGCTATGCAGCAGAAAGTGAACAGTAAAAACATTGGAAATATAAAAAGGTGTTTTGGCTTATTACTATTGGCATAAAACAAAACATCACACAGCTCCAAGCCTGCCTAGGAAATAGTAAAAGCTGAAAATGCACTAAAAGGGCAAAGTCTCACTGCTGGCAGCATAAAGAGAGTCAACCATGACCAGGTATAGTAAGGATGCTACCATAAGGGAGCTCCTGGGCAGATTTCCATTGCCTATATAAGGAGACCCTTGGGTATGCATTCCACACACACTTCTCACTACTCCTTTTACTCTCATACTCTCTACTTTATCACTCCCAAAGAATACATACTTATTCTCACGTCGGAGTCCAAACGCAGGAGACCCCCTCCTGCGTTAAGTCTAACGGTGTCTGTTACCTTGTGCAGGTCCATTCCAGGAGCCAGAGGATCCCCTAGATCATAACCTTAACCTAATACACCTTTAACATATAAACCTAAACATCTCATAACCTAATCCCGGTCATTTTCCTTGTTGTAGCAACACTCATCTAGTGAATCAGTCAGTTAAGCAAGCTGAAAAGAATGAACAAAGTGACAAACCCATCAAAGTGTTTTATCGGATGGAAGGATCCGATTAGATTATTTCTGACGAGGAATATCCAATTAAGTTTGCCAATTACTCCAGGATTGAGAAAATTTGGCAGGAGAGTACCATTTGGTTCCCAAAACATGAGAGAAAAAATGATGTCACGGAGTTTATTAAGCCAAAGGAGAAGGCAAATAGCTTTCTTGAGCCGACTTACTCAAAGGACCCAGCTCCTGAGAGTTTAAGAAGAAGGTGTCTGGATGATCAATATTCTATCACTACTTATGCAAAGTCAAACGCCAAGAACAACTTTGAGGACTACCGTGCGTGTTTTAAGTGCGGGGAGAGAGGGAATTTACTTGCTCACTGCCCGTACGTGAGGCACAAGAGGCACGAGGTTGAAGTGAATCAAAAATATCATAATCCAGTTGATAATCATTGTTATCCACAACGACACTTTGTCCCTCAACCAGCACCATTTTACAACTAAAGCAGATATTATCAAAAGAGGGATAATCGACAGATGAGATATGATCGTCGTAACTGGATCGCAATGGAAAAACCTTTACAGAAATCAGTGGTGAACACAACTGTTGAGAAGCAAAAGGTACCATTAAAACCTGCAGTTAAACCAACAGTTGGACCCGTCTCTGTTAAAACAGAGAAGGTAACCAAAAACGTTTCCTTCAAGAATGAAGTAAAGAAACCGACTGAGACTCCAAAATCTCATATCAGGATCTTGAAACGTTCCGAACAATTCTGGTCACCGGTGGGGTCTCAAGGTGCTTCGACTTCAAAAGCACATGAGTTTTGAGAAGATCAATTCAAATTC
Organism: Ambrosia trifida; assembly: GCA_028751855.1. Classification (NCBI taxonomy): domain Eukaryota; kingdom Viridiplantae; phylum Streptophyta; class Magnoliopsida; order Asterales; family Asteraceae; genus Ambrosia; species Ambrosia trifida. The sequence continues at coordinate 28,340,390 of CM054122.1, forward strand.
AAATGTTTGTGATAAAGAATCTTTGAAACAAAGTGTTCAAAGACCTAAGACCAAGCAGGCTTGGGTCCCCCGAAAGAACTAATCTTTTTATTTGATATGTGCAGGGAGCTTCAGCTGGCCCTGTGAGGAGTCTTTGGATTGTTGACAATGGAGCTTCTGGTCACATGACAGGGGATTTATCGCTGCTGTTCGACATTAGAAACATCAATGGCGGATATGTAGCATTTTCTGGGAACAAAGGAGGATACATTACTATGGAGGGTAGTGTGAGTAATGGTATCATGAGTTTTGAGAAGATATCGTATGTATTCTTTGATGACAAATAGACTATAATCTGCTCAGTGTCAGTCAAATCCGCGACAAACAGTTCTCTGTATTTTTTGATGACAAATCTTGCTACATTCTCAGGCTGGGCTTCGTACTTCCAAAAGAGTGGGTAAAGCTGAAAGCATAGAGAGTGAACAATCTGTACATTCTTGACATGTCAAAGGCCATAACAACCCAGGGCCAAGTAACGTGTTTCCTCTCCAAGGCTACTGAAAAAGAATCTATAATGTGGCATAGGAGGATGGGACACATTCACCTAAGAAAAATGAATCATCTGGTGACGAATGAACTTGTCGAAGGTGTAAATGTTAAACATTTCCATTTGAACGACAAGTGTGTGAATTGCAAGAAAGGAAAGCAGCACAAGCAGTCCCACAAACCAAAGAAAGTAAATTCAGTTGAGTTACCACTTGAGCGTTTGCACAGGGATCTATTCGGACCGGTCAAGCGTAAAAGTCATGCTAGTCAATTGTATTGTCTTGTGGTTACCGATGACTATTCCAGCTCCTCGTGAGTAATGTGCTTGCATCATAAGAGCGACACGTTTAACAATCTGAATGTTCTGTTCACTCATTTAGAAAATGTCTATGGTCCGAAGATCAAGAGAATTAGGAGTGATAATGGAACGGAGTTCAAAAATGCACAGATGGATGCTCTTTGTGAAGACAAAGGAATTCATCATGAATATAGTGCTCCGTATACCCCTCAACAGAACGTTGTCGCAGAACGTAAAAACAGTACTCTAATTGAAGCGGCTAGAACAATGCTTGCGGATTCCAACCATCCAGTAATGTTCTGGAATAAAGCCATTTACGCAGCTTGTTATGCTCTGAATCGTGTGTTAACAGTGAAGAAGTTTGGCAAAACTTCTTATGAGCTGTTAAACAGACGAAAGCCGAACTTAGTGTATCTTGAACCATTTGGAGCACCGTGTACAATGCTTAATCCATCTGAGAAGTTCGCACCAAAAGCTGAAGAAGGATTCTTTGTTGGATATGCAACCCCGCTCAAACGGGTATTCAACAAACGAACTCGCCAGGTAGAGGAGTGGGCTAACGTTGAAGTTCAGCGGTATACTCAGAATGTAGAGGGTAGCGGTCTAGATTGGATGTTTGATTACAAAGATTTCTTTGAATCATTCAATCAGGATAGCTTGGTTGAAGAGGCTGTATTAAGATTATACTACGAGTGTGAAAATGTAGTGTCATCACCGTTGGTGCGTCCGATCACCGTAACTCCTCAAACAGCTTCTAATGATGCCAATGCTCCTGCAGCTGAAGAAGAAGTGTTCCAGGAAGCTTCCACAACTCTCAATTCATCAGAATCGGAAGATGATGATGATGTCACAAGTGCAGCTATTCCAGAACAGGCCATAGAGACACCTCCAGTGAATCCAAATCCAAATGTTGCTTCATCATCTAATTTGGGTAATGATCTGAATTCAACAGAGAATTTGACTACTAAAACGGGAGTATAAGTACCTGATTAACCGGAATCTTGGATTCATCGTATTCACCCTCTCGAGCAAGTTATTGGTGATCTTGGTAGCAGCGTTATGACGAGAGGACAACTTAGGAATGCAAACTCACAAGAAAATCTTGGCGCTCTAGCTTTATATGCTAAAATTCAAAAGTCAGGTTGTCAAAATGACTGGTCTTTTGCTTGTTATATTTCACAGGTTGAGCCGCCGACATACAAGGAAGCTCTTTTGGATGACGCTTGGGTAGAGGCAATGCAAGAGGAGTTATTGCAATTTCAGAAACTGACAGATTTACCTCCAGGAAGGAAAAAGTTTGGAGTTATTGCTCTTTTGGATGACGCTTGGGTAGAGGCAATGCAAGAGGAGTGTGAACACTGACAGATTTACCTCCAGGAAGGAAAAAGTTTGGAACTAAATGGGTGTTTAAGTGCAAAAAGGATGACAGAGGAGTGATTGTTAGAAACAAAGTTCGACTGGTTGTACAAGGCTTTCATCAAGTGGAAGGAATCGACTACAACGAGATTTATGCACCGGTTGCACGCTTAGAAGCTATTCACATGTTTCTAGCGTTTGCATCATACAAGAAATTCAAGGTGTATCAAATGAACGTTAAAAGTGTGTTTCTTTATGGTGTGGTCAAGGAAGAAGTTTACGTAGGTCAACCACCAAGCTTTGAGGATCCTATCCACCGGGATAAGGTCTACGTTCTCAACAAAGCTCTCTATGGGTTGCACCAGGGTCCACGGCAATGGTATGAGGAGCTGAGCACGTATCTCCTATCCAATGGATTCAAACGAGGTTTGGTAGATTGCACTCTGTTCACAAAACGAACAGGAGATGACTTGCTTCTAGTGCAGATTTATGTTGATGACATTATTTTTGGATATACAAACGAACTTTTATGCAGAGAATTTGAAAAGGTTATGCAGGAAAAGTTTGAAATGAGTGCGATGGGAAAGATGCAGTTTTTCCTAGGCTTGCACGTGCACCAAAGACCAATGGGGATCTTTATTCACCAAACCAAATACGTATCTGAAGTCTTGAGCCGATTCCAGATGGATGATTCGAAGCCAATGGATACCCCGATACAACCTAATCACGGGATTGGAGTTGACGCTAAGGGGGAGCTGACTGATCCTTTTACATACAGATCAATCATCGGATCTCTGATGTACCTCACCGCATCTAGACCAGACATAATGTTTGCCACATGTCTCTGTTCACGTTATCAATCGAAGCCGTAACAAAGTCACTTTGCAGCTGTCAAACGCATCCTAAGATATCTGAAGGGTTGTCCGTCGAGAGGACTATGGTACCCTAATGATGATAATTTTGACCTAATTGCTTTTAGTGATGCAGATTGGGGAGGCTGTGACAAAGACAGAAAGTCCACGACGGCAGGATGTCAGTTTATGGGGAGCAGGATCATGACCTGGCAGTGCAAGAAACAAACTGCAGGCGCCTTATCAACATGTGAAACAGAATATGTCTCAGCTTCAAGCTGCTGCTCACAAGTTCTGTGGATACAACAACAAATGGTTGACTACGGTTTGCAATTTCTTAAAACCCCTATTTACTGTGATAATGAGGCCACCATTGCATTAAATAAAGACTTAGTCAATCACTCAAAAGCTAAGCATATTCGGATTAAATACCATTTTATCCGTGATTGTTATGCTAAACAGTTGATCGATATGGTCAAAATCCACACTGATTATCAACATGCAGATCTTTTTACTAAAGCTTTTGATAAATCAAGATTTGAATATGTTTTAAAAGCTAATGGTATAAAAGAAAAACAAGACTGATCATCACCTCGGTTTATCGCTTTTTAATTTTAGTTTTTATCGTTTTTTTTTAGAAAAATTCAAAAATCCACAAATATGTTTTTCATTTTAGGTGGGGTTTATTTTGTTACGGCTCTGATACCAATCTGTAACACCCCAACCGATGGCTCTGATACCAATCTGTAACACCCCAACCGATGGCGGAAACATCGGGATGTCACGTATTGATGATTGTTCAGTAGCTCATGGTGAATAATAAATTCCATTAAATGATTTAAATGAATTACATACAATTGTTCTAGGATTTGTACATCAAATTGAATAAAACTATACACATATCTTCAAGCATCAATTCAAATCTTCAAGCAAATAGAACCCGAAACATGTTAATTTGAAAATATTTTGGGTCAACAAAAGTTGGTGAGAATTACATAGGTTTTGATAATCGAATAAAATTATTGTGCAATTCATGTGTCATGGCAATCTAGTCCATATGTGAAAACATACTAGAAGTAAATTGAGTGCATAATCAACCATTGTGACTGTTGTATTGTGGTACATCCCATACGCTCATGGTTCACTCGTTTATATTGCAGTAACAAACACCCACGCAACCTTTGTAGGAGGCACGTATCCGGGTGGGATTGTCAGTCCAATAGATCTATCAATGTATACCGTCGGCTGATGAATGTTTATGCTAGAATTGTGCTTACCCTAGTCATGTTCAAGACATAATGCAACATAGAAATACACATAGACACATTGATGATTGAATTGCATAAATAATGTTGTAACATGTTTCACCCCAAAAATGGTGATAAATAGAAAAGGGGCTATGTAAAACTCACCTTGGTAAAATGTTATATCTGTTGAAAAATTGGATAATGGTGTTGCCCAAATGTATCAAGTATCACCCTATAATAAGGTAATAAATATGTCTAAGTCTACCAAGTCTACAAATGTATAAGTTCTAGGGCTTCGAATTGGGGATAAATGCTTGTTTGATTATTATTAAAAATATTCGACAATTGAGAGAAATTTAGTAAATAAATAACCAAAAATCTTTTTATAAGTTTTAAATCCAAGATGGTCACAAGAATATGTTTAAAGTATAAAAATAATTTTTAAAAAATTATTTTCATTAAAATAGATTATTAAATCTATTTATTACAAATTGTCAAACTTTAACTTTAATAATTAAAAATTACTAAAATTAAAGAATTATCAGTTTAAAAATTATATTTCTGTTCTAAATGATCAGAAATAATTTGTATAAAATTTTGGTGCAAAAATACCAAAAATTGGATTTATTATGATTTAATTATGATTAAAACTAACAAAAATTGACTAAAAATATAAAATAAATGATTTTTCTGAATTCAAAATTATTTCAGTAAAGTTTAACATTGTACAAACATAGGATAATTTTTGTAGAAATTTATAAAATTATTTTGATATTTTAATGGATTTTTATAAATATAATAGTATAAAATTGATTTAATTATTATAAATATTAAATCAATTAATTTTAGAAAACTAAAAATTGAATATAACCTTTTACCTCAGATTTGATAAATATAATTTTTTTAGAATTTATAAAAAGGTTTTAATATTTAAAAAACGAATTTATAAGATTTGATATATAATATATAATTATAAATGGTTAGTTTTTTTTTAAAAATGAAGAAAAGGTGGAAAAAGGGGCGCCCAAGCCGGGATTCGAACCCGGGTGCCCTGGGTTACGAGCAACAGTCACAACCACTTGGCCTAGGCCTGTGGTTGTGATTCATCTCAGTTTTATAAAAATAAATACACTATGCACAAACAGTTTATTCCCCAAATTAATACTTGCGAGCCCTAGATTTTACAATCGATTGAATTACACAACATTAACCCAATTAATCATGGGGTTAATGTTGTGCAGGTTCCGATTAACAAAACCCACCATAATAATCACACTTACAAGAATGATTTGATTACGAAATGCTCGGTCAAAGCTCAAGTCAAAAACACGATTTGTAGAGCAAGGACAGCGTATAATTATGAAGAAATAGGGGTGGAGAAAGCTGAAATGGCGAGTTGTGATCGTATTCAGAGGTTCAATTTATAGGGAACGAGTCTAAATCGTGAATTTGGCAAATCGTTGACCTCGTTTAATGTTTGATGCGTTTTGGCCAAATTTGGTTAACAATTGACTGTAATTATACGTATTGCCGAGTCATAGATGGCCGGATATCACGAGTTATTACCATAATTGGGTGATTGATTGATAAATTTTGTGCCTTTGATCATGGCCGCGTGTGTCTGCATGAGCAGCGATACAGCAGACATGAACTCGAGTCCTTATATATATATAGTAGGTTGATATAGGAACAATAAGCTCATGTGGCTCAACTAGTGTGGCGTGTGTGTGAGTCCTGATTGACTCGGGTTCGAAACCCGGCAAAGACACATTTTTTTTAAATAGAAAACGAAGAGAGGGCAGGGGAATTTGGGCTTGGTTTGGGCTCAGCTTTGGGCCAGACTACACTTCTTGGGTTTGGGCTGGAAATTAAGAGGGAATATTGGGTTAGAGTGTCTTGGTTTGTGTTAAGGTTAACTAATTATTATTATTATTATTATTATTATTATTATTATTATTATTATTATTTTTATAAATTCATATATTTATATATATAAAATGCTACAAAATAATTAAATGTAAGTTATAAAATAGAACTTGTCGTAACGTGAAATTATTAAATGCGAAATGTTACATCGGAGAAAGAAGAGTGTTGCTAAGAAAGGAACACATTTGGTGGATAAGGAGTCTATGGATTCTGAAGAGACTCAGGAGGAAGAGAGATGGGATTCTGTTGACGAGACTGTTAAGACCACCACTCCCAAGGCCACTGTGGCTGGTGAATCTGAGAGTCTGAATCAAACTTTGGAAGAACAGAGAATGAAGAGTCCAATTTTGATGGATGATATTGACGAGAGTCTTGGTTTGAGTTCTGATGATTTTGGTGGGTCGCCAAAGGCTGGAACAAAACAAAAGAATCCAACATACAAGAAGAAAGCTAAGGCTGTTGAAATTGAAAAGCCCATGAAAAGGAGAGCTAAGTAAATTGAATGTTTAATTGCAGGAAAGAAAGTTCCTGAAGTGTCTAGCTCAAAGTCTCCTGTGACATCCCCAGTAGCTAAGAAAGAGAAAACATCTGCTACTGAGCAATCTAGTATTCCAACAGATGATTTTAATGCTGCGTTGGACAGAGTCTTAAGCAAGTTTAAGAAAAAGACTCCAGTTGCTGAGGCTTCAACTCCTAAGGTTACTGTATCAGGAGATGTGATGGATGCAGTTAATTAGAAGCTGACTGAAATGATGAAAATCATTAACCAGCAACAAGAAGAGATTGAGCAGTTAAGAAAGAATGATAGGAAGATGTTGGATGTAGTTGAATCTTCACAGGAGAGTCAGGAAGAGTTAGTAGCGAAGATTAAGTTACTCCAAAAAGAGAATCAAAAGTTGTTAAAGCATGAACAGAGAAATACGAGAAGGTACCTGGCTTTAAGACTTGAAAAGAAGCAGGTGAAGAAAGATAACAAAGGGCTTAGAAAGTTTATTGATGATCTTTATGAAAGAGCTCCTCAGTTACAAGAAGGAGAGGAGGATAAAGAAAGAGAGGAAGAGCTTGTTGATTTTGAACAGTCTGAGTCTGATGAAGAACTTGATCAGGATGCTGGTGATGCTCTTGAGAAGAAGAAGGATGGAGATGATAATGATGGTTCAGGTGATGATTCTGGAGATGATAATAGCTCTGCTAATGATGATGATGATAACGATAATGATGATACTAATAAGTATAAGTGTGAAAAGAGAGATTCAAGAAAAGATGCAGGAGAGTCTAGTTCGAAAGCTCCTGCTGGCAATACTGACGATGATGATATTTTTTGGAATGAGAAGATCAGATCTTTATCTGACGAGGATAAGAAGCTATATCGTCAGATGTTAACAAACAAAGTCTGGACGATTGAGATGACCGGAAGATTTCCAGAAATATTTGAGTCAGGTGACTTGAGATTTGAACTTGAGTACAATGATCGTGATCTTGAAGATGGAGAAGTTTCTGCAGCTGTTTCAAAGAAATACTTGAAGGACTGGCTAAACAGGTTGGAAAATCTCTTGAAGAGTTAATGAGTGAGAATTACATACCGAATATTCCTAAAAAAGAAGCAGGAAATTACTCTGATGATAGAGATGCTCCGGTGTTTGAAGATGTTGAAATGGTGGATATTACAAGCGAGGAATATCCAGAATACTTCAAAAATGATAAGGATTCTGGATTTCCTGAATTCTATGAAGAACAGTTGAGCCAAGTTGAGAAGCTTGCACGTAAGAAAAGCAAAAAGTTCCTTGATGAAGTTTTCAAGAATTCAGATTGTTAGAAACCGACTGTTGAACAATATGACGATCTGGAGAACTTGTTAAGGAAGCTGAAAGAGAAAGAAGCCAACCGACCAAAGACTAAAACTTAGGGTGGTTTCTATAAATTCCACAATGAACTGTTTAAAGGAAAAGCTCTCGGGTGGAAATATTTGAGACAGCTAAGGTGTGTTGTAGTGAAGTGGGAGAAAGGAATTCTATATTTTCACCGATTCCATGACATAAAGACACTACCTTATTGGGCTATACGCGATATCTGCAGACATACGATGTCAGGTGCTACAGTAAACAACGTTGTTGTTGGTTACTTTGCAGATCGCATGACGAGAGAAAGTAGAACTAAATGGGAAGTGTTCACCCCACAGTATCCAAGAAGGATTGTTCATAAGAAGAAAGATCAGATAACGGGGTTGAACAAGGTTACTTTGAAATATGATCCACTGACAGTTTTGAAGCATATACCTTTGATGCCTATTCCACAACACTTTTCGAAAGACTTTATATGGTGGTATTATGATTGGAAGACGGCAGAGGCTATTATCTTGTTGAAGGATGGGAAGAATGATTTCAAGAAGATACATATCTTTGATCCGATGTGGTTGATAAACTGCTCTCATGAAGATATTATCATGTTATATTACAACCAGATATACTGTGAAGAAAAAGACAGTGAACAGGCTGCTAAATACCAATGTGTGGTATTTTTATGTCTTGCATGGGATGTTAACGCGGGGTGCGACTATGATAAGAAGCTGGGGAAGTTTGTTCAAGATCAAAAGACAGAAAAGAATAAACCGAAGCAAACTCATGAACCAGTAATGACTAAAGAGAAGAAGACTTTACTGCACATCAAGTTGATGAACAAGAGAATGGATGAAGATCGAAGGCTTAAGCAATTCAAGCAATAGTCGAGGGGGAGTTTGTAGATACACGAAGTGTGACTAATGCTATTGAATTGCTAATACAATTTTGTTTTGTCATTTACGAATGGGCGAAAGTGGAATGTAATGGTCGAAGGTAGAGATTAAAGGTCGAAGGGAGAAGCTCAAAGGTTGAAAAAGTGTCAAAAGCTAAAGTTTGAAAAACACAAACAAAGAGGACTAAGACAACAACTGTTGTCCAAACCTCTGTTGTTGAGTCCACTGCTCCTGGTGATCATGGCACTACACCCAGTGCTGTGAAACCCACATTAACCACCTCCAAAAGAAAACGTCCATCTACAAAAACCACCACAAAACCCAAAAAGGTGCCTCTGGAAGATGAGATACCAGAGGAAAACCCTGTTGCAACATAAAAGCAACAAGAAACCATGGTTGTTACTTCCTCACAACAGTTGGATATATCACAACCTAAACAAACTCCTCATGAATCCTCAAAAAAAGGATCATGTTGTAAGCCAAAGGGAACCACATCATGAAGCATATGAGTCACTTGACCATATGATCATCAGCCCTTGTCCCAGGGCTACTTCTCTTTTCACCCTTCCACCTTCACCATCACATGTCCTTGCAACAATGCAACCATTGTTTGAAGCTATTGATAAAACTCAGGATATTCCCAGTTCCTCTCCTTCACCCATCAATGAGAGTATACACCAACAAGTGTCTGGGACTGAGGAAAATCAATCAACTATCCCACAAACAGAGGAGGTTACACCCTTGGAGTGAAATGAAACTCTAGGTGAGTTTTCAAGTGAAGCAGCCACTACTGATGTAGAGACCATTGTCTCATAACAAGACAGTGATTACATAGCTAAGACTTCCTTGAAGGCAACAATTGATGAGGCCACTATAGTATCCCCAAAATAAGTTGGAAGGCCCAAGAACCAAGACAAAGGGGCATCTGGTTCTCATTCTATGAATTCACCTCCTAGGACTGAACCAGATACAACGACCACTGGTAAGAATCCAGATGATCCTATTAATTTAGGTTATGGGTTAAAATACCAAGAATTGATGGCTAGAGTCCACTCCATTGAAACCTCTGTTGCTGATATCAAATCAGATCTCAAAAGAATTATGGGATCCTTGGTTGCTGTAACCAAAAGTCAACCAACCAAAGAAGAGATTGCTAGTGAGCTATGGAAATCTGTTTCCCCATCATCATAGCTCATAGAAAACTAGCAGATCAAACACATGAAACCTACATGGCTCAGATCAGAAATATGGTAGATGCTAGGTACACAGATACCCAAGCAGATATTAAAGACATGGAAGACCATTTGCTGAAGACCACTGGCTCTGCCCCAACAACCATCAGGAGAGATGACAATGATGATGAATTCACAGCTGATGATACCAAAAAGGGGGAGAGTGGCAGAGATAGACTACCAAAGCTAAAGCCATTTGGAAGAAAACCAGGGTCTGAACCAGCACAACAACAACCCAATATTCAATCCACTACTGATGCTGAAGCAGTCAATGAAGGCAAAGCAAAAGAAATTGATCAAACTGCTAATGTCAATGCTGAAAAGGCTGCTGAAGAGAAGCAAAAGAGGATTGACACAATGGAATGTAAAGCAGAGGCTCTGGTGCAAAGAAAGAAAGAGCAACAACAGGAAGTTGACGATGTTGGTTCCTCTAAAAGGAAGAAAATGCCTGCAAAACACATCAGACAGCCACCATCCAAAACTGCTGCTAAAATTGCTGCTGCTAAAATAACTGCCACCAAAACTACTTCTGCCACCAAAACCACTGATGCCACCAAAACAACTGAACCTATCACCAAACCAACAACCAAACCCACTACCACTTCACCACCCAAATCCCAAACATCTACTGGTCCAACAGATGTTAACACAACCACTGCTGCAACATCACCATCACCACTTATCTTGTACAAAAGGGAGAGAAAATCAACCTTTGTAGTACAAGATGAAAACAGACACACATCACCACCTACCACTTCAACCACCAAGCCTACACCTATGTCAGCCATTCCACTTTCATCATACTCACCACACACTTCTCAATTCACGTCTCACAGACCACCACCATCCATCACACCATTGGTTGTTCAGTATCCTCTTGAGCTTGATCTACTCAAGGAGGAAATGTAATCCTTTTACAATACTGAACATCCATCCGAAAGATCTTTTCCATCTCTTCCAAATTTTCCTGTTCCTCAAAACATAGATCAATATCTCAAATTCAAGACTGAACAGGTTGATTTAATGTTGGGTCTGCTGACCTGGAGAAGAACAGATGATTGAAAAGCCAAAATATGTTATCTATTGATTCCACAAATAAACAGTCCTTACAACATATTCTTCCCAAAAGACTGCTGACCCTAACAACTGTTCCATCCAAACAACTGCTGATACAACTGCTGATACAAAGGACTACTAGAGAACAACTGATAGAGAACAACTGCTGACCAAAGGTCTGATGAAGAAACAACTGCTGATCAAGTACTAAAGACTAAAGGTCTGTTGGAGTCAACAACACTTTGACTTCAACAGATGTTGCAAGACCATCAGAGTTTTCCCTTAGCAGTAGTTAATCTTACAGTGTTTTGTAATGTAACAATAGATTGTATAGGGCAGATGTTTTATGTTGTTATTCTGTTAAAGGTCACTATCTTAGGTGACGTCAACACATGTCACCAGTGGTTTAGGTTTGTCTATAAATAGAACAGTGCTTGTACTGTTCTATGGTATCACACACAAACATTCTCTCAGACAAACAATCACTGTGTGATCAGGCTGAGGGGGAGTATTTGTACTGATTGTAATCTTTCAATAAATGAAAGCATTTGATCATTGATAACAATTATTCCCATTGTTTTGATTATAGTTTATTATTCCGCCGCACTTTCCATATATACTTATATCATTCATTTCTCATCTTATTCTAAATACATCAAAACAATCAAACTCAGATCCTAACAATTGGTATCAAAGCTTGGTCTATTAAATTCGATCTAACAAATCAATTTAATATAAACAGATCAGCTCACAATTATTGATATCGTTTGTCTGTTGGATTGAAAACAGTGTAATAGTTTAATTTCGATTCAACCGTTTTTAAACAGACTTTGTTTTTGAAAAAATCAGAGAATGGCTTCAATCAATCACGATCCACATAACACTGGCATGAACAACAAGCCACTGATGCTTGTCAGATCTGAATACAATATCTGGCAACGTCGGATGAGCCATGTTCTAGCTCAACAGAACACTGGGTGTTGGAAGTCGGTTATCTTCGGACCACATGTTCCGATGGTGCCGAGTACTAAAGATCCCAAGGTTTAGGAGCCAAAGAAACTTGAAAACTAATCCGACCAGGATTTTCAGAAAATTGAGTTAGATGCTAAGGCCTTCAGTATTGTGGCCATGGCTTTACCCAATGATATATATGATGGGCTGTTACACTGTAATAGTGCAAAGGAGTTGTGGGATGCACTGAAAGAACAATTTGGTGGGACTGAAGAGGTTATTGAAAACAATCGTGAAATACTTAACCAACAATATGAAACATTCAGTCATGTCAAGGGAGAGTCATTAACTCAACAATTTGAGAGGTTTAACTGTCTCATTAGTGAACTAAAATTGGTTGGTCTTACTTACCCTCATTCAACCCTGAACCATAGGTTTTTAAGATCATTACCAGACAAATGGGACACTATTGCTATTGTTATGAGAAACTCGATTGGATTTAAGGACCTATCACTGACCCAGCTTCATGGTAAGCTCTTGACCTATGAGAGAGAGCTTAACCAGAAAAAGAAGCTCCAGGACTCTCGAAAAGTGTCTGATGATTATGTATTTGGGAATACAACACTTTTGGGTCATGATGAGGTGCCTGGAAATACTAAGGATCAGAGTGATGATCATTTCATTGACATAACTTCAGGTTTTAACTCTGATTCTTATTCACCAAACTATGCCTTTACAGCAAGTGGTGATATTCAGGCATCTGATAACATATCCTTTGAGTATGATGACCTGAAATACTTTGACCCTGATCATTTGGAAGAAATGGACATTATGCACCAATTGGCTCTTCTCAGTGTAAGAACTAACAATTTTTACAAGAAAACTGGGAGAAGGTTTCCAGGGTTAACTGGCAGATCAAAGGTTGGGTTGGATAAATCAAAGATAAAGTGTTATAAATGTCATAGACTTGGTCATTTTGCTAGGAAATGTAGGAGTCAACATGGTACACCTATAATCACCTATCCAAATCAAAGACCTCAGACCAACACTTATCAAAACTCCTACCATACCCCTAGACCAAATGTGCAAAACACTGCTCATTTTGCACAGTCCTCAAACACTGTTCCTGTCCAGTATGTCCAAACCACTGTTCCTCAGATCCACTATGTGCAAACACCTGTTGCTCAAGCACCTGTGCAAACGACTGTTGCTCCATCCTCTGCTCCTGCAGAGACCAGTCAACAGAGCTTCTTTACACAAGGCTTTGTTGATTGGAGCAGTCTACCAGATGAGTTAACAGATGAAAATTTTGCATTAGTTGCCAAAGCTGAAAATGAACCAGAAAACTTTTGTTTCATGGCTATGGTAGATGAGGTTGAATCTGAGGAGGTGGTGACTGAATCAAATGTTGTGACTGATGATGTTGTTGATGAAGCTGTTACAGGTGAAAAACCTGAAGAAGAGGTTGTGAATCTCTCAGATCCCTGGGGTGCATCTGATGATTGTGAGTGCAAGTGTGATAGTGCATTGATGGCTGCTGCTAAGGTATCTCCTCAAATTCTTAAGGATTTGTGTTCTGACAGATGTGTAATAGCATTTGCTAACATCAAAGAGGTGAATGAAAACCTTAGAAAGAAAATTTTAGATGATGAAGTTAAATTTGAGAAACTTTCAAAAGATTTAAAAACAAGTTTAACTGAAAAGGAATCTGAAATAAGTAGCTTAAAACATGAAGCAACCATAACTAAAGACCAGCTCCAAACTATGATAACAAAATATCAGAGTTGTAAAAGTGAGATTGAGTCCACCCAAGTTGAATGTGAGAAATGGGTGGAATCATGTAGAGGATTTGAGATGTTACTCAACAAACAAACCAAAAGTCATGTGAAGTTTGGTTTTGGTTTTGAAACCACTGCTCCAGCTTTTGAAAACACTGACAAAAGGGATCAAAAGTCTGTTGAGATTGTACCAACGGGGTCAAGAGATTAAAATCACTGAACCAAATGGTAAGAAAATTGTTCTTGAAAAACCAGAAGGTTCCTCATCATTCACTGAACTTGAAAAGTATGAATTTAAACCTACTTGGTCTGATGAGTGTGGTACTCTTGAGAATTTTAAACCTGTTGATTTTAAAACACCTGAAGGAAAGACAGCTCCTCAGGCAAAAGTCATTCCCTTGAAAAACCTTCCAGCAGATGCTCAAACATCTACTGAAAAGAAGACTGAAAAATGGAAGAAGAAAGAAAAGACTGTCCACTTGTTCTGTGATTTCTGTGAAAAGAAGAATCATGTCACTAAAAACTGTTTTCTTCTAAAAGCATATGACATTAACAAAGGAACAAGTGTATGTGATTCCAAAGCCACATGTTCAATATGTGGGAAAAAGAATCACAAAACAAAAGAGTGCTTGTATCTTAAAAATTTTGATGTGAAAATACAAGAGTACAAAGCTAAAACTCTTGCAAATCCTGGGGTAAGTACTTCAAAAGGAAAGCCCAAATAGACCTTCACTCCTGTCCAAACATCTGTTACTAAAAGTCTTGAAACATCTGCTCCTAGGGATGTCCAAGTAACAGATGCTCAACCCACAAGCATGTACCCAAGAGGATATGGACAACCACCATGTCATAGTCTGTCACATATTTATGAGGAACCAAAGAGACCCTCTAAACCAAGAGTGAACAGAAATCCCTATGGGTATTATCATCTGTCTGGAAGTGATCAAACAACTGTTGCCCCAAGTGTTGACATTCAAGCACTGGCAAATGGTCAGCAGCAGTTGTTGAACTTTATTCAAAAATTAGTTCAAACCACTGATCATCTTCCAAAGCTTGAGTCTGAAAAGTCTGAGGACCCATCCAAAGCCAACTTGGCTTTGGACACTCACCAAAACTAATCCATTACTGCTGTGCAGGGAGCTTCTGCTTGTTTAGATAGTCTTTGGTATGTAGATAGTGGAGGCTCCAGGCACATGACAGGATGTAGAGCCCTTCTTCTGGACTTCTTAGCTCATGGAGGGGGTGATATATCCTTTGGTAATGATTCAAAAGGTAAAGTGTTGGGGTCAGGGACTGTACAAGCTAAGAAACTCAAGTTTGAAAATGTCAATCTTATTGATAATCTCAAGTTTAATCTTCTGAGTGTTTCACAAATGAGTGACAAAGGTTATGGTTCATTCTTCACAAAGAAAACTTGCAAGATTATTGGGCCAGAAGTGGTGAAAAAGATTGATACCATCATTGCTGAGAGCAAAGCACAACTTGTTGCTCATAGAAGTGGCAATGTGTATGTTGTTGATATGTTAAAGGACAATCCTATGGCAAATGTCTATTTGTTTTCTGCTTTCTCCACAAAGGAGACAGAATTGTGGCATAGGAGACTGGGTCATACCAACCTTAACACTATCAATACACTCTCTAAACAAAGTCTTGTCAGAGGCTTACCATCAAAAGAATTCAAATGTGATGAGCATTGTGTTTCATGTTTAAAAGGGAAACAACATAAAAGCTCTTACAAATCCATTGATGAGTCCAAAACCAGTCAATGTCTACAATTGTTGCACATGGACTTGTTTGGCCCTGTTAAAATCATGAGTCTAAGAAGAAAAAGATTTTGTCTTGTCATAGTTGATGATTTTTCTAGGTTTACATGGACTTACTTTTTACATTCTAAGGATGAGACTGCATGTATATTAAAGGACTTTGTCACCAAAGTTGAGAAACAATATGACTTGCCAGTAAAAGTCTTCAGGAGTGACAATGGAACAGAGTTTAAAAATAAGGAGTTGGATGATTTCTGTGTGTCAAAAGGGATTGTGAGGCAGTACAGCATCCCAAGAACACCAGAGCAAAATGGGGTGGTTGAAAGGAAAAATAGAACTCTTATAGAAGCTGCAAGAACCATGCTAGCAGATTCTGGTTTGCCATTGTCCTTCTGGGCAGAAGCTGTAAACACTGCTTGCTATGTTCAAAACAGAGTTTTGATCAACCCTAGATATCAAAAAACTGCTTATGAAATTTTGTTCAAAATCAAACCATTAATTTCATTTTTCAAAATCTTTGGCTGCCAATGTTTCATTTTAAATCTCAAAGATTCCATTTCAAAGTTTGCAGCCAAAGTAGATTGTGGTTATTTTATGGGATATTCTTCTACTGCCAAGGCTTATAAAGTGTTTAACACAAAGACCAAGACAATAGAAGAAACTCTGAATGTAAAGTTCAATGAACTTTCATCCCTAAAAATCCCAGCAAATCCTGCTGAACTATTTGATTTAGATAAATTCAAATTTGAAGATATTACTGTTAAAACTAACAATGTAGGTATTCCACAGTCTCCACAACAAGATTACAGAACAGATGTTGATATCCCCAGTCACTATAAAATCTATTCTGCATCAGAGGGAGCAGCTGTTCAAAACAATTGTCAAAACTCTACCACAGCTGAGTCAACCACTGTTGGTCAGTCTTACCCTCAAATCACTGTTTCACCTCTCACAACCACTGAACAATCATCTGTTGACAAAAGTCAGTCTAGTTTTACACCACTTGGACCCATTCCCCCACTTCCATTCCAAACATCTGATGGCACTACAGAAGTGCAAACAGATGTTAAATCAAGAGAGTCACCAAACCTCTGTCCTTCACCTCAAAATGCCATCATACCATATTAGGGAGATCTTATCTACCTAAGAGCTCATCCACCAGACCAGATCATTGGCAACATCAAAGAGGGTGTGCTCACAAGAAGCCAATCCTCTAATATCTGTCTTTTTGAAGGGTTCCTATCTCTCACACAACCTGTCAAGTACCAAGAGGCACTGAAAGACAACAGTTGGGTAGAAGCTATGCAAGAAGAGCTCCTTCAGTTCAAAAGACAACAAGTATGGGAACTTGTACCACTGCCTAAGGATGTTTGTCCAATAGGTACAAAGTGGGTCTTCAAAAACAAAATTGATGAAAGGGGTATTGTTGTCAAGAATAAAGCCAGGCTTGTGGTTCAAGGCTTCAGACAAGAAGAAAGAATAGACTATGATGAAACCTTTGCTCCTATAGCAAGGTTAGAAGCCATCAGACTTTTTCTAGGCTTTGCTGTCAACCACAACATCAAGGTGTATCAGATGGATATCAAATGTGCCTTCCTTTATGGCAAAATTCAGGAGGAAGTCTATGTATGTCAACCACCTGGTTTTGAAGACACATTCCATCCTGATCATGTCTACAAGCTCAATAAAGCCTTGTATGGACTCAAACAAGCACCAAGGGCCTGGTATGAAACTCTTTCCACTTTTCTCTTATCCATTGGCTTCACAAGAGGTAAAATTGATAAAACCTTATTTTTAAAATGGAAAGGGAAAGATTTAATGATTGTTCAAATATATGTGGATGACATCATTTTTGGATCCACATGTAACAAAATGTGTGAAGAGTTCAGGAAACTCATGACAGCAGAGTTTGAAATGAGTGCCATGGGTGAACTTCAGTGTTTCCTTGGTCTCTAAGTGAAACAACTGCAAAATGGCACATTCATCCATCAAAATAAATATGTAAAGAATTTGCTAACTAGATTTGAGATGAATGACTGTAAGACATGTAGTACACCCATGAGTACAGTCAAGCTACTTACTATTGATGACAAGGATGAACTGGTTGATCAAACACATTATAGATGCATGATTGGGTCTTTATTGTACTTAACTGCATCTAGGCTAGACATTATGTTTGCCACTTGTGTCTGTGCAAGATCCCAAGCTTCACCTAGAAAGTCAAACCTTATTGCTGTGAAAAGGATATTTAGATACCTAAAAGGTGCTCCCACACTTGGTATCTGGTACCCTGCTAATGGAAACATTGAGCTTTCAGGTTATTCAGATAGTGATTTTGCTGGCTGTCACACCACAAGAAAATCCACATCCGGAGGGTGCCAATTTCTAGGGAATGCCTTAGTATCTTGGCAAAGCAAAAAGCAGGCAGCTGTTTCCACCTCAACAGCTGAGCCTGAATACATTGCTGCTGCAAGCTGTACAGCCCAACTCATGTGGCTTCAAAATCAATTGCTGGATTTTGGGATAACTGCATTACAGACTCCACTCATGTTGGATAGTCAAGCTGCTGAAAATATCATCAAAAATCCAGTCTCTCACTCCACTACCAAACACATTAACATCAGACATCATTTTGTCAGAGATAGCTATGAAAAAGGTTTGATTTCTCTGCACCGTGTTCCAACAGAGGATCAGTTGGCAGATGTGTTGACAAAAGCTTTAGACACATCTACCTTCACAAATCTGATTTCTAGAATTGGTATGTTAAACATGGATTAAACAACAAAATGTTTCTAATAAAAGCATTAAAATGTTTTCAGAAAATCAAAATTCATCCTTCAAAATAGCTTTTTGGTTGAAAAATCTGTTTCAAACTTCTGTTCAGATAAAACAACCACTGTTTCATTCATTTTATCCACTGTTGGTTGAAAAACCTGTTTCAAACCTCTGATCCGATAAAACAACTGTTTTATTATCCATATCTATATATATATATATATATTTATATATATTTACAAAAAAAAAAACTGCTGTTTGCATCAGTTGTTTGCATCAGCTGTTTGCCAAAAACAGCTGTTCCCCACCAGATGTTTTAATCATCAGTTGTTTGCCATGTCTGCTCTTACAAGCAGAGTTTTGGCCACATCAGCGATTTAACCAGAGCCTATAAAAACCCTGTTTTATCACAACAGTCGTTACACTGTCTCATTGTATTCAAAATACTGAAACCGCCTTCTTCATTCTCAAACCCTCAATCAAATTTCATTCATTCTCAACTTCGGAATCCATTACAATGGATCTTCAAGCTAAAGCCACCCACAATTACCTTCCATATCTGGTTAAAACAGATGAAAATACTCCATTTCATTCCACCATCGACATCATTCTAAAATCCATATACCTGACAATCTTAACCGCTGACGCCCCCATCTATCTTGATACTCTCCAAGAATTCTGGTTGAATGCTGAGTTCTTGCTTCAAGACAAGAAGCCTACTTCCATTATCTCAAAAATTGGTGAAACAAGTATCGTCATTACCCCTCAACTGATATCCACAACCTTCTCACTTAATGACCTGTCAGGTAAAGACTCTTTCCCTAAAATAGAGCTTCACACAGAGTTTCAAGAAAGGGGGTATGATGCTCAGATGACTGGGTCAACACTTTTCAAAAAGTTTTTCCCACCAGTCATGAAATTTTTCTTCCATACCCTCCTTCTCTGTGTCTCCGCTAAGTCCACCTCCTTTAATGAAATCCCATTGAGGATTCAGTACTTGGGCTATGCTATGTTGTCAGGTTCTGACTTCAATCTATCCCAGGGACTGTTTATGGATTTAGTGTCAAATGTGAAAGCCATAAAGTCTGGGTCAAACAATGCTTTTCTAATTTACCCAAGAATCTTAAGTGTAATCCTTCAAAAGGTTTTACCAGAAAAAGTTTTCAAAAAGGGTGAGTTTATGCAAATGAAGAGTCTAACTGATGAAACTTTTACTAGAATGTTGGGTGCAAACACCCAAGAAAAAGCATCAAAAGTGTCAAAGGTTTCAAAAACACAAACGAAGAGGACTAAGACAACAACTGTTGTCCAAACCTCTGTTGTTGAGCCCACTGCTCCTGGTGATCATGGCACTACATCCAGTGCTGTGAAACCCACACCAGCCATTTCCAAAAGGAAACGTCCATCCACAAAAACCACCACTCCACCTCACAAGAGTCTTCTGGAAGATGAGATACCAGAAGATAACTCTGTTGCAACACAAAAGCAACTAGAAACCACTGTTGTTACTTCCTCACAACAGCTGGAAATATCTCAACCTGACCAAACTCCTCATGCATCCTCCCAAAAGGATCATGTTGTAAGCCAAAGGGAACCACATCATGATACATTTGAGTCACTTGGCCAAATGTTTACAAGCCCCTCTCCTAGGGCTAATTCTCTTTTTACTCCTCCACCCTCACCATCACATGTTCAACAGACCATGCAACCTCTGTTTGAGGCTATTGACAAAACTCAGGAAAATCCCAGTTCCTCTCTTTCACCTGTTAATGAGAGTATACCTCCACAAGTGACTGGGACTGAGGAAATTCAATCAGCCATCCCACAAACAGATGAGGACGTTACACCCCTAGAGTTCAATGCAACTCTAGGTGAGTTTTCAAGTGGAGCAACCACTACTGATGTAGAGACCATTGTCTCACACCAGGACAGTGGTTACATAGCTAAGACTCCTTTGAAGGCAACAACTGATGAGGCCACTATAGTGTCCCCAAAATCAGTTGGAAGTCCCCAGAACCAAGACAAAGGGGCATTTGGTTCTCATCCTTTGGATTCACCTCCTAGGACTGAATCAGTTAAAACTACCACTGGTAGGAATTCAGATGATCCTATTAACTTAAGTGATGGATTAAAATACCAAGAATTGACGGCTAGAGTTCAAACCATTGAAACCTCTGTTGCTGACATAAAATCTGATGTCAAGCTAATATTGGAATCCTTGGCTACTCTTTCCAAGAGTCAACCATCCACATCTGATATTGCTAGTGAGCTATGGAAATCTGTTTCCCCCATCATCATAGCTCACAGAAAACTAGCAGATCAGAATCATGAAACCTACATGGCTGAGATCAGAAACATGGTAGATGCAAGGTACAAAGATACTCATGCAGACATTCAAGCCATCAAAGACCATCTGCTGAAGACCACTGGCTCTGCCCCTACCACCATTCTCAGGGATGAAGATGATGATGCATTCACATCTGATGATGCCAAAAAGGGGGAGAGTGGCAGAGATAGGTTGCCAAAGCTAGATCCCTTTGGTTGTCCACCTTCTAAAAAAGGTAAATCAAAGTCTGCCAACATACCAGGGTCTACTCAAACAGCACCACAACAGCAACAACCAACTCAAACTGCACCACAACAACAATAAACCAGCAAAGATAAAGCAGTAGACAACTCTGCAAATGAAAAAGCTGAAAAGGCTGCTGAAGACAAACAAAAGAGGGCTGACACCTTAGAAGCCAAAGCAGAGTTGTTGGTACAACTAAAAAAGGAACAACAGCAGGAAGTTGAAGATGTGGGATCCTCAAAAAGGAAGAAGATGCCTGCTAAACATGTTAGACAACCACCATCTAAACTGAAAACCATTGCTGCTAAAACCTCTGTTGATAAAGCCACTGCTGACAAAACCACTGCTGCCACCCAAACCACTGATAAAACCACAACATCTGAACCTACAATCACATCACCACCCAAATCCCAAACACCTGCTGGTTGTACTAAGGTGCCAACAGATGTTAACACAACCACTGCTTCCACACCACTATCACCAAAAATCTTGTACAAAAGGAAGAGGAAATCAACCTTTGTTGTACGGGATGAAAACATATATACATCACCACACACCACCTCAACCACACAATCAACACCTATATCAGCCATTCCACTCTCATCGTTTTCACCACACACATCACAACTCAGATCCCATAGACCACCACCAACCATTACACCATTGGCTGTTCAGTATCCCCTTGAACTTGATCTACTCAAGGGGGAAATGCAATCCTTCTATAATACTGAACAACCATCTGATAGATCCTTCCCTTCTCTTCCACATTTCCCTGTTCCCTTAAACATGGACACATATCTAAAATATAAGGCTGAACAGGCAGATGCAATCATAAAAGAGAAATGCAAAGGGAAGGATGACAGGACTGCTCAGGGCATCCATTCAGCAGAACTTAGCAAATTGAGAAGGACTGAAGATTTTGCTAAGACCCTGAGCAATTCCATGTCTGCCATGCCTCTCAGTAGTGACATGGAAAAGGAGGTTAGGGAATCCATTCTAGAACAGATCTTGGCAACCATGCCTTACAAAGCACACAAGAAAAAGTTTGCAGGCTGGACCACTCATGCACTAAGGGAAGAACTCTTAAGAATAGAAGAGTTGGCCAAGAATCCCCAAGCTACAGTCTCTGCCCCTGATTTTGGTAAAGGCAGAGATCCAGCCATAGCCTTGAAGTTCAAGAGGATGAGACAAGAAATAGTGGCTGCTGATTATGGGGAGATGAGGTCTGTTGCAAAATGGTCTGAGCTGAGGCTGGTTGAAACATACAAGAAACTTGAAGAAAATAGGAAGAAAGATCCCAGCCTACCTAGAAAACCTGTCTACATTGATGAACCACTGATGAAGAGACCTCAACAGGCTTTTACTCTTGACAGCTTACTTGACACTTCTGATCTATCAGTTGCTGCTAGAAGACAATTCAAGAAATAGAAAGAAATGTCTAAAGAAGATCAGAAGAAGTTTGCTAACACTTTCATTAAAGAGGGCCTCTTCAATCAAGTGCATTTTTTCTCAGATCCCACAACTGACAAGCTCAGAGAACTCATTGGGAGACCTCCATCACCAAACTCATCTAGAATAAAGGTGCATCTCAGCAAATCCACTGACTCAAAAATTCTAAAATGGAAAGTCAATAAAGACAACCATGAATTGACTCTGCTCATGTCAGATGGAAAAGTTCAAAAGATAAGCATGGATG
The DNA here is from genome assembly GCA_028751855.1 of Ambrosia trifida. Classification (NCBI taxonomy): domain Eukaryota; kingdom Viridiplantae; phylum Streptophyta; class Magnoliopsida; order Asterales; family Asteraceae; genus Ambrosia; species Ambrosia trifida. The sequence goes on from CM054122.1 coordinate 28,363,144, forward strand.
ATGCATATAGCCTATGTGCAAATGATCTCCAAACACTGCTGAATCTTGAGCTTGAAAGAGATGTAGAACACCTATTTGCCTTGGACTTTGAACTTCAATTCAAAGGACAAATCAGAGAATGTCTGATGAGAAATAAAGATAAAGAATAAAGCTTAGTTTTGGCATCATCTGTTCTAGGGGGAGATTGTTGGGTCTGCTGACCTGGAGAAGAACAGATGATTGAAAAGCCAAAATATGTTATCTATTGATTCCACAAATAAACAGTCCTTACAACATATTCTTCCCAAAAGACTGCTGACCCTAACAACTGTTCCATCCAAACAACTGCTGATACAACTGCTGATACAAAGGACTGCTAGAGAACAACTGATAGAGAATAACTGCTGACCAAAGGTCTGATGAAGAAACAACTGCTAATCAAGTACTAAAGACTAAAGGTCTGTTGGAGTCAACAGCACTTTGACTTCAACAGATGTTGCAAGACCATCAGAGTTTTCCCTTAGCAGTAGTTTATCTTACTGTGTTTTGTAATGTAACAGTCGATTGTATAGGGCAGATGTTTTATGTTGTTATTCTGTTAGAGGTCACTATCTTAGGTGACGTCAGCACATGTCACCAGTGGTTTAGGTTTGTCTATAAATAGAACAGTGCTTGTACTGTTCTATGGTATCACACACAAACATTCTCTCAGACAAACAATCACTGTGTGATCAGGCTGAGGGGGAGTATTTGTACTGATTGTAATCTTTCAATAAATGAAAGCATTTGATCATTGATAACAATTATTCCCATTGTTTTGATTATAGTTTATTATTCCGCTGCACTTTCCATATATACTTATATCATTCATTTCTCATCTTATTCTAAATACATCAAAAAATCAAACTCAGATCCTAACATTTAATCATCAAGGAGAGATGTAAAGGGAAAGATGACAGGACTGCTCAGGGCATCCATTCAGCAGAGCTTAGCAAATTAAGAAGGATTGAAGATTTTTCTAAGACCCTGAGCAACTCCATGTCCACTATGCCTCTCAGTAGTGATTTGGAAAGGGTGGTTAGGGAATCGCTTCTTGAACAAATCTTGGCAACCATGCCCTGCAAAGCAAACAAGAAACAGTTTGCAGGCTGGACCACTCATGCTCTTCAAGAAGAACTAATGCGAATTGAAGAAATGGCTAAGAATCCCCCAGCAAAAGTCTCTGCCCCTAATTTTAGGAAAGGCAGAGATCCAGCCAGAGCTTTAAAGTTCAAGAGAATGGAGGAAGAAATTATGGCTGCCAAATATGGGGAGATGAAGTCAGTAGCAAGATGGGACGAGCTAAGGCTGGTTGAGACATACAAGAAGTTGGAAGAGAATAGAAAGAAAGATCCTACACTACACAGAAAACCAATTTACTCTGATGCTCCAATGATGAAGAGACCTTACCAGGCCTTTACACTTGACAGCTTGCTTGATACTTCTGACCTATCTGTTGCTGCCAGGAGACAGTTCAAGGAACATAAGGAAATGTCTAAAGAAGACCAGAAGAAGTTTGTTGATACTTTTTTAAAAGAGGGCCTCTTCAATCAAGTACACTATTTCTTTGATCCCACTACTGAAGAGCTCAGGAAACTCATTGGGAGACCTCCATCACCAAACTCATCAAAAATAAATTTGCAGCTCAACAGATCCTCTAATTCAAAAATTCAAAAATGGAAGGTCAACAAAGAGAACCATCAATTGACTCTGCCCAAATCAGATGGAGAAGCCCAAAAGTTGGGTATAGATGATGCACATGGCCTATGTGCGGATGATCTCCAAACATTGCTGAACTTAGAGCTTGAAAGAGATGCTGAAGACTTCTTCTCATTGAGTTTTGAATTACAATTCAAAGGGCAAATCAAAGAGAGTCTGATGAGGAATAAAGATCAAAATAAAGCTTAGTTTTGGCATCATCTGTTCTAGGGGAAGATTGTTGGGTCTGCTGACCTGGAGAAGAACAGATGATTGGAAAGCCAAAATATACTACACAATTGATCCTTATTAACAACAACATTTACATGTTACTTCTCCCAAAAGACTGTTGACCCTAACATCTGTTGTACCCTAACAACTGCTGGAACAACTGCTGTTACAAAGGTCTGATAGATAACTGCTAGAGAACAACTGCTAATCAAAGGTCTGATGAAGAACAACTGCTGATCAAAGTGCTGAAGACTAAAGGTCTGTTGGAGCCAACAACACTTAGGCTCCAACAGATGAGTCAAGACCATCAGAGTTTTCCTATCAACTGTTTACCTTTCAGAGTTTTCCAATGTAACAGTTATTTGTATCAAAATATGTTTTATGTTGTTATTCTGCTAGAGGTCACTGTCTTAGATGACGCCAGCCTAGGTCATCAGATGTTTAGATTGTCTATAAATAGAATAGTTCTTGTACTATTCTATTCATCACTCAAAATATTCTCTTAGACAAACAATCACAGAGCGATCAGGCTGAGGGGGAGTACTTGTACAATCGTTGTAATCATTTGATATTATGAAAGCATTCGATTGAATAACATTTATTCTCTTGTTTTGTTTTATTGTTTATAATTCCGCTGCACTTTCCATTTATAATTCACTTCTTTCATTACTCTTATTACTTAAACAATCAAAACAATCAAACTCAGATCTTAACAAATTTCAAAACAGGGGAATACTATATCATATTTTAAGATTTCTTTACTAAAAACAACAATAAGAACCCAATCGTCTGTTTTAAGAAAGAGCAGTTTACTAACATCTGTTCCTTTCACAATATCAGTAAATATTACTGACAAATGTTTTGTACTGAAAGTTATTTATCAATCAAAATATTAAAAGAACTTACCTGAATGTCGTTTTCTGATTGATGATGAAAAATTTTAATTGACCGATGAGTTCTTTCAGTCTGTATTATGTTTGTTGGTTGGATATTATAAAGAAAGTAATTTGTAGACATAGATGTCTATTTATTTAAATCAATATAAATTGAAACTGTAATATTTTGTATTCAACCCTTCAGTTTTAAAAGTTATAATTTAAGGCTCGATTATATTTAATATCTTCAAATCTAATATTAATTTCAAAATAGGGGAATACTATATCATATTTTTAAGATTTCTTTACTAAAAACAACAATAAGAACCTAATCGTCTATTTTAATATAAACCTGTTTACTAACATCTGTTCGTTTCACAATATCAGTAAATATTACTGACAGATGTTTAGTACTGAAACTTATTTATCGATCAAAATTTTAAAAAACTTACCTAAATGTCGTTTTCTGATTGTTGATGAAACATTTTAATCGACCGATGAGTTATTTTACTCTGTATTATGTTTGTTGGTTGGATATAATAAAGAAAGTAATTTCTAACCATAGATATATATTTATTTAAATCAATATAAGTTGAAAGTGTAATATTTTGTTTTCAACCCTTCAGTATTAAAAGTTGTAATTTAAGTCTCGATCAGTATTTAGTGTAATAATAAGAATATACTACTAATAATAACAATAAAAAAATAATAATTATAATAATAATAAAGTATGGAATATAATATTTTAGTATTACTAAATTCAAATTCAAATTCCATTTGAACCCAAAAAGATCATTATTTGAATTTCAGTAAATGAAAATTTGAAAAATACAAATTTCCCTCCTTATCTGAGTTTACAAAAAAATGAGTTTTCTGTTCTTCTTAATAGCTCTAAAGTATTTCAGTTACAATTCAACTTTGTGATTTATAATTCTGTTTTGTAGTTAATAATTACAAAATATATAATTTAAAATTCATTTAGTTGTTTAGCCAACAGTTAAAATTATGGATTTGCCCAACAAATATTGAAGTCAGTATCAATTCTTTGATGACCAAAATCTGCCAGAAAAGTCTGCATAAGCAAGAAGAAAAAAAGAAAAGATATTCTTCAAGAACGTAAAACTAAACGTCCTCTTCATAGTGGCTGCACATCCTCTTCTTTCCTGAGTGCTCCGTTGACAAATAGTACCATTGGTATGTCTTATAATTATATTAAACAGCTGTTGTATGACATGTTCAGATTTTTTTAATTGTTACATTTGTTTTATTTGCTTTACAAGTTTCAAACAACTATAAGTTTTACTTTGGGCAAACTCCGACACAAAAGAAGTGTGCTGAAGCAAAAAAAAATCTGGAAGCGCATTATGCAACAACGTAAAAATAAAAGTGTAGTTCATCCTGTATTGACATCTTCATCTTTTTCGAGGACTCCTCTATCAAATATTACTAACGGTATATGTTATAAATTGTAATCAAATTTCTTGATTATTACATACTTATATTATACATTTTATTAATGCTGACATATGTTTTGTTTTAACAAGTTTCGAGTCACTATGAATTGTATCCTAGGCAAATCCTGACTCAAAATTCTGCAGACGCAAGAAAGAAAAGGAAGGGCATTTTGCAGCAGTTTAAATATAATAGTTTTTTTTAATGATGGATCCATGTGTACTCCTTTAGAGAAGATTGCATTGTGAAGTATTTCCAATGGTCTGTATTATACATTTGAATAAAATTTGTGTTGTATTAAATATTAATGTTGTACCTTTTATTAATGCTTACATATTTTGTTTTGTTTTACAAGTTTCAACAACAAAAACTTGCTCAATGAATGTAAGTCAACATAGTGGTAATGTGACTCCAACTATTGGTAGTACTTTCTGTGAATCATCTACCAAAAGGAAAGGTAAGTTGTTATAATTTAAGTTTGAACTCTTTTTCTTTGATCATTATTCATATTTTGCTCATTATTGTTTATATATTATGTTTAAATTTTTAAAAGCTTCAAGTAGACAAAGTTCATCAAGGTATATACATCAAAGTCCCTTAAATTTGGATAGTTCTTCTGCTAGAACTTTTGAAAGCTCAAGTCTTTTAAATTGTGTTGGCACTACAAATACAATGCCATTTAGTGACACACACTTTTAGTGACATTTCATTTTAATGCCACTAATTTAGGTTTTTAGTGGCACTTTATGTGTGTCATATTTATTTGGCACATATTTTTATTGACATTTAGGTTTTGTGTCACTAAATTACGTTTTTTATGACATTTACATGTGCCACTATTGCTTGTCGTATGTTTTTAGTAGCGTTTACTTTATATACTACTAAATCAAAACTTAATAGTTGGACTTAAAAAAAATCAATACTTTATAACTTCAAATTTTACTACTAAAATTTCCATGCCTTAAAATTTAATCCTCAAAATTAAAAATTCCCTCCTACTTTTAGTTTTCCTCTCTCCTAAAATTTCCCTATTCTCCGATTCTACTGTTTTCCCTTTTTATAAAAATCTATCTACATATCTTATCACAAAGTTTCTTCTACTACACCAAATCTTGGTACTATTACAAAAATAAGCAAGTGCCACCAAAATTTGCTAACACGTTAGTAAATGTACATGCTCAAAAGGTAGCTAAGAGCATTCACATCTCATCCACCAAATTTCCTCCATCAAATTACTATAAAAATCACTATTTTACCCAAAAAAAAATTTTCTCCTTTTTAAAATAATAATACTTTTTCATTATATTTTCTCTCTCTTCACTCACAATCACTTCCAAAAATATTAAAATAATTTTAGGGGTCAACAGTGGCTTTTCAAATATATGGGTGAACAGTGCTTCCACCAGATATTTTCTATCTCCTCCACTCACAACCACTTACACACACCCCATATAATTTGATAGACACACTTACCTAAATTTGGTTCCCAAAATGTGAATGCACTAAGGTAGCGTTTGGTATGATGGAATGGAAGGGGGAATGGAATGGATCATTACGAGGGAATGAAAAATAGTGTGTTTGGTTGGTCAAAGTAATGGAATCACCCATTCCACAAGGCATTCCATTTCCTCAAGACCATTCTATCCACCCCCCATGTTTTTTTTTCCATTCCATCCCTTATTCACCATTCATTAACAACAACATAAGTCACCACTCACCACCAACCACCATCATCACCACCCATCACCACCCATCACCACCCACTACCAAACACCACCTTCATCACCAACCACCACCGCTACCACCACCACCCACCACCAACTCCCACCACCAACTCCGTCGCCTACCACCGCCGTCACCACCCACCACCGTCGACGCAACCAAACACCGCCACCCACTACCTTCACCTACCAACCCACCGCCGCCTCCGCCATCCAACACCACCCAATGTCACCCCCTCCACAGCCACCGTCATCCACCTACCGCCGCCTCCACCACTTTCCACCGTCACTTACCACAATTTCCTCTACCCACTACTACCGCTGCCTTGACCCACCACCGCCACTACTCACCATCGTCACCCACCCACCATCACCGCCATCCAACTCCACCCACTGCCGCCATCGCCACCTCCCACCACCACGCTTTCGCCACACACTACCACCTACCATCACCGCACCAACCACCACCCACCGCCACCGCTCACCATCGTCGCTCACCCACCATCACAGCCATCCACCTCCACCTTCCACTAGTGCAGCCACCACCCACCACCGTCGCTACTGCCACGTATCACCACCCACCATCACCGCCACTAACCACCACCGACCAATGCCACTCACTGCTGTTTTATTCATTCTTCTTTTCCTGCCTATCCAAAAACACAAAGTAATATTTTGTTTCATTCCCACATGGCAACCAAACAAGACATGGAATGGTAATGATCCTTTCCATTACCATGTCCATTCCATTACCTCGTCCATTCCATTCCCTCATCCATTCCATTACCCCATACCAAACAGACCCTAAGGGTTGGAAGCTTTGTTATCATCTATTTACCGTAGCAAAATCAGTAACAAAATTAAATTCCCCTATTATAGCTAAATTTCACAGTTGCACCATTTCACCTCCATCTCCCCTGTTAGAAACCATAACCCTATGGTCACACCTCCATCTCCAACAACAACTTATTCACGAAGCAAAGAACAGAGAACAAATCTGGTAAGTCCTCTGATGATATATATTGATTGTTGTTGATTCTAAGGTGTTTGAAATTAGGGTTTATGTTGACTCATGACATGTAATTGTTAGAAATTATGGTTTATGCTTTCTTAGAAACAAAAAAAACACGTATTGTTAACAGATTTGATTGAAAGATACATCCATTGGTTACAAACACATGATTTGTGATCTGTACCTATCGATCGAAGTTGTGGTCTGAGTTTTTTGTTTTTCTGTTGGATTTCGTGAGTTGGTTCTGTACCTATCGATCTTATTATATTGATTCATCCGAAGATTCATCAGGTGCGGATTGGATTTTGTCTATTGGATCAATTATCATGTTAACTTTTACATGAGTATCATGAAAGTGATTGAACTGTAAGAAATTCTTCGTTAATTTCATCCATTGGTTCGATTTCGTAATCTGAGTTGAAACTTGAAACTCTATGTATCGAAAACTTGTATCAATGTTAATCTCATTTATGTTTTTATTTCTAATTACAGTTTACAATGACTTGTTGTTTCTGCGTGAATTGAAATTAACGGGATATATCGTCAATTATGTATTTATATTGATAGGTTTGCATAGAGAGTTGATGAGTGCTGATCGTTTGTTGAGAGGTGATGATTGGTATAAACTTCGAAATGGTGACATATCTTGTTTAGTTATGCCTTTGAAATGTGATGGCAATTCAACACTTCGACGTAAGAAATAGGTATACGTCTATCACTTAAGGAGCATGGATATATGTTTAATGAGATAAATCTCTTGGCGAATTGTAGTCTATAAGTAGTTAAGTACAGGATAGCGCTCGTGATGCTGGCATTCAAAAGCGCAAACAACTGGCATAGTATCTTGAAACTGAAAGTTCTTGAGAAACTTGTTGATGCTTTAGACGACCCATTGCTGAGAATTAACTTAGCAAGGATTTAAAGAAGTTTATACATTTACAGTCCAACGGAGTGCTTTCAGCAGCTAAGAGGCGTGATCACCGCTGCACATACTGTAAGTTATCTTCTGAACCTAATCTGTTACATTTTTCACATAATATAATTTTTTATATAGTGAAAAACTACAGTACCAACCGATTTTCGTAATATAAGTAACATATAAAATATAAAATAGAAAGTACGTAATCACTTCACTCTGGTACCCAAAGGGTGGATCGGCACCTGTTTGTACGACAAAAATCCATGATCAGAATGTAACCCAACGTCGGCTTCCTTTACCATGTACTAATGTTGATCATGACAAAAGAAAACAAGTTGCAGGAAGTGATTGTTGGACTAGTAGCACATGTCTTCAAATTCATGTTCAAAAGAGCGGGAATCCAAGAAGCTGATCTAGCCATGACACTGGTGAAAATCTTAGAAGTATCCGAAACCATAGACCAAGACTCCAAGAATGAGAAGACATGTCGTGGAGTTGGCGATTTGGATGATGAAAGATTCGCATACAAATTTTAAGATATTTGTATGCGCGTAGGATCGTCAAATCTACAAAGATAGTGATCAAACAAGTTTGATTCAGGTGCGGAATCCCTGAATCAATCACAAAATGATAACAATACTAATAAAACACAGAAATCATCTTTAAAAGCTTCATTTCATTAATAAACACACTCAATTACACGTTATAATAAGCTTTACAATCAAAATATGACGTGAATTAAGTTTACACAAAACCCTAGGGAGAGACTCGAACAGGAGGGAAACAAAAATGACCAAAAACTAACATTCAAAATGAACTTGACCTATTTATAGGCCTGCACATTCGCCCACTTTGCTTGGTCGAATGTGCAGGTTCGCCCAAACACCATGGTCGAACCAAGCTATACATAAACAACTAATCTACCTTCGACCTCCTCTCTCTCCTTTGCACCTTTTGCTCTCCTTCGCACCTTCTGAAATCTTCATTCGCCCACTTTATCTTCCTTCGCCCATTCGTCAAAACACAAAAACATATGTTAATAGTAATCCAAAGCATTAGTCGCACAAAATGCATCTATAAACTCCCCCTCGACTATTGCTTGGATTGTTTACGTTGTTGGTCCATCATCTTGTTCATAAGCTTTATGTGCAATAACGTCTTTTGTTCTTTGGTCATCACCGGTTCAAAAACTTGTTTCGGCTTTTTCTTCATGACATTAGTAACATCTTGAATCTTCACGAACTTCCCAAGCTTCTTATCAAAATCGCATCCAACGTTTATGTCATAGGCAAAGCACAGAAATACCACACGCTGGTATTTACTTGCTTGTTCAGCATCCTTCACCTCAATGTATATTGGATTGTAATACAACATAATTATATCCTCATGTGAACAATTCACCAACCACATAGGATCAAATATGTGTATCTTCTTGATGTTCTTTTCTCCATCCTTCAACACAATCACAGCCTCTGCAATCTTCCAATCATAATACCACCAGATAAAATCTTTCGCAAAGTGTTGTGGAATCTGCAATAGCGGAATATTTTTCAACACTTTTGGTGGTTTGTACTTCAAAGTCACCTTGGGCAAATCGGTAATAGTATCAATGTCTTTCTTGTGAACAATTCGCTTCGGATACTGAGGTTCAAATAAGTTCCATCTCGTCTTACTTTCCCTCGCCATTCGATCAGCAAAATAAGCAATGTCATCGTTAGAAGATCCAGTCAATCAATGTCTACAAACATCACGAATAGCCCAGTACGGGAGAGTCTTCAGATCATGAAATCTATCAAAATAAAGTATCCCCTTCTCCCACTTAACAGCAACACACTTCAACTGTTTATAAACTTCCAACCCACCGCTCTTCCTTTAAACATCTCGTTGTGGAGTTTATAAAAGCTTCCCTGGATTTCTGCTTTCGGACGATTGGCTTCTTTCTCTTTCAGTTTCCTCAGTAACTCTTTCAAACTGTTAGATTGTTTGATATTCGGTTTATCATGCCCCATGAACACTTCTTCAACAAACTTATTACTCTTTTCTCTAGCATGTTTCTCGGCTTCTTTTAGTAACTCTTCAGTGAAAGCAGCAAATCCAGAATCTTTATCTTTCTTGAAATATTCTGGATACTCTTCACTGGTTATATCTTCAATTTCAATCTCTTCAAACGCGGGTACATCACGATCATCAGAATGATTTCCAGCTTCCTTTTCAGGTAGATTAGGAATCTGGTTATCAGCCAATAGTTCTTCCAACGTTTTCCCAACCTACTTCGCCAAACCTTCTAAAATCTCTTTTGACATTGCCGCAGAAACTTCACCATCTTCTAAATTTGGATCATTATAATCCAATTCAAGCATCCTGTCACTAGATTCAAAGATCTCAGAGAATCTACTGGTCATGTCGATCGTCCAGACTCGATCAGTGAGCATCTGGCGATACATCAATTTATCATCTTCAGACAATGACTTCAGCTTTTCATTCCAAAAGATCGTATCATCATCAACCGATCCTCCAGGAGCTTTAGAACTGGATTCACCTTCTTTTCCAGATCCACGTTTCTCATAGTTATACTTATCTGTATCATCATCATCATCATCATCATCATCATCATCATCATCATCAAATGCAAAGCTGCCTCCATCACCAGATTCACCATTCGAACCATCATCATCTCCATCATCCTTCTTCTTCTTCTTTTTAGGAGCATTTCCTGCATCTTCATCAAGATCCTCATCATCCTCCCCCTCATTATCAGACGGTTCAAAATCAACCTGCTCCTCATCTTGTTCTTTATCCTCTTCACCTTTTTTAGCTGAGGAGCTCGAGAGTACAAATCTTTTATCAGATTGTCCATGTGCTTGTTACTCTCTTTTAGCTTCTTGTTGTCTTCTTTCAAAGCTATGTATCGTCTGGTGTTTCTTTGTTCGTGTTTCAACAACTTCTTGTTTTCTTTGCGAAGTCGTTTAATTTCAGCTTCAAGTGCTTCCTGATTGTCAAGTGATGTCTCAACAACGTCTAGCATCTTCTGATCGTTGTTTTTCAATTTCTCAATCTCTGCTTGCTGCTGATTAATTATCTTCATCATATGTAGATGCAAAAGTGCGACTAAAGCTTTGGATTGTACAATACAATATGTTTTGGTGATATCGAAGGTGCGAAGGAGTGTTTCAGTTGGTGCGAAGGAAGCTTGAAAGGTGCGAAGGAAGATGATACGTACGAATGAAGATTTAGATTATTGTAGAACTTGGTTCGACCAGTTGATTTGGGCGAACCTGCACATTCGCACAATCAATTTGGGCGAATGTGCAGTCTATAAATAGACAAGTTTGATTTTTGAATGTAACTTTTGATCATTATTATTCCCTCCATTTTCAGAAACTCTCTCTAGTGTTTTGTTAAACTCGTTTATCGTTCATACCTTGATTGTATCTATATTTCAACGTGTAATCGAGTGATTTATTAATGAAAACTTTTGAAAATGATGATCTGTGTGTTTGAATCTGTTTGATTATTATTTTGTGATAGTTTTAGGGTTTCCGCACCTAAAACTAACTTGTTTGATCATTCTTTGTTTGTTATCGATCCTTACACGCACATACAAAGTGGTATCAGAGCCATTTCGGATCAAACAACCACAAATTAATAATCTCTCAGTTGATTTGGACCCAATTTTGGTCAAAAAGTTTCTGTTTTCAATGAACAAACTGATGTGATAAGATTTTGATTGATTACAACTTGATTTTGAGTTTAAATCGGATAATTCTCTTTATTAAAGTTGTTCCAAATCAATTCCGATTCAAAACCTGATTTAGATCATCAAAATCCATCAACATCTGATAAACATGATCAAAATTAACTGATTTTCAAAGAATAACCGTTTTTGAAATCTTAGGGGTCGAAAGAGAGAGTTTGGTCGAAAGTGGAAATCATTTGGGTCGAAAGAGGGATTTTCTGTACGAAGGAGGTGTTATTGTGGTCGAAAGAAGACTTTGATTGCTTATTTTGTTCATTCGTCCATTTGTTTCACCTTCGGCTGATCGAACGGTCGAAGGAGCAAGAGAGCGGTCGAAAGAAAGACTAAAGTGGTCGAAGGAGATTTTGTTGTTTTAGTTCACATTCGTTTCAGTTAAAAACGGTCGAAGGAGAAATTCATTTCTCATGTGGAACTTTCCAACAACGCCTAGACCTACTCAAGCATCACAACAGCAGACAACACAAGATCCGTGGTCCATTGCAGCTCAGAAGACTAGTCAACCATCACAGCCAATCAATTATATGGCAATGACTAGTTCGGCTCCACAACAAGTTGTCCAACCATTACAACAACCGATTGACAACTATTGGGGAGTCGCAGCAGCAGCAGTTCATTCGCAGACAACCAACGCTATATCCACTCTTATTCATGATCTATCTTCTGGAAGCGGCAATCGTCCACCAAAGCTAATGGACATGAAGGAGTACAATACTTGGAAGACGATGTTTAAGATCCATGTTGAGGGACAAGAACTTGAGGGAGCCGAGGCATGGCAAATTATTGTGAAGGGTTACGTTGCTCCTATTCTGGAGAATACTGGAGAACCGATACCTTTGGAGAATTTGGCGGATGATGAGAAGAAAAGGTTTGCGATAGAGAAGAAGGCATTCTCTCAGCTATCCCAGGCGATCAACACTGATCTATTGCATCAGTTTGGATCTTGCACAACTTCCAAACAACTATGGGATATGCTGAGAAATAGACATGATGGAAATGAAAAGACAAGGAAGCTAAGGATGGAAGAGCTTCGGAAGGAATTTGAAAACTTCAGTTACATGGGTAATGAGACCCTAAAAGAGTTGGTTCCACGGTATTGCCATTTGCTCACTGAACTGTCGAGCTATGAGATCAGCATACCAATGTCTGAATTAGTAGATAAATTTGCTGATGCTTTACCACCCTACTGGAACCAACACATCGAAGTGTTAAAGGAGAAGGATGCATACCAGTATTGGACTATTAACGAGTTCATTCAAAAGCTGGAAAACAAAGAGATGGAGGAAAAGAGAAAAGCTAAGAGAGCTCAGATTCCACAGAATCCTGATCTATATGTAAGTGGTACATCTAACTCTCTTTCTGCTTCAAGCACCACTTCTAATGTTGCTCCTCACATAGCATGTGTATCTAACGTTGTTGAACCAACAAAAGCACCCATCAACTACCTTGCTCAAACTTCAACCTACACACCATCATACACACAACAACCTTTTCAAACACCAAACTTTGTTCCACCTTTTTCACCATTACAACAAGTCGTATGCTACACATCAAGTCAACCTCAACAATAACAACAACAATATCCTCTTCATATGAATCAGATGCAGATTACTCAAGCACAATCAAGTCAAAACCCGATTGTGTTAGAGACCTCAAACCTTAACAATGTGACTGTTGAAATTGCTCAACAGCATGTTGCTCTTGTATCTACTATGGTTGCTTCTTACAACGGTTTGGTAGCGAGTCAAATTGGAAACAACAATCTCAACAATGAAGACTACGCTCAAATCGACAAAGAGGAGATGGAGTTGATGGACATTCAGTGGGCTTTTGCAAGCATTATGAGGAGAGCCACTGACTTTATTCAGAAGACTGGCAAAACTGATCTCTCAACCTCTCCCAACACCACATACGGATTCAACAAAGCGAAAGTTACATGCTTCAACTGTGGTGAGAAGGGACATTTTAAAAGAGAGTGCACACAGCCAGCATAGCAAGGTAACCGAAACCCTTTTCAATTCAACATACCAAAACAGACAAAACCAAAACCAAAATCAAGTGTCATACAACAGTCCTAACATCTCAAGCTTTCAACCAAAAAACAATTATCAGAACCGTCAACAAAACACCAACACTAGACAATCCACAACTCAAAACCAACCTTAACAAAATCCAAACCGAACTATTGTTCCTATCACTACACCTAACACACAAAACCAAAACCAAACTGACAATCAAAACCAAGCACTTGTGATCCAAAAGGATGAAGGTTTTGATTGGACTGGTATGCAATTGGGGGTGGAGGAGATCACTGCTGGGAATGTGGCATGTGTGGCACAGCAGATGAGTTTGGATGAGAATGAGGAGATTGAAGAGGAGGTTGTAATTGAAAAAGTGTCGGAGTTGAAAATTGAAGAAGTGAATGAGGATGTGATTGCTGAGAGTGAAGACAAGAAATCGGGGATGATTCTTGATTCTGTCACGGATGTTGGAGACCAATACGATTCAGCTTACTCGGATATGGAGAGCGAATCTGATTCAGAGACTAGTGTGAATTCACTAGATGATGACATTGACCAACTGCTAGCTGAAGCTGATTTCCTGATGACCCGCAAGTCATGTATGGTGGATGATGCTTGCACCAAGATTGACTACTCCAAATTCTTCGCAGGGAAGGAAGCTCACTTCGCTTTGATGGCCATGACAGAACCTCCCAAGCTGGTAAGTTCTGAAACTCAATCTCAAGCGTGTGTTAAATGTGATAAATGTGCTGATTTTGAAAAACTGACTGATGAAAACAAGCTTCTCAAGGTCCAACTTGAGAGTGCCAAAATCAACTGTCAGATTTATCAAAAAGATTTAAAAGATTTCAACAAAGTTCTTGATGGTTATAAAAAGGATGTGTCTGAACTTAAAAAGACATTGTCAATCAAACAACTTGCCATTAATAATTACATCAATGAAATGGAAAACACTAAATTGGAAATGGCAACCATCAAGTGCTTTGCGGAAAAAGTAAACAAGAAGTTAGAGAGTTACAAGCACATAGCATATGTAGTCGACCATATCATAGAAGAACCCTCCCAGTCAAATAGTGCAAACTATAAGTCGGTCCCATCTCCGGTATTGTTTGAGAATCACACTTTACATGCAATACCACCGGAGACTTTAGTCAATTCTGACTCCACATCAGAAAACGAGCCTAACACTTCCAGTGTCGGGGATCCGTATTCTGATGTGAGACCAGTACTGGGAAATAATGAGAGTGTGGTCGCTGTTGATGATTCAGATGAAGAAGATGAACCATCTGAGACGGTTGAAAGTGAAAGTGATATCCCTGATGAAAATCATATAATCACTACTGAGCCAGTCTCACCGTCTCAGATCATTCATCCAATGGCAAATGCTCATCGTAAAAATGAGGTTAAGAAAAATGAAAAGTCTGTTGTTAAGAGTTTTGAAAAGAAAGAGGTAAAGAAGGTTGAGAAAAATGTGAGAAAACCAGTAGAGAAGAAAAACGAAACTAAATCTGAGAAAAATGTGGTAAAACCGGTTGAAAAGAAAAATGAGCTTAAATCTGAGAAAACCAATGATATGAGCAACGAATTGTGTGACAAACCTGTCAAAATCTTCTATCGGATGCAAGGCTCCGATAAGATTTTATCCGATGATGAATATCCGATTAAGTTTGTCAAATATTCAAAAATAGAAAAGATCTGGCAGGAAAGTACGATTTGGTTTCCAAAATTTGAAAGAACCAATGACATTCCTCAAGAAATTTTAGACAAAATTTATTCGGATAAAGATGCTAAAGGTCAATGTCACACAATTTGTTTTGCCTGTTGATAAAGCAAACAGTTTTATTGAACCGACTTACTCAAAGGACCCAGCTCCTGAGAGTTTAAGGAAACAATGCATGGTCGATCGATATCCCATTGCTAGCTTTTCCAAGTCGCCGATCAAGGAAAACTATGAGGAATACGGTGCGTGTTGTAAGTGCGGGGAACGGGGACATTTACTTGCCGCCTGCCCGTACATACGACACAAAAGGCACGAGGTGGAGATGAGGCAATATCATGATTATCCGGTTGACAACTACGGTTATCAACAAAGACGACATTTCCCTCAGCAAGAATCTTATCATAATCAAAACAATTTTTACAACAAGAGGGAAAACCGTCCAATGACGTATGATAATCGCAACCGGATGACCACTCATAAATCTGTTAAGAAACCTATGATGAACTCAACTGCTGATAACAAAAAGGTTGCTCCTAAACCTAATGGAAAACAAGCAGTTGGACCTGTCTCTGTTAAATCAGAGAAGGTAACCAAGAAGGTTGCTTTGAAAGAAGAAGTAAAGAAACCGACTGAGAATTCAAAATCTCAGATTCGGATCTTGAAAAGATCTGAGCAATCTTGGTCATCTAAGGAATCTGAAGGAGCCTCTACTTCATAGAATGAGAAGAGTGAGAAAAAGAAAATTGTGAGTGAGAAGAAAGGGGTTGAAGTTACCCAACATGTTTGTGAATTGAAAGACTCTTTGAAACGACCTGTTCAAAGACCCAAGACCAAACAGGCTTGGGTCCCCCGAAAGATCTAACTGCTCTACTTTATATGTGCAGGGAGCTCCAGCTGGCCCTGTTAGCAGCCTATGGATTGTTGACAGTGGTGCTTCTGGTCACATGACAGGGGACCTCACGCTACTCTTTGACATCAAAAACATTAACGGAGGTTATGTGGCATTTGCTGGTAATAAAGGAGGCTACATTACGATGGAGGGTAGTGTAAGCAATGGGGTCGTAACATTTGAGCGGATTTCATACGTGAAACAGATAGACTATAATTTGCTCAGTGTTAGTCAAATTTGTGATAAACAATTTTCTGTGTATTTTGATGACAAATCCTGCTACATCTTGAAACCTGGGTTTGAGCTTCCGAAAGAGTGGGTGATGCTGAAGGCACCAAGAGTAAACAACTTGTATATTCTCGATATGTCCAAAGCAATGACCACCCATGGCCAAGTCATGTGTTTCCTCTCCAAGGCTACAGAAAAAGAATCGATTTTGTGGCACAGGAGAATGGGACACATCCATTTGCGAAAGATGAACCAGCTTGTGAAGAATGAACTTGTCACGGGAGTTAATGTGAAACACTTCCATTTGAATGACAAGTGTGTTAGTTGCAAAAAGGAAAAGCAGCACAAACAATCCCATAGACCAAAGAAAGTCAATTCCGTTGAGCTGCCACTTGAGCGTTTGCATATGGATTTATTCGGTCCAGTCAGACGTAAAAGTCATGCCGGGGAGTTGTACTGTCTTGTGGTGACTGATGATTATTCAAGATTTTCATGGGTAACATGCTTGCATCAGAAAAGCGACACTTTTGATAACCTGAAGGTTCTGTTTACACGTCTGGAAAATATATATGGTCTGAAGATCAAACGAATCCGGAGTGACAATGGGACGGAGTTCAAAAACGCTTAGATGGAGGATCTTTGTGCAAACAAAGGAATTCATCATGAATATAGTGCTCCGTATACACCACAGCAGAACGGTGTCGCAGAGAGAAAGAACAGGACTCTAATAGACACGGCGAGAACTATGCTTGCGGATTCAAATCTTCCGGTCATGTTCTGGAATGAACCTATTTACGCGGCATGTTATACTCTTAATCGTGTTTTGACAGTAAAGAAGTTTGGCAAGAATTCTTATGAGCTGTTGAACCGACGCAAGCCGAATCTGGAGTATCTAGAACCATTTGGTGCCCCGTGTACAATGCTGAATCCTTCGGAGAAGTTTGCACCAAAGGCTGAAGAAGGTTATTTTGTTGGATATGCATCCCCATTAAAACGGGTATTCAACAAAAGAACTAGAAAAGTCGAGGAGTGGGCTAACGTCGAAGTTCAAAGATACACACAAAATGTACAGGGTGGAGGACCAGATTGGATGTTTGATTACAAAGACTTCTTTGAATCATTCAATCTAGATAGCATAGTTGAAGAAGCTGTACTTCGTTTATATTATGAGGTCGAAAACGCCGTAACTTCACAGTTAGTGCGTCCGATCACGGTAAACCCCCAAACAGCTTCTAATGATACCACTGCTCCTGTGATGGAAGAAGAGGTGTTCCAAGAGGCTTCTACATCTCTTAATTCATCCGATTCAGAAGAAGAAGACGATGATGCAACAAGTGAAGCTATTCTAGACAACGCTATAGTGACACCACCAGTGAACCCATCTAATACTGATGCTTCAACATCAAATGTGGGTAATGATCTGGTTACAAGTACCTGATTATCCGGAATCTCGGATACATCGGATACACCCGCTTGAACAGGTTATTGGTGATCCTGGTAGCAGTGTGATGACAAGAGGGCAGCTGAGAAATGCTCAAGCACCAGAAAATATTGGCAACCTTGCTTTATATGCCAAAATTCAGAAATCTGGTTTTCAAAATGACTGGTCGTTTGCTTGTTATGTTTCGCAGGTCGAGCCGCGGACTTACAAGGATGCTCTTTTGGATGACGCCTGGGTGGAAGCAATGCAGGAGGAGTTATTACAATTCCAGAAACTTGGTGTATGGACGCTGACAGATTTGCCCCTGGAAGAAAGAAAATTGGAACCAAATGGGTGTTTAAGTGCAAGAAGGACGACAGAGGAGTCATAGTGCGAAACAAAGCTCGTTTGGTAGTTCAAGGTTTTCATCAGGTTGAGGGGATCGACTACAATGAAATCTTTGCACCGGTTGCACGCTTGGAAGCTATCCGAATGTTCCTAGCGTTTGCATCATGGAAGAAATTTAAGGTGTATCAGATGGATGTAAAGAGCGCTTTTCTTTACGGTGTGGTCAAAGAGGAAGTCTACGTAGGTCAACCGCCAGGCTTTGAGGACCCTATTCACCAGGATAAGGTTTATGTGTTAAACAAAGCTCTCTACGGGTTGCACCAGGCTCCGAGACAATGGTATGAGGAGCTGAGCACGTATCTTCTCTCGAAAGGATTCAAACGCGGACTGGTAGATTGCACACTGTTCACGAAACGAACAGGAGATGATTTGCTTCTTGTACAAATTTATGTTGATGATATTATCTTCGGGTCAACTAACGAACTTCTGTGCAGGGAATTTGAACAAGTTATGCAGGAAAAGTTCGAAATGAGTGCAATGGGAGAAATGCAGTTTTTCCTAGGCTTGCAGGTGGAGCAAAGACCAACGGGGATCTTTATTCACCAGACGAAATACGTTTCTGAAGTCTTGAGCCGATTCCAGATGGATGATTCGAAGCCGATGGATACCCCGATACAGCCCAATCACGGGATTGGAGTTGACCTTAAGGGGGAGCTGACTGATCCATTTACATACAGAGCAATCGTCGGATCTCTGATGTATCTCACAGCGTCAAGACCTGATATAATGTTTGCGACATGTCTTTGTGCGCGATATCAATCGAAGCCGAAACAGAGTCATCTTGCAGCTGTCAAGCGTATCCTTAGATATCTGAAGGGTTGTCCATCGAAAGGACTTTGGTACCCTCATGATGATAATTTTGACCTAATCGCTTTTAGTGATGCAGATTGGGGCGGCTGTGACAAAGACAGCAAATCCACAACGGCTGGATGTCAGTTTATGGGGAGCAGGCTCGTGACCTGGCAATGCAAGAAACAAACCGCAGTTGCACTATCCACATGTGAAGCAGAATACGTTTCAGCATCGAGCTGCTGCTCACAGGTTCTTTGGATCCAACAGCAGATGGTGGATTACGGTTTGCAATTTCTTAAAACCCCTATTTACTGTGATAATGAGGCTGCAATCTCATTAACAAAAGACTTAGTAAATCACTCAAAGGCTAAACATATCCGGATTAAATATCATTTTATCCGTGATTGTTATGCTAAAGAGTTGATCGATATGGTCAAAATCCACACTGATTACCAACGCGCAGATCTGTTTACCAAAGCTTTTGACAAATCCAGATTTGATTATCTTTTAAAAGCTAATGGTATTAAAGAAAAACAGGACTGATCACCACCTCAGTCTATCACTTTTTAGTTTAAATTTTTACTGCTTTTCAGAAAAATTTCGAAAATCCAAAAACATTGAAAAATTTCAAAATCCATAAAAATTGAAAAATTTCTTTGCTGACTGCTATATCTTCTTCCCTTAGATTAATGCCGTCAGATTTCTGTGAACAAACGATATCTGGGCAGTCGCATATTTGAAATGCTCCAGCTTATCCTTGGGAACAGCAAATTCGAAAATCTATAAAAATTAGAAAATTCTAAAATGATTTCCTGGAGTATAAAGGGAAATGATAGTACATCAGTGGGGATCTGACACATTCTAAATAATGTAATGCTATATAGGGCGTGTGTCTGAGTCTGTGCGATGTGCTGATAGGCTTCGTAGACCTATTACTGCGTGCCTGATACATACATATCAAACAATTTGTTGTGTGGATGAACTCCTCATGGG
The DNA here is from genome assembly GCA_028751855.1 of Ambrosia trifida. Lineage (NCBI taxonomy): Eukaryota > Viridiplantae > Streptophyta > Magnoliopsida > Asterales > Asteraceae > Ambrosia > Ambrosia trifida. Next base: position 28,383,295 of record CM054122.1, read on the forward strand.
CATATGGTCTTAGTACCGTAATTTCGTTTGATAGGGTATCTGTACAAAACTCGGAGGTTTAGGGTCGTTATGTTATTAGTTGTCTGGGGATAGCCTCTCTGATCTTCTGCTGTAAGTCATTATGGACCTAGATCAGACAGGGTGTCTTTATAAAAGAGCTATATGCCAAATCCTAAAAGTTACCGAATTGAGGAACTTTCCATGTTATATGATGATCAAAGATTATCTATTACATCGTATTGATCATTGATGCAAATCATGATTAATATCTGTCCTCAACCTGGTATAGTGCATATGTTACTTTGCTGCATTAATTTGCTGACCTGTATACCTTTGTGCATTATATCTTGTACAATTACAGACGATGAAAGCATAATCACGCTTTACTATGAGTCTTTGTGCATTTACTTCTTGATACGGGAGTATGTCGTGTGCGTGGGAACCACAGACAATTGTGTTTATACTATAAATATTAGTATCAGTATAAAGCACTGTACAAAAGTCTGCATGTGAGTTTATGTGGATCACAATATCAGCAATTGCCAGATCACACATTGTCTTTAATGATAATAATTTCAAAAAGATCAATGATGTGATCAGATTTCTCAAAAACTGATATGATCCCTTTACCGGAAATACCAAAAACATTTACAGTTTTTCATTTACATTTCTGCATTTTATTTTATCGTCAAAAATTACAAAACTCAAAAAGATTTTAGGTGTGTTTTAGCATAAACTTTAGAAAATCCAAAAAGATTTTTCTTTTTCATCTTATTTTTGATAACTGATGGTGGTTGATGTCAATTTTGTAAACCTTGATACACCATTTGAGCTTTGTAACTTTTAAAATGTGAAAACATGATTGTTGGATGCTTAAAAGTTGGAAAATAATTGGACCGGGACTCGTTTTTGAGATTTGGAAAATTTTCAAAAATCCCAATTCTCATTCGCCCATTCGGTTGGTCGAATGTGGGATTTCACATGTTCCTTCGTATGTTTTGTTTGGGCGAAGGAGAGTGTTCATGAAAATTATCTCATTCGAACCCTTTTGACCTCATTCGTACCCTTTCACTAGGGTCGAAGGAGACAAAAGTTTCTCCTTCGTATGACTAAAACGGGCGAAGGGGCATGCCTATATATACCCATCTACTCATTCGAACCCCATTCATATTTTTTCCAGATTTTCATCATTAACCTCACCTTATTGCTCGTTTCTTTTAAATCCTTTCATTGTGTTCGACATTCTATACTGATCATTTTGCCATCAATTTTACAGGTTATCTTCAAGGATTCAGGCTTTAATCCCTGTTTTACATTCCGAGCCCTAACTGTTCAAAACCGTTTAAATTCATCATAATAATAACAATTGATGCATAGGGTTTATTGTGTGTGTGTTTTAGGGGGAGATATACCAAAACCATGGTTTAAAACTCGTCTGATTGATCAATCAGTGTTTAAACCCTAGTTTTTAGGTGAAAACACAAACACAATACATAATTGTTTAAACTGTTAGTTTAGGAATGTTAATCGGCATTATTTGGTTATTTTCAATCAAATGGACATGTCTAGAATCATTCAATTTCAAAATTGAAATTTCAAAATTATGAACTGTTTCCTTCGACCAGATCGAATGGGCGAAGGAAGAAATCAAATGGTCGAATGAGAAATGGATGGGCGAATGAAACATTTTATCAAAAATTCATACATTCGTGCCTATTATTTCTCATTCGTACCTTTACAAAATCTCTTTCGTACCCCCGTTTGGGCGAAAGAGATAGTTTGTGACCAAAAAAAAACTTTCAATTTGAAATTTTGTCGATTTTTAACGTGTGTTTTTGTTTGTTTTGCAGATTTAACGATGTCTGAACAACAGAAGACGACGGAACAAGCAGGATCCTCATCACAGCCTGCCAAACAGTTAGACTTTGAAAACGTACATAACTGTTGTGCGTATCTCGGAGACGTAAAGAAGCATACTGAGTTCGTCGGCATCATTGATTTTCTGAAGAGAAGCAGGGTGATAGATGCCATTGCTACGCCGACAGTTATCTACCGTGATATGATTCAAGAATTCTGGTATAATGCTAAACTTGATTTCTGGAAGTGCGAATCCTGTTTGACGAGCAAAATTCAAGGACAACGAGTCATTGTTTGCGAAGAGGATCTGAGAGAAGCATTGAATTTGAATGATGAGCCGACTGATCCAAAGGAGTTTACATTTATGGATCAGCGAAAGTGCTTCCTCAGGATGAAGTACAATGGACCAATCACTGACGGTTCATTGCATAAAGGAAAACTGTGCCCATAATTCAAATATCTGGCACATGTTTTGATTCACGTATTCGGATCTGCAGCAGGAGGTTATGATTTGATGAGGAAGAGCATCAGTTCTATGATGGTTGCTTTAGTATTGAACAAACCGTTCAATGTCTCTGGCATGCTGATGTCTCATTTACTGGAGCCTGTTAACGGCACGAGGAACCTTAAGTTTCTACTTTATCCTCGTTTCCTCCAAATGATATTTGATCACAAGTATAAAGAGCTGAAAAGAGATCCTAAACACATTGTTGTTCAGGAACATATGTCCCTGAATACACTCGCTAGGATGAAAGCATATAAGGGATTGTCTGTTGAAGAACGTCCTCCAGTAAGACGTTTATTTGGACACCTAGCTAGAGTGGATTACACAGATCCGGGTGAAGGGCTTGTGAGGAACGTAAACAGTGATTCTGATCTTGATAATCCGTTACATCATGTTGATCCTGATGCTAAGCGCAAAAGACAAGTTGTGAATGTTGGCGCAAAGAGTGGGAAGACAAAGAAACAGGAGATAAGGATAGAGGTTTCTAAACCTGAGAAGAAGAAAAGCACTCAAAGAAGAAATAAGAGGATGGCGAAAAAAGGTTTACACATAGTTGATGAAGCGTCTGTTGATTCAGAAGAGACGCTAGAGGAAGAACAATGGAATTCAGATGCTGAAACGGTAGAGACAACCATGCCCAAGGCCACTGAGGCTGGTGCGTCTGCTAGCCAAAACGTTGAAGATCAAGGGAACAAAAGCCCTATTCCTGTTGATGAAGAAGAGCTGGGTTTGAATGTTGATGAGACGTTTGTTGGTTCTCCTGTGCAAGCTACTAGGAAAGAAAAGAAGAAACAGGAGAAGCCGAGCATCAAGAGAAAGAAAGAGATAGAATCATTGATAGCTGGTAAGAAACTGCCACCAGCTACAAGTTCTAAATCACCGGTTATTGCACCAGCTCAAAAGAAGCAAAAGACTGCGACAACATCAAGCACACCACAGACTGAAGAAATACCTATGGATGATGTTAATGAGGCATTGGATAATGTGCTCAAGAAGATCAGAAAAGGTAAACTGCCTGATGCTGTTGAACCACCAAAGAAGACGAAAGTTACGGTGGACAGTGACATTATGACTGCTGTGAATCAGAGACTGTCTGAGATGATGAATCTGATTAATAAACAACAAACTGAGATCGAGCAGTTAAAGTCTAATGATAAGAAGATGGTGGAGGTCGTAGTCACATCAGCAGATGATAATGAAACTTTGAAGAAGACAATCAAGAGATTGAAGAGAGAAAATAAGAAGTTGCTGAAGCATGAGCAACGAAACACCAGGAGGATTATAGTCTTGAAGGAGGAGAACAAACAGTTAAAGAAGAGTAACAAGCATATGGATTATCTGATCAAGAACTTGTACTCTCAAGCTCCTCAACTTCAAGCTGGTGAAGTAGACAAAGAAAGAGAAGAAGAGCAAGTTGATTTCGAACTATCTGATGAAGAAGAAGATGATGAACTTGATGAAGATGCAGGAAACGATACAAAGAAGAAAAAGAAGGATGATAAGGATGATGGAGGATCAGATGATGGTTCGAGCGATGGAAACGGCTCTGCGTTTGATGATAGTAGTGATGACGATGATGATGACGCTGATAAATTTACATATGAGAAGCGTGACTCAGATAAGGGTGGTGAGTCGAGCTCTAAGGCTCCTGGTGAGAATGTTGATGATGATATATTCTGGAACGAGAAATTGCAGTCATTGTCTGAAGATGATAAGAACAAGTATCGCCAGATGCTCACTGATCGAGTCTGGACGATCGACATGACTAGCAGGTTTCCAGAAATATTTGAATCGAACAATAAACTATTCGAGTTGGAGTTTGATGACCCTGATCTTGAAGATGGGGAAGTTTCTGCGGCAATTTCGAATGAAATACTTGAAGGTTTAGCAAAGCAAGTAGGCAAGACGTTGGAAGAATTACGTGCAGACAACTTTATTCCAAAGATTCCTGAGAAAGAAGCTGGAAATCATTCGGATGATCATGATGTTCATGCATTCGCGGAAGTTGAAATGGAAGACATTACGAGCAAGGAGTATCCACAATATTTCAGGACAAATCAAGATTGTGGATTCTCTTTCTCAGATGAACTGCTAAACCATGCCGAGAAACTAGCGAAAGAAAAGAGCAAAGCGTTTGAAGATGAAAGCTTTAAAGGGTATGACAAGCCACGGTTCGAGCAGTCAGAGAGTTTGAAAGAGTTTTTGAAGAAGTTGAAAGAAAAGGAAAACAATCGTCCAAAACCTGATATTCAAGGAAGCTTTTACAAACTTCATAATGGAATTTTCAAAGGTCGTGCATTGGTCTGGAAGTTTGTTAAAGAGTTGAGGTGTTTCGCAGTAAAGTGGGAGAAGGGGATCTTGTATTTCGACAAGTTTCATCACTTGAAGACCCTTCCTTATTGGGCAATCCGTGATATTTGTCGTCACCGTTTAACGGGAGCGTCAAATAGTCAGATTACTTACTTTGCTGAGAAGATGACTAGAGAAAGCCGAACCAAGTGGGACTTGTTTACACCACAATATCCAAAGCGAATTGTTCATAAGAAGGATATTGATTTGATAACTGGTATGCCCAAGGTGACGTTAAAGTACAAACCACCGCGAGTGTTGAAAAAGATTCCTTTGTTGCCTATCCCACAACACTTCGCCAAAGACTTCATCTGGTGGTATTATGATTGGAAGATTGCAGAGGCCGTGATTGTGTTGAAAGACGGAGAGTCGAACTACAAGAAAGTGCATATCTTTGATCCCATGTGGTTGATAAACTGTTCACATGAGGATATTATCATGCTGTTCTACAATCCGATCTATTCAGATGCAAAAGATGCTGAGCAAGCAGGAAAGTACCAACGTGTGGTATTTCTATGCTTTGCGTATGATATCAATGCTGGATGTGACTATGATGAGAAGTTGGGAAAGTTTGTGGAGAAGCAAAAGGTGCCTGAGCTGAAAACGAAGAAGCAAAAGCAATTTCAGGAACCGGTGATGACAAAAGAACAAAGGATTCAACGACACATCAGACTGATGAACATTAGAATGGACGAACAACGACGAACACAATCCAAGCAATAGTCGAGGGGGAGTTTGTAGATGCAAAAGTGCGACTAAAGCTTTGGATTGTACAATAATATGTTTTGGTGATATCGAAGGTGCGAAGGAGTGTTTCAGTTGGTGCGAAGGAAGCTTGAAAGGTGCGAAGGAAGATGATACGTACGAATGAAGATTTAGATTATTGTAGAACTTGGTTCGACCAGTTGATTTGGGCAAACCTGCACATTCGCACAATCAATTTGGGCGAATGTGCAGTCTATAAATAGACAAGTTTGATTTTTGAATGTAACTTTTGATCATTATTATTCCCTCCACTTTCAGAAACTCTCTCTAGTGTTTTGTTAAACTCGTTTATCGTTCATACCTTGATTGTATCTATATTTCAACGTGTAATCGAGTGATTTATTAATGAAAACTTTTGAAAATGATGATCTGTGTGTTTGAATCTGTTTGATTATTATTTTGTGATAGTTTTAGGGTTTCCGCACCTAAAACTAACTTGTTTGATCATTCTTTGTTGGTTATCGATCCTTACACGCACATACATCATATCAGCTAGCTTCCGGTTCACAGCTTTCATCACATCGCTATATACTGTGACCTGTGGAGTAGAAGCTTCAGCAACAGCAGGCAGCTTTCCTTTCTTAATCTTCTTTAACACTCTGTCCAATGCATCATTGAATTTATCAACAGGTAGATCAGTCTCTTTCTCAGTTCCTGATGATGTTTTCTGCTTCTTAGCAACTGGACTTGCTACCGGTGATTTCGAGCTAGATGTTGGTGGAAGTTTCTTTCAAGCAATCAATGATTCAATCTCTCTAGCTCTCTTTTCCATGGGCATTAATACTTTCTCCTTCTTCTTAAGCTGGGGCTTTTTCTGTTTCTCCCCCTGAATTGGCGATCCAAGAAAATCTCCTGATCCCAAGTCTAAGTCTTCATCAACTTCATCTAAACGAATAGGACTCTTGTTTCTCTGTTCTTCCAAAGACCTATTCAGACTAGCAGACTCACCAGCCGCAGTGGCCTTGGGCGTGGTGCTCTTTACAGTCTCTTCATCAGAATCCCATCTTTCTTCTTCTTGCGTCTCCTCAGAATCAACCGACGCTTCATCCACAAGATGTAATCCTTTCTTTGCCATACTTTTGTGCCTTCTTGACGCACTTTTCTTCTTTGCTGGTTCAGCTTCAGTCTGAACTTCAATCCTAATCTCTTTACCTTTACCACTCTTTGCTCCCACATTCACTACCTGACGCTTTCGTTTTGCCTCAGGGTCAACTGGATGTAACGGATTGTCTTCGTCCGATGCACTGTCAGCATGCCTCACCTTATCTTGACCAGGATCTTCATAATCAATCTTGACTAAGTGACCAAATAAATGTCTCACTGGTGGTCTTTCATTTACAGACAAACCTTTATACGCCTTCATTCTGGCAAGAGTATTAATGTTCATATGCTCCTGAACAATAATCTGCTTCGGATCTCTCTTCAATTTCTTATACTTTAGATCGAAAATCATCTGAAGGAATCTAGGATATAACAGAAACTTCCTAGTCCTTGTACCTCTCACTGGTTCCAACAAATGTTCCATAAGCATTCCTGATACATTGAACGGTTTGTTCAATATAAGTGCTACCATCAAAGAGCTTATGCTTTTCCTCATCAGATCATAACCACCAACCGCTGAACCGAAGACATGAATCATAACATGTGCTAAGTACTTGAACTAAGGACAGAGCTTTCCTTTGTGTAACGAACCATCAGTGATCGGTCCGTTATACTTCATTCTGAGAAAGCACTTCCTTTGTTCAGTCCAGCTGAGTTCTCTGGGATCTGACTTGACACCTTCAAGTTTCAACGCTTCCCTAATATCATTCTCTGACATAATAATCAGTTGTCCTTGAATCTTGCTAACCAGAGATGATTTGTTATCCCAGAAGTCCATCTTCGCATTTGTCCAGAACTCCTGTAATAGATCTCGGTAAATGATAGCGGGTGTGGCAATCGCGTCAATCACCCGGCTCCTCTTCAAAAACTCTATTATCCCAGTAAACTCCGTGTGCTTCTTCAAGTCTCCAAGATATGCACAGCAGTTGTGTGCATTCTCTGTGATACCCCGCAAATTCAGGTTCTCACTTTAACTAAACTCTAGTTACGTTCCTTGCATTATACTTAACTAGGGTTAGCTAGATAGGACACACGTTGCATTGTTGTGAGTTAATAACTGAATACATGATTAGTGAACCTCGGACGTTGGTGAATAATGAAGTATAATAATCATGAGTAAACTAATTTGGATTGATTGCGATTATGTGTCTATGTGATATTCGATGAACTTATGTGAAAACCATACGTGATTGTGTGAACCTAAACCGAATACGTTAATAAAATCATTAAAGGTAGATCATTAGGTTGATTAGGGTCTTAACGCATGGGGTTGCACTTGTTACGGTCCGAAATAACGAAAACGTCAAAGGAAAACGCGTCGGGTGACGAAACGGGCCACCCACGTGGGCCAAGGGCCTGTGAGCGGCCGCTCACAGGGCCCGAGCGGCCGCGTGAAATGGCCTGACGGGTCTAAACCGCCTCAAACCCCTATTTAAACACTCTTAAGCCCCATGCAACCTTAAAACTCAACCCTAATCGGCCCCTTACTGCCCCTTACGAATTATAAACCCCAAACAACCTGCAAAGGCTCAAGATCATCGATTGGGAAGCTCCGAAGGCGTTCGGTTGATTGTATCGAAGAGCTAGGGGTATAATCTTTAATCCTTTACGCTTTAATCTTATTTTTATGTTATAAAAATCATATAACAAGGTTCGTCCAGGTCTGAAAGCTTTTGATAATTATTAAAACTTGATGTTTTTGAAGATTAAACGAATTAAACATGATGATAGGCGATTAGTAATATCATAGGTTACTTGCTGTAGAATCTGGACAGAATCTGAATGTCGACTTGTAGGGTCTGTTTCGTGGCTTGAAAATAATTTTTTTGATCGATTCTTTGCGTGAATAGATTGTACATGGTCTTAGCTTTTTAAAATGGGCAAAATCATCTGATTTGGATGTCGTTTGATATGTTTTTGGAATTTTCTTTGATTAAAGGTCATGTCAGATTTTCGGATTAACAAACTGAGTCAACTTCAAACAATCATAACTTGAGTTTTACAAGGAATTAAGTTATCAAATTTGGACAGTAGGTTAACATTGGAATAACTTGGCTTTTCCAAGTAGATTCATCCCGTTTGGATGAACACACGATTTTTGGGATTTTTTCTACTAACCTGACCTGCTGTAGAAACTTTCTGGACATATCTGTGATGTATGATTTTTCATAATTTTTGTGTTTGGTTTTGAGATAAAACAAAAATATGGGTTATCAAATGAATCCCAGATAATATTCAGTAAAAATTTGGGAGTTTAACTCACTGATTTAGTATTTTAAATAAATTAGTTTTGGTGACGCACAATCTGTCCTAAAAACGCAGATTGTGTATTTTGTGTTTGTGTAACTAATTGGAGTCCTATGTGGTATGTGTTTGATATATATTTGAATGGGCACTTATATGATATGCATATGAAGTGTAAAACTAATGGTAACCAACATATTCACCAACGGGTCCGTAGGATTTACTTATGCATGTAGAATCACTAGGTGTCACTTACACGCTTTTGAAAATTTAAACGTCTTGGACAAACGGATGAAATCCCACCAGTCATGAAATTTTTCTTCCATACCCTCCTTCCCTGTGTCTCCGCTAAGTCCACCTCCTTTAATGAAATCCCATTGAGGATTCAGTACTTGGGCTATGCTATGTTGTCAGGTTCTGACTTCAATCTATCCCAGGGACTGTTTATGGATTTAGTGTCAAATGTGAAAGCCATAAAGTCTGGGTCAAACAATGCTTTTCTAATTTACCCAAGAATCTTAAGTGTAATCCTTCAAAAGGTTTTACCAGAAAAGGTTTTCAAAAAGGGTGAGTTTATGCAAATGAAGAGTCTAACTGATGAAACTTTTACTAGAATGTTGGGTGCAAACACCCAAGAAAAAGCATCAAAAGTGTCAAAGGTTTCAAAAACACAAACAAAGAGGACTAAGACAACAACTGTTGTCCAAACCTCTGTTGTTGAGCCCACTGCTCCTGGTGATCATGGCACTACATCCAGTGCTGTGAAACCCACACCAGCCATTTCCAAAAGGAAACGTCCATCCACAAAAACCACCACTCCACCTCACAAGAGTCTTCTGGAAGATGAGATACCAGAAGATAACTCTGTTGCAACACAAAAGCAACTAGAAACCACTGTTGTTACTTCCTCACAACAGCTGGAAATATCTCAACCTGACCAAACTCCTCATGCATCCTCCCAAAAGGATCATGTTGTAAGCCAAAGGGAACCACATCATGATACATTTGAGTCACTTGGCCAAATGTTTACAAGCCCCTCTCCCAGGGCTAATTCTCTTTTTACTCCTCCACCCTCACCATCACATGTTCAATAGACCATGCAACCTCTGTTTGAGGCTATTGACAAAACTCAGGAAAATCCCAGTTCCTCTCTTTCACCTGTTAATGAGAGTATACCTCCACAAGTGACTGGGACTGAGGAAATTCAATCAGCCATCCCACAAACAGATGAGGACGTTACACCCCTAGAGTTCAATGCAACTCTAGGTGAGTTTTCAAGTGGAGCAACCACTACTGATGTAGAGACCATTGTCTCACACCAGGACAGTGGTTACATAGCTAAAAATCCTTTGAAGGCAACAACTGATGAGGCCACTATAGTGTCCCCAAAATCAGTTGGAAGTCCCCAGAACCAAGACAAAGGGGCATTTGGTTCTCATCCTTTGGATTCACCTCCTAGGACTGAATCAGTTAAAACTACCACTGGTAGGAATTCAGATGATCCTATTAACTTAAGTGATGGATTAAAATACCAAGAATTGACGGCTAGAGTTCAAACCATTGAAACCTCTGTTGCTGACATAAAATCTGATGTCAAGCTAATATTGGAATCCTTGGCTACTCTTTCCAAGAGTCAACCATCCACATCTGATATTGCTAGTGAGCTATGGAAATCTGTTTCCCCCATCATCATAGCTCACAGAAAACTAGCAGATCAGAATCATGAAACCTACATGGCTGAGATCAGAAACATGGTAGATGCAAGGTACAAAGATACTCATGCAGACATTCAAGCCATCAAAGACCATCTGCTGAAGACCACTGGCTCTGCCCCTACCACCATTCTCAGGGATGAAGATGATGATGCATTCACATCTGATGATGCCAAAAAGGGGGAGAGTGGCAGAGATAGGTTGCCAAAGCTAGATCCCTTTGGTTGTCCACCTTCTAAAAAAGGTAAATCAAAGTCTGCCAACATACCAGGGTCTACTCAAACAGCACCACAACAGCAACAACCAACTCAAACTGCACCACAACAACAATAAACCAGCAAAGATAAAGCAGTAGACAACTCTGCAAATGAAAAAGCTGAAAAGGCTGCTGAAGACAAACAAAAGAGGGCTGACACCTTAGAAGCCAAAGCAGAGTTGTTGGTACAACTAAAAAAGGAACAACAGCAGGAAGTTGAAGATGTGGGATCCTCAAAAAGGAAGAAGATGCCTGCTAAACATGTTAGACAACCACCATCTAAACTGAAAACCATTGCTGCTAAAACCTCTGTTGATAAAGCCACTGCTGACAAAACCACTGCTGCCACCCAAACCACTGATAAAACCACAACATCTGAACCTACAATCACATCACCACCCAAATCCCAAACACCTGCTGGTTGTACTAAGGTGCCAACAGATGTTAACACAACCACTGCTTCCACACCACTATCACCAAAAATCTTGTACAAAAGGAAGAGGAAATCAACCTTTGTTGTACGGGATGAAAACATATATACATCACCACACACCACCTCAACCACACAATCAACACCTATATCAGCCATTCCACTCTCATCGTTTTCACCACACACATCACAACTCAGATCCCATAGACCACCACCAACCATTACACCATTGGCTGTTCAGTATCCCCTTGAACTTGATCTACTCAAGGGGGAAATGCAATCCTTCTATAATACTGAACAACCATCTGATAGATCCTTCCCTTCTCTTCCACATTTCCCTGTTCCCTTAAACATGGACACATATCTAAAATATAAGGCTGAACAGGCAGATGCAATCATAAAAGAGAAATGCAAAGGGAAGGATGACAGGACTGCTCAGGGCATCCATTCAGCAGAACTTAGCAAATTGAGAAGGACTGAAGATTTTGCTAAGACCCTGAGCAATTCCATGTCTGCCATGCCTCTCAGTAGTGACATGGAAAAGGAGGTTAGGGAATCCATTCTAGAACAGATCTTGGCAACCATGCCTTACAAAGCACACAAGAAAAAGTTTGCAGGCTGGACCACTCATGCACTAAGGGAAGAACTCTTAAGAATAGAAGAGTTGGCCAAGAATCCCCAAGCTACAGTCTCTGCCCCTGATTTTGGTAAAGGCAGAGATCCAGCCAGAGCCTTGAAGTTCAAGAGGATGAGACAAGAAATAGTGGCTGCTGATTATGGGGAGATGAGGTCTGTTGCAAAATGGTCTGAGCTGAGGCTGGTTGAAACATACAAGAAACTTGAAGAAAATAGGAAGAAAGATCCCAGCCTACCTAGAAAACCTGTCTACATTGATGAACCACTGATGAAGAGACCTCAACAGGCTTTTACTCTTGACAGCTTACTTGACACTTCTGATCTATCAGTTGCAGCTAGAAGACAATTCAAGAAATAGAAAGAAATGTCTAAAGAAGATCAGAAGAAGTTTGCTAACACTTTCATTAAAGAGGGCCTCTTCAATCAAGTGCATTTTTTCTCAGATCCCACAACTGACAAGCTCAGAGAACTCATTGGGAGACCTCCATCACCAAACTCATCTAGAATAAAGGTGCATCTCAGCAAATCCACTGACTCAAAAATTCTAAAATGGAAAGTCAATAAAGACAACCATGAATTGACTCTGCTCATGTCAGATGGAAAAGTTCAAAAGATAAGCATGGATGATGCATATAGCCTATGTGCAAATGATCTCCAAACACTGCTGAATCTTGAGCTTGAAAGAGATGTAGAACACCTATTTGCCTTGGACTTTGAACTTCAATTCAAAGGACAAATCAGAGAATGTCTGATGAGAAATAAAGATAAAGAATAAAGCTTAGTTTTGGCATCATCTGTTCTAGGGGGAGATTGTTGGGTCTGCTGACCTGGAGAAGAACAGATGATTGAAAAGCCAAAATATGTTATCTATTGATTCCACAAATAAACAGTCCTTACAACATATTCTTCCCAAAAGACTGCTGACCCTAACAACTGTTCCATCCAAACAACTGCTGATACAACTGCTGATACAAAGGACTGCTAGAGAACAACTGATAGAGAATAACTGCTGACCAAAGGTCTGATGAAGAAACAACTGCTAATCAAGTACTAAAGACTAAAGGTCTGTTGGAGTCAACAGCACTTTGACTTCAACAGATGTTGCAAGACCATCAGAGTTTTCCCTTAGCAGTAGTTTATCTTACTGTGTTTTGTAATGTAACAGTCGATTGTATAGGGCAGATGTTTTATGTTGTTATTCTGTTAGAGGTCACTATCTTAGGTGACGTCAGCACATGTCACCAGTGGTTTAGGTTTGTCTATAAATAGAACAGTGCTTGTACTGTTCTATGGTATCACACACAAACATTCTCTCAGACAAACAATCACTGTGTGATCAGGCTGAGGGGGAGTATTTGTACTGATTGTAATCTTTCAATAAATGAAAGCATTTGATCATTGATAACAATTATTCCCATTGTTTTGATTATAGTTTATTATTCCGCTGCACTTTCCATATATACTTATATCATTCATTTCTCATCTTATTCTAAATACATCAAAAAATCAAACTCAGATCCTAACATTTAATCATCAAGGAGAGATGTAAAGGGAAAGATGACAGGACTGCTCAGGGCATCCATTCAGCAGAGCTTAGCAAATTAAGAAGGATTGAAGATTTTTCTAAGACCCTGAGCAACTCCATGTCCACTATGCCTCTCAGTAGTGATTTGGAAAGGGTGGTTAGGGAATCGCTTCTTGAACAAATCTTGGCAACCATGCCCTGCAAAGCAAACAAGAAACAGTTTGCAGGCTGGACCACTCATGCTCTTCAAGAAGAACTAATGCGAATTGAAGAAATGGCTAAGAATCCCCCAGCAAAAGTCTCTGCCCCTAATTTTAGGAAAGGCAGAGATCCAGCCAGAGCTTTAAAGTTCAAGAGAATGGAGGAAGAAATTATGGCTGCCAAATATGGGGAGATGAAGTCAGTAGCAAGATGGGACGAGCTAAGGCTGGTTGAGACATACAAGAAGTTGGAAGAGAATAGAAAGAAAGATCCTACACTACACAGAAAACCAATTTACTCTGATGCTCCAATGATGAAGAGACCTTACCAGGCCTTTACACTTGACAGCTTGCTTGATACTTCTGACCTATCTGTTGCTGCCAGGAGACAGTTCAAGGAACATAAGGAAATGTCTAAAGAAGACCAGAAGAAGTTTGTTGATACTTTTTTAAAAGAGGGCCTCTTCAATCAAGTACACTATTTCTTTGATCCCACTACTGAAGAGCTCAGGAAACTCATTGGGAGACCTCCATCACCAAACTCATCAAAAATAAATTTGCAGCTCAACAGATCCTCTAATTCAAAAATTCAAAAATGGAAGGTCAACAAAGAGAACCATCAATTGACTCTGCCCAAATCAGATGGAGAAGCCCAAAAGTTGGGTATAGATGATGCACATGGCCTATGTGCGGATGATCTCCAAACATTGCTGAACTTAGAGCTTGAAAGAGATGCTGAAGACTTCTTCTCATTGAGTTTTGAATTACAATTCAAAGGGCAAATCAAAGAGAGTCTGATGAGGAATAAAGATCAAAATAAAGCTTAGTTTTGGCATCATCTGTTCTAGGGGAAGATTGTTGGGTCTGCTGACCTGGAGAAGAACAGATGATTGGAAAGCCAAAATATACTACACAATTGATCCTTATTAACAACAACATTTACATGTTACTTCTCCCAAAAGACTGTTGACCCTAACATCTGTTGTACCCTAACAACTGCTGGAACAACTGCTGTTACAAAGGTCTGATAGATAACTGCTAGAGAACAACTGCTAATCAAAGGTCTGATGAAGAACAACTGCTGATCAAAGTGCTGAAGACTAAAGGTCTGTTGGAGCCAACAACACTTAGGCTCCAACAGATGAGTCAAGACCATCAGAGTTTTCCTATCAACTGTTTACCTTTCAGAGTTTTCCAATGTAACAGTTATTTGTATCAAAATATGTTTTATGTTGTTATTCTGCTAGAGGTCACTGTCTTAGATGACGCCAGCCTAGGTCATCAGATGTTTAGATTGTCTATAAATAGAATAGTTCTTGTACTATTCTATTCATCACTCAAAATATTCTCTTAGACAAACAATCACAGAGCGATCAGGCTGAGGGGGAGTACTTGTACAATCGTTGTAATCATTTGATATTATGAAAGCATTCGATTGAATAACATTTATTCTCTTGTTTTGTTTTATTGTTTATAATTCCGCTGCACTTTCCATTTATAATTCACTTCTTTCATTACTCTTATTACTTAAACAATCAAAACAATCAAACTCAGATCTTAACAAATTTCAAAACAGGGGAATACTATATCATATTTTAAGATTTCTTTACTAAAAACAACAATAAGAACCCAATCGTCTGTTTTAAGAAAGAGCAGTTTACTAACATCTGTTCCTTTCACAATATCAGTAAATATTACTGACAAATGTTTTGTACTGAAAGTTATTTATCAATCAAAATATTAAAAGAACTTACCTGAATGTCGTTTTCTGATTGATGATGAAGAATTTTAATTGACCGATGAGTTCTTTCAGTCTGTATTATGTTTGTTGGTTGGATATTATAAAGAAAGTAATTTGTAGACATAGATGTCTATTTATTTAAATCAATATAAATTGAAACTGTAATATTTTGTATTCAACCCTTCAGTTTTAAAAGTTATAATTTAAGGCTCGATTATATTTAATATCTTCAAATCTAATATTAATTTCAAAATAGGGGAATACTATATCATATTTTTAAGATTTCTTTACTAAAAACAACAATAAGAACCTAATCGTCTATTTTAATATAAACCTGTTTACTAACATCTGTTCGTTTCACAATATCAGTAAATATTACTGACAGATGTTTAGTACTGAAACTTATTTATCGATCAAAATTTTAAAAAACTTACCTAAATGTCGTTTTCTGATTGTTGATGAAACATTTTAATCGACCGATGAGTTATTTTACTCTGTATTATGTTTGTTGGTTGGATATAATAAAGAAAGTAATTTCTAACCATAGATATATATTTATTTAAATCAATATAAGTTGAAAGTGTAATATTTTGTTTTCAACCCTTCAGTATTAAAAGTTGTAATTTAAGTCTCGATCAGTATTTAGTGTAATAATAAGAATATACTACTAATAATAACAATAAAAAAATAATAATTATAATAATAATAAAGTATGGAATATAATATTTTAGTATTACTAAATTCAAATTCAAATTCCATTTGAACCCAAAAAGATCATTATTTGAATTTCAGTAAATGAAAATTTGAAAAATACAAATTTCCCTCCTTATCCGAGTTTACAAAAAAATGAGTTTTCTGTTCTTCTTAATAGCTCTAAAGTATTTCAGTTACAATTCAACTTTGTGATTTATAATTCTGTTTTGTAGTTAATAATTACAAAATATATAATTTAAAATTCATTTAGTTGTTTAGCCAACAGTTAAAATTATGGATTTGCCCAACAAATATTGAAGTCAGTATCAATTCTTTGATGACCAAAATCTGCCAGAAAAGTCTGCATAAGCAAGAAGAAAAAAAGAAAAGATATTCTTCAAGAACGTAAAACTAAACGTCCTCTTCATAGTGGCTGCACATCCTCTTCTTTCCTGAGTGCTCCGTTGACAAATAGTACCATTGGTATGTCTTATAATTATATTAAACAGCTGTTGTATGACATGTTCAGATTTTTTTAATTGTTACATTTGTTTTATTTGCTTTACAAGTTTCAAACAACTATAAGTTTTACTTTGGGCAAACTCCGACACAAAAGAAGTGTGCTGAAGCAAAAAAAAATCTGGAAGCGCATTATGCAACAACGTAAAAATAAAAGTGTAGTTCATCCTGTATTGACATCTTCATCTTTTTCGAGGACTCCTCTATCAAATATTACTAACGGTATATGTTATAAATAGTAATCAAATTTGTTGATTATTACATACTTATATTATACATTTTATTAATGCTGACATATGTTTTGTTTTAACAAGTTTCGAGTCACTATGAATTGTATCCTAGGCAAATCCTGACTCAAAATTCTGCAGACGCAAGAAAGAAAAGGAAGGGCATTTTGCAGCAGTTTAAATATAATAGTTTTTTTTAATGATGGATCCATGTGTACTCCTTTAGAGAAGATTGCATTGTGAAGTATTTCCAATGGTCTGTATTATACATTTGAATAAAATTTGTGTTGTATTAAATATTAATGTTGTACCTTTTATTAATGCTTACATATTTTGTTTTGTTTTACAAGTTTCAACAACAAAAACTTGCTCAATGAATGTAAGTCAACATAGTGGTAATGTGACTCCAACTATTGGTAGTACTTTCTGTGAATCATCTACCAAAAGGAAAGGTAAGTTGTTATAATTTAAGTTTGAACTCTTTTTCTTTGATCATTATCATATTTTGCTCATTATTGTTTATATATTATGTTTAAATTTTTAAAAGCTTCAAGTAGACAAAGTTCATCAAGGTATATACATCAAAGTCCCTTAAATTTGGATAGTTCTTCTGCTAGAACTTTTGAAAGCTCAAGTCTTTTAAATTGTGTTGGCACTACAAATACAATGTCATTTAGTGACACACACTTTTAGTGACATTTCATTTTAATGCCACTAATTTAGGTTTTTAGTGGCACTTTATGTGTGTCATATTTATTTGGCACATATTTTTATTGACATTTAGGTTTTGTGTCACTAAATTACGTTTTTTATGACATTTACATGTGCCACTATTGCTTGTCGTATGTTTTTAGTAGCGTTTACTTTATATACTACTAAATCAAAACTTAATAGTTGGACTTAAAAAAAATCAATACTTTATAACTTCAAATTTTACTACTAAAATTTCCATGCCTTAAAATTTAATCCTCAAAATTAAAAATTCCCTCCTACTTTTAGTTTTCCTCTCTCCTAAAATTTCCCTATTCTCCGATTCTACTGTTTTCCCTTTTTATAAAAATCTATCTACATATCTTATCACAAAGTTTCTTCTACTACACCAAATCTTGGTACTATTACAAAAATAAGCAAGTGCCACCAAAATTTGCTAACACGTTAGTAAATGTACATGCTCAAAAGGTAGCTAAGAGCATTCACATCTCATCCACCAAATTTCCTCCATCAAATTACTATAAAAATCACTATTTTACCCAAAAAAAATTTTTCTCCTTTTTAAAATAATAATACTTTTTCATTATATTTTCTCTCTCTTCACTCACAATCACTTCCAAAAATATTAAAATAATTTTAGGGGTCAACAGTGGCTTTTCAAATATATGGGTGAACAGTGCTTCCACCAGATATTTTCTATCTCCTCCACTCACAACCACTTACACACACCCCATATAATTTGATAGACACACTTACATAAATTTGGTTCCCAAAATGTGAATGCACTAAGGTAGCGTTTGGTATGATGGAATGGAAGGGGGAATGGAATGGATCATTACGAGGGAATGAAAAATAGTGTGTTTGGTTGGTCAAAGTAATGGAATCACCCATTCCACAAGGCATTCCATTTCCTCAAGACCATTCTATCGACCCCCCATGTTTTTTTTTCCATTCCATCCCTTATTCACCATTCATTAACAACAACATAAGTCACCACTCACCACCAACCACCATCATCACCACCCATCACCACCCACTACCACCCACCACCTTCATCACCAACCACCACCGCTACCACCACCACCCACCACCAACTCCCACCACCAACTCCGTCGCCTACCACCGCCGTCACCACCCACCACCGTCGACGCAACCAAACACCGCCACCCACTACCTTCACCTACCAACCCACCGCCGCCTCCGCCATCCAACACCACCCAATGTCACCCCCTCCACAGCCACCGTCATCCACCTACCGCCGCCTCCACCACTTTCCACCGTCACTTACCACAATTTCCTCTACCCACTACTACCGCTGCCTTGACCCACCACCGCCACTACTCACCATCGTCACCCACCCACCATCACCGCCATCCAACTCCACCCACTGCCGCCATCGCCACCTCCCACCACCACGCTTTCGCCACACACTACCACCTACCATCACCGCACCAACCACCACCCACCGCCACCGCTCACCATCGTCGCTCACCCACCATCACAGCCATCCACCTCCACCTTCCACTAGTGCAGCCACCACCCACCACCGTCGCTACTGCCACATATCACCACCCACCATCACCGCCACTAACCACCACCGACCAATGCCACTCACTGCTGTTTTATTCATTCTTCTTTTCCTGCCTATCCAAAAACACAAAGTAATATTTTGTTTCATTCCCACATGGCAACCAAACAAGACATGGAATGGTAATGATCCTTTCCATTACCATGTCCATTCCATTACCTCGTCCATTCCATTCCCTCATCCATTCCATTACCCCATACCAAACAGACCCTAAGGGTTGGAAGCTTTGTTATCATCTATTTACCGTAGCAAAATCAGTAACAAAATTAAATTCCCCTATTATAGCTAAATTTCACAGTTGCACCATTTCACCTCCATCTCCCCTGTTAGAAACCATAACCCTATGGTCACACCTCCATCTCCAACAACAACTTATTCACGAAGCAAAGAACAGAGAACAAATCTGGTAAGTCCTCTGATGATATATATTGATTGTTGTTGATTCTAAGGTGTTTGAAATTAGGGTTTATGTTGACTCATGACATGTAATTGTTAGAAATTATGGTTTATGCTTTCTTAGAAACAAAAAAAACACGTATTGTTAACAGATTTGATTGAAAGATACATCCATTGGTTACAAACACATGATTTGTGATCTGTACCTATCGATCGAAGTTGTGGTCTGAGTTTTTTGTTTTTCTGTTGGATTTCGTGAGTTGGTTCTGTACCTATCGATCTTATTATATTGATTCATCCGAAGATTCATCAGGTGCGGATTGGATTTTGTCTATTGGATCAATTATCATGTTAACTTTTACATGAGTATCATGAAAGTGATTGAACTGTAAGAAATTCTTCGTTAATTTCATCCATTGGTTCGATTTCGTAATCTGAGTTGAAACTTGAAACTCTATGTATCGAAAACTTGTATCAATGTTAATCTCATTTATGTTTTTATTTCTAATTACAGTTTACAATGACTTGTTGTTTCTGCGTGAATTGAAATTAACGGGATATATCGTCAATTATGTATTTATATTGATAGGTTTGCATAGAGAGTTGATGAGTGCTGATCGTTTGTTGAGAGGTGATGATTGGTATAAACTTCGAAATGGTGACATATCTTGTTTAGTTATGCCTTTGAAATGTGATGGCAATTCAACACTTCGACGTAAGAAATAGGTATACGTCTATCACTTAAGGAGCATGGATATATGTTTAATGAGATAAATCTCTTGGCGAATTGTAGTCTATAAGTAGTTAAGTACAGGATAGCGCTCGTGATGCTGGCATTCAAAAGTGCAAACAACTGGCATAGTATCTTGAAACTGAAAGTTCTTGAGAAACTTGTTGATGCTTTAGACGACCCATTGCTGAGAATTAACTTAGCAAGGATTTAAAGAAGTTTATACATTTACAGTCCAACGGAGTGCTTTCAGCAGCTAAGAGGCGTGATCACCGCTGCACATACTGTAAGTTATCTTCTGAACCTAATCTGTTACATTTTTCACATAATATAATTTTTTTATATAGTGAAAAACTACAGTACCAACCGATTTTCGTAATATAAGTAACATATAAAATATAAAATAGAAAGTACGTAATCACTTCACTCTGGTACCCAAAGGGTGGATCGGCACCTGTTTGTACGACAAAAATCCATGATCAGAATGTAACCCAACGTCGGCTTCCTTTACCATGTACTAATGTTGATCATGACAAAAGAAAACAAGTTGCAGGAAGTGATTGTTGGACTAGTAGCACATGTCTTCAAATTCATGTTCAAAAGAGCGGGAATCCAAGAAGCTGATCTAGCCATGACACTGGTGAAAATCTTAGAAGTATCCGAAACCATAGACCAAGACTCCAAGAATGAGAAGACATGTCGTGGAGTTGGCGATTTGGATGATGAAAGATTCACATACAAATGTTAAGATATTTGTATGCGCGTAGGATCGTCAAATCTACAAAGATAGTGATCAAACAAGTTTGATTCAGGTGCGGAATCCCTGAATCAATCACAAAATGATAACAATACTAATAAAACACAGAAATCATCTTTAAAAGCTTCATTTCATTAATAAACACACTCAATTACACGTTATAATAAGCTTTACAATCAAAATATGACGTGAATTAAGTTTACACAAAACCCTAGGGAGAGACTCGAACAGGAGGGAAACAAAAATGACCAAAAACTAACATTCAAAATGAACTTGACCTATTTATAGGCCTGCACATTCGCCCACTTTGCTTGGTCGAATGTGCAGGTTCGCCCAAACACCATGGTCGAACCAAGCTATACATAAACAACTAATCTACCTTCGACCTCCTCTCTCTCCTTTGCACCTTTTGCTCTCCTTCGCACCTTCTGAAATCTTCATTCGCCCACTTTATCTTCCTTCGCCCATTCGTCAAAACACAAAAACATATGTTAATAGTAATCCAAAGCATTAGTCGCACAAAATGCATCTACAAACTCCCCCTCGACTATTGCTTGGATTGTTTACGTTGTTGGTCCCTCATCTTGTTCATAAGCTTTATGTGCAATAACGTCTTTTGTTCTTTGGTCATCACCGGTTCAAAAACTTGTTTCGGCTTTTTCTTCATGACATTAGTAACATCTTGAATCTTCACGAACTTCCCAAGCTTCTTATCAAAATCGCATCCAACGTTTATGTCATAGGCAAAGCACAGAAATACCACACGCTGGTATTTACTTGCTTGTTCAGCATCCTTCACCTCAATGTATATTGGATTGTAATACAACATAATTATATCCTCATGTGAACAATTCACCAACCACATAGGATCAAATATGTGTATCTTCTTGATGTTCTTTTCTCCATCCTTCAACACAATCACAGCCTCTGCAATCTTCCAATCATAATACCACCAGATAAAATCTTTCGCAAAGTGTTGTGGAATCTGCAATAGCGGAATATTTTTCAACACTTTTGGTGGTTTGTACTTCAAAGTCACCTTGGGCAAACCGGTAATAGTATCAATGTCTTTCTTGTGAACAATTCGCTTCGGATACTGAGGTTCAAATAAGTTCCATCTCGTCCTACTTTCCCTCGCCATTCGATCAGCAAAATAAGCAATGTCATCGTTAGAAGATCCAGTCAATCAATGTCTACAAACATCACGAATAGCCCAGTACGGGAGAGTCTTCAGATCATGAAATCTATCAAAATAAAGTATCCCCTTCTCCCACTTAACAGCAACACACTTCAACTGTTTATAAACTTCCAACCCACCGCTCTTCCTTTAAACATCTCGTTGTGGAGTTTATAAAAGCTTCCCTGGATTTCTGCTTTCGGACGATTGGCTTCTTTCTCTTTCAGTTTCCTCAGTAACTCTTTCAAACTGTTAGATTGTTTGATATTCGGTTTATCATGCCCCATGAACACTTCTTCAACAAACTTATTACTCTTTTCTCTAGCATGTTTCTCGGCTTCTTTTAGTAACTCTTCAGTGAAAGCAGCAAATCCAGAATCTTTATCTTTCTTGAAATATTCTGGATACTCTTCACTGGTTATATCTTCAATTTCAATCTCTTCAAACGCGGGTACATCACGATCATCAGAATGATTTCCAGCTTCCTTTTCAGGTAGATTAGGAATCTGGTTATCAGCCAATAGTTCTTCCAACGTTTTCCCAACCTACTTCGCCAAACCTTCTAAAATCTCTTTTGACATTGCCGCAGAAACTTCACCATCTTCTAAATTTGGATCATTATAATCCAATTCAAGCATCCTGTCACTAGATTCAAAGATCTCAGAGAATCTACTGGTCATGTCGATCGTCCAGACTCGATCAGTGAGCATCTGGCGATACATCAATTTATCATCTTCAGACAATGACTTCAGCTTTTCATTCCAAAAGATCGTATCATCATCAACCGATCCTCCAGGAGCTTTAGAACTGGATTCACCTTCTTTTCCAGATCCACGTTTCTCATAGTTATACTTATCTGTATCATCATCATCATCATCATCATCATCATCATCATCAAATGCAAAGCTGCCTCCATCACCAGATTCACCATTCGAACCATCATCATCTCCATCATCCTTCTTCTTCTTCTTTTTAGGAGCATTTCCTGCATCTTCATCAAGATCCTCATCATCCTCCCCCTCATTATCAGACGGTTCAAAATCAACCTGCTCCTCATCTTGTTCTTTATCCTCTTCACCTTTTTTAGCTGAGGAGCTCGAGAGTACAAATCTTTTATCAGATTGTCCATGTGCTTGTTACTCTCTTTTAGCTTCTTGTTGTCTTCTTTCAAAGCTATGTATCGTCTGGTGTTTCTTTGTTCGTGTTTCAACAACTTCTTGTTTTCTTTGCGAAGTCGTTTAATTTCAGCTTCAAGTGCTTCCTGATTGTCAAGTGATGTCTCAACAACGTCTAGCATCTTCTGATCGTTGTTTTTCAATTTCTCAATCTCTGCTTGCTGCTGATTAATTATCTTCATCATATGTAGATGCAAAAGTGCGACTAAAGCTTTGGATTGTACAATACAATATGTTTTGGTGATATCGAAGGTGCGAAGGAGTGTTTCAGTTGGTGCGAAGGAAGCTTGAAAGGTGCGAAGGAAGATGATACGTACGAATGAAGATTTAGATTATTGTAGAACTTGGTTCGACCAGTTGATTTGGGCGAACCTGCACATTCGCACAATCAATTTGGGCGAATGTGCAGTCTATAAATAGACAAGTTTGATTTTTGAATGTAACTTTTGATCATTATTATTCCCTCCATTTTCAGAAACTCTCTCTAGTGTTTTGTTAAACTCGTTTATCGTTCATACCTTGATTGTATCTATATTTCAACGTGTAATCGAGTGATTTATTAATGAAAACTTTTGAAAATGATGATCTGTGTGTTTGAATCTGTTTGATTATTATTTTGTGATAGTTTTAGGGTTTCCGCACCTAAAACTAACTTGTTTGATCATTCTTTGTTTGTTATCGATCCTTACACGCACATACAAAGTGGTATCAGAGCCATTTCGGATCAAACAACCACAAATTAATAATCTCTCAGTTGATTTGGACCCAATTTTGGTCAAAAAGTTTCTGTTTTCAATGAACAAACTGATGTGATAAGATTTTGATTGATTACAACTTGATTTTGAGTTTAAATCGGATAATTCTCTTTATTAAAGTTGTTCCAAATCAATTCCGATTCAAAACCTGATTTAGATCATCAAAATCCATCAACATCTGATAAACATGATCAAAATTAACTGATTTTCAAAGAATAACCGTTTTTGAAATCTTAGGGGTCGAAAGAGAGAGTTTGGTCGAAAGTGGAAATCATTTGGGTCGAAAGAGGGATTTTGTGTACGAAGGAGGTGTTATTGTGGTCGAAAGAAGACTTTGATTGCTTATTTTGTTCATTCGTCCATTTGTTTCACCTTCGGCTGATCGAACGGTCGAAGGAGCAAGAGAGCGGTCGAAAGAAAGACTAAAGTGGTCGAAGGAGATTTTGTTGTTTTAGTTCACATTCGTTTCAGTTAAAAACGGTCGAAGGAGAAATTCATTTCTCATGTGGAACTTTCCAACAACGCCTAGACCTACTCAAGCATCACAACAGCAGACAACACAAGATCCGTGGTCCATTGCAGCTCAGAAGACTAGTCAACCATCACAGCCAATCAATTATATGGCAATGACTAGTTCGGCTCCACAACAAGTTGTCCAACCATTACAACAACCGATTGACAACTATTGGGGAGTCGCAGCAGCAGCAGTTCATTCGCAGACAACCAACGCTATATCCACTCTTATTCATGATCTATCTTCTGGAAGCGGCAATCGTCCACCAAAGCTAATGGACATGAAGGAGTACAATACTTGGAAGACGAAGTTTAAGATCCATGTTGAGGGACAAGAACTTGAGGGAGCCGAGGCATGGCAAATGATTGTGAAGGGTTACGTTGCTCCTATTCTGGAGAATACTGGAGAACCGATACCTTTGGAGAATTTGGCGGATGATGAGAAGAAAAGGTTTGCGATAGAGAAGAAGGCATTCTCTCAGCTATCCCAGGCGATCAACACTGATCTATTGCATCAGTTTGGATCTTGCACAACTTCCAAACAACTATGGGATATGCTGAGAAATAGACATGATGGAAATGAAAAGACAAGGAAGCTAAGGATGGAAGAGCTTCGGAAGGAATTTGAAAACTTCAGTTACATGGGTAATGAGACCCTAAAAGAGTTGGTTCCACGGTATTGCCATTTGCTCACTGAACTGTCGAGCTATGAGATCAGCATACCAATGTCTGAATTAGTAGATAAATTTGCTGATGCTTTACCACCCTACTGGAACCAACACATCGAAGTGTTAAAGGAGAAGGATGCATACCAGTATTGGACTATTAACGAGTTCATTCAAAAGCTGGAAAACAAAGAGATGGAGGAAAAGAGAAAAGCTAAGAGAGCTCAGATTCCACAGAATCCTGATCTATATGTAAGTGGTACATCTAACTCTCTTTCTGCTTCAAGCACCACTTCTAATGTTGCTCCTCACATAGCATGTGTATCTAACGTTGTTGAACCAACAAAAGCACCCATCAACTACCTTGCTCAAACTTCAACCTACACACCATCATACACACAACAACCTTTTCAAACACCAAACTTTGTTCCACCTTTTTCACCATTACAACAAGTCGTATGCTACACATCAAGTCAACCTCAACAATAACAACAACAATATCCTCCTCATATGAATCAGATGCAGATTACTCAAGCACAATCAAGTCAAAACCCGATTGTGTTAGAGACCTCAAACCTTAACAATGTGACTGTTGAAATTGCTCAACAGCATGTTGCTCTTGTATCTACTATGGTTGCTTCTTACAACGGTTTGGTAGCGAGTCAAATTGGAAACAACAATCTCAACAATGAAGACTACGCTCAAATCGACAAAGAGGAGATGGAGTTGATGGACATTCAGTGGGCTTTTGCAAGCATTATGAGGAGAGCCACTGACTTTATTCAGAAGACTGGCAAAACTGATCTCTCAACCTCTCCCAACACCACATACGGATTCAACAAAGCGAAAGTTACATGCTTCAACTGTGGTGAGAAGGGACATTTTAAAAGAGAGTGCACACAGCCAGCATAGCAAGGTAACCGAAACCCTTTTCAATTCAACATACCAAAACAGACAAAACCAAAACCAAAATCAAGTGTCATACAACAGTCCTAACATCTCAAGCTTTCAACCAAAAAACAATTATCAGAACCGTCAACAAAACACCAACACTAGACAATCCACAACTCAAAACCAACCTTAACAAAATCCAAACCGAACTATTGTTCCTATCACTACACCTAACACACAAAACCAAAACCAAACTGACAATCAAAACCAAGCACTTGTGATCCAAAAGGATGAAGGTTTTGATTGGACTGGTATGCAATTGGGGGTGGAGGAGATCACTGCCGGGAATGTGGCATGTGTGGCACAGCAGATGAGTTTGGATGAGAATGAGGAGATTGAAGAGGAGGTTGTAATTGAAAAAGTGTCGGAGTTGAAAATTGAAGAAGTGAATGAGGATGTGATTGCTGAGAGTGAAGACAAGAAATCGGGGATGATTCTTGATTCTGTCACGGATGTTGGAGACCAATACGATTCAGCTTACTCGGATATGGAGAGCGAATCTGATTCAGAGACTAGTGTGAATTCACTAGATGATGACATTGACCAACTGCTAGCTGAAGCTGATTTCCTGATGACCCGCAAGTCATGTATGGTGGATGATGCTTGGACCAAGATTGACTACTCCAAATTCTTCGCAGGGAAGGAAGCTCACTTCGCTTTGATGGCCATGACAGAACCTCCCAAGCTGGTAAGTTCTGAAACTCAATCTCAAGCGTGTGTTAAATGTGATAAATGTGCTGATTTTGAAAAACTGACTGATGAAAACAAGCTTCTCAAGGTCCAACTTGAGAGTGCCAAAATCAACTGTCAGATTTATCAAAAAGATTTAAAAGATTTCAACAAAGTTCTTGATGGTTATAAAAAGGATGTGTCTGAACTTAAAAAGACATTGTCAATCAAACAACTTGCCATTAATAATTACATCAATGAAATGGAAAACACTAAATTGGAAATGGCAACCATCAAGTGCTTTGCGGAAAAAGTAAACAAGAAGTTAGAGAGTTACAAGCACATAGCATATGTAGTCGACCATATCATAGAAGAACCCTCCCAGTCAAATAGTGCAAACTATAAGTCGGTCCCATCTCCGGTATTGTTTGAGAATCACACTTTACATGCAATACCACCGGAGACTTTAGTCAATTCTGACTCCACATCAGAAAACGAGCCTAACACTTCCAGTGTCGGGGATCCGTATTCTGATGTGAGACCAGTACTGGGAAATAATGAGAGTGTGGTCGCTGTTGATGATTCAGATGAAGAAGATGAACCATCTGAGACGGTTGAAAGTGAAAGTGATATCCCTGATGAAAATCATATAATCACTACTGAGCCAGTCTCACCGTCTCAGATCATTCATCCAATGGCAAATGCTCATCGTAAAAATGAGGTTAAGAAAAATGAAAAGTCTGTTGTTAAGAGTTTTGAAAAGAAAGAGGTAAAGAAGGTTGAGAAAAATGTGAGAAAACCAGTAGAGAAGAAAAACGAAACTAAATCTGAGAAAAATGTGGTAAAACCGGTTGAAAAGAAAAATGAGCTTAAATCTGAGAAAACCAATGATATGAGCAACGAATTGTGTGACAAACCTGTCAAAATCTTCTATCGGATGCAAGGCTCCGATAAGATTTTATCCGATGATGAATATCCGATTAAGTTTGTCAAATATTCAAAAATAGAAAAGATCTGGCAGGAAAGTACGATTTGGTTTCCAAAATTTGAAAGAACCAATGACATTCCTCAAGAAATTTTAGACAAAATTTATTCGGATAAAGATGCTAAAGGTCAATGTCACACAATTTGTTTTGCCTGTTGATAAAGCAAACAGTTTTATTGAACCGACTTACTCAAAGAACCCAGCTCCTGAGAGTTTAAGGAAACAATGCATGGTCGATCGATATCCCATTGCTAGCTTTTCCAAGTCGCCGATCAAGGAAAACTATGAGGAATACGGTGCGTGTTGTAAGTGCGGGGAACGGGGACATTTACTTGCCGCCTGCCCGTACATACGACACAAAAGGCACGAGGTGGAGATGAGGCAATATCATGATTATCCGGTTGACAACTACGGTTATCAACAAAGACGACATTTCCCTCAGCAAGAATCTTATCATAATCAAAACAATTTTTACAACAAGAGGGAAAACCGTCCAATGACGTATGATAATCGCAACCGGATGACCACTCATAAATCTGTTAAGAAACCTATGATGAACTCAACTGCTGATAACAAAAAGGTTGCTCCTAAACCTAATGGAAAACAAGCAGTTGGACCTGTCTCTGTTAAATCAGAGAAGGTAACCAAGAAGGTTGCTTTGAAAGAAGAAGTAAAGAAACCGACTGAGAATTCAAAATCTCAGATTCGGATCTTGAAAAGATCTGAGCAATCTTGGTCATCTAAGGAATCTGAAGGAGCCTCTACTTCATAGAATGAGAAGAGTGAGAAAAAGAAAATTGTGAGTGAGAAGAAAGGGGTTGAAGTTACCCAACATGTTTGTGAATTGAAAGACTCTTTGAAACGACCTGTTCAAAGACCCAAGACCAAACAGGCTTGGGTCCCCCGAAAGATCTAACTGCTCTACTTTATATGTGCAGGGAGCTCCAGCTGGCCCTGTTAGCAGCCTATGGATTGTTGACAGTGGTGCTTCTGGTCACATGACAGGGGTCGTAATAAAGGAGGCTACATTACGATGGAGGGTAGTGTAAGCAATGGGGTCGTAACATTTGAGCGGATTTCATACGTGAAACAGATAGACTATAATTTGCTCAGTGTTAGTCAAATTTGTGATAAACAATTTTCTGTGTATTTTGATGACAAATCCTGCTACATCTTGAAACCTGGGTTTGAGCTTCCGAAAGAGTGGGTGATGCTGAAGGCACCAAGAGTAAACAACTTGTATATTCTCGATATGTCCAAAGCAATGACCACCCATGGCCAAGTCATGTGTTTCCTCTCCAAGGCTACAGAAAAAGAATCGATTTTGTGGCACAGGAGAATGGGACACATCCATTTGCGAAAGATGAACCAGCTTGTGAAGAATGAACTTGTCACGGGAGTTAATGTGAAACACTTCCATTTGAATGACAAGTGTGTTAGTTGCAAAAAGGAAAAGCAGCACAAACAATCCCATAGACCAAAGAAAGTCAATTCCGTTGAGCTGCCACTTGAGCGTTTGCATATGGATTTATTCGGTCCAGTCAGACGTAAAAGTCATGCCGGGGAGTTGTACTGTCTTGTGGTGACTAATGATTATTCAAGATTTTCATGGGTAACGTGCTTGCATCAGAAAAGCGACACTTTTGATAACCTGAAGGTTCTGTTTACACGTCTGGAAAATATATATGGTCTGAAGATCAAACGAATCCGGAGTGACAATGGGACGGAGTTCAAAAACGCTTAGATGGAGGATCTTTGTGCAAACAAAGGAATTCATCATGAATATAGTGCTCCGTATACACCACAGCAGAACGGTGTCGCAGAGAGAAAGAACAGGACTCTAATAGACACGGCGAGAACTATGCTTGCGGATTCAAATCTTCCGGTCATGTTCTGGAATGAACCTATTTACGCGGCATGTTATACTCTTAATCGTGTTTTGACAGTAAAGAAGTTTGGCAAGAATTCTTATGAGCTGTTGAACCGACGCAAGCCGAATCTGGAGTATCTAGAACCATTTGGTGCCCCGTGTACAATGCTGAATCCTTCGGAGAAGTTTGCACCAAAGGCTGAAGAAGGTTATTTTGTTGGATATGCATCCCCATTAAAACGGGTATTCAACAAAAGAACTAGAAAAGTCGAGGAGTGGGCTAACGTCGAAGTTCAAAGATACACACAAAATGTACAGGGTGGAGGACCAGATTGGATGTTTGATTACAAAGACTTCTTTGAATCATTCAATCTAGATAGCATAGTTGAAGAAGCTGTACTTCGTTTATATTATGAGGTCGAAAACGCCGTAACTTCACAGTTAGTGCGTCCGATCACGGTAAACCCCCAAACAGCTTCTAATGATACCACTGCTCCTGTGATGGAAGAAGAGGTGTTCCAAGAGGCTTCTACATCTCTTAATTCATCCGATTCAGAAGAAGAAGACGATGATGCAACAAGTGAAGCTATTCTAGACAACGCTATAGTGACACCACCAGTGAACCCATCTAATACTGATGCTTCAACATCAAATGTGGGTAATGATCTGGTTACAAGTACCTGATTATCCGGAATCTCGGATACATCGGATACACCCGCTTGAACAGGTTATTGGTGATCCTGGTAGCAGTGTGATGACAAGAGGGCAGCTGAGAAATGCTCAAGCACCAGAAAATATTGGCAACCTTGCTTTATATGCCAAAATTCAGAAATCTGGTTTTCAAAATGACTGGTCGTTTGCTTGTTATGTTTCGCAGGTCGAGCCGCGGACTTACAAGGATGCTCTTTTGGATGACGCCTGGGTGGAAGCAATGCAGGAGGAGTTATTACAATTCCAGAAACTTGGTGTATGGACCCTGACAGATTTGCCCCTGGAAGAAAGAAAATTGGAACCAAATGGGTGTTTAAGTGCAAGAAGGATGACAGAGGAGTCATAGTGCGAAACAAAGCTCGTTTGGTAGTTCAAGGTTTTCATCAGGTTGAGGGGATCGACTACAATGAAATCTTTGCACCGGTTGCACGCTTGGAAGCTATCCGAATGTTCCTAGCGTTTGCATCATGGAAGAAATTTAAGGTGTATCAGATGGATGTAAAGAGCGCTTTTCTTTACGGTGTGGTCAAAGAGGAAGTCTACGTAGGTCAACCGCCAGGCTTTGAGGACCCTATTCACCAGGATAAGGTTTATGTGTTAAACAAAGCTCTCTACGGGTTGCACCAGGCTCCGAGACAATGGTATGAGGAGCTGAGCACGTATCTTCTCTCGAAAGGATTCAAACGCGGAGTGGTAGATTGCACACTGTTCACGAAACGAACAGGAGATGATTTGCTTCTTGTACAAATTTATGTTGATGATATTATCTTCGGGTCAACTAACGAACTTCTGTGCAGGGAATTTGAACAAGTTATGCAGGAAAAGTTCGAAATGAGTGCATTAGGAGAAATGCAGTTTTTCCTAGGCTTGCAGGTGGAGCAAAGACCAACGGGGATCTTTATTCACCAGACGAAATACGTTTCTGAAGTCTTGAGCCGATTCCAGATGGATGATTCGAAGCCGATGGATACCCCGATACAGCCCAATCACGGGATTGGAGTTGACCTTAAGGGGGAGCTGACTGATCCATTTACATACAGAGCAATCGTCGGATCTCTGATGTATCTCACAGCGTCAAGACCTGATATAATGTTTGCGACATGTCTTTGTGCGCGATATCAATCGAAGCCGAAACAGAGTCATCTTGCAGCTGTCAAGCGTATCCTTAGATATCTGAAGGGTTGTCCATCGAAAGGACTTTGGTACCCTCATGATGATAATTTTGACCTAATCGCTTTTAGTGATGCAGATTGGGGCGGCTGTGACAAAGACAGCAAATCCACAACGGCTGGATGTCAGTTTATGGGGAGCAGGCTCGTGACCTGGCAATGCAAGAAACAAACCGCAGTTGCACTATCCACATGTGAAGCAGAATACGTTTCAGCATCGAGCTGCTGCTCACAGGTTCTTTGGATCCAACAGCAGATGGTGGATTACGGTTTGCAATTTCTTAAAACCCCTATTTACTGTGATAATGAGGCCGCAATCTCATTAACAAAAGACTTAGTAAATCACTCAAAGGCTAAACATATCCGGATTAAATATCATTTTATCCGTGATTGTTATGCTAAAGAGTTGATCGATATGGTCAAAATCCACACTGATTACCAACGCGCAGATCTGTTTACCAAAGCTTTTGACAAATCCAGATTTGATTATCTTTTAAAAGCTAATGGTATTAAAGAAAAACAGGACTGATCACCACCTCAGTCTATCACTTTTTAGTTTAAATTTTTACTGCTTTTCAGAAAAATTTCGAAAATCCAAAAACATTGAAAAATT
Source organism: Ambrosia trifida (assembly GCA_028751855.1). NCBI lineage: Eukaryota > Viridiplantae > Streptophyta > Magnoliopsida > Asterales > Asteraceae > Ambrosia > Ambrosia trifida. The sequence goes on from CM054122.1 coordinate 28,415,490, forward strand.
TCAAAATCCATAAAAATTGAAAAATTTCTTTGCTGACTGCTATATCTTCTTCCCTTAGATTAATGCCGTCAGATTTCTGTGAACAAACGATATCTGGGCAGTCGCATATTTGAAATGCTCCAGCTTATCCTTGGGAACAGCAAATTCGAAAATCTATAAAAATTAGAAAATTCTAAAATGATTTCCTGGAGTATAAAGGGAAATGATAGTACATCAGTGGGGATCTGACACATTCTAAATAATGTAATGCTATATAGGGCGTGTGTCTGAGTCTGTGCGATGTGCTGATAGGCTTCGTAGACCTATTACTGCGTGCCTGATACATACATATCAAACAATTTGTTGTGTGGATGAACTCCTCATGGGCATATGGTCTTAGTACCGTAATTTCGTTTGATAGGGTATCTGTACAAAACTCGGAGGTTTAGGGTCGTTATGTTATTAGTTGTCTGGGGATAGCCTCTCTGATCTTCTGCTGTAAGTCATTATGGACCTAGATCAGACAGGGTGTCTTTATAAAAGAGCTATATGCCAAATCCTAAAAGTTACCGAATTGAGGAACTTTCCATGTTATATGATGATCAAAGATTATCTATTACATCGTATTGATCATTGATGCAAATCATGATTAATATCTGTCCTCAACCTGGTATAGTGCATATGTTACTTTGCTGCATTAATTTGCTGACCTGTATACCTTTGTGCATTATATCTTGTACAATTACAGACGATGAAAGCATAATCACGCTTTACTATGAGTCTTTGTGCATTTACTTCTTGATACGGGAGTATGTCGTGTGCGTGGGAACCACAGACAATTGTGTTTATACTATAAATATTAGTATCAGTATAAAGCACTGTACAAAAGTCTGCATGTGAGTTTATGTGGATCACAATATCAGCAATTGCCAGATCACACATTGTCTTTAATGATAATAATTTCAAAAAGATCAATGATGTGATCAGATTTCTCAAAAACTGATATGATCCCTTTACCGGAAATACCAAAAACATTTACAGTTTTTCATTTACATTTCTGCATTTTATTTTATCGTCAAAAATTACAAAACTCAAAAAGATTTTAGGTGTGTTTTAGCATAAACTTTGGAAAATCCAAAAAGATTTTTCTTTTTCATCTTATTTTTGATAACTGATGGTGGTTGATGTCAATTTTGTAAACCTTGATACACCATTTGAGCTTTGTAACTTTTAAAATGTGAAAACATGATTGTTGGATGCTTAAAAGTTGGAAAATAATTGGACCGGGACTCGTTTTTGAGATTTGGAAAATTTTCAAAAATCCCAATTCTCATTCGCCCATTCGGTTGGTCGAATGTGGGATTTCACATGTTCCTTCGTATGTTTTGTTTGGGCGAAGGAGAGTGTTCATGAAAATTATCTCATTCGAACCCTTTTGACCTCATTCGTACCCTTTCACTAGGGTCGAAGGAGACAAAAGTTTCTCCTTCGTATGACTAAAACGGGCGAAGGGGCATGCCTATATATACCCATCTACTCATTCGAACCCCATTCATATTTTTTCCAGATTTTCATCATTAACCTCACCTTATTGCTCGTTTCTTTTAAATCCTTTCATTGTGTTCGACATTCTATACTGATCATTTTGCCATCAATTTTACAGGTTATCTTCAAGGATTCAGGCTTTAATCCCTGTTTTACATTCCGAGCCCTAACTGTTCAAAACCGTTTAAATTCATCATAATAATAACAATTGATGCATAGGGTTTATTGTGTGTGTGTTTTAGGGGGAGATATACCAAAACCATGGTTTAAAACTCGTCTGATTGATCAATCAGTGTTTAAACCCTAGTTTTTAGGTGAAAACACAAACACAATACATAATTGTTTAAACTGTTAGTTTAGGAATGTTAATCGGCATTATTTGGTTTGATTTCAATCAAATGGACATGTCTAGAATCATTCAATTTCAAAATTGAAATTTCAAAATTATGAACTGTTTCCTTCGACCAGATCGAATGGGCGAAGGAAGAAATCAAATGGTCGAATGAGAAATGGATGGGCGAATGAAACATTTTATCAAAAATTCATACATTCGTACCTATTATTTCTCATTCGTACCTTTACAAAATCTCTTTCGTACCCCCGTTTGGGCGAAAGAGATAGTTTGTGACCAAAAAAAAACTTTCAATTTGAAATTTTGTCGATTTTTAACGTGTGTTTTTGTTTGTTTTGCAGATTTAACGATGTCTGAACAACAGAAGACGACGGAACAAGCAGGATCCTCATCACAGCCTGCCAAACAGTTAGACTTTGAAAACGCACATAACTGTTGTGCGTATCTCGGAGACGTAAAGAAGCATAATGAGTTCGTCGGCATCATTGATTTTCTGAAGAGAAGCAGGGTGATAGATGCCATTGCTACGCCGACAGTTATCTACCGTGATATGATTCAAGAATTCTGGTATAATGCTAAACTTGATTTCTGGAAGTGCGAATCCTGTTTGACGAGCAAAATTCAAGGACAACGAGTCATTGTTTGCGAAGAGGATCTGAGAGAAGCATTGAATTTGAATGATGAGCCGACTGATCCAAAGGAGTTTACATTTATGGATCAGCGAAAGTGCTTCCTCAGGATGAAGTACAATGGACCAATCACTGACGGTTCATTGCATAAAGGAAAACTGTGCCCATAATTCAAATATCTGGCACATGTTTTGATTCACGTATTCGGATCTGCAGCAGGAGGTTATGATTTGATGAGGAAGAGCATCAGTTCTATGATGGTTGCTTTAGTATTGAACAAACCGTTCAATGTCTCTGGCATGCTGATGTCTCATTTACTGGAGCCTGTTAACGGCACGAGGAACCTTAAGTTTCTACTTTATCCTCGTTTCCTCCAAATGATATTTGATCACAAGTATAAAGAGCTGAAAAGAGATCCTAAACACATTGTTGTTCAGGAACATATGTCCCTGAATACACTCGCTAGGATGAAAGCATATAAGGGATTGTCTGTTGAAGAACGTCCTCCAGTAAGACGTTTATTTGGACACCTAGCTAGAGTGGATTACACAGATCCGGGTGAAGGGCTTGTGAGGAACGTAAACAGTGATTCTGATCTTGATAATCCGTTACATCATGTTGATCCTGATGCTAAGCGCAAAAGACAAGTTGTGAATGTTGGCGCAAAGAGTGGGAAGACAAAGAAACAGGAGATAAGGATAGAGGTTTCTAAACCTGAGAAGAAGAAAAGCACTCAAAGAAGAAATAAGAGGATGGCGAAAAAAGGTTTACACATAGTTGATGAAGCGTCTGTTGATTCAGAAGAGACGCTAGAGGAAGAACAATGGAATTCAGATGCTGAAACGGTAGAGACAACCATGCCCAAGGCCACTGAGGCTGGTGCGTCTGCTAGCCAAAACGTTGAAGATCAAGGGAACAAAAGCCCTATTCCTGTTGATGAAGAAGAGCTGGGTTTGAATGTTGATGAGACGTTTGTTGGTTCTCCTGTGCAAGCTACTAGGAAAGAAAAGAAGAAACAGGAGAAGCCGAGCATCAAGAGAAAGAAAGAGATAGAATCATTGATAGCTGGTAAGAAACTGCCACCAGCTACAAGTTCTAAATCACCGGTTATTGCACCAGCTCAAAAGAAGCAAAAGACTGCGACAACATCAAGCACACCACAGACTGAAGAAATACCTATGGATGATGTTAATGAGGCATTGGATAATGTGCTCAAGAAGATCAGAAAAGGTAAACTGCCTGATGCTGTTGAACCACCAAAGAAGACGAAAGTTACGGTGGACAGTGACATTATGACTGCTGTGAATCAGAGACTGTCTGAGATGATGAATCTGATTAATAAACAACAAACTGAGATCGAGCAGTTAAAGTCTAATGATAAGAAGATGGTGGAGGTCGTAGTCACATCAGCAGATGATAATGAAACTTTGAAGAAGACAATCAAGAGATTGAAGAGAGAAAATAAGAAGTTGCTGAAGCATGAGCAACGAAACACCAGGAGGATTATAGTCTTGAAGGAGGAGAACAAACAGTTAAAGAAGAGTAACAAGCATATGGATGATCTGATCAAGAACTTGTACTCTCAAGCTCCTCAACTTCAAGCTGGTGAAGTAGACAAAGAAAGAGAAGAAGAGCAAGTTGATTTCGAACTATCTGATGAAGAAGAAGATGATGAACTTGATGAAGATGCAGGAAACGATACAAAGAAGAAAAAGAAGGATGATAAGGATGATGGAGGATCAGATGATGGTTCGAGCGATGGAAACGGCTCTGCGTTTGATGATAGTAGTGATGACGATGATGATGACGCTGATAAATTTACATATGAGAAGCGTGACTCAGATAAGGGTGGTGAGTCGAGCTCTAAGGCTCCTGGTGAGAATGTTGATGATGATATATTCTGGAACGAGAAATTGCAGTCATTGTCTGAAGATGATAAGAACAAGTATCGCCAGATGCTCACTGATCGAGTCTGGACGATCGACATGACTAGCAGGTTTCCAGAAATATTTGAATCGAACAATAAACTATTCGAGTTGGAGTTTGATGACCCTGATCTTGAAGATGGGGAAGTTTCTGCGGCAATTTCGAATGAAATACTTGAAGGTTTAGCAAAGCAAGTAGGCAAGACGTTGGAAGAATTACGTGCAGACAACTTTATTCCAAAGATTCCTGAGAAAGAAGCTGGAAATCATTCGGATGATCATGATGTTCATGCATTCGCGGAAGTTGAAATGGAAGACATTACGAGCAAGGAGTATCCACAATATTTCAGGACAAATCAAGATTGTGGATTCTCTTTCTCAGATGAACTGCTAAACCATGCCGAGAAACTAGCGAAAGAAAAGAGCAAAGCGTTTGAAGATGAAAGCTTTAAAGGGCATGACAAGCCACGGTTCGAGCAGTCAGAGAGTTTGAAAGAGTTTTTGAAGAAGTTGAAAGAAAAGGAAAACAATCGTCCAAAACCTGATATTCAAGGAAGCTTTTACAAACTTCATAATGGAATTTTCAAAGGTCGTGCATTGGTCTGGAAGTTTGTTAAAGAGTTGAGGTGTTTCGCAGTAAAGTGGGAGAAGGGGATCTTGTATTTCGACAAGTTTCATCACTTGAAGACCCTTCCTTATTGGGCAATCCGTGATATTTGTCGTCACCGTTTAACGGGAGCGTCAAATAGTCAGATTACTTACTTTGCTGAGAAGATGACTAGAGAAAGCCGAACCAAGTGGGACTTGTTTACACCACAATATCCAAAGCGAATTGTTCATAAGAAGGATATTGATTTGATAACTGGTATGCCCAAGGTGACGTTAAAGTACAAACCACCGCGAGTGTTGAAAAAGATTCCTTTGTTGCCTATCCCACAACACTTCGCCAAAGACTTCATCTGGTGGTATTATGATTGGAAGATTGCAGAGGCCGTGATTGTGTTGAAAGACGGAGAGTCGAACTACAAGAAAGTGCATATCTTTGATCCCATGTGGTTGATAAACTGTTCACATGAGGATATTATCATGCTGTTCTACAATCCGATCTATTCAGATGCAAAAGATGCTGAGCAAGCAGGAAAGTACCAACGTGTGGTATTTCTATGCTTTGCGTATGATATCAATGCTGGATGTGACTATGATGAGAAGTTGGGAAAGTTTGTGGAGAAGCAAAAGGTGCCTGAGCTGAAAACGAAGAAGCAAAAGCAATTTCAGGAACCGGTGATGACAAAAGAACAAAGGATTCAACGACACATCAGACTGATGAACATTAGAATGGACGAACAACGACGAACACAATCCAAGCAATAGTCGAGGGGGAGTTTGTAGATGCAAAAGTGCGACTAAAGCTTTGGATTGTACAATAATATGTTTTGGTGATATCGAAGGTGCGAAGGAGTGTTTCAGTTGGTGCGAAGGAAGCTTGAAAGGTGCGAAGGAAGATGATACGTACGAATGAAGATTTAGATTATTGTAGAACTTGGTTCGACCAGTTGATTTGGGCAAACCTGCACATTCGCACAATCAATTTGGGCGAATGTGCAGTCTATAAATAGACAAGTTTGATTTTTGAATGTAACTTTTGATCATTATTATTCCCTCCACTTTCAGAAACTCTCTCTAGTGTTTTGTTAAACTCGTTTATCGTTCATACCTTGATTGTATCTATATTTCAACGTGTAATCGAGTGATTTATTAATGAAAACTTTTGAAAATGATGATCTGTGTGTTTGAATCTGTTTGATTATTATTTTGTGATAGTTTTAGGGTTTCCGCACCTAAAACTAACTTGTTTGATCATTCTTTGTTGGTTATCGATCCTTACACGCACATACATCATATCAGCTAGCTTCCGGTTCACAGCTTTCATCACATCGCTATATACTGTGACCTGTGGAGTAGAAGCTTCAGCAACAGCAGGCAGCTTTCCTTTCTTAATCTTCTTTAACACTCTGTCCAATGCATCATTGAATTTATCAACAGGTAGATCAGTCTCTTTCTCAGTTCCTGATGATGTTTTCTGCTTCTTAGCAACTGGACTTGCTACCGGTGATTTCGAGCTAGATGTTGGTGGAAGTTTCTTTCAAGCAATCAATGATTCAATCTCTCTAGCTCTCTTTTCCATGGGCATTAATACTTTCTCCTTCTTCTTAAGCTGGGGCTTTTTCTGTTTCTCCCCCTGAATTGGCGATCCAAGAAAATCTCCTGATCCCAAGTCTAAGTCTTCATCAACTTCATCTAAACGAATAGGACTCTTGTTTCTCTGTTCTTCCAAAGACCTATTCAGACTAGCAGACTCACCAGCCGCAGTGGCCTTGGGCGTGGTGCTCTTTACAGTCTCTTCATCAGAATCCCATCTTTCTTCTTCTTGCGTCTCCTCAGAATCAACCGACGCTTCATCCACAAGATGTAATCCTTTCTTTGCCATACTTTTGTGCCTTCTTGACGCACTTTTCTTCTTTGCTGGTTCAGCTTCAGTCTGAACTTCAATCCTAATCTCTTTACCTTTACCACTCTTTGCTCCCACATTCACTACCTGACGCTTTCGTTTTGCCTCAGGGTCAACTGGATGTAACGGATTGTCTTCGTCCGATGCACTGTCAGCATGCCTCACCTTATCTTGACCAGGATCTTCATAATCAATCTTGACTAAGTGACCAAATAAATGTCTCACTGGTGGTCTTTCATTTACAGACAAACCTTTATACGCCTTCATTCTGGCAAGAGTATTAATGTTCATATGCTCCTGAACAATAATCTGCTTCGGATCTCTCTTCAATTTCTTATACTTTAGATCGAAAATCATCTGAAGGAATCTAGGATATAACAGAAACTTCCTAGTCCTTGTACCTCTCACTGGTTCCAACAAATGTTCCATAAGCATTCCTGATACATTGAACGGTTTGTTCAATATAAGTGCTACCATCAAAGAGCTTATGCTTTTCCTCATCAGATCATAACCACCAACCGCTGAACCGAAGACATGAATCATAACATGTGCTAAGTACTTGAACTAAGGACAGAGCTTTCCTTTGTGTAACGAACCATCAGTGATCGGTCCGTTATACTTCATTCTGAGAAAGCACTTCCTTTGTTCAGTCCAGCTGAGTTCTCTGGGATCTGACTTGACACCTTCAAGTTTCAACGCTTCCCTAATATCATTCTCTGACATAATAATCAGTTGTCCTTGAATCTTGCTAACCAGAGATGATTTGTTATCCCAGAAGTCCATCTTCGCATTTGTCCAGAACTCCTGTAATAGATCTCGGTAAATGATAGCGGGTGTGGCAATCGCGTCAATCACCCGGCTCCTCTTCAAAAACTCTATTATCCCAGTAAACTCCGTGTGCTTCTTCAAGTCTCCAAGATATGCACAGCAGTTGTGTGCATTCTCTGTGATACCCCGCAAATTCAGGTTCTCACTTTAACTAAACTCTAGTTACGTTCCTTGCATTATACTTAACTAGGGTTAGCTAGATAGGACACACGTTGCATTGTTGTGAGTTAATAACTGAATACATGATTAGTGAACCTCGGACGTTGGTGAATAATGAAGTATAATAATCATGAGTAAACTAATTTGGATTGATTGCGATTATGTGTCTATGTGATATTCGATGAACTTATGTGAAAACCATACGTGATTGTGTGAACCTAAACCGAATACGTTAATAAAATCATTAAAGGTAGATCATTAGGTTGATTAGGGTCTTAACGCATGGGGTTGCACTTGTTACGGTACGAAATAACGAAAACGTCAAAGGAAAACGCGTCGGGTGACGAAACGGGCCACCCACGTGGGCCAAGGGCCTGTGAGCGGCCGCTCACAGGGCCCGAGCGGCCGCGTGAAATGGCCTGACGGGTCTAAACCGCCTCAAACCCCTATTTAAACACTCTTAAGCCCCATGCAACCTTAAAACTCAACCCTAATCGGCCCCTTACTGCCCCTTACGAATTATAAACCCCAAACAACCTGCAAAGGCTCAAGATCATCGATTGGGAAGCTCCGAAGGCGTTCGGTTGATTGTATCGAAGAGCTAGGGGTATAATCTTTAATCCTTTACGCTTTAATCTTATTTTTATGTTATAAAAATCATATAACAAGGTTTGTCCAGGTCTGAAAGCTTTTGATAATTATTAAAACTTGATGTTTTTGAAGATTAAACAAATTAAACATGATGATAGGCGATTAGTAATATCATAGGTTACTTGCTGTAGAATCTGGACAGAATCTGAATGTCGACTTGTAGGGTCTGTTTCGTGGCTTGAAAATAATTTTTTTGATCGATTCTTTGCGTGAATAGATTGTACATGGTCTTAGCTTTTTAAAATGGGCAAAATCATCTGATTTGGATGTCGTTTGATATGTTTTTGGAATTTTCTTTGATTAAAGGTCATGTCAGATTTTTGGATTAACAAACTGAGTCAACTTCAAACAATCATAACTTGAGTTTTACAAGGAATTAAGTTATCAAATTTGGACAGTAGGTTAACATTGGAATAACTTGGCTTTTCCAAGTGGATTCATCCTGTTTGGATGAACACACGATTTTTGGGATTTTTTCTACTAACCTGACCTGCTGTAGAAACTTTCTGGACATATCTGTGATGTATGATTTTTCATAATTTTTGTGTTTGGTTTTGAGATAAAACAAAAATATGGGTTATCAAATGAATCCCAGATAATATTCAGTAAAAATTTGGGAGTTTAACTCACTGATTTAGTATTTTAAATAAATTAGTTTTGGTGACGCACAATCTGTCCTAAAAACGCAGATTGTGTATTTTGTGTTTGTGTAACTAATTGGAGTCCTATGTGGTATGTGTTTGATATATATTTGAATGGGCACTTATATGATATGCATATGAAGTGTAAAACTAATGGTAACCAACATATTCACCAACGGGTCCGTAGGATTTACTTATGCATGTAGAATCACTAGGTGTCACTTACACGCTTTTGAAAATTTAAACGTCTTGGACAAACGGATTATATGGTGTAATGGTATTACACATATACTCACTTAGTGACACATGTACTAGGGAGTCGGTAGCACACCCTACTTTGGAGTTGGATTTATTTGCTTGCATTCTAAGGTGAGTTTCACTACTCTTTTTCTCAAAAGCATGCGTCTCAGGTATGAGACAACTTACTCAACGTTTTTCTAGTCCGGTTTGGGACTACTTACATATCCCTGGTTGGGATTCTATGGATCCTTATGTGGGTCGTTTACTTTGATGGATCCTTGTGTGGGTCGTTTACTTTGCTAGTTCGCAAACTGTGTCCTTGATGAACTAAACCAACTCTATCATTTGTAAGTCCTCACGTACCGAATGAGTTGCCGGGTTATGGCAAGCGGGTTATTAGTTGATAGCGATATTAGGTCTTACAAACCTCACACCGGCTCGGGGAGCGCGGGCGTGAACTATAACTTAACGAAACTTTATCATTGTGGATAGACAATGATGTCAGGCATGCGGCTCACATTTGTGGCTACACGTACATAGCAGTTCGGTATATTCGGTGTTAGTTATCATGAATGGGTTAGCTACCCTTGACATGCTACGAACTAGTGTTTACACGGTTCTTGGAACCAACTCAATTACTTGTTTACGTGGTTTTGGAAACCAGCGCATTTACACACTCATCTACTTTACTTAGTGAACTCACCAACATTGTTTGTTGACCCACGATTTACATGCTTTTGCAGGTAGTTAGCTTCCGGTGCCAGGATTAGAAAGCACTGCACACTTCACTGCATTTGGGGTCTTGGGCATACACCTAAATTACATATTATGTTTTTACATTTTCTTTCATATGGTTTTAATTTGGGCGCGTTGTTTTGCGCATGGTTTTTAAAGGGTTAAATTTGGTTTACGCTTCCGTAGCTTAACTAAACTTGGTTTTGAAAACGTACTAAATGGTTTGGGCATTTAGAGTTCGTTCATATGACTCATGGCTATTGGATCCTGGTATGTCATGCGCCTCGCGGTATGAACCCCGTAGTGGAAATTTGAGGGTGTGACAGATTGGTATCAGAGCCATTGGTTATAGTGAACAAGGACTACATGTTGAGTCTAGTCTATAATCATCATAGCATAAGTACACTCACAACTTAAGTGCACAACTAGCTTTTAGTTACACATACCTACAACATATGATTTCAGGAGGTTTGTTATCTTCTAGTTCTAGATCTAATTCTGAACACGTCAATGGTGGGACCCAGGGTTACACTAGGTGATGCATTACTGGGAGTAGTATCCTAACAAACCTCATGGATGAGGAAACAACAAAAGTACAAGGGAGGGAGCCCTTGCGAGCGTTGTGGCGCACGTACACAGGTTGCTGCACGATGCGCATGACGTGGTACCATTTAACCAAATCAAATTGAAGAAATTCAAATACTGAGACTTATTCTTTTCACTAAGCAAGGAGACAATTAGTTTCTGTTCCTTGTTACTTGATCTTTCTTACCTTCATTCGAAACTCAGACGGGACTGGGTTACACATATAGAATTCATTTCTTACTCTAGTACCTTACGCGTAGTGCGAGCGGGCGAACGTATGACTGCATATCCTGGTGTCTCAAGAGCATATGGTAGGTTCATGGGAACACATTAGATCGGGGCTTGTTACACACACTCTTGGGGAGTTATGTAAAGTCTGCGACGTAGTGCAACATCACAAGGGGAGATGAAACCTACTAATGGCTGATAGCCATGATTGGAGGAACGAGTGGTACAGCTTACCACTAAACTGGCATACATAGGAGTAGAGGAGGAGACTGTACGTGATGTGAACCATATAACACTGACACTAAGAAAGAGGAGGAAGAAGGGATGGAAGGGGAACCTGAGCAGGACGAGCATATGGAAAGTGATGATGAAGGCTCTACTATGTAGACAGAGCGTGGCGACGATTGGCTCTTACCTTTTTCTTACCTGTATTTTCTTTTCTTTTCCCATGTTAACTTAGATAAGACTGAGTTTTTATGATCAACGATAGGGTGGTTGAAGCCCTCGCCTCTTTCCAACCTATTAAAGATCTATTTTTCTAAATCACTCTTTTCCCCTGACTTGCACATTTGAACTTTCTTATACCTTGAACGCACATGCCACAATAACAACCTGCCATCATATTTTCAAGCCTTTTTATTGTTCGTAAACCTCTATAACTCCAACAGAACTGAAAGAGACCGTCTGATTGCTTCGATAGTATAAGTCATTTCCATGTGCATTTGCCCCAGGCAGGATGGGGTAATGTATGCTACATGCACACTCGATGAGTTACAGATACTTGGATGGAGAACGTAGCACCCTATGATGAAATCTAAAAATTTGACGGATGGGTCTGAGATCGACGCCTACAATACCAAGCTATAGGAGTTGGATACTTTGTGCTCGAATCTAATTAACCAACTTTGCCAGCAGATCGAATTTCAGACCAAAAGGGTGCGTCCCTTAGATTCGTGGCTTGGCCACTGCAGCTCACCTGCCTAGAATCTAACAAATCGTTCATTCAGGCTCGTAAACATACGGATTAGGCTGTTGAGCATGGTACTTTTCCAAAGCATGGAGCTTCATCTTCTACTTTTGGTGATAGCAAGAGAACGTGGAATAGTGTGAGGTACAAGTCCTTCAACAAACAATACCCACAACGGTAACAACAACAATGGGGCTCGTGGAATAGCAATTGTGATTGGCTCTGGGGAAGCTAGGACTGATAACAATGTCGTGACGGGTACGACACTCTTGCTTCTATTTTATATGATACTGGTGCAGACTATAGTTTTGTGTCATCAAAACTTAGCAAACAACTAGGGATGGTTCCTACTCTTCTTGATACCCCGTACACCATAGAGTTAGCTGATGGAAAGCCTGTGGAGGTAACCCATATTCATCGTGACTGTAAGCTCGAGTTGGATGGGCAATCGTTTGCCATCAACATTCTACCTATCACCCTTGGAAGCTTTGATCTCGTGGTTGGCATGGACTGGTTGTCCAAGCAACACCCTGAAATTCTCTGTCAGGAGAAGATTGTTTGTATTCCCCCTCCCAAGTGGAGAACTTTTATCTATACAGGGTGATCGTGGTGGTGCCATGGTGGGCATCATCTCCTATCTAAAGGCCCAGAAGTGTATTCGTAAGGGCTGTTCAGCCATTTTGGCTAACATATCAGATACTCAAGCTGAAACTGAAATCAAGATTGAGGACATCCCAGTTGTCCGAGATTTCCCAGATGTCTTCCCAGAGGAATTACTTGGACTTCCACCCGTTCGTCAAGTGGAGTTCCAGATTGATCTTGCGCCGGGAGCAGCTCCAATTGAACGCGCACCATACCGCCTAGCACCAAGTGAACTTCAAGACTATTTACCCAACTCCAAGAGCTATTGGGTAGGGCTTCCATTAGACCTAGTTCTTCGCCATGGGGAGCTCGAGTTCTGGTTGTTAAGAAGAAAGATGGGAGTTTCCGCATGTGTATTGATTATCGAGAGTTGAACAAAGTGACGATTAAGAACCGCTACGCTTTGCCTCGTAATGATGACTTGTTCGACCAACTACAAGGGTCGAGTTTCTATTCTATGATTGACTTGAGGTCAGGATACCATCAGCTGAGAGTCGAAGAGGAGGATGTGGCGAAGACAGCCTTTCGAACTCGTTATGGACATTATGAGTTTTTGGTGATGCCATTTGGATGCACCGGCTGTGTTCATTGTTCCGATGAACCATGTGTGCAAGCCCTATTTGGACAAATTCGTCATAGTGTTCATAGATGACGTACTGATTTATTCCAAGAGCAGGGAAGAGCGCGAGCAACACCTGCAACTGATCTTGGAACTATTGAGAAAGGAGCAGTTGTATGCAAGATTCTCTAAATGTGACTTTTGGATTCGCGAAGTCCAATTTCTTGGACATGTGGTCAATGTGGCAGGAATACATGTTGACCCCGCCAAGATTGACGCTATTAAAAAGTGGGAGGCTCCTAGGACCCCTACTGAGGTGCGCCAATTTATTGGTCTCGCGGGATACTATCGTAGGTTCATTGAGGGATTCTCTAAGATCTTTCAACCTCTCACCGCCCTAACGCAGAAAGGCATTACCTATAAGTGGGGAGATGCCCAAGAATCTGGTCTAAACTTTGCAGTGCACCGATACTATCGCTACCTGAGGGAACAGAGGACTTTGTGGTGTACTGTGATGCATCTATCCAAGGGTTAGGATGTGTGCTAATGCAGCGTGATAAGGTGATCGCGTGTGCTTCACGTCAATTGAAGGTTCATGAGAAGAATTACACCACCCATGACTCGGAATTGGGAGCAGTGGCCTTTGCTCTAAAGATCTGGAGGCATTACCTCTATAGGACAAAGTGTACGATCTACACTGACCACAAGAGCCTCCAACACATATTCGATCAGAAGGAGCTGAACATGCGACAACGTCGATGGGTCGAGCTTCTGAATGATTATGACCGTGCCATCAAATTTCACCCAGCGAAAGCTAATGTAGTAGCTGATGCCCTCAACCGTAAGGAAACAAAACCTAAACTGGTGTGAGCTTTACAACCCACTATACATTCTAATCTTCCTGATAAGGTATGTGAAGCCCAGGGCGAGACTTGAAAGAAGAAAACATCGGGCTTGAAACTTCACATGGTGCTGATAAGCACTTGGAACGGAAGACGGATGGTCTTCAATACTTCATGAATCGAGTCTGGATACCATGTTGTGGGATATCAGACAACTGGTGCTCGATGAAGCTCACACATCTCGATATTCGGTACATCCTGGTTCGGACAAGATGTACCAAGATCTTAAAACTCCTTACCGGTGGCCAAACATGAAAGCTGAGATAGTCACGTATGTTAGTAAGTGCTTGACTTGTGCGAAGGTTAAGATTGAATATCAGAAACCTTCAGGCCTACTCCAGCAACCAGAAATCCCTATGGATTTCATCACAAAGCTCCCTAGAATGCCAACTGGCCATACCATGATTTGGGTTTTCGTGGATCGGCTAACCAAATCGGCACACTTTCTGGCAATAAAGGAAACGGACTCGCTGGAGAAACTAGCAAATCTGTACGTCTAGGAGGTAGTCTCTAGGCATGGGGTGCCTACTTCTATTATATCTGATCGCGATGCGCGATTCACTTCTCATTTTTGGACTACTCTCCAAAATGCTTTGGGGACTCGCTTAGATATGAGCACAGCCTATCACCCACAGACGGATGGACAGAGTGAACGTAGCATCCAAACATCGAAATATCTGCTACGAACGTGCGTGGTGGATTCTGGCAATAGTTGGGATAAGCACTTGCCTTTAATTGAATTCTCGTATAACAACAGCAATCACACTTCGAAACAGTGTGCGCCTTTTGAGGCACTTCATGGACGCATGTGTAGGTCTCCCATCTGCTGGACTGGGTTGGGGATAGCCAACTAACAGGTTCCAAACTCGTGCACGAAACTTTTGAGAAGACAGTGCAAATAAGATACCGAATGGCTGCTGCTCGTGATCGACAGAAAAGCTACGCTGATAAGCGTAGGAAACCTTTGGAGTTCCAGGTTGGGGACAAGATTCTATTGAAGGTGCCACCTTGGAAGGGGTGATACGCTTTGTAAAACGGGGAAAGTTGAACCCACGATACGTTGGACCATTCGAGATTGTCAAAAGGATTGGTCCGGTAGCTTACAGGTTAAACCTGCCTAATGAACTTAATGGGGTACACGATGTACTCCACGTATCAAATATAAAGAAATGCCTGTTGGATACAACACTGATGGTGCCACTGGAGGAGATCCAGGTGGACGGACGGCTACGGTTCATGGATGAACTAGTGGAGATTCTTGAGCGGCGCGTCAAGAAACTCAAACAAAACACTATACCTATTGTTAAGGTACAATGGAATTCCCACCTCTTTACTAAACCTGAACTTGTGCATAGATCAAACACTAAACATAAAGCAGCTCGCTCAAAGTGAATTTTGGGGCGAAATTCCTTTCAACTTGGGGATGATGTGACATCCGGGAACCAAGCGCACACTTTTCTAGCTGGCTTTATTGTTTACTTGCTGAATTTCGGGACAAAATTCTTTTCAACTTGGGGATGATGTGATACCCCACAAATTCAGGTTCTCACTTTAACTAAACTATAGTTACGTTCCTTGCATTATACTTAACTAGGGTTAGCTAGATAGGACACACGTTGCATTGTTGTGAGTTAATAACTGAATACATGATTAGTGAACCTCGGACGTTGGTGAATAATGAAGTATAATAATAATGAGTAAACTAATTTGGATTGATTGCGATTACGTGTCTATGTGATATTCGATGAACTTATGTGAAAACCATACGTGATTGTGCGAACCTAAACCGAATACGTTAATAAAATCATTAAAGGTGGATCATTGGGTTGATTAGGGTCTTAACGCATGGGGTTGCACTTGTTACGGTCCGAAATAACGAAAACGTCGAAGGAAAACGCGTTGGGTGACGAAACGGGCCACCCACGCGGGCCAAGGGCCTGTGAGCGGCCGCTCACAGGGCCCGAGCGGCCGCGCAAAATGGCCTGACGGGTCTAAACCGCCTCAAACCCCTATTTAAACACTCTTAAGCCCCATGTAACCTCAAAACTCAACCCTAATCGCCCCCTTACTGCCCCTTATGAATTATAAACCCCAAACAACCTGCAAAGGCTCAAGATCATCGATTGGGAAGCTCCAAAGGCGTTCGGTTGATTGTATCGAAGAGCTAGGGGTATAATCTTTAATCCTTTACGCTTTAATCTTATTTTTATGTTATAAAAATCATATAACAAGGTTTGTCCAGGTCTGAAAGCTTTTGATAATTATTAAAACTTGAGGTTTTTGAAGAATAAACGAATTAAACATGATGATAGGCGATTAGTAATATCATAGGTTACTTGTTGCACAAGTTGTTGAAGTTTTGATCATTAAAGTTGTAATCTTTGCATGAATAATGATAGAATCTGATCACAATAGGTATTAGGAATGTTTGGTAATGGTTATTGTAACGCCCAGCGTTTCCAGAATAATATAATAATATTTTAATCATTAAACGATTTTAATTCATTAACAATAATATCCCGTTAACAAGTAATACATTTTAATTCATTACTAAATCAAATTTATTTCGTTGCACTTTTATAGTGTCGAAAATAATGATAACTTGTTACAATAATAACGTGCCAAATAACTGACACTTATTAAATTCTTATAAATCTTAAGGCGACGATGAATATATATAGTTAATATATGGTCCTACCACTCGTTTTAAGTAGGATTATATAAATAAAGTCAACAAAATAATTGTTTTAGCGGTTAAACAAGTCAGGTAATTTAAATGAGACTCGAGTCGGTGATAAGTTCGTATACGCGGTGTCCAACTAACCTATACACTTAACCCTATCTATATAATAACACATCTTCTTCTTCCTTTCAACCTCAACACAAAACCCTAGCCTCCTTAACAATACCTACACCTCTTCACCATCCCCTTAATTCTTCTCCTCCTATCATCCTTCACCTCAAGCTCCAACCCCTTCTTCCTCTCTTTCTCAGATTGCAGCAACCACCAGAACCACCACTGAGCCGCCGCTAAACCACCAAACACCGCCTCCTTGATCCACCACATCAACCGCCACCGCCAACAGCCTCCATCCAAGCCACTCCTCCTCCTTTATCTGCTCTCTCTCTCTCTCAGCGCCTACACTCCCTCTCCCTCATCCTCTCTTTTTACAACAGCCGACCACCCTGTTGATTGGTGGCGGCGGCGTAGAGCGCCAAGCCCTAGGCGGGATACCTGATGGTTTGATGGTGGTTATGGCGTCTGGTCTGCATCACCGGGTCAGGGTACACGAAGAGTTATTGCATCGGGTCATTTGGTTCAGGTTTGGATAATCGGGTCACGGGTTTGAGAGGGGCTCGTTTTGACAGTGGGTTCTCGTCTGGGTATGGTTTGATTTCATCTCGCGTCTTTTACACGACAACGACAATGGTGATGTTAGTTTATAGTGACGTTTGGCTGGCCGTGAATAAGCAGAGCAGCAGCGGGAAGTCTCGGGTCTGGTCCGTCTTTCTGTTCTGGTCAACTGTGGTCAAATGCCCAGATCTGGTCAAACACTGGTCAACATCCGTTCCGGTCAAAGCTGGTCAGCGCGGGTTACGAGGCGAGCACGCGAGGATTCACGGAAGGTATAACACGTCGCGTCTTTAGTTACTATTCTTATTTTCGTTTACATCGTACATGTATATATGTATGTATGTAAAAGTGTAAACGAACCGAACCATAACAAAAGTTATTTTTTTTTGTTAACTTAGGCGTATCAAATAACGACTGTGAGTTAGTGGATATTATTACTAGAATTATCAAGGCGTCAAGCCATATACATATTACTTAACAGATGTATAGTTTTCTCGTTCTTTATAGTCTTAATGAATTGAATCTTTTGTCGCGCTTAAAGACTTAGTTAAATTGCATTATATTTTTGTGAAATTGGACATTGAGTTTTGGGATAAAAATAGACGACTTGAGTTGTCTGGTTTCTTACAAAAACAGAGGAAACTCTGCCCAAATTTTTAGAAAAATATAAGAAACATATCGAGCGTTCAAATCTATGAATCTGTACAAAAAACTACGTTTTCACAAATAGAATTATCTCTGAACCAACACGCTTTCACAAATTGATTATTTTAACAATAAATACAATATTTGAATTCTATTTTTGCCGTGCTAATGATACATATATTATTATCCAACGTGCCATTTCAAAATGATAAAAAAAAATTGCTATTCGGAATACTATTTAAAGTATAAATTTTAAATGAACGCACATGCGCTCACACTTCGAGAAACAAAAGAAAAAAAAACCAAGTCCTATCGGTTCGTTAAGTCATACACTTATTAAGACACGTATTCTTTCAATACGTGTCTAGGTAGTTGAATAAACTATCTTTACAACCATAACAAAAACAAGCTTATTTGCATTAGAATTTAAGGCATCATTTAATTGTAATAGGATACAAGAGTTCAATTAATCCAAGTTCAGACTTGTTGCTACTTGCTAGTACTTACACAGTGAATTTCAGGTGAGTTTACGTAACCATGTTTATGCGATTCTTTATACTTGCAACAATTTTAAGCAATTCAACATGCATGTCTAGTAGTAAACTTTATTGCCTCATGAATTAGTCAACAGTTTCAACGAGTTTCAACGAGTTTCAACATTACATAATCATTAGCTATGGCCAAGCCGGCGATACTCAATAATAGATCTATTGGATTGACAACCCCACCCGGATACGTGTACCTCATACATAGGTAACGTGGGTGATTGTTATCGTTCCAACATATTACTAAGGTGAACCGTAGATGACGGGATGGACCTAAACTAGTCGGAGGTTTGATTATGTCAACATATTATACTATTCATGTAGACTTAAATTTACAATAGACATACGAATTGCTAGACTTTTATACTTAAACTATATGCTTAACATGGATTATGTATTCTCACCAACTTCTAGTTGACCCCCCCATTTTTTCCAAACTCAACAGGAAATACTGATGCTTGAAGTCTAGAGCTAGCATGAGGAGTTGTTTGAAGTTTTTAGCTTTGTTAGATTATTTGATGTAGACTTTAATGTAATTCAATATTGTAATGTAATAAAGGATTATTTAAACATATGTATTTACCATGAGCTACTGAACAATCATCAATACGTGACACCCCGATGTTTCCGCCATCGGTTGGGGTGTTACAGATTGGTATCAGAGCCATGGTTATAGGGAATTAGGTTATTAGAAAAATAATCTAGTCTATAACCTTAGGACTTTAACCAGTACTTGCTTCAATTACTTGTAGCTCTACCTTATCCTTATCTCTATCTCTATCCTCATCCTTATTCTTAGCCTAACTTAGTCTTGCGTACTCTCTTTCATTTACTTGCTACAATCCTAACGTACTTCTAGATTGTTAAGGCAAATTCGTTGGGCTTAGGCCTGATCTGTTTTGATAAACCAACATTTTCGTTTGTTCGGGGTTAGATATTTACAATCTTTGTGTTTCATTTTCATTTATACCCCCTCACTCCCGTATAAAATCTAAGTTTTGAATCTCAAAATTTTTACAATTCAAATATATTTTCTTCTTATATAATTCTCTGATTAGCTTAAACTTCATGAATCATTTCTGGGTTTCACAATCCTAATTCATTTTACAAACTTATAATATTACCCATAAGTCTAATTATTTTTAACATCTAACCCAAATCATGCCAATGATCTCCAGCCCAGCTGGTTTGAGGTAGGGTGGGTTTTCCCTTAGGGGTTCCCATCCTGGGGGAGGTCACAGGTTCGATCCGTGCACACCACAAAAAAATTCCCCGTGACGGTTTGAGCTTAGGCAAGGAGGACACCGGTGCGTGGGTAGGGATTCGAACTTGGGACCAATAGGTTAGGGTTGTATAAGGATTTCCATTGATCTAAACCTTTCAAAAAAAAAAAATCTAACCCAAATCATATGTTTCCCTTTACATCATACATAAATCTATTATCTTTGAGGTTTCTAGCCAATTTTATTTTTAAACTTTCCCCCCTACATTTTTATTTGTGTGTATATATATATATATATATATATATATATATATATATATATTTTGAAGATACCATCAACCATAAAATTTCATCACATTCAAGATTTTAAAATCCTTGTTTAAACTGTAACCTTATAATCTGTGCATAGGAGATACTGTAGCACCAAAGCTAAAGAGTATTGAATTTTGTCAAACTTTCATCACTTGGAAATTTCAGAAACTATATATATATTTTTTTAAGAGTCTTTTATTTCCACAAACTTATTTGACAAATTTCAAATTTTTATTGAACAATTTATTGGCGTAACAAATGATTTTCGATAAAAATGTTTTAATCTATTAATAATCACTTCTTTTATGGATTACTCGAAGCCTATTATACAAAACGTCTGAACAAAATCTTGATTTTTGAAACCTGTCATCGTGTTTGAAACCCCCGACTCATTGAAATATTTCGATCTAGATCCATTTAGTTTGTACTATTTAATGACTTTTGTTTTATGTACAAAACCAATTTTGAAAATAAAATTTTTCCATCCACAAGAACAAAAGTTACTCTATAATTTTTCCATTGACACCCACTTATTTTAAACTTGTTTGAACTTTTGGGTACTTTCCGCAATCATGTTTCCGCATACCCTTGATTTTAATATTTGATTCAAACCCCACGATTCATACTATTAAATAATCTCCTTACTATTTGTGCCTCTTTGGAAAACCCATAAACAAACCCTTTATTAACTATTTTTACGCGCATTATCTTTCATAACTTTGATGATACTTTGAGTTCTTCATCATCCTCTCAAGAACTAAATTCATACTCCTTACCCTCTTGAACATGAACTTGACCCCTATGATAACCAAACTATTGAAAACTTGATTATTCGTTGCATCAAACTTGATTCTTAGGTATCCACGAGGATTTGATTATCAACCTGAACATTTGATTATTCATGATATTTGGAAGCATGGAAAATAAACTATTTGCTATAAACACACTTAAAGTCATTAATCTTGTCTCGGGCAACTCTATTGCAGCTCGCATGCTATACTTGATACTTGATGCATTTACCAACTTGTTTACATGTATGTATTATCAGTTTGCAACTTATGTGTTAAGCCAAAAACAATTGTTACACTTAATCAAATAACTGGTAGGGGATGAAGTACTTGCTCAACAGTTAGTAGAGTACCTAATAACCTGCTCAACGATTGGTAGAGGTCATCATGCCTGCTCAACAGTCGGTAGAGGTTCTAATAACCTGCTCAACGACTGGTAGAGGCTATCGCACCTGCTCAACAATCGGTAGAGGTTCCTACTCACTGACTGGTAGAAGTCTTTTTCCTGCTCAACAGTTAGACTCATTGATACAAAGATTCTATCACAATGTTATATTGCATTACTTACATGTGTGTTTAGAGTCATAGAAGGACACAAAACCCTAATGTAAGGTAAATTGGTGATTGCGGTCCGGAACGTAATCATGAATTTACAGGTACGTTAAGGTAGTGTGGAATTCTATCAAGGTTTTCGGTAGATAATCAATTATAAACGCTAGTTACCTAGTAATGTATTTAGTCTTTCCATAGTTAATCAACTCACACATATCAAAACTCTTACCCAAATTATTCGAAACATATTATCCTATTATTTATAAATCCACGTTGTACCTTAACCCAAATTGTTCCAAACCATAGTTGTCTTAACTTCTACCCAATCACACTCAACCCTGTGTTTTTAATAACTTCGGGACGAAGTTTCCTAAAGTAGGGGAGACTGTAACGCCCAGCGTTCCCCGAATAATATAATAATATTTTAATCATTAAACGATTTTAATTCATTAACAATAATATCCCGTTAACAAGTAATACATTTTAATTCATTACTAAATCAAATTTATTTCGTTGCACTTTTATAGTGTCGAAAATAATGATAACTTGTTACAATAATAACGTGCCAAATAACTGACACTTATTAAATTCTTATAAATCTTAAGGCGACGATGAATATATATAGTTAATATATGGTCCTACCACTCGTTTTAAGTAGGATTTTATAAATAAAGTCAACAAAATAATTGTTTTAGCGGTTAAACAAGTCAGGTAATTTAAACGAGACTCAAGTCGGTGATAAGTTCGTATACGCGGTGTCCAACTAACCTATACACTTAACCCTATCTATATAATAACACATCTTCTTCTTCCTTTCAACCTCAACAAAAAACCCTAGCCTCCTTAACAATACCTACACCTCTTCACCATCCCCTTAATTCTTCTCCTCCTATCATCCTTCACCTCAAGCTCCAACCCCTTCTTCCTCTCTTTCTCAGATTGCAGCAACCACCAGAACCACCAAACACCGCCTCCTTGATCCACCACATCAACCGCCGCCGCCAACAGCCTCCATCCAAGCCACTCCTCCTCCTTTATCTGCTCTCTCTCTCAGCGCCTACACTCCCTCTCCCTCATCCTCTCTTTTTACAACAGCCGACCACCCTGTTGATTGGTGGCGGCGGCGGCGTAGAGCGCCAAGCCCTAGGCGGGATACCTGATGGTTTGATGGTGGTTATGGCGTCTGGTCTGCATCACCGGGTCAGGGTACACGAAGAGTTATTGCATCGGGTCATTTGGTTCAGGTTTGGATAATCGGGTCACGGGTTTGAGAGGGGCTCGTTTTGACAGTGTGTTCTCGTCTGGGTATGGTTCGATTTCATCTCGCGTCTTTTACACGACAACGACAATGGTGATGTTAGTTTATGGTGACGTTTGGCTGGCCGTGAATAAGCAGAGCAGCAGCGGGAAGTCTCGGGTCTGGTCCGTCTTTCTGTTCTGGTCAACTGTGGTCAAATGCCCAGATCTGGTCAAACACTGGTCAACATCCGTTCCGGTCAAAGCTGGTCAGCGCGGGTTACGAGGCGAGCACGCGAGGATTCACGGAAGGTATAACACGTCGCGTCTTTAGTTACTATTCTTATTTTCGTTTACATCGTACATGTATATATGTATGTATGTAAAAGTGTAAACGAACCGAACCATAACAAAAGTTATTTTTTTTTGTTAACTTAGGCGTATCAAATAACGACTGTGAGTTAGTGGATATTATTACTAGAATTATCAAGGCGTCAAGCCATATACATATTACTTAACAGATGTATAGTTTTCTCGTTCTTTATAGTCTTAATGAATTGAATCTTTTGTCGCGCTTAAAGACTTAGTTAAATTGCATTATATTTTTGTGAAATTGGACATTGAGTTTTGGGATAAAAATAGACGACTTGAGTTGTCTGGTTTCTTACAAAAACAGAGGAAACTCTGCCCGAATTTTTAGAAAAATATAAGAAACATATTGAGCGTTCAAATCTATGAATCTGTACAAAAAACTACGTTTTCACAAATAGAATTATCTCCGAACCAACACGCTTTCACAAATTGATTATTTTAACAATAAATACAATATTTGAATTCTATTTTTGCCGTGCTAATGATACATATATTATTATCCAACGTGCCATTTCAAAATGATAAAAAAAATTGCTATTCGGAATACTATTTAAAGTATAAATTTTAAATGAACGCACAGGCGCTCACACTTCGAGAAACAAAAGAAAAAAAAACCAAGTCCTATCGGTTCGTTAAGTCATACACTTATTAAGACACGTATTCTTTCAATACGTGTCTAGGTAGTTGAATAAACTATCTTTACAACCATAACAAAAACAAGCTTATTTGCATTAGAATTTAAGGCATCATTTAATTGTAATAGGATACAAGAGTTCAATTAATCCAAGTTCAGACTTGTTGCTACTTGCTAGTACTTACACAGTGAATTTCAGGTGAGTTTACGTAACCATGTTTATGCGATTCTTTATACTTGCAACAATTTTAAGCAATTCAACATGCATGTCTAGTAGTAAACTTTATTGCCTCATGAATTAGTCAACAGTTTCAACGAGTTTCAACGAGTTTCAACATTACATAATCATTAGCTATGGCCAAGCCGGCGATACTCAATAATAGATCTATTGGATTGACAACCCCACCCGGATACGTGTACCTCCTACATAGGTAACGTGGGTGATTGTTATCGTTCCAACATATTACTAAGGTGAACCGTAGATGACGGGATGGACCTAAACTAGTCGGAGGTTTGATTATGTCAACATATTATACTATTCATGTAGACTTAATTTTACAATAGACATACGAATTGCTAGACTTTTATACTTAAACTATATGCTTAACATGGATTATGTATTCTCACCAACTTCTAGTTGACCCCCCCATTTTTTCCAAACTCAACAGGAAATACTGATGCTTGAAGTCTAGAGCTAGCATGAGGAGTTGTTTGAAGTTTTTAGCTTTGTTTGATTATTTGATGTAGACTTTAATGTAATTCAATATTGTAATGTAATAAAGGATTATTTAAACATATGTATTTACCATGAGCTACTGAACAATCATCAATACGTGACATCCCGATGTTTCCGCCATCGGTTGGGGTGTTACAGTTGTTGACGATTATTAGGTGTTATTGATTGATAATATGCAACTAGGGTTTGATATAATTTATAATATTGCATGATTAGAATCTGGACAGAATCTGAATGTCGACTTGTAGGGTCTGTTTCGTGGCTTGAAAATAATTGTTTTGATCGATTCTTTGCATGAATATATTGTACATGGTCTTAGCTTTTTAGAATGGGCAAAATCATCTGATTTGGATGTCGTTTGATATGTTTTTGGAATTTTCTTTGATTAAAGGTCATGTCAGATTTTCGGATTAACAAACTGAGTCAACTTTAAACAATCATAACTCGAGTTTTACAAGGAATTAAGTTATGAAATTTGGACAGTAGGTTAACATTGGAATAACTTGGCTTTTCCAAGTGGATTCATCCCGTTTGGATGAAAACACGATTTTTGGGATTTTTTCTACTAACCTAACCTGCTGTCGAAACTTTCTGAACATATCTGTGATGTACGATTTATCAAATGAATCCCAAATACTATTCAGTAAAAATTTGGGAATTTAACTCACTGATTTAGTATTTTAAATAAATTAGTTTTGGTGATGCACAATCTGTCCTAAAAACGCAGATTATGTATTTTGTGTTTGTGTAACTAATTGGAGTCATATGTGGTATGTGTTTGATATATATTTGAATGGGCACTTATATGAGATGCATATGAAGTGTAAAACTAATGGTAACCAACATATTCACCAACGGGTCTGTAGGATTTACTTATGCATGTAGAATCACTAGGTGTCACTTACACGCTTTTGAACATTTAAACGTCTTGGACAAACGGATTATATGGTTTAATGGTATTACACATATACTCACTTAGTGACACATGTACTAGGGAGTCGGTAGCACACCCTACTTTGGAGTTGGATTTTTTTGCTTGCATTCTAAGGTGAGTTTCACTACTCTTTTTCTCAAAAGCATGCGTCTCAGGTATGAGACAACTTACTCAACGTTTTTCTAGTCCGGTTTGGGACTACTTACATATCCCTGGTTGGGATGCTATGGATCCTTGTGTGGGTCGTTTACTTTGCTAGTTCGCTAACTGTGTCCTTGATGAACTAAACCAACTCTATCATCTGTAAGTCCTCACGTACCGAATGAGTTGCCGGGTTATGGCAAGCAGGTTATTAGTTGATAGCGCTATTAGGTCTTACAAACCTCACACCGGCTCGGGGAGCGCGGGCGTGAACTATAACTTAACGAAACTTTATCATTGTGGATAGACAATGATGTCAGGCATGCGGCTCACATTTGTGGCTACACGTACAAAGCAGTTCGGTATATTCGGTGTTAGTTATCATGAATGGGTCAGCTACCCTTGACATGCGACAAACTAGTGTTTACACCGTTCTTGGAACCAACTCAATTACTTGTTTACGTTGTTTTGGAAACCAGCGCATTTACACACTCATCTACTTTACTTAGTGAACTCACCAACATTGTTTGTTGACCCACGATTTACATGCTTTTGCAGGTAGTTAGCTTCCGGTGCCAGGATTAGAAAGCACTGCACACTTCACTGCATTTGGGGTCTTGGGCATACACCTAAATTACATATTATGTTTTTACATTTTCTTTCATATGGTTTTAATTTGGGCGCGTTGTTTTGCGCATGGTTTTAAAAGGGTTAAATTTGGTTTACGCTTCCGCAGCTTAACTAAACTTGGTTTTGAAAATGAACTAAATGGTTTGGGCATTTAGAGTTCGTTCATATGACTTATGGCTATGGGATCCTGGTATGTCTCGGCAGCCTGTTAGGATGATCCAGCAGGAACACTCGTATCTTCCTGTTTAGACATAGTTAAAACTGCAAAACAAATCAAGTAAACGCGTTAAAAACAAACAAAATAAACAAAAATTGAAAATTTGGATTTTAATCTCTACATTCGCCCAAATGAAGGTTCGAATGAGAGACTTTGGGTGCGAATGTGAAGTTTCAAGGGTTCGAATGAGAAAAGTTTTGAAAAAATGTTTCAATGGCCTGTTTGACTTCATTCGCCCAAACAAACTTTCTCCTTCGCCCGTTTTTGCACGTTCGACCGTTCCTAAAAGAGCGAAGGTGACAGTTCATCACATTCAAATTTCAATTTTGAATTTCAGTGATTTTAAACATGTCATTTTGATTCATTAGACAACTAAAACCTCCGATTACTGTTTCCAAATCATCAATTTTATCAAACAAACATTGATTCAGTGTTTTCTTATAAAAACTAGGGTTCGAATCTAAATACTAATCAAATGATCAATCTGTTGGATTAAAACCCTAAATTTTTGGATTATCTCCCCCTAAAACACTGAAACAATGAATCCTCATCAAAAATTAAAGCAATTAACATGTTTTAATCAGTGTTTGATCAGTTAGGGCTCGAAAATGAAAAACAACGATTAAACATTCAATCTTTGATGAAAACCTGTAAAGATAAGGGCAAAATGATCAGCACAAGTAGACGAACACAATGATAAGGTCTAAAATCAAAAAGCAATAAGTGGACTTAAGGTCAGAATTTTTGAAATTTTTTGAAATGGGTTCGAATTAGCAGAATCAGGTATATATAGACTGCTCATTCGCCCGTTTATAGTGGTCGAACGTGATGCTTTTGTCTCCTTCGACCCTAATTAAAGGTTCGAATGAGACATAAGGGTTCGAAAGAGAAATTGTCTTAAGAACTCTCACATTCGTCCAAATCTAAACGGATGAATGAACAAAAAATTCCTCCTTCGACCCAACAAAGGGGCGAAAGTGAACTGGAATTTTTGAAAATTTTACCAAATCTCAAAATCGAGTCCCGTTCAAAATATTTTCCAACTTTTAAGAATCCGACAATCATATTTTCTCATTTAAAGATTACAAAGCTCAAATCCTTCATCAAGGTTTAGAAAATCGTCATCAACCACGATCATCTATCAAAAATAAGATAGAAATCTAAAACCTTTTTGGATTTTCTAAAGTTTATGTTAAAACACACCTAAAATCTTTTTGAGTTTTGCAATTTTTTTTTGACGAGAAATATAAAAAGCAGAAACGTAAAGATAAAGCAATAAATGTTTTGGGATTTCCGGTAAAGGGATCATATTAGTTATTGAGAAATCTGATCACACCGTTGATCTTTTTTATTATTATCATTAAAGACAATGTGTGATCTGGCAACTGCTGATATTGTGATCCACATAAACTCACATGCAGACTTTTGTGTAGTGCTTTAAACTGATACGATTATGTATAGTATAAATGTTATTGTCTGTGGTTCCCACGCACACGACATACTCCCGTATCAAGAAGTAAATGCACAAAGACTCATTGTAAAGCGTGATTATGCTTTCGTCGTCTGTAATTTACAAGGTATAATGCACAGAGGTATATAGGTCAGCAAATTAAGGCAGCAAAGTAACATGTGCACTCTACCAGGTTGAGGACTGATATCAATCTTGATTTGCATCAGTGATTAATACGATGTAATAGATAATCTTTGAGTATCATAATACATGGAAAGTTCCTCAATTCGGAAACTTTAGGATTTGGCTTAAAGCTCTTTTATAAAGACTCCCTATCTGATCTAGGTCCGTAATGACTTACAGCAGAAGATCAGAGAGGCTATCCCCAGACAACTAATAACATAACGACCCAAAACCTCTGAGTTTTGTACAAATACCCTATCAAACGAAATTACGGTACTAAGACCATATGCCAATGAGGAGTTCATCCACACAACTATTTGTTTGATATGTATGTATCAGGCACACAGTAATAGGTCTACGATGCCAATCAGCACATCACTCAGACTCAGACACACGCCCTATATAGCATTACATTTCTTTAGAATGTATCAGATCCCCACTGATGTCCTGTCATTTCCCCTTTTTCTCCAGGAAATCATTTTTGGTTTTTCTGATTTTTATAAATTTTTGAATTTATTGTTCCCAAGGATAAGCTGGAGCATTTCAAATATGTGATTGCCCAGATATCGTTTGTTCACAGAAATCTGATGGCATAAATCTAAGGGAAGAAGATATAGCAGTCAGCAAAGAATTTTTCTAATTTTTATGGATTTTGAAATTTTTCAATGTTTTTGGATTTTCAATTTTTTCTGAAAAACAGTAAAACTAAACTATAAAGCGATAAACTGAGGTGGTGATTAGTCTTGTTTTTCTTTAATACCGTTAGCTTTCAAAAGATATTCAAATCTCGATTTATCAAAAGCTTTGGTAAAAAGGTCTGCACGTTGGTAATCAGTGTGGATTTTGACCATATCGATCAACTCTTTAGCGTAACAATCACGGATAAAATGGTATTTAATCCGGATATGTTTAGCCTTTGAGTGATTTACTAAGTCTTTTGTTAATGCGATTGCGGCTTCATTATCACAGTAAATAGGGGTTTTAAGAAATTGCAAACCGTAGTCCACCATCTGTTGTTGGATCCAAAGAACCTGTAAGCAGCAGCTCGATGCTGAAACGTATTCTGCTTCACATGTGGATAATGCAACTGCGGTCTGTTTCTTGCACTGCCAAGTCACGAGCCTGCTCCCCATAAACTGGCATCCAGCTGTTGTGGATTTGATGTCTTTGTCACAGCCGCCCCAATCTGCATCACTAAAAGCGATTAGGTCAAAATTATCATCATTAGTGTACCATAGTCCTCTCGACGGACAACCCTTCAGATATCCAAGGATACGTTTGACAGCTGCAAGATGACTCTGTTTCGGCTTCGACTGATAACGTGCACAGAGACATGTGGCAAACATTATATCTGGTCTGGAGGCGGTGAGATACATCAGAGATCCGACGATTGCTCTGTATGTAAATGGATCAGTTAAATCCCCCTTAGCGTCAACTCCAATCCCGTGATTAGGTTGTATGGGGGTATCCATCGGCTTCGAATCATCCATCTGGAATCGGCTCAAGACTTCAGAAACATATTTTTTCTGGTGAATAAAGATCCCCGTTGGTCTTTTCCTGCATAACACGTATTTTTTCTGGTGAATAAAGATCTCATCTCTCCCATTGCGCTCATCTCGAACTTTTCCTGCATAACACGTTCAAATTCTCTACACAGAAGTTCATTAGTAGACCCAAATATAATATCGTCAACATAAATCTGGACTAGAAGCAAGTCATCGCCTGTTCGTTTAGTGAACAGTGTGCAATCTACCAAACCTCGCTTGAATCCTTTTGAAAGAAGATACGTGCTCAGCTCCTCATACCATTGCCTTGGATCCTGGTGCAACCCGTAGAGAGCTTTGTTCAAAACGTAGACCTTATCTCGGTGAATAGGATCTTCAAAGCCTGGTGGTTGACCTACGTATACTTCCTCCTTGACCACACCGTAGAGAAACACGCTCTTGACATCCATTTGATATACCTTAAATTTCTTGTATGATGCAAACGCCAGAAACATTCATATTGCCTCTAAGCGTGCAACTGGTGCATAGATCTCGTTGTAATCAATTCCCTCAACTTGATGAAATCCTTGTACAACCAAACGAGCTATGTTCCTTACGATCACTCCTCGATCATCCTTTTTGCATTTGAAAACCCACTTCGTTCCAATCTTCTTTCTTCCCGGGGGCAAATCTGTCAGTGTCCAAACGCCAAGTTTCTGAAACTGCAACAACTCCTCTTGCATTGCTTCCACCCAAGCGTCGTCCAGAAGAGCATCCTTGTAAGTTCGCGGCTCAACCTGCGAAACATAGCAAGCAAAAGACCAGTCATTCTGAAAACCTGATTTTTGTATTTTGGCATATAAAGCAAGATTGCCAAGGTTTTCCGGTGAGTTAGCATTCCTCAATTGACCTCTCGTCATCACGCTGCTACCAGGATCACCAATAACCTGCTCGATCGGGTGAATTTGATGTATCCGAGATTTCGGATAATCTGGTACTTGTACTCCCGTCTGAGTAGTTAAATTCTCTGCAGAAACCAGATCATTACCCATATTCGATGATGAAGCACCATTTGTAGTTGGGTTCACCGGTGGTGTCACTGTAGCATGATCTAAGATAGCTTCACTTGTAACATCATCGTCGTCATCTTCTGATTCTGATGAATTCAACGTTGTGGAAGCTTCTTGAAATACCTCTTCTTCAATGACAGTAACATTGGTATCATTAGAAGCTGCTTGGGGGTTCACGGTGATCGGACGCACCAACGGTGATGTAATTGCGTTTTCGACCTCGTAATATAAACGTAATACAGCCTCTTCAACCAAGCTATCTAGGTTGAATGATTCAAAGAAATCTTTGTAATCAAACATCCAGTCTGGACCGCTTCCCTGTAAATTCTGAGTATACCATTGCACTATAACGTTAGCTATTGGATCAATATTGCTCTTTGTATGAACTTGCTAGTGAACACTTAAGTGTCTAGCAAGTTCTTTATCAGTAATAGCATAGCGGAATGATATAAGTTAAAGCTACACTTTATCAACAGGAGTTATTACTCCCCCTGGATGTTTGATAAAACTAAAGATAAGTATTTAATGAGAATCTAAGCATTGAATGAGAATGAACACTTAAACAGATTCTCAATAAATGAAATGGAAATAACAATGATAAGCTTTGAAGGATTTCTGTATTAAAAATCAATGTCTAAAACAGAGGGATGAACCTATCTATTTATAGACTTTACAAATACATGAACCTTTCCAAAAAGCAAGTTCAGAGACAAGTTGCAACAAGTTGCAATTTTGGAACTTGTACAAAAAGTTAAAGTAATACTAAACTAATAAACTACTGAAACATAAGGCGGTGGAAAGATTCTTGAACAAGTGCTCATGAATGACAAACTACTGATGAGTAGTTTGTCTTCAGTAGTTCTTCAGTGAACTGTCTGGTTTGGACTTCAGAACTTCTGATGCATTTCTTCTTCAGTACTTGTAGAATCCTTCTTCAGCTGTATAGTCTTCTTTCTTCAGTAGTTCTATACTTAGAATAATTTGACAGAAGTGAATTAGACTAAGGTTTGCAAAAGTGGTTTCACCAATCCTTTTTTGTCCTAACAATCTCCCCCTGGATTGATGAAGCCAAAACCTTTCTAATTCCTTATTGTTTTCTTCTGTCATTCCTAATCTTCCATATCCCTTTGAACATGGAATTCTTCAACTGGTTCAGCTGTTCATTAGTGAGAGATGCTCTTTGTGGTTCTAGATGCAAGATTGTAAGCAGGTCTTGAGTTGATAGCTTCTTCAGATCATTCATCGACTTATAGGCTCTGCTTGTGAGGTCTCTTCTTGTCACTTGTACTGAGTTGTCATCAGTAAAGGACCATCTGATGATAGGCACTTTAGACTTGTCAAAGTCTGAAGAATAGGGAACCATGCTGGTACCCTGGGATGCTCCTAAGTGTTGGATATCTTCGATTTCAGTGACTCTCATGTGGGATTCTCTTCCTTGTTCTTGTTGCATCACATTAGGTAGTTGAAAGGTTGGCAAGTGATGCTCAGTAACTACCTTAGTGTGCAGTTTGTCTTTAATGGTCTTTAGAATTTGATAGGCAAAGGTGGAAGGATCCCTGAATTGGGTTAGCAGAGGTTTCTCTTCAATGTCGAAGTCAGAATGGACTACTGTACTTCCTTCTAGTAGTACCATCCTGAAATCAGTCTTCACATTCTCCTCTGTCTTTTTCTTTGTAGCAGGTTTTCTTGAAACACCAGAAGTTCTAACTACTGAAGTTGACACTTCAGCAGTTTCAAACTTCTCTGGATTTGCAGCCCTTGCAGCCTTGTATTTTCTATAAGTGTCCACCATTCTTTCTTCTTTCCATTTGGACACAGAGGCTTTTGAACCATAACCATTTGCTACTAATTCTTCAATCATCTGGACTCTCTTGGCTTTTCCATCTTTACATGTTGCAAGTTTGTCTGCAACAAGTTGAGCTCTTCTTGTTAGCTCTTCCATGGAGAGTCCCTTCAATGTATAGGCTTTGGTCTTGCTGTTCTTGGTGATGTAATACATCAGTTGTTGTCTTTTTTCTTCCTCGGCAATTCTTTCCAGGTTAGCCTGCCTTTGAAGTTCTGCTTCATAAGCCTGTAGCTTATCATTGAGGCTTAAGTCATCCCTTGCTTCCAAAGCACTCTAGATCTCATCTTCCTTAGCCTTTCTTTCGGCTGTAATTAAACTCTTCTCAAGTAGTTCTTTGGACATTGATAGAGGAGAAGGGTTCAGCACAGTCATTGTTGTAGTTGTAGTAGGCTTTGGAATAGGAGTTGGTTGAGTAGGTTCAGTTGATCTGGAAGGCTGTTCAGCAGTTTCAGTGTTGGAAGTGTTGACTTCTGATGGGTTGACAACTACTGAAGGATTGTCTTCAGTATTTTCTGAGTCTTCATCAGAACTTTTAGCATCAGAAGTTTCTTCATTGTGGCCTTGGGATTCATCAGGCTTTTCAGCATCTTCTATTTCTTGTACATAGACACAAAACTGTTGGGCCAGTTTTTCTCTTCTGGCTTGGTCTCTTTGTTCTCTTTCTTGGATAGCCACTCTTGCCCTTATCCTGGCTTCGAATGACTCCCTAGGTTCCTTAGTTTTCTCCCCCTTTTTGGATTCATCAAGCTTTTTCTTTGAGGGTTCAGAGAAATGACATGTAAGAGTAGCAATCTGTTTGGAGTTGAAGTCAATCTTGTTGGACAGATCGTTCATCTTAGTCTGTATCACTCCAAATTGGTTTTTGATGGACAGCTCCAAGTCAGTTGGGTAGGTTTGGAAGTGATTTTTGATGAGGGTGTTCATCATGTGATATAAGGGACCATCTGGGCTGCATAGCTGGTTCATGTCTATGCTGGATGGCCCAGGGAATTAGGTAGGCATTCGTAGTGAGGGGTGTGTTTTTGGGAGATCTTCTTGTTCTACAGAAGATGCCACTTTTGGGGAATCAGGGATTAAGTGGACTTTAACCTGATCTGGTGTGACTAGCTTCTTGAGCATAGATACACCAGGTGCAGGACCTTCACTTGTAGCCGTCAATTTAGTAGTTTTGTGTTGTGAATCATCATCAAAGTCAATGGAATCATCTGAATCCCTGATTACATCCTCAATGAGGACTGTATCAGTTACAGCATGAGCTGAGCCCAACTTAGTTATCTCATGCACCTCTTTGTCTTGGTTCAGAGGATTTCCTACCTCAGGCATTAAGCCTTCATCAGTAGTTGCCACAGTTGAGGTCTTAGCTATGTTGCTTCTTTCCTCAGATCCACTACTGGGTGGTAAATGAGTAGTAGCAGCCTCAAAAGTACCAAGAGTTTCTAAGTTTGGGCTTAGAGACCCTGGTTCTCCTCTTCTCTTTGGTTAGGGCTTTGAGTGTCCACATCCATGTCAAGTTCTGAGGCTATGTCCCCTGTTTGATGTGGTTGTTGGGGACTGACATGTTCGGATGGGATTCTCTCTTTTAGCCCAAAGAGAAGTTTGGCTAATTCAATATCAGGTTCAGAAATTTGGGGTGCTAGTTCAGTAGTTTGGTCAATGGGTTCAACAGTTTCAAAAGAGGAGTCAATAGGAATAGTTTTCTTTAGTCTTTTTCTTTTGAAAAGTATGGTGATTGGTGCTCTTGGTGGGGTTTGAGATGGATGAGACTGAGAGGATATTTCAGTCACATCTTTATCAAGTGCAGATTGCACATTAGCTAGTTCAGGCATCTTAACCTCCTGAACTGCTTTTCTTTTTGGGTTGGTGGGTTTTTGTTTTTGTTACATGGGTTTCTTGGCCTTTGGGGGTGTAGGTTTGGAAGATGAGGGTTCCATGGGGACTGTTTCTGGTTCCCCTTGGTCATCTTCTGGCCAGGCAACCGGTTTGTTGTGCCTTGAGTATGCTTGTGAGGACAAAGGGTTTAAAATTGTAGTTTTACCCACAAGCACCTCTTCTCCAAGTTCTTTTATTATGCAATGCATAATAAATCTTGGGTACAACAAAAAATTCTTTTTAGTATTGAGATGATGTAACACCAACTCATTAAAGAAAAGTTATGATGCCCTGAATTTTGTTTCATTCACTATGGAATGAAAAATAGGTTGAAAAGTTGAGGGCATCTGATCATAAGATGCAGTTTTTGGACTCAAACACATAATAATATAATGAAAAAGTAGTTTATACTTTGGTTCAAAATATTTCTTAAAAATTGTAGCATGTGAGAGAGTACCTTGGTAACCACACTCTGTCATGGTTTAGTGAATCTGAGAGTTTGGAAATTGGTCTGGGGCGTTTACATCATCCAAACCCAGCCTAATTGCCAAAATAGCCGGTGTGATTGCCATTCTTCTCCCTTGGATGGTTGAATTGAGGGAGATCACTTTGTTGTTCACCGTCACCATCTCTGCGTTTGCCCAAAACTCATTTAGAGTTTCAGTGTGGATTAGAGGGTCGATGGTGAGGGCGGTGAAGTATTGGGATTTGACGACCAAATCAATGATTTCGTCGTATTGGGACCGGGCTTCTTGTTTTTCGAAGTAGCCTCTTTGATTGTGTCCCTGTTTCAGTACTAGAGCCATGTGGTTTGTGTATGTGTGGATCGAACAGTGTTTGTGTAGGTTTAGGTCTTGAGAGTGTTTTGTGAGAGAGAAGGAGGGAACTTTTGCTTTTTGAAAGGATAAGTGTTGGAAAAGGTATTTATCAGAAGTTTTTAACCGCCTAGGTCAAACTTGTGATGTGGGAAAAGTCTGATTTACCCTTTTTGACCAAACTGCTGATAAAGAACAAATATCATCAGTAGTTCCCACTTTCTCTTCAGTAGTTGTTAACAACTGATGAGAATGTTTTATAAATACTTTATTCATAACTTCTGAAGGTTATTTTATCAGAAGTTAATAATTTTTCAGAAAATATTCCCATACTGATGTTTTGTTCATCAGTAGTTTCTCTCTTGTTTGTTTTTCAGAAGTTTTCAGACTCAAAAACTAAAGTAAGTGAAAATGAAAATATGTGCAAAAAAATAAAAAGAAACACTTACAAATTTAGCATCCCAAGCATGGATACTAACTTCTGAAATGTTGATGTGTCAAGGGGTTTAGTGAATATGTTAGCTATTTGATTAGCTGTTGCTACATGTTTCACTTCAATCTTGCCTTTTTCATAGCAATCTCTTATGAAATGATACCTGATTTCAATATGTTTGGTTTTTGAAAATTGAACAGGATTTTGAATGATGCTAATGGCAGATTTACTGTCTACAACCAATGGTGTCTTGGTCTCTTTGATTCCATAATCAAGAAATTGATACTGGAGCCATTGTATCTGTGATGTACAACTTGCAGCTGCAATATATATACTGCAGCCATTGTATCTGTGATGTTGATTTTCTTGACATTTTACACCCTGCATAGTCACTATCTGAAAAAGCTGATAACTTGGTATCGCTTGAAGCAGGATACCAAATTCCAAGTGTTGGAGTTCCTTTCAGATATCTGAAGATTCTTTTGACTGCAATGAGGTGTGATTCCCTAGGAGCTGATTGATATCCAGCACAGACACATGTTGAAAACATAATATCTGGTCTAGAAGCAGTTATATATAAAAGGGAACCTATCATACATCTATACATGGTTTGATCAACCTGTTTTCCTTGATCATCTGGTTCAACTTGTGTGGTTGGTGTCATGGGAGTGGAACATGATTTACAGTCTTGTAAAGAAAATTTGTTTAATAATTCTTTAACATATTTTGATTAATGTATAGAAGTTCCATTTGTTTGTTCTTTAATCTGCAGTCCCAGAAAGTACTGCAGTTCTCCCATTGTACTCATCTCCAATTTTGATTGCATGAGTTTCTTAAATCCATCACATAGTTTTGTGTTTGTTGAACCAAATATGATATCATCAACATATATTTGAACAAGTAAGATATGATTTCCAACATGTTTTATGAAAAGAGTTTTATCAATGGAGCCTCTTGTGAAGTTATTTTTGATAGAAAGTTAGAAAGTGTTTCATACCAGGCCCTTGGAGCCTGTTTGAGCCCATAAAGAGCTTTGTCTAGTTTGTACACCCACTCAGGATGAGAAGGATCCTCAAACCCAGGTGGCTGACAGACATACACTTCTTCTTTTATTTTCCCATACAAAAATGCACTTTTAACATCCATTTGAAAAACTTTGATTTTGTTGGAAATGGCATAGGCCAGAAATAACCTGATGGCTTCAAGCCTTGCAACTGGAGCAAAGGTTTCATCATAATCAATTCCTTCTTCTTGAGAGTAACCTTGTACTACTAGTCTTGCCTTGTTTTTTTATAATCATACCAGCCTCATCTTGTTTGTTCCTAAAAACCCATCTTGTGCCAATTGGTTGCTTGTTTTGGTGGTAAGGGACAGATTTCCCAAACCTGTTGCTTTTTTAATTGAAGCAACTCATCTTGCATGGCTTGTATCCAGTTGTTGTCTTTGAGGGCTTCTTGGTACTTTTTAGGTTCCAGCTGAGAAATAAATGCTGAGAAGAAGCAAAAGTTGGAAAGCTGGTTTCTTGTAAGAACACCTAATGCAATATCACCCATGATTTGTTCAAGTGGATGATCTTTGTGTTCAATCAGTTGTTGTAAACCACTGACAGGTGTAGGTGGCTCTTGTACTTCATCAAACAAACCACTGAGGTTCATAATGTCTGGTTCAGCAGTTTCAGTGTCCTTAGTAGTTTTTGGTGCTGAAGCAGATGTTTGAGTTTGTACATCAGCAGTTCTTGAATCAGAAGTTTGTGAAACTTCTGATGGTTTGGAAGTTGACTTGATGACTGTTTGAGGAGTCCATGGTTCTAGATCCTCATCATCAAACCTTTGATCACCATAATAAGTAGGTTTAGATGAAGTAACAGTCTTTTCAGGTCCAAAATGGAAGTTGCCAAGGTCAAAAAGTTCAGCAGGATGTGCTGGGATAAGAGTGTGTTTTGACTCATTGAACTTGACATTCAGTGTTTCTTCTACTATCCTGGTTCTTGAGTTAAAAACCTTGTAGGCTTTTCTAGTGGAAGAGTAACCAAGAAAGTAACCTGAATCAACTTTGGCAGCAAACTTTGAAATAGAGTCTTTGATGTTTAGAATGAAACATTGACATCCAAAAGCCCTGAAAAAGGAGATAAGGGGCTTTATACCATGAAGAACTTCATAGGCAGTCTTGGAGTGTCTCTTGTTGACAAGGACTCTATTTTGAACATAGCATGCAGGGGTAATTACCGAAGTTTTATGATTTTAATCACAATTATGGTAATCATTTATCAAACTAGTGAATATAAATTGGTTCATTGATCATGTTGGAACATGTGAGTTGACCATCTAAACCATATTGTTTACAAGTTGAGGAAGTTATACAAGAACTTGTACAGTTACATCTTGACAATTCTTCATGGAAGAGACTAATGCTTATTTACATAGTTGTTGAAGACACGGTAGATAGATATCATGAGAATCTTTAGAGCCAAGTTTTATGATAGTGAAATTCTCACCCAAAAGAAAGTTTAGACTAGTGTAAACATTTGGAATGTTACTTATTACACAATGTTTTGCTAACATTTGATATATATCTAAGTAATGAATGTGAATGATAATAAATACTCAAACAGATTCTCAATAAATGAAATGGAAAGAACAATAATAAGCTTTGAAGGATTTCTGTATTAATCAAAATCAATGTCTAAAACAGAGGGGATGAACCCATCTATTTATAGACTTTACATATACATTAACCATGCCAAAAGTAAGTCTGTAACAAGTAGCAACAAGTTGCATTCTTGGAACTTGTACAAAC
This sequence comes from Ambrosia trifida, assembly GCA_028751855.1. Lineage (NCBI taxonomy): Eukaryota > Viridiplantae > Streptophyta > Magnoliopsida > Asterales > Asteraceae > Ambrosia > Ambrosia trifida. Next base: position 28,453,831 of record CM054122.1, read on the forward strand.
AGATAAAGTAATATTAAACTAATAAACTACTGAAACATAGGTCGGTAAAAAAGATTCTTGAACAAGAGCTGATGAATGACAAACTACTGATGAGTAGTTTGTCTTCAGTAGTTCTTCAGTGAACTGTCTGGTTAGACTTCAGAACTTCTGATACTTCTTCTTCAGTACTTGTTGAATCCTTCTTCAGTACTTTAGTCTTCTTTCTTCAGTAGTTCTATACTTAGGATATTTTGCAGAAGTGAATTAGACTAGGGTTTACAAAAGTGGTTTCACCAATCCTTTTTGTCCTAACAATCTCCCCCTGGATTGATGAAGCCAAAACCTTTTCTAATTCTTTATTGTCTTCTTCTGTCATTCACAATCTTCCATATCTCCTTAAACATGGAAGTCTTCAATTGATTAAGTTGTTCATCAGTGAGAGATCCCCTTTGAGGTTCCAGATGTTGAATTGTAAGCAAGTCCTGAGTTGATAGTTTCTTCAGTTCATTCATTGACTTGTAGGCCTTGCTTGTAAGATCTCTTCTTGTCACCAATATGGAGTTGTCATCAGTAAAGGACCATCTGATGATCAGCACTTTAGACTTGTCAGAGTCTGAAGTATAGGGAACCATGCTGGATCCCTGGGATGTTCCTGAGTGTTGGATATTTTCTATTTCTGGGACTCTCAGGTGGGATTCACTTCTATCTGCTTCTTGCACTACATCAGGTAATTTAAAAGTTGGTAAATGATGTTCAGTAACTACCTTTGTGTGCAATCAGAGGCTTCTCTTCAATATCAAAGTCTCCTTGAACAACTGTGTTTCCTTCCAGGAACACCATCTTGAAGTCAGTCTTTGTATTGTCCTCTGGTTTCTTCTTGGTAGCTGGTCTTTTAACACCAGAAGTTCTAACTACTGAAGTTGATACTTCAGAAGTTTTGAACTTCTCTGGATTAGCAGCCTTGTACTTCTTGTATGTGTCCAGTAGTCTTTCTTCTTTCCATCTTGACACAGAGGCTTTTGAACCATAGTTACTTGCTACCAGTTCTTCAATCATCTCAGCTCTCTTGGCTTTTCCCTCTTTGTTTGTTGCAAGTTTGTCAGCAAGAAGTTGAGCTCTTTTAGTCAGCTCATCCATTGAGAGCCCTTTGAGTGAATAGGCTTTTGTTTTGCTGTTCTTTGTTATAAAAGACATCAGTTGTTGTCTTTTGTCTTCTTCAGCAACTCTCTCTGTTTCAGCTTGCCTATTCAACTCTGCTTCATAAGCTTGAAGCTTTTCATTTAAGCGTAAATCATCCCTTGCCTCCAAGTTATTCCAGATCTCTTCTTCCTTAGCCTTTCTTTGGGCTGCAATCAAACTCTTCTCAAGTAGTTCTTTGGACATTGATAGTGGAGAAGGGTTCAACACAGTCATTGTTGTAGTTGCTGTAGGCTTTAGAATAGAAGTTGGTTATTGTTGTTCAGTTGTCTTGGAAGGCTCTTCAGCTGCTTTTAAATTGGAAGTGTTAACTGCTGAAGTGTTGACAGATGTGTTAACTACTGAAGGATTGTCTTCAGTAGTTTCTTCATTATGGCCTTGGGAAGGTTCAGCTTCAACATCAGTTGCAGAGACAATCCTTTGTTGATCTTCTTTTTGTTTTTGGGCTTTCTCTGGAAGTTGTTGTTGTTGTAGAGCCACTCTTGCTTTTATTATGGCTTCCAGTGACTCCTTAGGTTCCCTAATCTTCTCCCCCTTTTTGGCTTCATCAACTTCTGGAAGCCTGCTGGGTTTGGAAGTTCTACCAGTGAGTTCAGCAAACTGTCTTGAGTTGTTGTCTATTTTGTTGGACAACTCACCAAGTTTTTTGTTGATCACCTCAAACTGAGATTTGGTTGACAACTCCAAAGTAGTTGTGAAAGTTTTGAGGTGATTGGCAATTAGTGTGCTCATCAACTGGTATAGGGGACCTTCTGGGCTACATAGTTGGTTCAACTCTATGTTAGAAGACCCAGGGAATTGGGTAGGCATTTTCAGTGAGGGATGTGTTTTTGGGTGATCTTCAAGTTGTACAGAAGATGCCACTTTAGGGGAATCAGGGATCAAGTGGACTTTAACCTGATCTGGTGTGACCAGCTCTTTGAGCTTATAGACACCAGGTGCAGGACCTTCACTAGCAGCCGTCAATTCAATTTTAGTGGAGTGTGAATCATCATCCAAGTCAATGGAATCATCTGAATCCATGCTTACTTCCTCAATGAGGACAGTATCAGTTACATCATGAGCTGGGCCCAACCCAGTTGTCTCATGTACCTCTTTTTCTTGGTTCAGAGGATTTACTACCTCAGGCATTAAGCCTTCATCAGTAGTTGCCACAAGTGAGGTCTTAGCTATGTTACTTCTTTCCTCAAATCAACCACTGGGTGGTATATGAGTAGTAGCAGCCTCAATTGTACCTAGAGTTTCTAAGTTTGGGCTTAGAGACCCTGGTTCATCCTCATCTCTTGGGTTAGGGCTAGGGATATGCACATCCATATCAAGTGCTGAAGGTATGTCCCCTGTTTGATGTGGTTGTTGGGGACTGACATGTTCTGATGGGATGGTCTCTTTTAGCCCAGAGAGAAGTTTGGCAATTTCAAGGGCTTTAGTTTCAGGAATTTGTGGTGCTGGTTCAGTAGTTTGGTCTGTGGGTTCAGTGGTTTTAAAAGAAGAGTCTTTGGGGATTGTTTTCTTAAATTTCTTTCTTTTGAATAAAATGGTTATTGGTGCTCTTGTGGGGGTTGAGATGGATAAGACTGAGAGGATGTTTCAGTCACATCTTTATTAAGTGCAGATTGCACATTAGCAAGTTCAGGCATCTCACCTCCTGAATTGCCTTTCTTTTCAGGCTGGTGGGTTTTTGTTTTTGCTGTTTTGGTTTCTTGGCCTTTTGGGGTGAAGGTTTGGAAGATGAGGGTTCCTTGGGGACTGTTGTGTGTTCCCCTTGGTTATCTTCTAGCCAGGTGGTCGGTTTATTGTGCCTAGAGTATGCTTGTGAGGTTAAAGGGTTTAAAACAGTTGTTTGACCCACAAGCACCTCTTCTCCAAGTTCCTTTATTATGCATTGCATAATAAATCTTGGATACAACAAAAGCTTCTTTTTAGAATTGAGATGATGTAACATGAACTCATTAAAGAAAAGTGCTGATGCCTTGAATTTTGTTTCATTCACAATGGAATGAAAAAATTGGTTGAAAAGTATAGGGCATCTGATCATAAGATCCAGTTTTTGGACTCAAACACATAATTATATAGTGAAACAAAAGTTTGTTCTTAGGTTCAAAATATTTCTTTAACGACTAAATCAATGATTTCGTCGTATTGGGACCAGGCTTCATGTTTCTCGAAGTAGCCTCTTTGATTGTGTCCCTGTTTCAGTGTTAGAGCCATGTGGTTTGTGTGTGTGTGGATCGAATAGTGTTTTTGCAGGTTCAGGGTTTGAGAGCTTTTTGAGAGAGAAGGAGGGAATTTTTGCTTTTTGAATGGATAAGTGTTGGAAAAGGTGTTTATCCGAAGTTTGTAACCGCCCTAGGTCAAACTTCTGAAGTGGGAAATGTCTGATTTGCCCTTAATGACAAACTGCTGATGAAGAACAATTGTCATCAGTAGTTCCCATTTTCTCTTCAGTAGTTTGTTAACAACTGATGAGAATGTTTATAAACACTTTATTCATAACTTCTGAAGTTTATTTTATCAGAAGTTAATCATTTTTCAGAAAATATTCCCATACTGATGTTTTTGTTCATCAATAGTTTCTCTCATTTTGTTTTTCAGAAGTTTTTGGTCTAAAAACAAGGAAAAGTAAAAGAACACTTACAAATTTAGCATCCCAAGCATGGATACTAACTTCTGAAATGTTGATGTGTCAAGGGGTTTTGTGAATATGTCAGCTATCTGATTTGCTGTTGTGACATGCTTCACTTCAATCTTGCCTTTTTCATAGCAATCCCTTATGAAATGATACCTGATTTCAATATGTTTAGTTTTTAAGAACTAAACAGGATTTTGAATGATGCTAATGGCAGATTTGTTGTCTACAAGCAATGGTGTCTTGGTCTCTTTGATTCTATAATCAAGAAGTTGATATTGGAGTCATTGTATTTGTGATGTACAACTTGCAGCTGCAATGTATTCAGCTTCAGCTGTTGAAGTTGCAACATATGTTCGCTTCTTTGATTGCCAGGACACTAGACAGTTTCCCAAGAATTGACAACCACCAGATGTTGAATTTCTTGACATTTTGCACCCTGCATAGTCACTATCTGAAAAAGTTGATAACTTGGTATTGCTAGAAGCAGAATACCAAATTCCAAGTGTAGGAGCTCCTTTAAGATATCTGAAGATTCTTTTGACTGCAATGAGGTGTGATTCCCTAGGAGCTGATTGATATCTAGCACAGACACATGTTGAAAACATAATATCTGGTCTAGAAGCAGTTAGATACAAAAGGGAACCTATCATACATCTATACATGGTTTGATCAACCTGTTTTCCTTGATCATCTGGTTCAACTTGTGTGGTAGGTGTCATGGGAGTGGAACATCATTTACAGTCTTGTAAAGAAAATTTGTTCAGTAATTCTTTAACATATTTTGATTGATGTATAAAAGTTCCATTAGTTTGTTGTTTAATCTGCAGTCCAAAAAAGTACTGCAGTTATCCCATTGTACTCATCTCAAATTTTGATTGCATGAGTTTCTTAAATTCATCACACAATTTTGTGTTTGTTGAATGAAATATGATATCATCAACATAAATTTGAAAAAGTAAGACATGATTTCCAACATTTTTAATGAAAAGAGTTTTATCAATGGAGCGTCTTATGAAGTTATTTTTGAGTAAAAAGTTGGAATGTGTTTCATACCACGCTCTTGGAGCTTGTTTGAGCCCATAAAGAGCTTTGTCAAGTTTGTACACCCACTCAGGATGAGAAGGATCCTCAAACCCAGGTGGCTGACAAACATACACTTCCTCATTGATCTTTCCATACAAAAATGCACTCTTAACATCCATTTGAAAAACTCTTATTTTGTTGGAAATGGCATAAGCCAGAAATAACCTGATGGCCTCAAGCCTTGCAACTGGAGCAAAGGTCTCATCATAATCAATTCCCTCTTATTGAGAGTTACCTTGTACCACCAGTCTTGCCTTATTCTTAATGATCATACCAGCTTCATCTTGTTTGTTCTTAAAAACCCATCTTGTGCCAATTGGTAGCTTGTTTGGTGGTAAGGGACAGATTTCCCAAACCTGTTGCTTCTTGAACTGAAGCAACTCATCTTGCATAGCTTCCACCCAATTGTTGTCTTTGAGGGCTTCTTGGTACTTCTTAGGTTCCAAATGAGAAATGAATACTGAGAAGAAGCAAAAGTTGGAAAGCTGGTTTCTTGTGAGAACACCTGAAGCAATATCACCCATGATTTGTTCCAATGGATAATCTTTGTGTTCAATCAGTTGTTGTAAACCACTAACAGGTGTAGGTGGCTCTTGTACTTCATCAAACAAACCACTGAGGTTTATAATGTCTGGTTCAGCTGTTTGAATGTCTTCAGTAGTTGTAGGTGTTGAAGCAGATGCTTGAGTTTGTACATCAGCAGTTGTTGAATCAGAAGTTTGTGAAACTTCTGAAGGTTTGAAAGTTGACTTAATGACTGTTTGAGGAGTCCATGGTGCTGGATCGTCATCATCAAACCTTTGATCACCATAATAAGTAGGTTTAGATGAAGTAACAGTCTTTTCAGGTCCAAAGTGGAAGCTGTCAAAGTCAAAGAGTTCAGCAGGATGTGCTGGAATAAGAGTGTGTTTTGACTCATTTAACTTGACATTTAGTGTTTCTTCTACTATCTTGGTTTTTGAATTAAAAACCTTGTAGGCTTTTCTAGTGGAAGAATAACCAAGAAAGTAACCTGAATCAAATTTAGCAGCAAACTTTGAAATAGAGTCTTTAATGTTCAGAATGAAACATTGGCATCCAAAAGCCCTGAAAAAGGAGATAAGGGGCTTTATGCCATGAAGAACTCATAGGCAGTCTTGGAGTGTCTCTTGTTGACAAGGACTCTATTTTGAACATAACATGCAGTGTTAACTACTTCAGCCCAGAAATACAATGGTAGGCCTGAATCAGCTAACATGGTTCTTGCTGCTTCAATCAGTGTTCTGTTCTTCCTTTCTACCAAACCATTTTGGTCAGGAGTTCTGGGAACACTGAATTGTCTAATAATCCCTTTAGACAAATAGAATTGATCCAGAGTTTTGTTCCTGAACTCTGTCCCATTATCACTTCTAATGGCTTTGACAGATAGAGAATATTGTTTCTCTACTTGTAGAATGAAGAACTTGATGATTTCAGCTGCCTCATCCTTGGAGAATAAGAAGAATACCCATGTGAATCTTGAATAGTCATCAATGATGACCAAGCAGTACTTCTTCTTACGAAGGCTCGTGATTTTTACAGGCCCAAATAAGTCCATATGGAGTAGTTGAAGACATGCAGTTGTTTTTGATTCATCAATAGACTTATAGGAGGACTTATGCTGTTTTCCCTTCAAACAGGATACAAGTGTTCTTGACACTGGTATACTTTCAAAGGTAGACCTCTGACCAAGCCCATTTTTGTGACTTTATTTATGGTTTTAAAGTTCACATGGTCAAGTCTCCTGTGCCAGAGATCAGTCTCTGAAGTTGATACCTTTGAGAAGAAACAGGTAGTGTTGTTTAGTACTTTGTCCTTTTCAATGTCCACTGCATAGACATTGCCACATATTTTGGCTATTAACAAAGTATGATTGTCAATGATCTTCTCTATCAACTTCGGGCCTTCTAGTGATATGATCTTGCATGTTGTCTTTGTGAAAAAAGGAAGAATATCCTTTATCACACATTTGAGACACACTTAGCAAGTTGTACTCAAGGTTTTCAACCAGATTGACCTTGTCAAAGGAGACATTGCCATGTCCTAGCACATATCCCTTGGCATTGTTCCCAAAGGATACAGATCCTTTTCTTTGACTAATAAAATTGTTTATCAAGTATCTGCATCCTATCATGTGCATTGAGCCTCCACTGTCCACATACCAAATGCTATTTAAGGCTTTGGAGACCCTCTGCACAAAGTAGCAAATTAGTTAGATTTAGGGACCCAAGCCAGTTTGGCTTTGGGTTTGCACTTGAGAACATTAACAGTTTGTTCTTGACCAGGTTGAGGAATCCATGACTTTTTGGCAATGGATTTTTTATTAAGAGCAATGGTGGTATCCTTTTGAGGACCACCATCAACCCTGGTCATCAGTAGTTGTACCATGTTTATGAGATCTTTTATCTCAGCAGTTTGTGAAACCGCTGATGATGTAGGTCTAACTACTGAAAGAGAATTTTGAGAAAAAGACTTTTGTTGAGATTTCATCTTTTTCTGAGAAAAGGTGTTTGCTGGTTGTTGTTTCCTAGGAGAAAAAGTTTCTTTAAAATCATTTTTGATTTGTTTTCCCATAACAAGTTGTGAAATTTTCTTGTTGTACTGAATTCCTTTTCTATATCTGCAAAATTCTGTCTTGTGGTTGAACAAACCACATATTTCACATTCTTTTGCCTTTTCTTTTTCATTTAAAGGCAAATTTCTGACTGTCTTGATTGGTTTTAGGTCATCAGTAGTTTTCAGGTTCTCAACTCCTGATGTAGATGAAACTACTGATGGCTTAAAGTCAGATTTTATCAGTACTTCTGAAGAACTTTCTTTGGGAGTTTTTAGAAAGTTTTCATTGAAAGATGTGCATTCTTTCTCTTCAGAAGTTTCACCTGAAACAATTTTTCTCCCATCTTCAGTAGTTTTGGGGGAAAAATCTGTTGGTGTTTCAGTGTGATTGTACCCTATGCCAAACCTAACATTTGAAGCACTTTGTTTGTTTCGCAGCAGTTGGTACCCCTTACAAGATTCTACCCATTTTTCACAAGTGACCTTGGTGTCAGCAAGCCTTTTCTGACATTTCCTAGGTCATCTATCATTATTTTAAGTTGTGCTTGGGTTTCAATAGCATTGTTAGTTAATTTAGAATTTTCTTTTGCCTTTGCATCAAGTTTTCTTTCTAAATCACATTTCATCTGAGTGAATTTTCTCTCAGAGTCATTTGCTTTGCCTTGTAAGTGCACATTTTTCTCTCTTATGAGAGCAAAAGATTCTTTACATGAAGTTGAACAAAGTTTTGTTAAAGATTCTTTTGATACCTAAGACAGGGCAGATTTTGAGGTGCAGCCCTCAAATGCCATTAAGGCAAAATTCTTTCTGCCATTGTCAGGTTCTCCCCAGTTGATGTCAAACATTTTGTTGTCTGCATCAGGATTACACTCTGTGGAGTCAAAAGGAAGACTGCTCCAGTAAACATACCCTGAGGTGAACAAGCTTTGTTGTGAGGGTTACTGAGCCTCTGGAGGTTGTTGATCAGCTGGAATGAGAGGGATTGATTGTTGGCTCTGCATCATATGAAGGCTTAATGCCTGATTGTTGGATTGATTGTGCCTGTACAAAATGTGCACTCCCTTGTGTTCCATTATTCCTATTATAACTAGCGTTATACAGATTTCCAGACTGAGATTGGTTGTAGCTAGAGCTTCTACACTATCTAGCAAAGTGTCCCAACTTCGGACACTTGTGACATCAAAGTTTAGATTTGTCAAAACCAATTTTTGTAGAACTGTTAAGTCCTGGAAATGTCCTTCCTGACCTTTTGTAAAATTTGTTTGTTTTGATACTTAACATGGCCAGTTGGTGTAAAATGTCCATTTCTTCTTAGTCATCATTGCTGAAAGAGTATCTAGCAGCAGCTCCACTCCTGATGAAGCCTGAGGATAGAGAACCACTGAAGCTATATCTTGCAGTTTCTAGGAATGCTATAAGTGTAGTATTGGTAAGAGACTTCGAGGGGGAACAACATCTTGTCTACTATGTAAGTAAAACTCTACTAGATGCTGAGACCAGGTATTCTCATCTCGAAAAACTTGTTTTAGCTTTGATAATGGCATCTACTAAGTTAAGGCATTACTTTTGAACACATAGGTGTTTTGGTCAAAAATTATCTAATAAAAATAACTTTGTATTCCAAATTAGTTTATGTGAGGTAGAGTGCTAAATATGTAGAAATATCTTTGTAAATCGATAATATTCTTAAGATGGTGTATTAGGATGTTCAATAAGCAAAAATATAACAACTATGATCGGAATGGCATAGGTTAGCTTTGGGATGGATAGTTATATCCTCAGAATGGACAGTTATATCCTTAGGATGGAACTGCTAAGAAGGAACAAATAAAGTGAATAACAAGTAGAACAACACACGATCTACGTGGAAAGCCCTTGATCAGTTATAGATTGTCGGCATAAAACCTCAGGAGGAGTCTACGCCCCTGCCTTGTTTGTTAATATTAAAATGGTAAAAAGATACAACTTTGGATGAGTATGTGGACGAGTGTACTATGATTACAATGATTGTGCAAGTGTTTTATGATCAGCTAAGTGTATGTGTGTAGCTATAGTGTAAGCAATGTGTATGTAAGTGTCTTATACTCGTCCAATACCCCCATTTATATAGTACATGAAATTAACAAAACAATCCCACGAAATATGCTAAGTAGTTAAGGTCTTTGAAAGCTTGTGGACTGTTTCAGGTGACCGTTGTGGGCATTTCAGCCGTAATGGACGCTGGATAATAGTTTCCGCCTTTCTCGCCTTGCATTTATCACTTTGGCGGTTACACTTTGACTCATTCTTCAAGTTTATACGCGTACAGCTCATGCATCCTTGATATCTCTGATTTAGTAAGACTTTGTAGCCGTTAATGGGGAGTTACAAGTCTTACTCATGCATTAATTACACCTGCAATAACATAAGTACAAGATAAATTGTTAGTTCATTCTCAGGATGTGCACATGCCGAAATAATGTTACATCCTGAAGTCAGACAAGTCCTTCAACATCCTGGGGATGGTACATTAGGATGTTAGGTAAAATCATCCTTAGGATTTTCAGCCTCAACAATCGTCTCCAAAAATATGTTACCGTTATCTTATGGTAAAAATATTTTTCTCAATCGATGGGCCCATCTCTTCATGTTTCGAGATCTAACGGCTATTTTTAAGGCTAAATTTTCGTGATAACCGTTATGCCTCATCATATCCTACTGCCTATATCTAGGCTTTCCCTTCCTCCTTTATAATCAACTAGGATTATTTGAAAAGGTGACTGCTTTTGCTTCTTTCTTGTTTTCTCTTTCTTATTCCTGCAAAAAGAAGTCTTTTAAATTAGTTTTTTAGAATGAGCAAGAAATTAACAAGGGCTCTTGGAAGCGTTGGAATCCCTATGGATTTCTCAGCCCAAAACTTGATCAAAGATCCTGATCAAGAAATCTGTACTTTTTATGATAAAGATATTCAAGCCCTTAAGAAATCAGGGGCTTTTCCTGATTCTGCCGTTTTTAGGCCATTTGACCTAAATGCAAAGTCTGACTTTGCCTCTTCTGTTTGGGTTTGCTTTTTCTTTTTACCATTCCAGCTTGGCCTCAAATATCCATTCCCAGATTTCATCAAAGAATTCTTTGATGCGACAGGGATGGCTTTTGCCCAGGCCATGCCTGGGATTTGGAGGATCTTAATAGTTTGTGATAAGATCATTCAGACTCATGGCATTGATCTTCAACTTGGTGACCTGCCATACATATATAAGTTAAGGACACATGGTCAAACCGTTATGTTCTTCAACTTATTGATAAAGAACCTCCTCTGCTACGTAACGTTGTGAGATCTGATAGGCCCTGGAAATCAAAATTCTTTTTTGTAAGGAGGGATTCCATTCCTTATGGGGATGAAATTCCTATGTCCTGGTTAAGAAGCGGTAAATATGTTAGATATAAATAAGATAGTCACATCTTGAGGATGTTAGTAATATTCTAAATCATCTTCATTTTGCAGGTGCTTGTTTTGCATAACTTGTTCCTACTTTGGACGACGCTTTCATCAGACGTAAGGCAATACTAGAGCTACCTGCTTCAGCAAGGACTTTTGGAATAGAAGAAAGATTTTCTACAAGTCGTGCCACTGAAATGTCTGTTAAGTCATATCCTAAGAATATGTTTATCCTCGGTTTTTGTATTAACCTATATATGTTTTTCTTGATTCAACAAAGAAGCCTGATTACTTTGATCTTGACGAGATTGACAATTAAGATATCAAGTCTTCAAAGATAACTTCCCCATCCAGCTCCAGGATGACAAGTCCTCCTCCTGCCCCTAAGGCCAGAGCTGCAACTTCTTCTAAGAAGAGGAAGGTTGTCAGCACTTCGACTCAAGAAGCTTCTCCCTTTGATGGTCTCAGTTGTGATGCCATTTTAGGCAAAGTCTCTCAGTTTGTTCTTCAGGTATGTTGCTTATCCTGAGGATGGTTATGGTTATTATTAGCATGTAATTGGGTTTGAGTACTTGCCTGACTCCTTTTCTACAGGGGCATGAATACGTGATGATGTCCCTGGATGATATGAACAAAGTGTTTGCTGATACTAAGGCCAAGCTTAAAGGCGTGAAGAAATCTGCTCTTGACAAGACCAAACAGCTTGAGAAGAAACTAGGCAAGTCTAAGACTGAGCTGAAGGTTGTGAAGTCTGCTCAAGCCAAAAGCATGAGGGATCACGAAAAGGAGATGGAAGAATATAAACAGTGCTTGATGAAGGCTGACACCATTTCCGTCTTTCAAGCTAGGGTGAGAATGGCACTGCAGGCTAGGGATCCCAACTTCAAGATGGAAGACTGGGATGTGGAGGCTTGGCAGGAGAAGATTCTCAGTCTGGGTGGAAAGGATGTGGCATCTGAGTCCGTCCCTGTTGTTGATCCTCAGGATGCTGGCAAAGAGGCTGAGGTAACAGATGCTGGTGTGGCCAAGGAGTTTCAGTTTGATGAACTGGTGGGCAATGAAGGATGAGATGACTAGGACAGAGCCCACTTTTTATGATATTTTGTTGATTTGTGAACAGTTAAACAGTTTCTTTTTATGTTTGTATGAACAATGAAAGTCTTTGGGGTGGAGGGATCTTGATTTTGAAGATGAAGCCCCAAATTCTTTTTCAACCCTGACTTTGAAATGCTGACCCCTGGTGGATGGGTCCTGGTTTAGGATGAAGCCAGGGGTTGGTATTATCTTTTTATGAATAATATATCGATAACCTTTGACAACTTTGTGTTCTTTATTTTCTTTGTCGTTCTGCAAACATTAGCAGACACTTAGTGATATAAAAGAATGAAAAATAATACCTGATCTTGTCATATTCTTCATAAGTCCTCCTCATCGTCAGGATGGTCCTCATTATCCTAAGGATGTCCCCAGTCTCTTTTTCATCCTTGGAGTGGTCTTACATCTTGAGGATGTCCCCAGTGTAATATCTTCAGCATAAACTCCAAGTCTATAATCTTTAGTAAGAATTGAATATTAATAATATCCTGTAAGGGAGACTTTGTTATTATCCTGGCGACAAGGCCTTTGGTTTAACTGGGATCAAAACCCTTTTGAAATAATCTTGGTGACAAGACCAATATGTAACATCTTAAGAATAACAGGCGACAAGGCCTTTAGTAATAACTGGCGACAAGGCCCAAAGAGACGTTGAAAAACGTCTAACCATTAGAGACATTGAAAAATGTCTAAACCTTAAGAGCTCCATCGTATACCTCAAAGATAATGAAATTGTCAGCCACTTTTACATGGACTGGTCCCACCATCCCGAGAATATACATGGGCATCGTGCGCTCCAGGCGAGGGTTGCTAACCCAATGTGAAAGGTGAAAACCTTTAGACCTTAGGAAGGTGTTGGACACCTTAACGGAGGAGAGGGTGGCCATCCCCCTAGTCTTCTAAGCATTCCATCTTTAGGATGGTACTGCAAAATTCTCAGGATGGACTATTTCTAGACCATGTTTAGTGAAAATATAATCGATCAAAATAAATCAAGGATAAGTACTTTCATATGGAGATGATTCATCTCATTCAGCCTTCACCTTCATCCTACCTGTGATTCGGATCATGGTTTCTCATATGCATCCTTAAGCATGGTAGTATTTCAAGTGTATAGCAATCCAAGCTCTTGGTAGAATCTCTCCTTCCATTGTTGACAGCCAATATGCTCCTTTTCCTGCTTCATAATCGATTAAGTATGGACCTTCCCACTTGGGAGCTAGCTTACCATTGCTTGGTTTTGTTGTATTTTGGAAGTCTTTTCTCAATACCAAGTCTCCCACTTGAAATCTTCTTATCCTGATGTTTTTGTTGTAAGCTTTAGCAATCCTTTGTTGATATGATGTCATCCTTATTTTAGCGGCATCCCTGAGTTCATCCACAGTTTCCAAGTCTTGTAGTAATGCTTCAGAATTAGTAGTTGCATCCTGAAGATGCTTCCTTGCTGTAGGCATGACCATCTCTGTAGGAAGCATTGCTTCTGTTCCAAAGACCAAAGAGAAAGGTGTTTGACCAGTAGCATTCTTTGAAGTAGTCCTATCAGCCCAAAGTGCAAATGGAAGTTCATCTGCCCATTTTCCTTTCTTTTACCCAAGCTTCTTCTTCAAGTTGTTGACGATGATTTTGTTTAAGGATTCCGCTTGCCCATTAGCTTGAGGAAGGACTGGTGTTGAAGTTACCATCTTGATCCCCCAACTCTCACAAAAGTCAGTTGTTCTTTTGCTAATGAATTGAGAACCATTGTCACAAATGATTTCATATGGTACTCTAAATCGTGTCAGGATGTTTCTTTTGATGAATGAGACCACATCTTTATCTCTAACTTGCACGAATACTTCAGCTTCAATCCATTTCGAGAAGTAATATGTCATTACTAGCATGAATACCTTTCCTCCAGGAGCTTTGGGTAGCTTTCCTACTATATCTATTCCCCATGAAAATGAAGGGCCATGGTGAACAATAGGATGTAGTGGTTCAGCAGGTTGGTGAAGTATGTTGCTATGTCTTTGGCATGCATCACACTTTTGGGAATACAGCATGGCATCCTTCTTCATAGTAGGCCAATAGTTTCCTGTCATTAGAGTCTTCGAGTAGAGAGATCTTCCTCCTGTATGATTTCCACAATCTCCTTCGTGGATGTCTTTGAGTACTTCGTTTGCTTCATCCTTGATGAGACATCTCAAATATGGACCTTCAAGAGACTTTATATACAAAATATTGTCTATAATTGTAAACTTAGATACCTTTATCCTGAAAACCTTTGGATTTTCTTCATCAGGAATAACATCTTCTTGTAAATATTTGATTATGGGAGTCATCCATGATGAGTCGGCTTGTTTCTGAGTGGCCAAAACAGTGATATCCTCAGGATGGTCTGTTTTATCCTCAGGATGTGCCTGGCCATCCTCAGGATGCCACTCTTCAATCGCAGGTTTCAAGATGTGAATGATGGGAATCTTGGATCCTTCTGGTAAATTAATGGAGGATCCCAGATTTGCTAGGGCGTCAGTTTCAACATTTTCTTCCCTAGGTACCTGTGTTAGTGAAAATTCTACAAAAGAAGTAGCAAAATTTTTAACGAATTCAAGATAAATGGCTAACTTTTGTCCTTTTACTGCATATTATCCATTGAAATGATTAGTAATAAAAAAAGAATCAACAAAGACTTCAATTTTAACAAAATGTAAATCTCTAGCAAGTTGTAAACCAGCAATGAGAGCTTCATATTCAGCTTCATTATTGGTTGTTTGAAATGCACATCTAATGGCATGGGGTATATTGTCCCCTTGTAGCGATTAGTAGTATTCCCAGACTTGTGCCTCTTGCATTCGAAGCACCATCAGTGTATAGAGTCCATTTTTCTAAATTTTCATTTTGTTGTTGAACTTCAGACTCTACTTCACTTAGGATGTCACTACTGAAATCATACACAAAGTCTGCTAGGGCCTGTGACTTGATTGCATTTCTAGGCTCATACTCTAAGTCAAAGGCACTTAATTTAACTGACCATTTTGCCATTCTTCCAGACATTTCAGGTTTTCCTAATATATTTTTAATGGGATAGTTAGTTTTAACATATATTGTATGTGTTTCAAAATAATGCCTTAACTTAGTAGAAGCCATTATTAAAGCTAAAATAAGTTTTTCGAGATGTGAATACCTGGTTTCAGCATCAAGGAGGGTTTTACTTACATAATAGACAGGATGTTGTTGCCCTTCGAAGTCCTTTACCAACACAGCACTTATTGAATTTCCAAAAACTGCAAGATATAGCTTGAGAGGTTCTCCATCCTCAGGTTTCATCAACAATGGAGCTGCTGCAAGATAATCTTTGAGCTTCTTTAATGCTTCTTCATGCCTCTGTCCCTAGTCGAATTTTTTATTCTTTTTCAGGATGTCATAGAACTCTTTACATTTCTCTGAGGATTTCGAGATGAATCTATTCATGGCTGCTATCCTGCCAGTCAGCCTTTGCACATCCTTAATATTTCTTGGGGATTTGAGATCAAGGATTGCCTTTATTTGTTCAGGGGGCTTCTATCCCTCTTTTTGTTACCAAATATCCAAGAAACTTCCCAGCTCCAACTCCAAAATGGCACTTTGTTGGGTTTAATTTCATGTTGTAAGCATCCAGGATGTCAAAAGTTTCTTTGAGATCCCGAAGATGATCTTCTACTTTCTTGGATTTTACTACCAAGTCATCAATGTAGACCTCCATCGTGTCCCCAATCTTTTCTTTGAACATCATGTTCACTAGCCTCTGATAAGTGGCACCTGCATTTTTTAATTCAAATGGCATGGCTATATAACAATATATACCTGACGGTGTCATGAATGTTGTGTCCTCCTGATCATCCGGTTCCATTTGTATCTGTTGGAATCCTGAGGATGCATCCATGAATGTCAGCATCTCGTGGCCTACTGTATGGTAGTGGGAATGGATCTTTAGGACATGCCTTCTTAAGGTCTGTGTAGTCCACACACACTCTCCATTTCCCATTTTTCTTTTAGACTACCACATCATTCGCCAGCCATCTTGGGAATTTTACTTCCCTTATCATCTTAGACTTCAGCAGCCTGTCCACTTCTTCTTGGATGATGACATTTCTTTCGTGAGCAAACATCCTTCTTTTTTGTTGAATGGGCTTGAAACTCTTATCAATCCCAAGTTTGTGAGTAATGACATCCTTTGATATGCCGGTCATATCCTCATGTTTCCAAGCAAAAGTAGACATCCTACATTTAAGAAAAGATATTAGTGATTGTTCAATATCATGTGGGATATTCTTACCGATTTGCACAGTGATATCTTTATTATTGTCGTCAAGGCAGATGGCTTTTACATCCTGATCAGGATGTGAATTAACATTCTGAGGATGGCACTGTGCATCCTATTGTAATTGCTATGATTGATGGGATAAGGCCTTCATTGATTTCGTGTAGCAATCCTTAGCTTCTTGTTGATCGCTGTTGACCTTCACAACTCCCTAAGGTGTGGGTAGTTTCACACATTGATGATATGTTGAAGGCACTGCCTTCATATCATGTATCCAGGGTCTCCCCAGGATGACATTGTAGCAGGATAGGGAATCTATCACGCAAAATCTCTGGATAGAGTTCACCCCTTCTACATCTACTGGTAGCTTGATGTCACCCACTGTGCTCTTGCTTTCTCCACTAAAGCCCACCAACAATGATTACCTGGAAACTATCTCTGATTCTGGGATATTCATCCTCTTGAGGTCCTTGAGCCGGATGATGTTTACTGAACTTCCTCCATCTACAAGAATCCTGCGAACAAAGTAGTTAGCAATATATAAAGTAATAACCAAACCGTCATGATGAGGGTCAAGGATGTTTTCTCTGTCTTCTTCCTCAAAACTTATCACTTTTGAGGTTGTCAGGATGGTCGTCTTCGTTGGTCTTTCTCCTTTTTCAGACTTTGCTTCACTCGCATGTCTTTTAGCAGCTGAGTATGAGGTTCCACAAATGTCTGACCCTCCTGAAATGAAGTTGATAATGCCAGCATCCTTAGGTGGGGATGCTCCTCTTTCCGGGATGTTTGTGCCATCCTGAGATCTTGATTTCTTTTTTCCCAGGAGATCCTTGAGGTGAACCTTGCTTAAGAGATATGCTATCTCCTTTCTTAGTGCAATGCAATCTTCAGTGATATGGCCAAAATCTTCGTGAAAGGCACACCATTTGGATTTGTCTTTCCATCCTGCCTTGTTGTCCTTCCTTGGCCATCTTGCTTTGTCCCCTAGATCCTTTATGGCATACATCAAACCTGTTACATCCACAGAAAAACAATAGTCTGACAATTTAGGGAACTCATCGTCATCCTCTACCACATTGACCTTCTTATTATCAGGCCTAGCATATGGTTTATGCTTATATGATTCGTATGTGGGAGTTGATTTTTGATTAGGATGGTTATATTTTGAGGATGATTCTATCCTCTGTTGTATCTTCTTATCATCCTCATGTCGGATGAATCTCAAAGCTCTGTTCCTGACTTCATCTAAGTTCCAGCATGGATTCATCACCAACTCTTGGTAGAATGGTGAATCTTTCGGCAGTCTCATCTTGAAAACCTGAACCGCTGTTGTGATATCTAGGTTCGGGATGTCAAGTGCTTCCTTTCCAAACCTGGTAATGTAGTCTCTTAGTGATTCCCCCTGTGGTTGAGTCACCCTGTACAGATCACTTGTCAAACGTTCGAACGTTCGACTACAAGAAAATTGATTATTGATCATGTTAATTAAATGTGCAAAAGAAGTAATAGAATAAGGTGGAACACTTAGGAGCTATTTCAGGGCTGGACCGGTGAGAGTTGAGCCAAATCCCTTGCATAAACCTGCTTCTTTCAGATTGGCAGGGATTGGATTTATTTCCATCCTTTCTCTATACTGAGCCACATGCTCCTCAGGATCTGTAGATCCATCATAGAGCTTCATGCTTGGAGTTTGAAATTGTTTTGGAATCTCTGCATCGCATATGGGAGATGCAAATCTTGACACTCTATGGCATTATGAGGATACTTCAGGGATGGGTTGTACTATCCGTGGCACACTCGATACAATATCCTTGATCTTCTGAAGTTTCCTTGCTAACTGAGGGGTTATTCTTGTATCCTACAAAGAAGCAACCTCATTAGCAGTAAAAGTACTAGAACTTAAATTGTTACCGTTAGTGTTATATCCTTGGGCTGGCACAGGTGCATATCCTGTATGCCTGGTAGTCGCCATCCTGGGAGCAGTAGTTGTTTCTGGAGCAAAGAACCCAGTACTCATGGGGATAAAATCTCCTTAATGTACCCCTCCAGAGAAGCTAGAATTAAAATCTAATGCCCTGGGCTGCAATTGTCAAAAATTATCTAATAAAAATAACTTTGTATTCCAAATTAGTTTATGTGAGGTAGAGTGCTAAATGTGTAGAAATATATTTGTAAATCGATAATATTCTTAAGATGGTGTATCAGGATGCTCAATAAGCAAAAATATAACAACTATGATCGGAATGGCTTAGGTTAGCTTCGGGATGGACAGTTATATCCTCAGGATGGACAGTTATATTCTCAGGATGGAACTGCTAAGAATGAACAAATAAGGAATAACAAGAAGAACAACACACGATCTACGAGGAAAGCCCTTGATCAGTTATAGATCGCCGGCATAAAACCTCGGGAGGAGTCTAGGCCCCTGCCTTGTTTGTTAATATTAAAATGGTAAAAAGATACAACTTTGTATGAGTATGTGGATGAGTGTACTATGATTACAATGATTATGCAAGTGTTTTATGTTCAGCTAAGTGTATGTGTGTAGCTATAGTGTGAGCAATGTGTATGTAAGTGTCCTATACTCGTCCAATACCCCCATTTATATTTTACATGAAATTAACAAAACAAACCCACGAAATATGCTAAGTAGTTAAGGTCTTTGAAAGCTTGTGGACTGTTTCAGGTGACCGTTGTGGGTGTTTCAGCTGTAGTGGACGTTGGATAACAGTTTCCACCTTTCTCGCCTTGCATTTATCACTTTGGCGGTTACACTTTGACTCATTCTTCAAGTTTATACGTGTACAGCTCATGCATCCTTGATATCTCTGATTTAGTAAGACTTTGTAGCCGTTAAAGGGGAGTTACAAGTCTTACTCATGCATTAATTACACCTGCAATAACATAAGTACAAGATAAATTGTTAGTTCATTCTCAGGATGTGCACATGCCGAAATAATGTTACATCCTGAAGTCAGACAAGTCCTTCAACATCCTGGGGATGGTACATTAGGATGTTAGGTAAAATCATCCTGAGGATTTTCAGCCTCAACAATCGTCTCCAAAAATATGTTACCGTTATCTTATGGTAAAAATATTTTTCTCAATCGATGGGCCCATCTCTTCATGTTTCGAGATCTAACGGCTATTTTTAAGGCTAAATTTTAGTGATAACCGTTATGCCTCATCATATCCTACTGCCTATATCTAGGCTTTCCCTTCCTCCTTTATAATCAACTAGGATTATTTGAAAAGGTGTCTGCTTTTGCTTCTTTCTTGTTTTCTCTTTCTTATTCCTGCAAAAAGAAGTCTTTTAAATTAGTTTTTTAGAATGAGCAAGAAATTAACAAGGGCTCTTGGAAGTGTTGGAATCCCTAAGGATTTCTCAGCCCAAAACTTGATCAAAGATCCTGATCAAGAAATCTGTACTTTTTATGATAAAGATATTCAAGCCCTTAAGAAATCAGGGGCTTTTCCTGATTCTGCCGTTTTTAGGCCCTGTGACCTAAATGCAAAGTCTGACTTTGCCTCTTCTGTTTGGGTTTGCTTTTTCTTTTTACCATTCCAGCTTGGCCTCAAATATCCATTCCCAGATTTCATCAAAGAATTCTTTGATGCGACAGGGATGGCTTTTGCCCAGGCCATGCCTGGGATTTGGAGGATCTTAATAGTTTGTGATAAGATCATTCAGACTCATGGCATTGATCTTCAACTTGCTGACCTACCATACATATATAAGTTAAGGACACATGGTGAAACCGTTATGTTCTTCAACTTATTGATAAAGAACCTCCTCTGCTACGTAACGTTGTGAGATCTGATAGGCCCTGGAAATCAAAATTCTTTTTTGTAAGGAGGGATTCCATTCCTTATGGGGATGAAATTCCTATGTCCTGGTTAAGAAGCGGTAAATGTAACACCCCAACCGATGGCGGAAACATCGGGATGTCACGTATTGATGATTGATCAGTAGCTCATGGTGAATAATAAATTTCATTATATGATTTAAATAAATTACATACAATTGTTCTACAAGGATTCGTACATCAAATTGAATAAAACTATGCACACATCTTCAAGCATTAATTCAAATCTTCAAGCAAGTAGAACCTGAAACATGTTAAGTTGAAAATATTTTGGGTCAACAAAATGTTGGTGAGAATACATAGGTTTTTGAATATAGTTGATAACAATAGTTTGTACAACAATCACAGTTGTATGATGATAGAGTATGATTCCGACATGTAACAATGCGTCTTTGTAAAATCAAACCTTGTGTCGACTGAGACCTAACTCGCAAGTTAGTTAAATGTTGTTACTGTTATCGATCAACCCTGAATTTATGCGGGGGGATGGGTTTGTCAGACCTATAGCGCTATAATCTAAACAGGCGGCTTGATCAATGTTAATGATTGTACTGTGTCTTTTTGTTACAGTTAAATGATAGAATGAGTAAATGATAGTATATAAAATGATTATAATTGAATCACAAGTTTCAACAATGTAAGAATGAGTAAATGATAGTGTATAAAACGTGTAAACATGTTTCACCCCAAAATGTAAAACAAAAAAAAGGGGCTATGTAAACTCACCTGATATTTGTATCCGAATGATGTAACGATTTATAATCTTGTACAACATGCACATATTCACCAAGATATCCCTAATAATGTAACGGTTTATAAGTTTTTACTAAAAGGGAAAAAAAATTGCTACACGTGAGGTCGAGCTCTTTAGATTCGTTAATATTGTCACCCGCTAGTAATTCTATGACACATGAAAGAATTAGTTTCCATACATGTGTAGTACACATATAAATGTAAAGCTTAACAACACTTTTAGATCACATAACTTCACATCTACGTATAGATATATAAATGTTTGTCGTCAATCGAAAATAAAAAAAAAATTCATATCTATAAATATCACTTGATTAATCCAAATAAATATATTTATTTATACCTAGGTAAATGTGTTTACATATTCAATCTCTGATTTGCAAGATTATATACATATATAGGACTTGTAGTGATCGACTCAACTAGTATATAAAACCATTGTTTTAGAGACACTAATATTTGAAAAGAAGAGAAAAAAAAAACATGGATACGTTTAAAATAATAATATAATAAAAATATAATCAATGTCCACCAATATATATGCTTAAATTTATTTAACCAAAATTATTATTTATGTCCATAATCGTATAGTCGATAAAAATACAAGTTTATACCTACATGAATATCTAGGAGCATATGTTCATTGTAGATATATATTTCATAACCACATATAGTTAATAGTTTACGTGTGTGTATGTGTATGAACATATCACCAAAACTCACATGTGTCATGTATAAGTTAAAATAAACATATACAGATTTATTTATATAAGTATGGTATATTCGAGTCCATGATAGTTCGAATGTCCCACAATACTGATTGGTTAAGTTAATAGTTCGCTTATTGGGTCGGGTTGCTAGAGCTCGGTCTACACGCGTTAAACATAATATAACATAGTATTCATACGGATTGAGTAGTTACCTTCCCACAATTGCATTACATTTGACCATACGAGAGTGATCGAATTGACCGGGTTACCCGTCATTGACTTCTGTTCACCAGACCTTGAGTTGTCTCCATGGCAACCACCACATACAAGTACCGCCTCAGCCATTTGAACCGTCAAAACCACCACTAAAAGTTATCGAACATAACAAAAAAGCTGTAGAATTCTCTATGGTTGTCGGGTTGCAGGTAGTGGTATCTTGTATGATGAATACGAATGGGTCAATGAAAGGCTGCTAATGGTGTTTCATGATTTGGGTTGCTTTTGAGTGGATTTCACGAGCACCGAAATACGGTTGAAGAGAGTATGTCCATAAAAATGGCATAAAGGGAATGATTGTCGCTTTAAATTGTATATGGAGCATTAGAGTGTTTTTATAACCAATTGCATAATATTGGTTAGGTGGCTAAAATTTTAGAAACTTGACACTAGTAATTGGGAGGTTAAAAATTTAATACAATTACAAATACATTCAATATATAGAAACATAGAAAAAAGTTTTGAATGTTTACTTATTTACACAAATTTCGAAAATTTTCATTAAATTGATTTTAAAACTATTAAATTTTAAAAGTCAAACTTTACATATTTTTTTTTATAACTATCACAACATTGATATTTTGTAAATTATTAGATAATATATGTTGAAAATATGTTGTAATAATAATAAATATATAAATAAACGTATGATGTTTCCACAAAACAAAATTTTATAATTTAAGAGTTATAGAGATTTTGGAACTATGGATTATTGTTATTTTAGGTCCCTAAAGTTGTAATTAAATTATTCAAATATCGCGAATGTTACAGTCTCCCCTACTTTTGGAAACTTCGTCCCGAAGTTTATTTTAAAGAGACATTTAAATAGGGTTGAGGGTAGTTGAGTGAAAGTTAGATTGATCGTGGTTATGTTATTGTAAAAGTTTATGAGTAACAGGATAGGGTTTTTATTTTTTTTATTTTTTACTAATACTAGTCTGTAGATAAGGGTCTAATAGTACACTAAACTTAGGTTACACAAGATGAACATTAAGGCTAAATGAACTACCAAATAACTTGGGTTTGTCGTTGGTCCGATCCCCAAACTCATTTTTGATAAATCATTATTGTTTATATATATATGGTGTATCGCAGCTAACCGATCACACATTTGATACTAAAAAAATGCACCAGGCACCTACCGAAATCCTAATAGAATTTCACACCACCTTAAAGTACCTGTAAATTCATGATTACGTTCCGGACCGCAATCACCAATTTACCTTACATTAGGGTTTTGTGTCCTTCTATGACTCTAAACACACATGTAAGTAATGAAAAATAACCTTGTGATTGAATTGTATACAATGTATACAAAAAAAGAGTCCAACTGTTGAGCTGGAAAAAGACTTCTACCAGTCAGTGAGTAAGAACCTCTACCGATTGTTGAGCAAGTGCGATAGCCTCTACCAGTCGTTGAGCAGGTTGTAGGGCCTCTACCGACTGTTGAGCAGGCATGATGACCTCTACCAATCGTTGAGTAGGTTATTTGGTACTCTACTAACTGGTGAGCAAGTACTTCATCCTCTATCAGTTGTTTGATTAAGTGTACCAATTATTACACACATAAAATGCAAATTGATAATATGTACATGTAAGCAATCAAGTATCAAGTATAGCATGCGAGTTGTAATAGAGTTGCCCTAGAAAAGGTTAATGACTCTAGGTGTGTCTATAGCAAATAGTTCTAGTATCAAATGTTCAAATACGGTAGATAATCGAATCCTCATGTATAACTAAGGATTAAGTTTGATGCAACACACAATCAAGTTTCAATAGTTTGGTTATCATGGGTAACTAGCTCATGTTTGAGAAGGTGAAGGATATGAATTTAGTTCTTGAGAGGATGATGAAAAATCTCGAAGTAGAATCAAGGTTGCGAGAGATAGTGAATGTGAAGATGGTTGATAAGGAGTTTATTTTATAGTAAGAAGATTACGTAGCAGTGTAAATTGTGGGGTTAAAGTAAGGATAAGAAATAGGATGAAGATATAGGATAGAAACAAGTAGAGTTGCAAGTAAGAGAAGCAAGTACTGGTTAAAATCCTATGGTTATAGACTAGATTATTTTTCTAATAACCTAACTCCCTATAACCATGGCTCTGATACCAATCTGTAACACCCCAACCGATGGCGGAAACATCGGGATGTCACGTATTGATGATTGATCAGTAGCTCATGGTGAATAATAAATTTCATTATATGATTTAAATAAATTACATACAATTGTTCTACAAGGATTCGTACATCAAATTGAATAAAACTATGCACACATCTTCAAGCATTAATTCAAATCTTCAAGCAAGTAGAACCTGAAACATGTTAAGTTGAAAATATTTTGGGTCAACAAAATGTTGGTGAGAATACATAGGTTTTTGAATATAGTTGATAACAATAGTTTGTACAACAATCACAGTTGTATGATGATAGAGTATGATTCCGACATGTAACAATGCGTCTTTGTAAAATCAAACCTTGTGTCGACTGAGACCTAACTCGCAAGTTAGTTAAATGTTGTTACTGTTATCGATCATCCCTGAATTTATGCGGGGGGATGGGTTTGTCAGACCTATAGCGCTATAATCTAAACAGGCGGCTTGATCAATGTTAATGATTGTACTGTGTCTTTTTGTTACAGTTAAATGATAGAATGAGTAAATGATAGTATATAAAATGATTATAATTGAATCACAAGTTTCAACAATGTTAGAATGAGTAAATGATAGTGTATAAAACGTGTAAACATGTTTCACCCCAAAATGTAAAACAAAAAAAAGGGGCTATGTAAACTCACCTGATATTTGTATCCGAATGATGTAACGATTTATAATCTTGTACAACATGCACATATTCACCAAGATATCCCTAATAATGTAACGGTTTATAAGTTTTTACTAAAAGGGAAAAAAAATTGCTACACGTGAGGTCGAGCTCTTTAGATTCGTTAATATTGTCACCCGCTAGTAATTCTATGACACATGAAAGAATTAGTTTCCATACATGTGTAGTACACATATAAATGTAAAGCTTAACAACACTTTTAGATCACATAACTTCACATCTACGTATAGATATATAAATGTTTGTCGTCAATCGAAAATAAAAAAAAAATTCATATCTATAAATATCACTTGATTAATCCAAATAAATATATTTATTTATACCTAGGTAAATGTGTTTACATATTCAATCTCTGATTTGCAAGCTTATATACATATATAGGACTTGTAGTGATCGACTCAACTAGTATATAAAACCATTGTTTTAGAGACACTAATATTTGAAAAGAAGAGAAAAAAAAAACATGGATACGTTTAAAATAATAATATAATAAAAATATAATCAATGTCCACCAATATATATGCTTAAATTTATTTAACCAAAATTATTATTTATGTCCATAATCGTATAGTCGATAAAAATACAAGTTTATACCTACATGAATATCTAGGAGCATATGTTCATTGTAGATATATATTTCATAACCACATAAAGTTAATAGTTTACGTGTGTGTATGTGTATGAACATATCACCAAAACTCACATGTGTCATGTATAAGTTAAAATAAACATATACAGATTTATTTATATAAGTATGGTATATTCGAGTCCATGATAGTTCGAATGTCCCACAATACTGATTGGTTAAGTTAATAGTTCGCTTATTGGGTCGGGTTGCTAGAGCTCGGTCTACACGCGTTAAACATAATATAACATAGTATTCATACGGATTGAGTAGTTACCTTCCCACAATTGCATTACATTTGACCATACGAGAGTGATCGAATTGACCGGGTTACCCGTCATTGACTTCTGTTCACCAGACCTTGAGTTGTCTCCATGGCAACCACCACATACAAGTACCGCCTCAGCCATTTGAACCGTCAAAACCACCACTAAAAGTTATCGAACATAACAAAAAAGCTGTAGAATTCTCTATGGTTGTCGGGTTGCAGGTAGTGGTATCTTGTATGATGAATACGAATGGGTCAATGAAAGGCTGCTAATGGTGTTTCATGATTTGGGTTGCTTTTGAGTGGATTTCACGAGCACCGAAATACGGTTGAAGAGAGTATGTCCATAAAAATGGCATAAAGGGAATGATTGTCGCTTTAAATTGTATATGGAGCATTAGAGTGTTTTTATAACCAATTGCATAATATTGGTTAGGTGGCTAAAATTTTAGAAACTTGACACTAGTAATTGGGAGGTTAAAAATTTAATACAATTACAAATACATTCAATATATAGAAACATAGAAAAAAGTTTTGAATGTTTACTTATTTACACAAATTTCGAAAATTTTCATTAAATTGCTTTTAAAACTATTAAATTTTAAAAGTCAAACTTTACATATTTTTTTTATAACTATCACAACATTGATATTTTGTAAATTATTAAATAATATATGTTGAAAATATGTTGTAATAATAATAAATATATAAATAAACGTATGATGTTTCCACAAAACAAAATTTTATAATTTAAGAATTATAGAGATTTTGGAACTATGGATTATTGTTATTTTAGGTCCCTAAAGTTGTAATTAAATTATTCAAATATCGCGAATGTTACAGTAAATATGTTAGATATAAATAAGATAGTCACATCTTGAGGATGTTAGTAATATTCTAAATCATCTTCATTTTGCAGGTGCTTGTTTTGCAAAACTTGTTCCTACTTTGGACTACGCTTTCATCAGACGTAAGGCAATACTAGAGCTACCTGCTTCAGCAAGGACTTTTGGAATAGAAGAAAGATTTTCTACAAGTCGTGCCACTGAAATGTCTGTTAAGTCATATCCTAAGAATATGTTTATCCTCGGTTTTTTGTATTAACCTATATATGTTTTTCTTGATTCAGCAAAGAAGCCTGATTACTTTGATCTTGACGAGATTGACAATTAAGATATCAAGTCTTCAAAGATAACTTCCCCATCCAGCTCCAGGATGACAAGTCCTCCTCCTGCCCCTAAGGCCAGAGCTGCAACTTCTTCTAAGAAGAGGAAGGTTGTCAGCACTTCGACTCAAGAAGCTTCTCCCTTTGATGGTCTCAGTTGTGATGCCATTTTAGGCAAAGTCTCTCAGTTTGTTCTTCAGGTATGTTGCTTATCCTGAAGATGGTTATGGTTATTATTAGCATGTAATTGGGTTTGAGTACTTGCCTGACTCCTTTTCTACAGGGGCATGAATACGTGATGATGTCCCTGGATGATATGAACAAAGTGTTTGCTGATACTAAGGCCAAGCTTAAAGGCGTGAAGAAATCTGCTCTTGACAAGACCAAACAGCTTGAGAAGAAACTAGGCAAGTCTAAGACTGAGCTGAAGGTTGTGAAGTCTGCTCAAGCCAAAAGCATGAGGGATCACGAAAAGGAGATGGAAGAATATAAACAGTGCTTGATGAAGGCTGACACCATTTCCGTCTTTCAAGCTAGGGTGAGAATGGCACTGCAGGCTAGGGATCCCAACTTCAAGATGGAAGACTGGGATGTGGAGGCTTGGCAGGAGAAGATTCTCAGTCTGGGTGGAAAGGATGTGGCATCTGAGTCCATCCCTGTTGTTGATCCTCAGGATGCTGGCAAAGAGGCTGAGGTAACAGATGCTGGTGTGGCCAAGGAGTTTCAGTTTGATGAACTGGTGGGCAATGAAGGATGAGATGACTAGGACAGAGCCCACTTTTTATGATATTTTGTTGATTTGTGAATAGTTAAACAGTTTCTTTTTATGTTTGTATGAACAATGAAAGTCTTTGGGGTGGAGGGATCTTGATTTTGAAGATGAAGCCCCAAATTCTTTTTCAACCCTGACTTTGAAATGCTGACCCCTGGTGGATGGGTCCTGGTTTAGGATGAAGCCAGGGGTTGGTATTATCTTTTTATGAATAATATATCGATAACCTTTGACAACTTTGTGTTCTTTATTTTCTTTGTCGTTCTGCAAACATTAGCAGACACTTAGTGATATAAAAGAATGAAAAATAATACCTGATCTTGTCATATTCTTCATAAGTCCTCCTCATTGTCAGGATGGTCCTCATTATCCTAAGGATGTCCCCAGTCTCTTTTTCATCCTTGGAGTGGTCTTACATCTTGAGGATGTCCCCAGTGTAATATCTTCAGCATAAACTCCAAGTCTATAATCTTTAGGAAGAATTGAATATTAATAATATCCTGTAAGGGAGACTTTGTTATTATACTGGCGACAAGGCCTTTGGTTTAACTGGGATCAAAACCCTTTTGAAATAATCTTGGTGACAAGACCAATATGTAACATCTTAAGAATAACAGGCGACAAGGCCTTTAGTAATAACTGGCGACAAGGCCCAAAGAGACGTTGAAAAACGTCTAACCATTAGAGACATTGAAAAATGTCTAAACCTTAAGAGCTCCATCGTATACCTCAAAGATAATTAAATTGTCAGCCACTTTTACATGGACTGGTCCCACCATCCCGAGAATATACATGGGCATCGTGCGCTCCAGGTGAGGGTTGCTAACCCAATGTGAAAGGTGAAAACCTTTAGACCTTAGGAAGGTGTTGGACACCTTAACGGAGGAGAGGGTGGCCATCCCCCTAGTCTTCTAAGCATTCCATCTTTAGGATGGTACTGCAAAATTCTCAGGATGGACTATTTCTAGACCATGTTTAGTGAAAATATAATCGATCAAAATAAATCAAGGATAAGTACTTACATATGGAGATGATTCATCTCATTCAGCCTTCACCTTCATCCTACCTGTGATTCGGATCATGGTTTCTCATATGCATCCTTAAGCATGGTAGTATTTCAAGTGTATAGCAATCCAAGCTCTTGGTAGAATCTCTCCTTCCATTGTTGACAGCCAATATGCTCCTTTTCCTGCTTCATAATCGATTAAGTATGGACCTTCCCACTTGGGAGCTAGCTTACCATTGCTTGGTTTTGTTGTATTTTGGAAGTCTTTTCTCAATACCAAGTCTCCCACTTGAAATCTTCTTATCCTGATGTTTTTGTTGTAAGCTTTAGCAATCCTTTGTTGATATGATGTCATCCTTATTTTAGCGGCATCCCTGAGTTCATCCACAGTTTCCAAGTCTTGTAGTAATGCTTCAGAATTAGTAGTTGCATCCTGAAGATGCTTCCTTGCTGTAGGCATGACCATCTCTGTAGGAAGCATTGCTTCTGTTCCAAAGACCAAAGAGAAAGGTGTTTGACCAGTAGCATTCTTTGAAGTAGTCCTATCAGCCCAAAGTGCATATGGAAGTTCTTCTGCCCATTTTCCTTTCTTTTACCCAAGCTTCTTCTTCAAGTTGTTGACGTTGATTTTGTTTAAGGATTCCGCTTGCCCATTATCTTGAGGAAGGACTGGTGTTGAAGTTACCATCTTGATCCCCCAACTCTCACAAAAGTCAGTTGTTCTTTTGCTAATGAATTGAGAACCATTGTCACAAATGATTTCAGATGGTACTCTAAATCGTGTCAGGATGTTTCTTTTGATGAATGAGACCACATCTTTATCTCTAACTTGCACGAATACTTCAGCTTCAATCCATTTCGAGAAGTAATATGTCATTACTAGCATGAATACCTTTCCTCCAGGAGCTTTGGGTATCTTTCCTACTATGTCCATTCCCCATGAAAATGAAGGGCCATGGTGAAACAATAGGATGTAGTGGTTCAGCAGGTTGGTGAAGTATGTTGCTATGTCTTTGGCATGCATCACACTTTTGGGAATACAACATGGCATCCTTCTTCATAGTAGGCCAATAGTTTCCTGTCATTAGAGTCTTCGAGTAGAGAGATCTTCCTCCTGTATGATTTCCACAATCTCCTTCGTGGATGTCTTTGAGTACTTCGTTTGCTTCATCCTTGATGAGACATCTCAAATATGGACCTTCAAGAGACTTTCTATACAAAATATTGTCTATAATTGTAAATTTAGATACCTTTATCCTGAAAACCTTTGGATTTTCTTCATCAGGAATAACATCTTCTTGTAAATATTTGATTATGGGAGTCATCCATGATGAGTCGGCTTGTTTCTGAGTGGCCAAAACAGTGATATCCTCAGGATTGTCTGTTTTATCCTCAGGATGTGCCTGGCCATCCTCAGGATGCCACTCTTCAATCGCAGGTTTCAAGATGTGAATGATGGGAATCTTGGATCCTTCTGGTAAATTAATGGAGGATCCCAGATTTGCTAGGGCGTCAGTTTCAACATTTTCTTCCCTAGGTACCTGTGTTAGTGAAAATTCTACAAAAGAAGTAGCAAAATTTTTAACGATTTCAAGATAAATGGCTAACTTTTGTCCCTTTACTGCATATTATCCATTGAAATGGTTAGTAATAAAAAAAGAATCAACAAAGACTTCAATTTTAACAAAATGTAAATCTCTAGCAAGTTGTAGACCAGCAATGAAAGCTTCATATTCAGCTTCATTATTGGTTGTTTGAAATGCACATCTAATGGCATGGGGTATATTGTCCCCTTGTAGCGATTAGTAGTATTCACAGACTTGTGCCTCTTGCATTCGAAGCACCATCAGTGTATAGAGTCCATTTTTCTAAATTTTCATTTTGTTGTTGAACTTCAGACTCTACTTCACATAGGATGTCACTACTGAAATCATACACAAAGTCTGCTAGGGCCTGTGACTTGATTGCATTTCTAGGCTCATACTCTAAGTCAAAGGCACTTAATTTAACTGACCATTTTGCCATTCTTCCAGACATTTCAGGTTTTCCTAATATATTTTTAATGGGATAGTTAGTTTTAACATATATTGTATGTGTTTCAAAATAATGCCTTAACTTAGTAGAAGCCATTATTAAAGCTAAAATAAGTTTTTCGAGATGTGAATACCTGGTTTCAGCATCAAGGAGGGTTTTACTTACATAATAGACAGGATGTTGTTGCCCTTCGAAGTCCTTTACCAACACAGCACTTATTGAATTTCCAAAAACTGCAAGATATAGCTTGAGAGGTTCTCCATCCTCAGGTTTCATCAACAATGGAGCTGCTGCAAGATAATCTTTGAGCTTCTTTAATGCTTCTTCATGCCTCTGTCCCTAGTCGAATTTTTTATTCTTTTTCAGGATGTCATAGAACTCTTTACATTTCTCTGAGGATTTCGAGATGAATCTATTCATGGCTGCTATCCTGCCAGTCAGCCTTTGCACATCCTTAATATTTCTTGGGGATTTGAGATCAAGGATTGCCTTTATTTGTTCAGGGTTGGCTTCTATTCCTCTTTTTGTTACCAAATATCCAAGAAACTTCCCAGCTCCAACTCCAAAATGGCACTTTGTTGGGTTTAATTTCATGTTGTAAGCATCCAGGTTGTCAAAAGTTTCTTTGAGATCCCGAAGATGATCTTCTACTTTCTTGGATTTTACTACCAAGTCATCAATGTAGACCTCCATCGTGTCCCCAATCTTTTCTTTGAACATCATGTTCACTAGCCTCTGATAAGTGGCACCTGCATTTTTTAATTCAAATGGCATGGCTATATAACAATATATACCTGACGGTGTCATGAATGTTGTGTCCTCCTGATCATCCGGTTCCATTTGTATCTGTTGGAATCCTGAGGATGCATCCATGAATGTCAGCATCTCGTGGCCTGCTGTAGCATCCACCATTGAATCTATGTATGGTAGTGGGAATGGATCTTTAGGACAGGCCTTCTTAAGGTCTGTCTAGTCCACACACACTCTCCATTTCCCATTTTTCTTTTAGACTACCACATCATTCGCCAGCCATCTTGGGAATTTTACTTCCCTTATCATCTTAGACTTCAGCAGCCTGTCCACTTCTTCTTGGATGATGACATTTCTTTCGTGAGCAAACATCCTTCTTTTTTGTTGAATGGGCTTGAAACTCTTATCAATCCCAAGTTTGTGAGTAATGACATCCTTTGATATGCCGGTCATATCCTCATGTTTCCAAGCAAAAGTAGACATCCTACATTTAAGAAAAGATATTAGTGATTGTTCAATATCATGTGGGATATTCTTACCGATTTGCACAGTGATATCTTTATTATTGTCGTCAAGGCAGATGGCTTTTACATCCTGATCAGGATGTGCTTTAACATTCTGAGGATGGCACTGTGCATCCTGTTGTAATTGCTATGATTGATGGGATAAGGCCTTCATTGATTTCGTGTAGCAATCCTTAGCTTCTAGTTGATCGCTGTTGACCTTCACAACTCCCTAAGGTGTGGGTAGTTTCACAGATTGATGATATGTTGAAGGCACTGCCTTCATATCATGTATCTAGGGTCTCCCCAGGATGACATTGTAGCAGGATAGGGAATCTATCACACAAAATCTCTGGATAGAGTTCACCCCTTCTACATCTACTGGTAGCTTGATGTCACCCACTGTGCTCTTGGTTTCTCCACTAAAGCCCACCAAAAATGATTACCTGGAAACTATCTCTGATTCCGGGATATTCATCCTCTTGAGGTCCTTGAGCCGGATGATGTTTACTGAACTTCCTCCATCTACAAGAATCCTGCGAACAAAGTGGTTAGAAATATATAAAGTAATAACCAAACCGTCATGATGAGGGTCAAGGATGTTTTCTCTGTCTTCTTCCTCAAAACTTATCACTTTTGAGGTTGTCAGGATGGTCGTCTTCGTTGGTCTTTCTCCTTTTTCAGACTTTGCTTCACTCGCATGTCTTTTAGCAGCTGAGTATGAGGTTCCACAAATGTCTGACACTCCTGAAATGAAGTTGATAATGCCAGTATCCTTAGGTGGGGATGCTCCTCTTTCCGGGATGTTTGTGCCATCCTGAGATCTTGATTTCTTTTTTCCCAGGAGATCCTTGAGGTGAACCTTGCTTAAGAGATATGCTATCTCCTTTCTTAGTGCAATGCAATCTTCAGTGATATGGCCAAAATCTTCGTGAAAGGCACACCATTTGGATTTGTCTTTCCATCCTGCCTTGTTGTCCTTCCTTGGCCATCTTGCTTTGTCCCCTAGATCCTTTATGGCATACATCAAACCTGTTACATCCACAGAAAAACAATAGTCTGACAATTTAGGGAACTCATCGTCATCCTCTACCACATTGACCTTCTTATTATCAGGCCTAGCATATGGTTTATGCTTATATGATTCGTATGTGGTAGTGGATTTTTGATTAGGATGGTTATATTTTGAGGATGATTCTATCCACTGTTGTATCTTCTTATCATCCTCATGTCGGATGAATCTCAAAGCTCTGTTCCTGACTTCATCTAAGTTCCAGCATGGATTCATCACCAACTCTTGGTAGAATGGTGAATCTTTCGGCAGTCTCATCTTGAAAACCTGAACCGCTGTTGTGATATCTAGGTTCGGGATGTCAAGTGCTTCCTTTCCAAACCTGGTAATGTAGTCTCTTAGTGATTCCCCCTGTGGTTGAGTCACCCTGTACAGATCACTTGTCAAACGTTCGAACGTTCGACTACAAGAAAATTGATTATTGATCATGTTAATTAAATGTGCAAAAGAAGTAATAGAATAAGATGGAACACTTAGGAGCTATTTCAGGGCTGGACCGGTGAGAGTTGAGCCAAATCCCTTGCATAAACCTGCTTCTTTCAGATTGGCAGGGATTGGATTTATTTCCATCCTTTCTCTATACTGAGCCACATGCTCCTCGGGATCTGTAGATCCATCATAGAGCTTCATGCTTGGAGTTTGAAATTGTTTTGGAATCTCTGCATCGCATATGGGAGATGCAAATCTTGACACTCTATGGCATTATGAGGATACTTCAGGGATGGGTTGTACTATCCGTGGCACACTCGATACAATATCCTTGATCTTCTGAAGTTTCCTTGCTAACTGAGGGGTTATTCTTGTATCCTGCAAAGAAGCAACCTCATTAGCAGTAAAAGTACTAGAACTTAAATTGTTACCGTTAGTGTTATATCCTTGGGCTGGCACAGGTGCATATCCTGTATGCCTGGTAGTCGCCATCCTGGGAGCAGTAGTTGTTTCTGGAGCAAAGAACCCAGTACTCATGGGGATAAAATCTCCTTAATGTACCCCTCCAGAGAAGCTAGAATTAAAATCTAATGCCCTGGGCTGCAATGGTCAAAAATTATCTAATAAAAATAACTTTGTATTCCAAATTAGTTTATGTGAGGTAGAGTGCTAAATGTGTAGAAATATATTTGTAAATCGATAATATTCTTAAGATGGTGTATCAGGATGCTCAATAAGCAAAAATATTACAACTATGATCGGAATGGCTTAGGTTAGCTTCGGGATGGATAGTTATATCCTCAGGATGGACAGTTATATTCTCAGGATGGAACTGCTAAGAATGAACAAATAAGGAATAACAAGAAGAACAACACACGATCTACGAGGAAAGCCCTTGATCAGTTATAGATCGCCGGCATAAAACCTCGGGAGGAGTCTAGGCCCCTGCCTTGTTTGTTAATATTAAAATGGTAAAAAGATACAACTTTGTATGAGTATGTGGATGAGTGTACTATGATTACAATGATTATGCAAGTGTTTTATGTTCAGCTAAGTGTATATGTGTAGCTATAGTGTGAGCAATGTGTATGTAAGTGTCCTATACTCGTCCAATACCCCCATTTATATTTTACATGAAATTAACAAAACAAACCCACGAAATATGCTAAGTAGTTAAGGTCTTTGAAAGCTTGTGGACTGTTTCAGGTGACCGTTGTGGGTGTTTCAGCTGTAGTGGACGTTGGATAACAGTTTCCACCTTTCTCGCCTTGCATTTATCACTTTGGCGGTTACACTTTGACTCATTCTTCAAGTTTATACGTGTACAGCTCATGCATCCTTGATATCTCTGATTTAGTAAGACTTTGTAGCCGTTAAAGGGGAGTTACAAGTCTTACTCATGCATTAATTACACCTGCAATAACATAAGTACAAGATAATTTGTTAGTTCATTCTCAGGATTTGCACATGCCGAAATACTGTTACATCCTGAAGTCAGACAAGTCTTTCAACATCCTGGGGATGGTACATTAGGATGTTAGGTAAAATCATCCTAAGGATTTTCACCCTCAACACTAGGATACATGTACAAACTAACTATCCCATTAAAAATGTACTTAGAAAACCAGAAATGTGAGGTAGAATGGCTAAGTGGTCAGTAAAATTAAGTGCCTTTGAGTTAGTATACGAGCCTAGAAATGCAATCAAATCTCAGGCTCTAGCAGATTTTGTGGCTGATTTCAGTAGTGACATCCTGAGTGAAGTAGAATCTGAAGTACAACAATTAAACGAAAACTTAGGAAAATGGATTTTGTATACTGATGGTGCTTCAAATGCAAAAGGAACAGGTCTAGGAATACTACTAAAATCGCAACAAAGGGATAAAATACCCCACGCTATTAGATGTGCATTTCAGACAACCAATAATGAGCCAGAATATGAATCTCTCATTGTTGGTTTGCAACTTGCTAAAGACATGCATATTATTAATATAGAAGTATTTGTTGATTCTTTGTTGATTGCTAATCATTTTAATGGATCTTATGTAGTAAAGGGTCAAAAATTAGCTCTTTATCTCGAAAAAGTTAAAAATTTATCAACTTCTTTTGTAGAATTTTCACTAACACAAGTACCTAGGGAAGAAAATGTTGAAGCTGATGCCTTAGCAAACCTGGGGTCCTACCTTAATCTACCAGAAGGGTCCAAGATTCCCATCATCCACATTCTGAAACCAACAATTGAAGAGTAACATCCTGAGGATAGCCAGGTACATCCTGAGGATAAACAAGCACATCCTTAGGATAAAACAGTCCATCCTGAGGATATCATTGTTTTAGCCACTCAGGCACAAGACGATTCATCATGGATGACTACCATAATAAGATATTTACACGAAGATGTCATTCCTAATGAAGAAAACCCAAAGGCTTTTTAAGATGAAGGTATCTAAATTTACAATTATGGACAATATTTTGTATAGAAAATCTCTTTTAGGTCCATATTTGAGGTGCCTTAACAAGGATGAAGCAAACGAGGTGCTCAAGGACATCCACGATGGAGACTGTTGAAATCATACAAGAGGAAGATCTCTCTACTCGAAGACTTTAAGGACGGGATACTTTTGGCATACTATGAAGAAGGATGCCATGCTATATTCCCAAAAGTGTGATCCATGCCAAAGACATAGCAACATTCTTCACCAGCCTGCTAAACCACTACATCCTATTATTTCACCATGGCCCTTCATGAAATGGGGAATGGACATAGTAGGAAAGCTACCCAAAGCTCCTGGAGGAAAGGTATTCATGCTGGTAATGACAGACTACTTCTCAAAATGGATTGAAGCTGAGGCATTTGTACAAGTTAGAGATAAAGAGGTGGTCTCATTCATCAAAAGAAACATCCTAACAAGATTTGGAGTACCATCTAAGATTATTTGTGACAATGGATCTCAATTCATTAGGAAAAGAACAACTGACTTTTGTGGGAGTTGGGGAATCAAGATGGTGACTTCAACACCAGTCCATCCTCAAGCAAATGGACAAGCAGAATCTTCAAACAAGATCATCGTCAACAACTTGAAGAAGAAACTTGGGGAAAAGAAAGGGAAATGGGCAAAAGAGCTTCCATTTGTACTCTGGGCTGATTGGACTACTTCTATGAATGCTACTGGTCAGATACCTTTCTCCTTGGTCTTTGGAACAGAAGCAACGCTGCCAATAGAGATGGTCATGACTACAGCAAGGAAACATCTTCAGGATGCAACTACAAATTTCGAAGCATTACTACAGGATTTGGAAACTGTGGATGAACTCAGGGATGCTACTAATGTAAGAATGGCAGCATACCAACAAAGAATTGCTAAAGCTTACAACAAGAATATTAGGATAAGAAGATTTCAAGAAGGAGACTTGGTATTAAGAAAAGCCTTCCAAAACACAACAAAACCAAGCGATGGTAAGATAGCTCCCAAGTGGGAAGGTCCATACTTGATCGATTCTGAAGCTAGTAAAGGAACATATTGGTTATCAACAATGGAAGGAGAGATTCTGCCAAAGGCTTGGAATGCAATTCACTCAAAATACTACCATGCCTAGGGATGCATGGTCCGAATCACAGGTGGGATGAAGGTGAAGGCTGGTAGAGATGAATCATCTCCATAGGTAAGTACTTATCCTTTATCTATTTCGATCGATAATATTTTTACTAAACATGGTCTAGAAATAGTCCATCCTGAGAATTTTGCAGTACCATCGTGAAGATAGAATGCTTAGAAGACTAGGGGGTTGGCCACCCTCTCCTCCGTTAAGGTGTCTGACACCTTCCTAAGGTTTAAAGGTTTTCACCTTTCACATTGGGTTAGCAAACCTCCCCTGGAGCGCACGACGCCCATGTATATATTCTCGGGATGATAGGACCAGTCCATGTAAAAGTGGCTGACAATTTCATTATCTTTGAGATATACGATGGAGCTCTTAAGGTTTAGACATTTTTCGATGTCTCTTTCTCGTATTTGGTCTAGTCACCAGGGCCTTGTCGCCAGTTATTCCTAAAGGGCCTTGTCGCCAGTTATTCCTAAGGGCCTTGTCGCCAGTTATTCCCAAGATATTACATATTGGTCTTGTCACCATGATTATTTCAAAGGGGTTTGATCCCAGTTAAACCAAAGGCCTAAGTCGCCAGTATAATAACAAAGTTTTCCATTACCGGATCTTATTAAGATTCAATTCTTTCTTACAAAGGATTATAGACTTAAAGTCTATACTGAAGATATTACACTGGGGACATCCTCAGGATGCAAGAGCATCCCAAGGATCTAGAAGAAACTAGGGACATCCTCAGGATAGTGAAGACCATCCTGACGATGACAAGGACTTATGAAGAATGTGGCAAGATCATGAGAATTACTCAACAAAGAAGATACAAAAGGTATTATTTTTTATCATTCCTTTATACCACTAAGTGTTTGCTAATGTTTGCACAATGTCAAAGGAAATAAAGAACACAAAGATGTCAAAAGTTATTGATATATTATTGATAAAAAGATAATACCAACCCCTTGCTTCGTCCTAAACCAGGACCCATCCACCAGGGGTCAGCATTTCAAAGTCAGGGTTGAAAAATAATTTGGGGCTTCGTCTTGAAAATCAAGATCCCTCCACCCCAAAGACTTTCATTGTTCATACAGACATAAAAATAAATTGTTTATAATTGTTCACAAACCAACCAAATATTATAAAAAAGTGGGCTCTGGCCTAGTCATCTCATCCTTCATTGCCCACCGGTTCATCAACCTGAAACTCCTTGGGCACACCAGCATCCGTCACCTAAGCCTCTATCACCTCAGCTTCTTTACCAGCATCCCGAGGAACGGCAGCAGGGGTGGACTCGGACGCCACTTTCTTTCCACCCAAACTGAGGATCATTTCTTGCCAAGCTTCAACGTCCCAGTCTTCCATCTTAAAGTTGGGATCTTTAGCTTGCAATGCCATCCTCACCCTAGCTTGAAAAACAGAGATGGTGGCAGACTTAATCAACCCCTGCTTAAACTCTTCCATCTCCTTTTGATGATCCTTCATGCTTTTGGCTTGAGTAGCCTTCACAACCTTCAGCTCAGTCTCCACCTTGCCTACTTTCTTCTCAAGCTGTTTGGTCTTATCAAGGGCAGATTTCTTTGCATCCTCAAGCTTGTCCATAGTGTCAGCAAACTCTTTATTCATGTCATCCAAGGACATCATCAAGCACTCATGCCCCTATAAATATGGAGAAGTCATGTAAGTATTCAAACCTTATTATATGCTAATAACAATCATAACCATCCTCAGGATGAACAACGTACCTGAAGAACAAACTGAGAGATTTTGCCTAGGATGGCATCACAACTGAGACCCTCGAAACGAGAAGTCTCTTGAGTAGAAGTACTGGCAGCATTCCTCTTCTTAGAAGAAGCTGGAGCTTTGGCCTTAGGGGCAGGGGGAGGACTTGTCATCCTGGAGTTGGATGGAGAAGTTATCTTTGGGGCCTTGATATCTTGACTATCAATCTCATCAAGATCAAAGTAATCAAGCTTCTTTGCTGAAACAAGAAGACATACACAGGTTAACACAAGAGTCAAGAATAAGTATATCCTCAAAGATATGACAAAACTCACCAGACAACTCAGTAGCACGACTTGTAGAGAAGCTTTCTTCTACTCCAAAACTCCTTGCTGAAGCTGGTAGTTCTAGCACTGCCTTGCGTCTAATAAAAGCGTCGTCCAGGGGAGGAACAAGTTATGCAAAACAAGCACCTGCAAAACAAGGATGATTTAGAATATCATTAACATCCTCAAGATATGACTATCTTGTTTATATTTAACGTATTTACCACTTTTTAACCAGGACATGGGAATTTCATCCCCATAAGGAATGGGATCCCTTCTTACAAAAAAGAACTTTGATTTCCAGGGCCTATCAGATCTCATAATGTTATGCAGCAAAGGAGCTTCTTTATCAATAAGTTGAAGATCATAACAGTTTGACCTATGTGTCCTTAACTTATATATGTATGACAGGTCACCAATTTGAAGATGAATGTCGTGAGTCTGAATGATCTTGTCACATACTATTAAGATCCTCCAGATCTCAGGCATAGCTTGGGCAAAAGCCATCCCTGTTGAATCAAAGAATTCCTTGATGAAATCTGGGAATGGATATTTGAGGCCAAGTTGGAAAGGTAAAAAGAAAAAGCAAACCCAGACAGAAGAGGCAAAGTCAGACTTTGCATTCAGATCAAAAGGCTGAATGACGGCAAAATCAGGAAAAGCCCCTGATTTCTTAAGGGCTTGAATATCTTTCTCATAAAAAGTTCAAATTTCTTGATCAGGATCTTTGATCAAATTTTGGGGTGTGAAATCCTTAGGGATTCCTACACTCCTCCCGAGGTTTTATGCTAGCGATCTATAAGTGATCAAGGGCTTTCCTCGTAGATCGTGTGTTGTTCTTCTTGTTATTCGCTTCATTTATTTATTCCCAGCAGTTCCATCCCGAGGATATAACTGTCCATCCCGAAACTAACCTAAGCCATCCCGATCATAGTTGTTATATTTTTGCTCATTGAACATCCTGATACACCATCTTAAGAATATTAATGATTTACAAACATATTTCTACACATTTAGCACTCTACCTCACATAAACTAATTTGGAATACAAAGTTATTTTTACTAGATAATTTTTTACCAAAACAATTTGGCGCCCACCCTGGGGCAAGTGGTGCTATTTTAACAAAAAACTTTGTTAAAACCCTCTTTTATTTAATTCCTAGTTACAAAATTTGACAACTATGGCTTCCTCACAAAAATCTGTTTCAACATCCATGCTATCTACAACCTCTGCCAGAAACACTGCCTTACCACCTCCACCTGCACATCCAAGAAGTTCCACTTCCCAAATCCCACCTAGACCATCTGGATCCACTCCTCCTGTTTTTGTATCAAATGATGAACTACTTTCTATGTTTGCACTAATGAAAGACTCGATACATCAACAACAAGACATAAATCGGATGTTGATCAGAGAGATACAAGCTCTTAAATCATCCTCAAGAAGGCCAAGTGAAGAAGTGGGGACACCGTTATAACCAAGGGTGTTAGATTTCAATTCTGGCATCTCTGGAGGTGTTCATCAAGTAGATTTCATCCCCATGAATACTGGATTCTCTGCTCCAGAAACAACTACTGCTCCCAGGATGGCGACTACCAGGGATACAGGATATGCACCTGTGCCATCCCAAGGATATAACACTAACGGTAACAATTTAAGTTCTAGTACTTTTACTGCAAATGATGTTGCTTCTTTGCAGGATACAAGAATAAGTCCTCAGCTAGCAAGGGAGCTTTAGAAGATCAAGGACATGGTATCGAGTGTTCTAGTGATAGTACAGCCCATCCTTGAAGTATCCTCAGCATGCCATAGGGTGTTAAGATTTGCATCTCCTATAGATCCTGAGGAGCATGTGGCTCAATATAGGTAAAGGATGGAAATAAATCCAATCCCGGCCAATTTGAAAGAGGCATGTTTATGCAAGGGATTTGACTCAACTCTCACCGGTCCAGCCCTGAAATGGCTCCTTAGTGTTCCACCCTATTCTATTACTTCTTTTGCACATTTAATTAACATGTTTATTAATCAGTTTTCTTGTAGTCAAACGTTCGAACATTTGACAAGTGATCTGTACAGGGTGACTCAACCACAGGAGGAATCACTAAGAGAATTCATTACTATGTTTGGAAAGGAAGCACTTGACATCCCGAACCTGGATGTTACAACAGCGGTTCAGGCTTTCAAGATGGGACTGCAGAAAGATTTACCATTCTACCAAGAGTTGGTGATGAATCCATGCAGGAACCTAGATGAAGTCAGGAACAGAGCCTTAAGATTCATCCGACTTGAGGATGATAAGAAGATACAAGAGTGGAAAGAATCATCCTCAAAATATAACCTTCCCAATCGAAAATCCACTCCCACATACGAACCAATGTGGTAGAGGATGACGATGAGAATGACTGCCCTAAATTGTCAGACTATTGTTTTTCTGTGGATGTAACAGGTTTGATGTATGCCATGAAGGTTCTAGGGGACAAAGCAAGATGGCCAAGGAAGGACAACAAGGCAGGATGGAAAGACAAATCCAAATTGTGTGCCTTTCACGAAGATTTTGGCCATATCACTGAAGATTGCATTGCACTAAGAAAGGAAATAGCATATCTCTTAAGCCAGGGTCACCTCAAGGATCTCCTGGGACAAAAGAAATCAAGAACTCAGGATGGCACAAACATCCCGGAAAGAGCAGCATCCCCACTTAAGGATGCTGGCATTATCAACTTAATTTCAGGAGGGTGAGACATTTGTGGAACCTCATACTCAACTGCTAAAAGACATGCAAGGGAAACAAAGTCTGAAAAAGGAGAAAGACCAACGAAGACGACCATCCTGATAACCTCAAAAGTGATAAGTTTTGAGGAAGAAGACAGAGAAAACATCCTTGATCCTCATCATGACGGTTTGGTTATTACTTTATATATTGCTAACCACTTTGTTCGCAGGATTCTTGTAGATGGAGGAACCTCAGTAAACATCATCCAGCTCGAGGCCATCAAGAGGATGAAAATCCCGGAATCGGAGATAGTTTCCAGGTCATCAGTTTTGGTGGGCTTCAGTGGAGAAACCAAGAGCATAGTGGGTGACATCAAGCTACCAGTATACGTAGAAGGGGTGAACTCTATCCAGAGATTTTGTGTGATAGATTCCCTATCCTGCTACAATGTCATCCTGGGGACACCCTGGATAGATGATATGAAGGCAGTGCCTTCAACATATCATCAATGTGTGAAACTACCCACACCCTGGGGAGTTGTGAAGGTCAACAGCGATCAACAAGAAGCTAAGGATTGCTACACGACATCAATGAAGGCCTCATCCCGTCAAGCATAGCAATTACAGCAGGATGCACAGTGCCATCCTCAGAATGTTAAAGCACATCCTGATCAAGCTATAAAATCCATCTGCCTTGACGACAACAAGGATATCACTGTGCAAATCGGTAAGAATATCCCACATGATATTGAACAATCACTAATATCTTTTCTTAAATGTAGGATGTCAACTTTTTCTTGGAAACATGAAGATATGACCGGCATATCAAAGGATGTCATTACTTACAAACTTGGGATTGATAAGAGTTTCAAGCCCATTCAGCAAAAAAGAAGGAAGTTTGCTCCAGAAAGAAATATCATCATCCAAGAAGAAGTAGACAGGCTGCTGAAGTCTAAGATGATAAGGGAAGTAAAATTCCTAAGATGGCTGGCGAATGTTGTGGTAGTCCAAAAGAAAAATGGGAAATGGAGAGTGTGTGTGGACTACACAGACCATAACAAGGCCTGTCCTAAAGATCCATTCCCACTACCACACATAGATTCAATGGTGGACGCTACAGCAGGCCACGAGATGCTGACATTCATGGATGCATCCTCAGGATTCCAACAAATACAAATGGAACCGGATGATCAGTAGGACACATCATTCATGACACCGTCAGGTATATATTGTTATATAGCCATGCCGTTTGGATTAAAAAAATGCAGGTGCCACTTATCAGAGGCTAGTGAACATGATGTTCAAAGAAAAAATTTGGGAAACGATGGAGGTCTACATTGATGGCATGGTAGTAAAATCCAAGAAAGTAGAAGATCATCTTCGGGATCTCAAAGAAGCTTTTGACATCCTGGATGCTTAAAACATGAAGTTAAACCCAGCAAAGTGCCATTTTGGAGTTGGAGCTGGGAAGTTTCTTGGATATTTGGTAACAAAAAGAGGGATAGAAGCCAACCCAGAACAAATAAAGGCCATCCTTGATCTCAAATCCCCAAGAAATATTAAGGATGTGCAAAGGCTGACTGGCAGGATAGCAGCCATGAATAGATTCATCTCGAAATCCTCAGAGAAATGTAAAGAGTTCTATAACATCCTGAAAAAGAATAACAAATTCGACTGGGGATAGAGGCATTAAGAAGCATTAAAGAAGCTAAAAGATTATCTTGCAGCAGCTCCATTGTTGATGAAACCTGAGGATGGAGAACCTCTCAAGCTATATCTTGCAGTTTCTGGGAATTCAATAAGTGTTGTGTTGGTAAAGGACTTCGAAGGGCAACAACATCCTGTCTATTATGTAAGTAAAACCCTCCTAGAAGCTGAAACCAGGTATTCACATCTCAAAAAACTTATTTTAGCTTTAATAATGGCTTCTACTAAGTTAAGGCATTATTTTGAA
Source organism: Ambrosia trifida (assembly GCA_028751855.1). Taxonomy (NCBI): domain Eukaryota; kingdom Viridiplantae; phylum Streptophyta; class Magnoliopsida; order Asterales; family Asteraceae; genus Ambrosia; species Ambrosia trifida. Next base: position 28,497,460 of record CM054122.1, read on the forward strand.
ACACCCAAAATATATGTTCAAACTAACTATCCCATTAAAAATGTATTAAGAAAACCTAAAATGTCTGGAAGAATGGCAAAATGGTCAGTTAAATTAAGTGCCTTTGACTTAGAGTATGAGCCTAGAAATGCAGTCAAGTCACAAGCCCTAGCAGACTTTGTGGCTGATTTCAGTAGTGACATCCTGAGTGAAGTAGAGTCTGAAGTTCAACAACTAAATGAAAATTTAGAAAAATGGACTCTATACACTGATGGTTCTTTGAATGCAAGAGGCACAGGTCTGGGAATACTACTAAAATCGCCACAAGGGGACAAGATACCCCATGCCATTAGATGTGCATTTCAAATAACCAATAATGAAGCTGAATATGAAGCTCTCATTGCTGGTTTACAACTTGCTGGAGATTTACATATTGTTAAAATTGAAGTCTTTGTTGATTCTTTTTTTATTACTAACCATTTCAATGGATAATATGCAGTAAAAGGACAAAAGTTAGCCATTTATCTTGAAATCGTTAAAAATTTAGCTACTTCTTTTGTAGAATTTTCACTAACACAAGTACCTAGGGAAGAAAATGCTGAAGCTAACGCCCTAGCAAATCTGAGATCCTTCTTTAATTTACTAGAAGGATCTAAGATTCCCATCATTCACATCTTGAAACCGCCGATTGAAGAGTGCCATCCTGGGGATGGCCAGGCATATCCTGAGGATTAAACGGACCATCCTGAGGATATAACTGTTTTGGCCACTCAGAAACAAGACGACTCATCATGGATGACTCCCATAATCAAATACTTACAAAAAGATGTCATTCCTGATGAAGAAAATCCGAAGGCTTTCACGATATAGATATCTAAATTTACAATTATACAAAATATTTTGTATAGAAAGTCTCTTGCAGGTCCATATGTGAGATGTCTCAACAAGGATGAAGCAAACGAAGTACTCAAAGACATCCACGAAGGAGATTGTGGAAATCATACAGGAGGAAAATCTCTCTACTCGAAGACTCTAAGGACGGGATACTATTGGCCTACTATGAAGAAAGATGCCATGCTGTATTCCCAAAAGTGTGATGCATGCCAAAGACATAGCAACATACTTCCCCAGCCTGCTGAACCACTACCTCCTATTGTTTCGCCATGGCCCTTCATGATATGGGGAATGGACATAGTAGGAAAGCTACCCAAAGCTCCTAGAGGAAAGGTATTCATGCTAGTGATGACAGATTACTTCTCAAAATGGATTGAAAATGAAGCATTTGTGCAAGTTAGAGATAAAGAGGTGGTCTCATTCATCAAAAGAAACATCCTGACACGATTTGGAGTACCATCTGAAATCATTCGTGACAATGGTTCACAATTCATTAGCAAAAGAACAACTGACTTTTGTGAGAGTTGGGGGATCAAGATGGTAACTTCAACACCAGTCCATCCTCAAGCAAATGGACAAGCGGAATCCTCAAACAAAATCATCGTCTACAACTTGAAGAAGAAGCTTGGGGAAAAGAAAGGAAAATGGGCAGAAGAACTTCCATTTGCACTTTGGACTGATAGGATTACTTCGATGAATGCTACTGGCCAGACACCTTTCTCTTTGGTCTTTGGAACAGAAGCAACGCTTCCAACAGAGATGGTCATGCCTACAGCAAGGAAGCATCTTCAGGATGCAACTACTAATTCTGAAGCATTACTACAAGACTTGGAAACTGTGGATGAACTCAGGGATGCCGCTAAATTAAGGATGGCAGCATATCAACAAAGGATTGCTGAAGCTTACAACAAGAACATCAGGATAAGGAGATTTCAAGAGGGAGACTGGGTATTGAGAAAAGCCTTCCAAAATACAACAAAATCAAGCGATGGTAAGCTAGCTCCCAAGTGGGAAGGTCCATACTTAATCGATTCTGAAGCAGGAAAAGGAGCATATTGGCTGTCAACAATGGAAGGAGAGATTCTACCAAGAGCTTGGATTGCTATACACTTGAAATACTACCATGCTTAAGGATGCATATGAGAAACCATGATCCGAATCACAGGTAGGATGAAGGTGAAGGCTGAATGAGATGAATCATCTCCATATGTAAGTACTTATCCTTGATTTATTTCGATCGATTATATTTTTACTAAAATGGTCTAGAAATAGTCCATCCTGAGAATTTTGTAGTACCAGCCTGAAGATGGAATTCTTAGAATACTATGGGGTTGGCCACCCTCTCCTCCGTTAAGGTGTCCGACACCTTCCTAAGGTTTAAAGGTTTTCACCTTTAACATTGGGTTAGCAACCCTCGCCTGGAGCGCACGATGCCCATGTATATTCTCGGAATGGTGGGACCAGTGCATGTAAAAGTGGCTGACAATTTCATTATCTTTGAGATATACGATGGAGCTCTTAAGGTTTAGACATTTTTCAATGTCTCTAATGGTTAGACGTTTTTCAACGTCTCTTTGGGCCTTGTCGCCAGTTATTCCTAAAGGCCTTGTCGCCAGTTATTCCTAAAGGCATTGTCGCCAGTTATTACTAAAGGCCTTGTCGCCAGAGATTCTCAAGATGATACGTAATGGTTTTATCACCAAAATATAACAAAAGGGTTTTTTTATCCCAGATTAAACCAAAGGCCTAAGTCGCCAGTATAATAAAATCTTCCTTTGCAGGATATTATCAAAACGTACGTTTTTCTTATGAAAGATTATAAGGTCTATTCTGAAGATATCACACTGGGGACATTCTCAGGATGCAAGACCATCCCAAAGATGAAGAAGAAACTGGGGACATCCTCAGGATAATGAAGACCATCCTGATAATGAGAAGAACTTATGACAGAATCAGAAGAATTATTCAACAGAGAAGATACAAAAGGTATTATTTCAGATTAATTATTTACAACTTAAGTGTTTGTTAATCTTTGCAGAATATTAAAGGAAAAGAGCACAAAGAGAATAACGTCAAGAGTTATATTATTCATCAAAAACCGAAAATAATGCCAACCCCTGGCTTCATCCTAAACCAGGACCCATCCACCAGGGATCAGCATTTCAAAGTCAGAATTGAGAAAGATTTGGGGTTTCGTCTTGAAAACCAAGATCTCTCCACCCCAAAACATTCATTGTTTACACAAATAAAAACATAAAATTGTTCATAAACTACCATTAAAAAATTCTAAAAAAGTGGGCTCTGGCCTAATCATCACATCCTTCATTGCCCACCGGAACCTCAACCTGAAACTCCTTGGTCACCTCAGCCTCTGTCACATCAGCCCCTTTGCCAGCATCCTGAGGATCAGCAACAGGGACGGACTCAGATGCCACCTCCTTTCCATCCAGACTGAGAATCCTCTCCTGCCAAGCCTCCACGTCCAAGTCTTCCATCTTAAAGTTGGGATCCCTAGCCAGCAGTGCCATTCTCACCCTAGCTTGAAAGACGAAAATGGTGGCAGACATCATCAAGCCCTGTTTATATTCTTCCATCTCCTTTTCGTGATCCCTCATGCTTTTGGCTTGAGCAGACTTCACAACCTTCAGCTCAGTCTCCACCTTGCCTAGTTTCTTCTCAAGCTGTTTGGTCTTGTCAAGAGCAGATTTCTTCACGCCTTCAAGCATGGCCTTAGTATCAGCAAACTCTTTGTTCATATCATCCAGGGACTTCATCACGTACTCATGCCCTATAGAAAAGGAGTCAGGTAAGTACTCAAGCCCTATTACATGCTAATAATGACCATAACCATCCTCAGGATAAGCAACATACCTAAAGAACAAACTGAGAGACTTTGCCCAAAATGGCATCACAACTAAGACCATCAAAGGGAGAAGTTTCTTGACTGGAAGTGTTGACAACCTTCCTCTTCTTAGAAGAAGTTGCAGCTCTGACCTTAGGGGCTGGAGGAGGACTTGTCATCCTGGAGCTGGATTGAGAAGTTATCTTTGAAGACTTGATATCTTGACTGTCAATCTCGTCAAGATCAAAGTAATCAGGCTTCTTTGCTGAATCAAGAAAAACATATATAGGTTAATACAAAAACCGAGGATAAACATATTCTTAGGATATGACTTACCAGACATTTCAGTGCCACGACTTGTAGAAAAACTTTCTTCTACTCCAAAAGTCCTTGCTGAAGCAGGTAGCTCTAGTATTGCCTTACGTCTGAGGAAAGCGTCGTCCAAAGTAGGAACAAGTTTTGCAAAACAAGGACCTGCAAAATGAAGATGATTTAGAATATTACTAATATCCCTAGGATGTGACTATCTTGTTTATATTTGACATATTTACCACTTCTTAACCAGGACATGGGAATTTCATCCGCATAAGGAATGGAATCCCTCCTTACAAAAAAAAAAGAATTTTGATTTCCAGGGCCTATCAGATCTCACAACGTTATGTAGCAGAGGAGGTTCTTTATCAATAAGTTGAAAAACATAACGGTTTGACCCATGTGTCCTTAACTTATATATGTATAGCAGGTCACCAACTTGAAGATTAATGTTGTGAGTCTGAATGATCTTATCTCGAACTATTAAGATCCTCCGGATCTCAGGCACGGCCTGGGCAAAAGCCATCCTTGTCGCATCAAAGAATTCTTTGATGAAATCTGGGAATGGATATTTGAGGCCAAGCTGGAATGGTAAAAAGAAAAAGGAAACTCGGACAGAAGAGGAAAAGTCAGACTTTGCATTTAGGTCAAAAGGCCTAAAAACGGCAGAATCAGGAAAAGCCCCTGATTTCTTAAGGGCTTGAATATCTTTATCATAAAAAGTACAAATTTCTTGATCCGGATCTTTGATCAAGTTTTGGGCTATGAAATCCTTTGGGATTCCAACGCTTCCAAGAGCCCTTGTTAATTTCTTGCTCATTCTAAAAAACTAATATAAAAGACTTCTTTTTGCAAGAATTAGAAAGAGAAGACGAGAAAGAAGCAAAAGCAGTTACCTTTTCAAATAATCCTAGTTGATTATAAAGGAGGAAGGGTAAGCTTAGATATAGGTAGCAGGATATGATGAGGCATAACGGTTATCACGAAAATTTAGCCTAAAAAATAGCCGTTAGATCTCGAAACATGGAGAGATGGGCCATCGTTTGAGAAAAATATTTTTTACCATTAAGATAACGGTAACATATTTTTGGGGATAATTGTTGAGGGTGAAAATCCTCAGGATGATTTTACCTAACATCCTAATGTACCATCCCCAGGATGTTGAAGGACTTGTTTGACTTCAGGATGTAACAGTGTTTCGGCATGTGCACATCCTGATAATGAACTAACAAATTATCTTGTACTTATGTTATTGCAGGTATAATTAACGAATGAGTAAGACTTGTAACTCCCCTTTAACGGCTACAAAGTCTTACTAAATTAGAGATATCAAGGATGCATGAGCTGTACGCGTATAAACTTGAAGAATGAGTCAAAGTGTAACCGCCAAAGTGATAAATGCAAGGCGAGAAAGGTGGAAACTGTTGTCCAACGTCCACTATAGCTGAAACACCCACAACAGTCACCTGAAACAGTCCACAAGCTTTCAAAGACCTTAACTACTTAGCATATTTCGTTGGATTGTTTTGTTAATTTCATGTACTATATAAATGGGAGTATTGGACGAGTATAGGACACTGATATACACATTGCTCACACTATAGCTACACATATACACTTAGCTGATCACAAACCACTTGCACAATCATTGTAATCATAGTACACTCATCCACATACTCATCCAAAGTTGTATCATTTTACCATTTTTAATATTAACAAACAAGGCAGGGGCCTAGACTCCTCCCGAAGTTTTATGCCGGTGATCTATAAGTGATCAAGGGCTTTCCTCGTAGATCGTGTGTTGTTCTTCTTGTTATTCGCTTCATTTATGTATTCCCAGCAGTTCCATCCCGAGGATATAACTATCCATCCCGAAACTAACCTAAGCCATCCCGATCATAGTTATTATATTTTTGCTTATTGAACATCCTGATACACCACCTTAAGAATATTATTGATTTGCAAACATATTTCTACACATTTAGCACTCTATCTCACATAAACTAATTTGGAATACAAAGTTATTTTTACTAGATAATTTTTGACCCAAACAGTTATGTCCTGATGATGTAATTGTTTGGCATAATGGTAGGACAAGCAAATATAGGTGAATATGAGTATGAAACCATAAAGAACAACACTCGATGTACGAGGAAAGTCCTTGATCACTTGATGATCACCGGCACAAAACCCCGGGAGGAGTCTAGGCCCCTGTCTTGTTTGCTAATATTAAAACGGTAAAAATATGTTACAACTTTGAAGTATGATGAACAATCTATTAGTACAATGATTGTGTAATGTGTGTATAGAGAGTATATCAGGTGCTTGATAATGTATGAGTGTGTTCCAAAGTGACTAAGTGTCCTATGTTTGTTCATCATACCCCTATATATAGTTTACATGACAATAATTAGGAGATTCTATAATATCCGTTGTCTTCAATTTTCCTCTAGGTTGTTTCAAGTAGTTGCTGAGGATGTTTCAACTGAAATAGACGTTGGACATCGGTTTCCATCTTTCTCGCCTTTCATTCATTGTCTTGGCAGTTACACTTTGACTCACTTTTAAATCTATACGCGTATTCTTCTTGCATCCTTGGATTCATTGACTTGGTAAGACTTTGTAGCTGTTGGAAGGAGTTACAAGTCTTTGTCATTCATTGATTGTACCTACAAAAATATCAAGACAAGATAATTCGTTAGTCTATACTCAGGATGCATACTTGCCAGAACTTTGTTACATCCTGAAGTCTGCTTAGTCCTTCACCATCCCGAGGATGTCTAATAAAATATTCAAGGTAAATCCATCATGAGGATTTCACCACCAACAGTAGTCTTTGTGGGTTTCTCTCCCTTCTCGGATTTGGTTTCCCTAACATGCCTTTTGGCTACTGGATAGGATGTGCCACATATGTCTGGTCCATTGGAAATGAAGTTAATGATGCTATCATCCCTAGGAGGAGAAGATGCTCTTTCTGGGATGGTAGTGTCATCCTGAATTTCAGCATTTTTCTTGCGCAACAGATCTTTAAGATGACCCTTGCTAAAGATATAGGCAATCTGCTATCTCAAAGTGATGCAATCTTCAGTCACATGGCCAAAGTCTTCATGGAATACACACCACTTGGATTTATCTTTCCATCCTTGTGACAACCGGCAAATTTCGTACAACGATTAACGCGATGCTAATCATGTTTTAGAAATAATTAACATGGTTTAAGGTTAATTATGATTAGTTGAGCTAATATGAGTCCTACGATGCCCTTCTGAAAGTTCGTTGAAGTCTTGATGCCTTTAAAGAAAGACTTCGCGTGTTTAACGTAACGAACTGACATCAGCAAAAATTTGTCAAACTGGAATAACTTAAGCTTATTCTATGAAAATACGACACGTATTTACTATCGATGCGAACGGATGTGAAATCGGCATGGTAAACGGCCAAAAACGCAGCGTTTTGGAGAACGCGGAGAGGAACTGACGTGGGATTCGAACGTCGAAACGCGTGGCTTTAACCGTTACCGAACTTCCGGAATAATTATTTATTATAAATAATGTTATCGGTTGAATTTCGAAAGCTATCGGATCATCTAAATGAAGGATAACACAACCGAACCGATTAACGCGATTTTAACGCGTGTGCCGTCTTCACGCGTCGGGTGACGAAAATAATTATTGAATTGCTCGGTCTGGTGTTATTTATGACTACGAACAAAAACCGAGTCCAGAAGCGATAACGGGCTAAAACGGAGCAGTTGGTACGCGACATTGGGCTTGAAGCCCAATCCAAAAGCCCACCTATATAAGGCCCTAACCCTCACAACCTCCCTCATTTTCCACATTTCCTTCTCTCTCTAAAAACAAACTCTCTCAACTCTCTCTCTCTCTCTAGGATTCCGGCGACCGGAGGCGGCCGGCCGGCAGCATTCCGGCGGCGTTCCGGCGGCCGTCCGGCGGCGTTCTGGCGGCCGTCCGGCGGCGTCCGGCGAGTTTCCGGCGACCTTCCGGCGACTTTTTCCGGCGCGTGACACCCCCACCCCCACTAATTTCGACGCCCCGAACGCGATGGTGAAGGCCGTTTTCCCTAAAACGAAGCGGTTTGAACGTTGGTACCATTCCGGCGACTTTTCCGGTAAGCTCGTTTTCGAGTTTTCTTTGTACAAACGTTTAGATCGGGTCCTTGGGGGACTCCTCACAAGTTTTCACGAAATTTCGTTCTCCGGCCATATTCCGGCGAGCTATTTCCGGTTGGTTGCGAGTTCAGGAGGGGCCGGAGTGGGTTTTGGTTGGGTTCCGGTGGCGCGCGGGTGGTCAGAACGGGGTTTTCTTTTGGTGGCGTGGGATGGCGGTGGTGGTCCGGCCACGGTGGTGGTGGTCCGGCCACGGCAGTGGCGGTCCGGCCACGGCACCGGTGGTCCGGCCACGGTGGTGGCGTCCGGCGGTTCGGGTCCGGTCAGTTTTGGGTTCGGGACTCGGGGCTCGGGTCAAGATTATGCTTCCGGGTCAGATTCAGATCTGGCTCGGTTTGCGTGCCGTCTTCAAGTTCTAGTCGTGGGTCAAGTATGGTGCTCTCGGGTAGATCCGGTCAGATTCGGGTTGGTCAACCCGGTCAACTCAGTAAACTTCGGTCAAGCGTTACGGTATAATTAACTAGCAATTATTTCGTTATATTATTATTTACACATATATTTATAAAATATATAAATATGAACGACTAACTCGCTAACGAACCGATAAAAATATTAACGAAAAGCATTATGAGCTAATATTTGTGTATTAGTCGTGACTTGCATTGTTGTTGGACTAAATTGATGGACTATACGTATATATATTTATATAAATAGTATGATTTATATAATAGTCACAACGTATAAAGTCTCGTGGATTAGAAATGCGGATAAATATAATGTCGTCTTTTGTTTAGGTGTTGATTTTGGGAATTTGTAGACAACTTGTGTTGTCTGGTTTATACCAAAAACAGAGGAAACTCTGCCGAAATTTTTATAAATCCGAAGCGCGACAAGTGTGACATTATTGTTCGTTCCTATAAATAACTTTCCAAACGTTTGACAAGTGTAGTCATATACAAAATCACGACGTTATGACAAATATTATTTGTAACAATAATAGTCTATTCCGAGAAATATTTCAAACAAATATATAGTCTTTTGTTACCAAGCGTCAAGTATGACGAGTTTTTTAAAGGTTACTTGGTAACTAAAATATGTTTGTTGTCGGATTAAAAGATGTATAAACGTTCGGTTTTAATTGGAAAACCTCTTTATAAAAAGCAGAGTCTTGAGATTTGTAAGATACTCGGATTCGGGAAAAGAAATAACAAATGTTATTGAAAGGGATTTTAATAACTATATTATATTTCAGCAAGGTATATTTCCCAAAAATAACTATACAAGACGATTACATTTATCCGATTTACGAGACAAGTTATTACTCGGGATGAGTTATACGCTTCGTGGTGTTAGTCCAACATGGTTTACACACGCAGAGTAACAGGTGCGCGACTTGGGTACTATGCCGTATGTGAACACATGAATTATGGTAAGTCACGATCGGTTCGTCGAGTTAAAGCACTTAAAGCCTCGGGTTAGTACACACGAGTCAAGATAGTTGGATAAACTATCTTTTAACCGGAAAAATAAGCTAGGTTTATATATGATAGACTTTAAGGTGTCCTTATTGGTACTTAGGGCACGAGGAAGTCGGTCAAAGCTTTGGATTTTATTTGCTAGCTAAGCATGGAAATTAAGGTGAGTTTCACGGCCCCATTTTACTGTTTTAACTGGGGGAAAGATATGTTTGTCAAAAATTATCACATATTGAAATGTTTTCAAAGGTTAAAATGTGGTAAGTGGCATGATGAGTACTTGAGTTTTTGGTCGCCACTCGGGGTTGGGTCCTCGCTACTGTAACCATTAATTCAGGTAAAATGAAACCAAAGGAATATTTGGATAGTACTATTGGTGCCTGACGAGGCCCACCTCTGGTTGATAGCGTCAACCCGGTAAAGACAAGAGGTGCACGTATTCTGAACTTAAGTCGTTGGTTTCCGAGAAACGACTTGGAGCGGGGCATATTTATTAGTCTTGGTTTGGTTATGGGACTCAGGGGATTGCTTATCATCATAGTTTGTGGGAGCTAGCTACTCCGTACAAAGGCCACAAAATGTGCTGGACTTGCACAGGATATAAAAATGTGCTGGATTTGCACAGGATATAAAAATGTGCTGGATTTGCACAGGATGTAAAAATGTGCTGGATTTGCACAGGATGTGAAAATGTCGTATTTACGAAACTAAAACCTGTGAACTCACCAATATTTTATATATTGACGTCGTTTTAAACATATCTTTCAGGTAACTAAGTGCTGAACAGGTATGCGGCTAGTACGGTGGAATTTGGGATGTCGGACACGGGTTGGGGGTTTCATCTATTGTTACCTTCGGGTTGGGACATAAACGGAAACACCCCACTTTAAAACTTAATGTTTGTGGTTTTAAGTAATGTTTGAAACCAGGTACTCCCTCCCGACATCTTAATATAATGATCTTTTCTAATTAAATATAGTTTGTGTTAATCTTGACTTTGATATGCTTTCGAGCGTCGCGCCACGTGTTTCCGCCATTGGCGTGGTGTGACAGAAGTGGTATCAGAGCCAAGGTTATAGCGAACTAGTATTTTTGAAAAATCTAGACTATAACCAGTTTTGGCTCGAAAACGAAGTTTTCAAAAATAAAACACAACGAAATATTTTTAGAAAAGAAAGAAAATTGTACATGGATTGTACAAGGGGGAATTCCGACCGACTAGCCATGTGTGTCAATATATAAAATGTTAGAAAATATAGATATGAAGGTTTAAATTGTGTAGAGATCCGATTTTCTAACTAGTGCTAGTTAATGCATATAAGTAGTACAGATAGCTTGCCTATAAGGAAATCGCCTCACACTTCACTTTAGTCCGCACTTTTGCATCGATTACCGACATCGACAAGCGGGAAGGACAAGCGGTGGTCTACGACGAACTCACCCGCTTACCTGCGGACGGGATGATCGGAAGGGCTAACCTTTATCGTGCTAGTGGACGTTGTCGTGTTGCTAATGATTGTGAAGGCGAAGCTAGTCTAGGTCCTTTATTGTGTGAAATCTTTGTTTTGGATCAGGAAGCTCGGAACTAGCGGGCACCAAAATTACCTGGCAACACCGATTATCATTGCGGGTGCACACGTAATAATAACTTGTGGTGCACGGTAACCTAGGTGGGCGCTAGGGCTGGGCTTGGTGATCACTCCTTGCCTTGTCTATTCTTGTACTGTAGGGTCAGTCTTAGTTTTTTATTGGCCAACGGGCTAAAAGGGAAGTCTTGTTGATATCCCTTGATTTCGATCCTCGCAAACTGAATGAGCTTTCTTCCGCATTACCTCTAAGGTACGAACACGGAAGAGCTCGAACTTTTATTCATATGAGTAATCTGACGAAAACCCTCGCATCAGATAAGGACAGGAGACGAAAACTTCCTTGTATAGGAGTTTAATGCCTCCGCACAAAGTTCTTCGATGGGTGTGGACTTCCGATTCGGATTGTTATATCTTGAGGATGCTTCTATCCTCTCTTGAATCTTTTTGTCATTCTCAAGACGGATGAATCTCAATGCCCTATTTCTGACTTCACCAACTGTTGATAGAATGGTGAATCCTTTTATAGTCCCATCTTGAAGGCTTAAACCGTAGTTGTGATATCCAATTCGGGATGTCAAGTGATTGCTTCCCAAACTTCGTGATATATTCTCTGAGTGATTCTCCTTGTGTTTGTGTTACCCTATATAGATCAGTTGCTAAACGTTCAAAGGTACGACTACATGAGATTTTTTTAATAAACATGTTAATTAAATGAGAAAATGAAGTAATAGAATAAGTAGGAACACTTAGCAGCCATTTTAAGGTTGGACCAGTGAGGGTGGAACCGAAACCTTTACACAAACATGCCTCTTTAAGGTAAGTAGGAATGGGATTTATTTCCATTATCTCTCTATATTGAGCCACATGTTCTTCAAGGTAAGTTGATCCATCATACAACTTCATACTCGGGGTCTGAAATCTCTTAGGGATTTCAGCATCGCATATTGGAGGTGCAAATTGAGATATCCTATGACATGTTGAGGATACATCTAGGATAGGCTGTACTATCCCATGTACACTAGACACCATGTCATTGATCTTCTGGAGTTCCTTAGCCAATTGTGGGCTTATGACTGTATCCCATGATCTGAAACTAGATTGAGGAGTAGTTCGAGCCATTGAATTAGAGCTCCTTAAGAATGCAGGAGGTGGTGGTAAAGGCATAGTTTGAGCGGAGGTTGAGGATGGTATGGATGAGGATACAGATTTTAGGTTTGAAGCCATAGTTTTCAAGATTTTTGAAATGAATTGATTGAGAATGAATTTTAACAAAGTTTTTGTTAAAAATAGCACCACTTGCCCCACGGTGGGCGCCAAATTGTTTTTGTAAAGTTAACTAACAAAAATTAACTTTATTTTCCAAATTAGAAAATGTGAGGTAGTGTGCTAAAAATAGTTGTTATGCTTAAAATCAGTTATATCTTGAAGATTGTTATGTTTAGGATGCAAAAGACTAAAATTTGACAACTATGTTTAGGATATCAAAGGAATTAACAGAAAATTGGCAGTTGTATCCATATGATGGAAATGTGAAGAACAAGGTAAATTAATCAAACAGAAATGAAATGAACCAACACAAGAACACTCGATGTACGAGGAAAGCCCTTGATCAATGTTGATCACCGACACAAAACCTCAGGAGGAGACTAATACCCATGCCTTTGTCATTATTATTATGTATCATAAATAAGTGTTACAACTTTGGAAATGAAATAAACGATCAGCTAAGATTACAATGAATGTTGTGTAAGTGTCTGCGAGCTAGAAGATAGAAAGATTAGCAGATAATATGTGTCCTATAATCGTCTATAACACCCCTATTTATAGTAAAGAATTACAACTTCCATCACGAGATATCTGAGATATCATCTACTAAGTCCACTAGCCGTTTGAAGCTCTCCCATGTTCACATGAGCTCCCAACGTTCACCAACTAAGTCTTCGAGAATCCAGAAAGACCTAGTCAAGTGTCATATTTATCCAAGCTTTATGTGCATTCAAACAATTTTAAGATGAACTATTAGTCCATCCTTAGGATCTACATAGGACAATACACATTTATATCCTGAACTCGGCGTAATATTTAGTAATCTGAAGATGTAAAATAAAGAATGCAAGTAAATAACATCCTAAAAATTTCACCAACAACAATAGTTACACTATAATTCATTCAAAGTTTTCTAGTTTAAATAATAGTTTCATTTTCCCTTTGTCTAAAGGCAATCATCCCATGATAATTAAACAACCATAAATTTTTAATGCGCTATTATTTTTTTATATAAAAAATTACATCGATATCAATCTTGATGTGTTTGGCAGATTTGAAATTGAGCAAAAATAGAACTAAACTACTTACCTAATCATTTCATAGATTTAAGAATAAGAGAGACCATGGTCGAATATCATGACATTGTCTTTGCTAGTGTGAGAAAAATGATACTAAAGACACAAAAGAATGTTTTACCCAATCGGTTTCCACTTACATTAGTTTCCTTATTTCTCAATATGACAGTTTGACAAACCTGATGTCTGGGTGTTAAGTGATTGCCAAAGCGCTACAATGTTAAACAGAGTTACATATTGTAATAGATAATTTATGTAATCGTTAGTGGATTAGGGATTGCGATTGTAAAATGGAATCAATTACACGTATAATCATAACAGTTAATTTAATAAACATTAGAGATTAAAATTAAACCAAGAGTACAACACATAAAAACATCCTAAAGTTGAAAGCAAAATACAAATATCAAAATCTAAGTATCATATATGATTTTGATTATATAAACATAACAAAATTTTACTCATATTTTTTATTTCGATCTGAAGTTTAATCACATATGAATATGTATATATATATATATATAAACCATGAATTTTCTAAAAATATGAAGTTATCATATACATTATGTCATAATTTATCTGTATAATTTGTAAGCTGCAAAAATCAACAGCTTAGTGGCAAAAGTTAATAATTATCAACTTACCTTCAAGAGAAACGTAGCAAATTAACAATTTTGATTAACTATTCCAAATAAGCTAAGTTACTAATTACAACAGCTTATATTTTGATTTTCATCTCAATTTTGATTGTATAAAGAATCTGAACAAGAACGCAACGAAGATAGTTGGATTTCGAAGATTGTGATTTTATTATTCAGATGTATGACCATTCACTATTACTACAACATTCGATTTCCAGTCCTCTCTTTCCTACTTTCATTTTTAACCTAGCTGCATTGCCTTTTTATGGGAACGAGCTATAGTCTAGTATTATAAAAACAAACCCAATATAAATATACTATACCATCTAAGAATGGGGTCCCAAAAGGATGGGTTCCTAAGCCCATGCTTAAGTAGAATTATACTTTAGCTAAAATTTGGTTTTGGTTAATGATGTGTTATGTTTTAGTAATTAGAAAAGATAATATTTTTCCGGTGCCAAACACTATGGTGTTTAAATTATTGAAACTTTGGTTTTGGAAAAAAGAGTATTTTTACTAAACCATTTTTTGGTCAATTCTACCTCTCTTAACTCAGGCTTTACGTACCGAAGGGTCTCACATACCATCATCATGTGTCACGGGGGGACCCTCTAAGAACTTAACGGCTTTGTACTAACGAGAGTTAGATAAAGTATCCTTGTTTTATTTATCTTTGCAAATGACTACTTAAATATTTATTGATCAAATAAATATAAGTTTTGTTTAGTGATTAGGTGACTTAGAAAATTTAACCCTTAACCCCTAACACTTGAGAATGATAACCTTAACAAATGTGGAACATAATCCTAAAGGTGTACAATTCGAAGATCACTGGTGCACTCGTAGGGAATCCGCCCTTTGCCAAGAGAACCACTCACACATTTAGTGTGATACTAGATACTTGTCACCCGGATCAGGTCCACTTTAGAAGCCATTGCTTAGAACCCGATTTGGATATCAGAAACCCGAAGGATCTGTCTTACTACCGGTTTCCTTTCCTTGGATCTAGCTTGGGACTACTAGAAGTCATACGAATCCCAGGATAGTTTTTAAAGAAGTTAAGTTTTGGTTGATTTTAAGGTTTATCAAGTTAACCACTAATGGAACCTGTCACAAAAGATAAAAAAAACAAGAATTAGTTAAGAAGATAAACACACTAAGTTACTAACAATAAACTACTAATAATATGAAAAGTGTAATGAATCAAATAGGTTTGGAGAATACTAGATGGATACAACCATATAAAGATAATTAACATAAGAACATGAAGGTATTCCACTCATAGACAAGCTTCCAACATCCTTGATTTAATGCGTATAATGTGATTCTCGTAACCCTCACCTTTATTGCATGTGAACTACTCCTACAGTGCCATTTCTTGATCGAGAATGCAAGGTAGGAAAGTTTCTAACCATGGAGAGGTGTTAGGTTGGCCCTAAGGCCTTCCACGAGATCCCAAGAACTCTACAAGAAGGGTGGAAATCGACCTCGAGATGGGTCACCAAATGGTTGCTTTTTCTTTTAGTGCGCAAGGCCTTGTACCAATGTGAGTGGCAATGCTTGGTCCATCCTGGAATGATTTTATTATGGCTTAAGCCCCAAGAAGATATTTACACATCCTTATAACATGCTTCGGGTCTTGTATCTTCAGGAATCTCCAGTTTTACCCAAAAATCACCTCTTTTTGGGTTGGAGCTCTAATTTTCTGATAAACACAAATAGGAACGATTAAGTAGCTTTAATTTTCAATTTTAGTCCAATTATGTCCTATTATGAGACTATTTATGCATGTTTAATATGTGTAAATGATGACACATCAGTTAACAAAATTAACTTTAACAGACTGAAAACCGACAATATAATCAAATAAACCGGTTCGTGAATGGGTGGTTACAACGACTACCTATGATGTCAGGTGTAAGGTGGATCTTCAGATCAGGATATGGAAATGGATGGTTAACGATGAAGATTGAAGAAGAAGGTTTGGTAATTAGATGCATTTGGTTTCATGTTTTATGATATGTTTTTGTTGTTATAATGTTGAGTTTATGATAACTTTTTGCCTTGGTTTTTGGAATAAAAATCGGTGACATCACAAAGGTAGAAAGCTAAGGAATTATATCATAAACTCTAATTTTGTTGTTGTTGAGATTTTCAGCTTTTTATTAACTCATGGTAAACTATGGCTGGTGTTAGTAATAGTATTTCAGGGATATATTTATCATGTATACCGAATGTACATCCACAGGATAACTAGTATTTTACTATGTTTAGGATATATCTCTATAGTGTTTATTTAATATATCATGAGAATGACTAACGGTGTCACACCCTCAAATTTTCACATGTGGGATTATATCGCGAGGCGTGTGACATATCAGAATCAAAGTCATTGATAATGTTGAACGACCACTATATGAGTTTGAAAACGACGACTCTCATTCAACATGGGTTTCAAATAGTTTTAAATAATTGTATAACGGAAGAAAAAAAATACATTTTACAAAATAAAACTAAGCTATGCACACAATAAGCATTGCAATATTTTGGTAACCAATGCATGAGACTCCCCCAACAACATCCTAGCTCAAGTGTGACAACCGTTACCCTCATCTTTTAGTAAGTTGTCAATTTTAGTCTTTCATGTATTCAAATATTTCTATTTTAGTCCCTGTAGGTTTCAGCGTTTTCAAATTTAATAATAGATCAAACTCAGTGTTTATTACTTGCACTTATTACGGACCGTGTCTACGTTTTAATCAAATGCATTTCTTGAAACGTTTTCGGAATGGATTTTATAAAAATTTCAAGTTTTATAAAGATTTGGAAACTTTTATGTTAAGTTAAGTTAATTTAGTTAGTTTTTTATAAAGAAAACTTAACCAAAATCATTACAAATATAACCTAGTTATATAAGTGAGGGATTTAAATTTAACAATATATGAAACTTAAATTTTGAAAACAAAAAAAAAATCTCTGTTCAGTTTCTTTCCGGTCATATCCTCGTCAGATCCGGCAAACACCGGCGATAACTCCGGCAAACTGTTTATAAACCTTTACACCGATTTTAATGAAATTAATTCTCATTATTGACCTTCTTAATCATTTTCGATATGTTTCAGCTTAGATTATACGTTATAAACCACATTTCAACCAATCTTTAAGAACCCTAACCATAACCTTCGCCTTTAATGTTTGAATCATTGAAGAAATGTTAAATTCGACACTTAATCTACAAATTGAAGCCTCCCGCTGAATCTGATGTCCTTTTCGAATCATAAACCACTTTCTAATTCATCACGAACGTGTTCCACGCACTCTAATCAAAGCTTAAAGCTTCGGCTGACGTTTTTCTCCATATCGCCTCTAATCGGATTTGTAAATTCGTTTAATTGGTGTAGTTTTGTTTCTGGGTTAGTACTCTTTATAAGCCCCATGTTTTCGTTGTTGATCTGGTTGGTTATTGAGTCAATTAGATTTGGGGTTAGGGTTAGGGTTCTGGAGTATATTTGGGGAAGAAGATGAACATGGTGATAATATATAAATAGAGTTTATTTCAGATTTAAAACAACAAGTGGCTAAGTGGTTGTGCGTGTTTGTGGGCAACCAAAGGGTCCAGGTTCGATCCCTGTGGTCAGCGATCTGATGCCCATTTTTTTCTTTTGTTTTATATACATACATACACACACACACACACATATATATATATATATATATAGGGTGGAGTTCCTGTACAAAGTATATTTTTCGTATAATGTGTGAGAAGTCTATATAGACATTGTGTTTTAAATTTTGGGCATGATGTTTTATATTATTTTGGCATAGTATTATATAGAAAAACACAAAAGTTAACAATTTAAAACACTAATTAATGTATTCTAGACATGCAATCTAAAACACCATACGAATAAAGGAATCAGTGTGTTTTAAAGTACATGTCTATAATACATTTGATTGTCTTTTGAATTGTTACGTTTGGTGTTTTGTTATATAATACATTGCAAAATGAATCGAAAACATCATAGCCAAAATTTAAAACACAATGACTACATAGACTTCTCATACTTTGTAAGGAAAATACACTTTGTACAGGAACCTTAACATATATATATATATATACACACACATATATGTACACACATATATATACACACTTTAATTTTAAACTATTCATAGAAAATTCATTTTTTGCTCTAAAAATTATGGAAATTTACATGTAACATCTTGACACCCTAATGAAAATTATCACATTTTTTTTTCAGGAAACTATATTATTTTCGTATTTTTTGTTTATTTAAATTGTTTTTAATCATAATTAAATGATTAAAAATTTTTTTTTTAATGATTTTGATCTCAAAATTTATGGAAAAGTATTTCCAAGTATGATATACTGAAATAATTTTTTTTTCAGAAAATAGTTATTTTTGATGTTTTTATCATTTTTAATCATTAAAACACTATATAATTCAATAAATTAGTTTTAAATGGAAATAAATTGAGAAAAATTATGAAAAATTTATTTTCATTATTTCTCATCATATAAGTATTCTTTTTTCATAAAAATGTTATTTTTGGATCATATCTTGTATTTTTGGTCTTATTTATGTTTAATTAGACACAAATAAATCATAGATTTATTTATAATATTTAATATCAATTTTATAAATATTTTTTATTATAAAACATAAATGTACCTATGTTGGAAGTCTTAATCCTCATTTGTTTGGATCATTATACAACAACAACAACCATACCCAGTAGATCCAACAAATAGCATAGCTATTCGTAGGGTCTGGGGAGGGTGGGATGTAGGCAAACCTTGCCTCTACTCGAAAGGGCAGAGAGGCTGCTTCCAGAGAGACCCTCGGCTCAAAACAAACAAAATTAAAAACAAACTAGACTAGCAATACAACGGTATAGTAACATAACAGGTGGTGGCAGGAAAGCAAAGTAAAATATAGATATGCATCGTGAGACATAGTAATATATACACAAGTGTACCATCATAAACATTTATCTAGCTGTTATGTTAGATATTTATGATTATTGTATTTATTTTCAATAATTTAGTTAAAATAACTAACTAAATTATTTTGACTTAATTATTCAAAACATATTTTTATCTAAATATTCAATTGGAAATATTTAGACTATCGTATAATATTCATAGAATTTAATCATATACTAATTTCATATACAAATATAATATCAATTTAATTTATCTTAAAACCCTAATTCCCCAAATCGACTTAGCACACCCTAATGCCTTGGAACCCTAGATACCTCAGACTTTTAAGTCATTTTCCTTCATTAGTATTCTTATAAATAGGTTTAATTCTTCAGAATTCCCAAGTTTATCGGGTAACGAGCTTTGTTTGGATTTAACACGCTTAGCAAAACTGTGAGTATAGCTTTTCCCCCTTTTCATTTTACTGTTTGGGGATACTCATGTACCTTATATCAAATTACTATTTCTTTTCACTAAGTGCAATTCTCATGTGTGTTTGCTTTGTGTTATTTTGTGTATCTATGACTTGTCAAAATCATTAAGCGTTGCGGCCTAGCATTTCAATGAATAGTACTATGGTATATACCCCTTGTGACTCTGTTGGGAGACCTTGGTCATTGCTATGTGTTTCATTACTACTGTTAATAGCGCATTCTATATATAAATTTCATTTTACTTTCATAGGGTTGATTTTGATCCGGATACTGCTTATTACATAACTGCAAACAATGTACAACACATGAATTGCAATTATTTCGTACTATATGTATTCAAAATAGGGTATGCTCACCAGTACAATTTTTGTATTGACAAACTTATTTTGTACATGTTTCAGGTTATTTTTAGATGCATTCTTTAAGATTTCGGATTCATATTTAGATTTTGATTCATTGTATTTCAGTTTAGTTGGCATTTAGTATCGTTGTATTTTTTTCAATGTAATAAACTATTTAATCAATGTATCAGGATTTACACTTTTAGTCCATGAGCTATTGAACAATCATCACTACGTGACACCTCGATGATTCCGCCATCGGTCGGGGTGTTACAGATTGGTATCTGAGCCATGGTTATAGGGAATTAGGTCATTAGAATGCCTTTTAGCCCAGTGTATAACTAATCTTACATTCACGAGTCCTCTCGTGTATTTCTCTTTATTCTTATATTTTCTTTCATGATATTTTCACTATGATTCTTTCTCGTTATTCTTTCGATAGTTTGCTTGGAGAAGAAGACACTCGTATTTCACAAACGAAACAATATCACCAAGTTAGGAGTGGTATCCATACCTTGGTGATTAGTTTCAGTCCTCTATATGTTTTTTATCTTTGGAATATATCTTTGAGATAGGAGTGACATCCACACCTCAAAGAGTATTTGCTCCAAAAAGAAACTTAACCACTAAGATAGGAGTGATATCCTTATCTTAATGACTGGTTTTACCCCACCGTAGTTTTTAATTTTAAAATACATCTTTGAGTTAGGAGTGAAATCCACATCTCAAGGATCTATTTCCACACCTCGTTTTTAATCTCGTTAAAGTTTTGGAATTCATTAGTGATGGGGCACGTGCAATCTAGAAGCGTGAGCCCTTGTATCCTGAGTTTTTTGTCTACGTCTGGTATTTCATATAAATCCCAATCAGACGAGGGACCTGTATACCTACATGGGAACTCTCAGGATGAGCATTCACTTATAGGCTAAAGCACGCCCCCACAAGTCACTAAGAAATTTCAAGTACTTGGGTTAGTCAAAGTTTCCTATGGAAACAATCCCAATGTCTTATGTTATTGATATTTATGTTTTGTTTATTAAAACTTTTGTCCATTATATAATCAGATTAAAACTTACACTATTTCACTTATACTTTGTGACTTTTACACTATAAAGCTTCACTTCTCTTTTTCTAAAACATTTTCCCATGACCTAAATTTTTAAACTTTATGTTTAACTTCGACCACATCCTGATTTTGGGAATGTTGCATCATTACACAGTCAAAAATGAAAATGGTTTCCCAAACTTGTTAATCAACCTGTTTTCAATCATCATGTTTATAAACTCAGTTAATCGATGTCACGGTATATTCCTAAACTATGACCTTTTGTATCCGCTTGTGCATCCACAATACTCTCAACACCACATATCCTCACTTATCCAATACTAATTTACCGATATAGCTACACCTAGTCTCATAAGCCATAGCCAACTACCATTAGTTAGCTCTTCTTGGTCAGAGTAAACACATACATAAATGCCTATCTACCCGATATACACCAATACACTACCTTCTAAAACAAATGACTCAACAAACTATTTCCTGTGTTGCTTTTTCACAAGGGAACCAAACCCAATGGCCCAGTTCTAGAGAAGCATATTCACCAAATTAGTACACACTTCGTATACACCTTGTGTCTTGAAAACAAATAGGCCACTATGAGCTCAAATAGATTCCTTAACGACCCTTACAAACAAACAGTTTTTCAACGTACAAATTTCGTAAAGCCCTTATGGTTTCAAGTAACAATTAGATTTTCTCAAACATTTCATAAAAATATATATATATAAAAATTTAACTTACAAGTTAAAGAAATGTTTAAATACAGAAAAACCCTAATTCGTCAACGCATCCGGGATTATTCACAACCTCATATCTGTCCTACCCACACCTTCCAAACATTATCAAGGAGAATCAACCCAAACCAAACCAAATTCCCCATTGTCCTCAAAACAACTCATAAACTTCTACCATATTATCAAAAATACCGAGCTGATTCATTCAATCAACACAGCACGTGAAGTTTGTGCGCCGTGGACTTTCAACATTGATTTGGGTTTTTGAAGCTAGGTTAGAAACTTACACGTTGTTCACAATCCTTATCATTTTCATTGCTGTGACTCGATCTTCTTTTCAAAGCTTGAAATTTGTTTTTAGAAATGTTATGTAATTATAAGCTTTTCGTGCAATACACGTTGGTTTTTATCATCTACACCATTTTTAAATCTTGGTCTTTTGAAACACATATGATTTATATGGTTTCCTCTTGCATTTTATAAACTTGTTTTGCATATTTACAAGTAAAATGTAAACCTTCTTGTTTTCATATAACGGATCCAATATATGTTTCGGGAAAAGAAACTTGCGACTAATAATATGCCTTATAACAATTTTTAACTTGACTTCTCGTAAACACATGAAACTATGTACTTACGAAGTCTTTTCATTTGAACCTGTTTTGAATCTAAAACATTCTTCGATTTCTAAAAAGTTATCCTCGTGCATTACTACTATTCTTTCAACTATAACACAAATTTCAAGTAAACTACGCTTTTAAATGAAAATTTATCTTTTTACACTTGCACTCTCTCACTCGCAAAACTTTTGGCCTAACAAAATATTAGACATATCCTTATCGGAATGTTGCTAAATGTCTTTTTTCGAATAGTGCATATACGCAAAACTACTAAATTTAAACCCTCATGCCAGTAGACTATACGTCTGTTCTGCACACTCTCAATTGCAATAGATTTCATTATTTTATTCTTACATCATTTTATTTATAGTTATGTTATTTATGATTATTCTCGCATTATTCTTTTATTGGTGGTTATTCTTACGCGTTATTTGCGGTTATTCTCACACTATTTATTAGTAGTTATTATTACATCTTTGATTTTGAGCATAAATTCAACTCCTTTACTCTTATTTCGTGCAATTGTGCGATTTACTTGATTTATGTTATATTGTTCATCATCATGTTTAATGAACATACTAATTGATAACTCGCATGAGGTCTAAGCCCGTGCCCACGTACGACTTGGATCAGAGTATTCCTCTAACCCGACCTCTAACCATGTCATGATTGAACATTATTTCATTATAGTATATATTACTTAACACATTTTAGTTGCACGCATTGTGTCTTGTATCAATTATGTTAGTTTTAAGGAAAAGCATAACACCCTAGTGTAAGGTAAATCGGTGATTACTGTCTGCAACGCAATCATGGGCTTACAGGTACATGGGGGTGGTGTGTGATTCTACTTAGGCTATTGGTGGACAATCAGTACGAATCCAAGGTATCAGTAATGTGGTGGGTCAGCTACGGTACAACCTATATATAAGCACTAACGATACTACCGGAGCGGACTAGGAGTCTGACCAAGAAACTACCCATCAGTTTCTACATTTTCACAATTTGGGCTGTTTTATAGCGTTGGACCCGACCTCTTTTATAAGTCATTGACCAACGACTATCATTTTCGATAAGAACGTTTCACACAATCTTCAATTCGTTTTCTTGGAGCCTTTCTTTTGACCACCCATACAGAAAACTCAAACCTTGTGTACATTTACACTCTCGGTTATTTGGATTCTTTTTGTATACCCTAATAAAGTTCAGTTAGAAACCTTTCTAAAGTAGGGGAGACTGTTTCTTCAGTGCATCTGCCCTCACTAATTACACACTCCCAAAACCTTTCTCATTTAAACTCTCAACTTTTTAACCTCGAGTCAACTGCCAAAGATTTTGAAACATTTGCTCTGGATATTATACCATTACTTTAAACCTTGTCAAATCATGATTGATGCATTTCGTAAAACCTACTTGTTTTTTATTTATTTTTTTTACATCTTTTGTTTCATAGAAACCCCCACTTGAAAGGAATTTCAAGACAAAATTTTCTAAAGCAGGAGAGACTGTGACAACCGTCACCCTCATCTTTTAGCAAGTTATCAATTTTAGTCCTTCATGTATTCAAATATTTCTATTTTAGTCCATGTAAGTTTCAGCGTTTTCAAATTTAATAATAGATCAAACTCAATGTTTATCACTTGCACTTATTACGGACCGTGTCTACGTTTTAATCAAATGCGTATCTTGAAACGTTTTCGGAATGGATTTTTGTTAGGATCTGAGTTTGATTGTTTTGATTATGTTTAACTAAATATGATAAAAGTGAAACGAATATAGAATGAAAGTGCAGCGGAATAATAAACTGTTAATCAAAACAAGAGAGTAATTGTTTTCAGATCGAATGCTTTCATTTATCTAAAAGATTACAATCGTACAAGTACTCCCCCTTAGCCTGATCACACAGTGATTGTTTGTCTGAGAGAATGTTTGTGTGTGTTATGCAATAGAACAGTACAAGCACTGTTCCATTTATAGACAAAACTAAACCACTGATGACCTAGGCTGACGTCACCTAAGACAGTGACCTCTAACAGAATAACAAACATAAAACATCTGCCTATTACAAACTACTGTTACATTGAAACAACTGAAGATAAACTGCTGTTGTAGGAAAACTCTGATGGTCTTGTATCCTCTGCTGGAGCCTAAGTGCTGTTGGCTCCAGCAGTGCTTTAGTCTTCAGTACTTGGATCAGCAGTTGTTCTTCATCAGACCTTTGGTCAGCAGTTGTTCTTCATCAGTGTTTATTCAGCAGTCCTTTGTTTCAGCACTTGTCATAGCAGTTGTTTGGATAGAACATTTGTTAGAGTCAGCAGTCTTTTGGGAGAAGTATGTTGTAAAGACTGTTTATTGAAAGGATCAACTGTTAGCATATTTTGGCTTTCCAATCATCTGTTCTTCTCCAGGTCAGCAGACCCAACAATCTCCCCCTAGAACAGATGATGCCAAAACTCAGCTTTATTTATTGATCTTTATTCCTCATCAGACTTTCTCTGATTTGACCTTTGAATTGTAGTTCAAAGTTCAGAGCAAATAAGTCTTCTTCATCTCTTTCAAGTTCTAGATTTAACAGTGCTTGAAGATCATCTGCACTTAGGCTGTATGCATCTTCCATCCTGATCTTCTGAACTCTTCCATCTGACCTGAGCAGTGTCAATTCATGGTTGTCTTTGTTGACTTTCCATTTTAGAATTTTTGAGTCAGTGGATTTGCTGAGATGAACTTTTATTTGTGATGAGTTGGGTGATGGAGGTCTTCCAATAAGTTCTCTGAGTTTCTCTGTTGTAGGATCAGAGAAAAAGTGTATCTGATTGAAGAGCCCTTCCTTGATGAATGTATCAGCAAACTTCTTCTGATCTTCTTCTGACATCTCCTTTTGTTTCTTCAACTGTCTTCTTGCAGCAGTTGATAGATTAGAAGTTTCAAGTAAGCTGTCCAAGGTAAAAGTCTGTTGGGGTCTCTTCATCATTGGCTCATCAGTATAAACAGGTTTTCTAGGTAGGCTGGGATCCTTCTTTCTGTTTTCTTCCAGATTCCTGTATGTCTCAACCAGCCTCAGCTCAGACCATCTAGAGACAGACCTCATTTCCCCATAGTTAGCAGCTACTATCTCTTGTCTCATCCTTTTAAACTTTAAGGCTCTGACTGGGTCTCTGCCTTTGCCAAAATTAGGAGTAGAGACTTTAGCCTTGGGGTCTTTGGCCATTTCTTCTATTCTGAGAAGTTCTTCTCTTAATGCATGTGTGGTCTAACCATTAAACTGCTTCTTGGTTGCTTTGTAAGGCTTGGTTGCCAAGATCTGTTCCAGAAGAGAATCCCTAACCTCCTTTTCCAAGTCACCACTGAGAGGCATGGAGGACATGGAGTTGCTCAGGGTCTTAGCAAAATCCTCAATCCTTCTGAGTTTGCTAAGCTCTGCTGAATGGATGCCCTGAGCAGTCCTGTCATCCTTCCCTTTGCATTTCTCCTTAATGATGGCATCCACCTGCTCACCCTTGTATTTCAGATATGTATCAATGTTGAGGGGAACAGGGAAATTTGGGAGAGATGGGAAGGATCTGTCAGATGGCTGTTCAGTATTGTAGAAGGATTGTAATTCCCCCTTGAGTAGATCAAGTTCAAGGGGATACTGAACAACCAATGGTGTAATGGTTGGTGGTGGTCTATGGGATCTGAATTTGGATGTGTGTGGTGAGAATGATGAAATTGGAATAGCTGTGATAGGAGGAGTGGATTGTGCAGTTGAGGTGGTGTTTGGTGATGTGTGTATGTTTTCATCATGTACAACAAAGGTTGATTTTCTCTTCCTTGTGTACATGATTTTAGGGGATGGTGATTTGGTAGCAGTGGTTGGATTATCATCTGTTGGCCTTTTATTAGGTCCATCATATGTTTGGGATTTGGCTGGTGATGTAGGTTTGGTGGTTGTATGTTCAGATGTGTTTGTTGGTTTGGGTACAGTGGTTTGGGAAGCAGTGTTTTGGGTGGTTTCAGTGTTTTGGGTGGCAGTGGTTTCAGTAGCAGTGGTTTTGTCAACAGAAGTGTTTAACTTGGATGGTGGTTTTCTGACATGCTTAGCAGGCCTTTTCATCCTTTTAGAGGATCCCACATCTTCAGTCTCCTGCTGTTGTTTCTTCTTGAGGTTTACTAGTGACTCTGCTTTAACTTCCAAGGTGTCAGCTCTTTTCTGTTTGTCTTGAGCAGCCTTTTCAGCTTCTATGTTTGCAGAGTCATCTACTGCTTTGCTCTTGTCAGTGGTTTGTTGTGGTGCTGTTGGTGTTGCTTGTTGTTGTTGTTGTGGAGCTGTTTTAGTAGACTCTGGTTTGTTGGCAGACTTGGCTTGGCCCTTTTTAGAAGGAGGACAACCAAAGGGATCTAGCTTTGGTAGCCTATCTCTGCCACTCTCCCCCTTTTTGGCATCATCAGCCGTGAAGACATCATCATCTTCATCCCTGAGAATGGTGGTAGGGGCAGAGCCAGTGGTCTTCAGCAGGTGGTCCTTGATGGCTTTAATATCTGCATGTGTATCTTTGTACCTTGCATCTACCATGTTTCTGATCTCAGCCATATAAGTTTCATGTGTCTGATCAGCTAGTTTCCTGTGAGCTATGATGATGGGGGAAACGGATTTCCATAGCTCACTAGCTATATCAGCTGTTGATGGTTGACTTTTTGAAAGATCTTCTATGGAGCCCAGTATAAGCTTGACATCAGATTTGATGTCTGCTACAGAGGTTTCAATTGCAGAAACTCTGTCCGTCAATTCTTGGTATTTTGACCCATCTCCTAAGTTAATAGGATCATCTGAGTCCCTACCAGTGGTAGTTCTACCTGATTCAGTCCTAATAGGTGAATCAGATGCCCCTTTTTCTTGGTACTGGGGACTTCCAACTGTTTTTGGAGACACTATAGTGTCTTCATCAGTTGTTGCCTTCAAGGGAGTCTTAGCAATGTAATCACTGTCCTGATGTGAGACAGTGGTCTCTACATCAGTAGTGGCTGCTCCACTTGAAAACTCACCTAGAGTTGCATTGAACTCAGGTGGTGTAACCTCCTCTACTGTTTGTTGGATAGCAGATTGAGTGTTCTCAGGACCAGTCACTTGTGGGGGTATGCTCTCAGTGATAGGTGGAAGAGAGGAACTGGGATCTTCTTGAGATTTCTCAATTGCCTCAAACAGAGGTTGCATGGTTTGTGGAACATGATGTGATGGTGAGGGTGGAGGAGTAACAAGAGAATTAGCCCTGGGAGAGGGGCTTGTGAACATTTGGCCAAGTGACTCAAATGTATCATGATGTGTGTCCCCTTGGCTTACAACATGATCATTTTGGGAGGATTCATGAGGAGTTTGGTCAGGTGGAGGTATATCCAACTGTTGTGAGGAAGTAACAACAGTGGTTTCAGGTTGCTTTTGTGGTGCAACAGAGGTTTCTTCTGGTACCTCATCATCCAGAAGTCTCATTTGTGGTTGAGTGGTGGTTTTTGTGGATGGATGTTTCTTTTTAGAAGTGGCTGGTGTGGGTTTCACAGCACTGGATGTAGTGCCATGATCACCAGGAGCAGTGGGCTCAACAACAGAGGTTTTGACAACAGTTGTTGTCTTTATCCTCTTTGTTTGTGTTTTAGAAACTTTTGACACTTTTGACACTTTTTCTTGGGTGCTTCCACCCAGCATTCTAGTGAAAGTTTCATCAGTTAAGCTTTTCATTTGCATTGCCTCACCCTTTTTGAAAACTTTTTTCTGGTAAGACTTTTTGTAAGATTACACTAAGAATTCTTGGGTAAATAAGAAAAGCATTGTTAGACCCAGACTTAATAGCTTTCACATTTGATACTAAGTCCATGAACAATCCCTGGGAAAGATTGAAGTTAGAGTTTGACAACATGGCATAACCCAGATATTGCATCCTTAATGGGATTTCATTGAAGGATGTGGACTTAGCTGAGACACACAGAAGAAGGGTATGGAAGAAAAATTTCATGACTGGTGGGAAAAACTTTTTGAAAAGAGTTGATCCAGTCATCTGACCATCATACCCTCTTTCTTGGAACTTAGTGTGAAGCTCTGTTTTAGTGAAGGAGTCCTTACCTGCCAGGTCATTCAGTGAGAAGGTTGTGGATATGATTTCAGGGGTAATGACGATACTAGTTTCTCCAATTTTGGAAATAATGGAAGTAGGCTTTTTGTCTTGGAGTAAAAACTCAGCATTCAACCAGAACTCTTGGAGAGTATCGAGATAAATGGGGGCGTCAGCGGTTAAGATGGGTAAGTATTTGGAGTTTAGAAGAATGTCAATGGTGGAATGGAATGAAACGTTGTCGTCTGTTTTGACCAGATATGGGAGACAATTGTGGGTGGCTTTGGCTTGAAGATCCATTTTAATGGATTTCGAAGGTGAAGATGAATGAAATTTGATTGAGGGTTTGAGAATGAAGAAGGCGGTTTCAGTATTTTGAATACAATGAGACAGTGTAACATCTGTTGTGGTAAAACAGGGTTTTTATAGACTCAAGGAAACCGCTGATGTGGCCAAACCTCTGCTTATATGAGCAGACGTGGCAATCATCTGATGGATGAAACATCTGGTGGAGAACAGCTGTTTTTGGCAAACAACTGATGCAAACAGCTGATGGAACCAACTGTTTTTTTTTTGTATAGATATAGTATAGATATATAAGGAAACAGTTGTTTTATCTAATCAGATGTTTTGAAACAGATTTTTCAACCAACAGTTGTTTTATCCGATCAGATGTTTTGAAACAGATTTTTCAACCAACAGTGGATATGAATGAAATAGTGGTTGTTTTATCTGATCAGATGTTGTAAACAGATTTTTCAACCAAACAGCTATTTAGAAGAAATTTTGATTTTCTGAAACATTTTATTATGTTTTATTAAAAAAAAATATTTGTTTAATCCATGTTTAACATACCAATTCTGGAAATCAGATTTGTAAAGGTAGATGTGTCTAAAGCTTTTGTTAACACATCTGCCAACTGATCCTCTGTTGGAACATGGTGTAGAGAAATCAAACCTTTTTCATAGCTGTCTCTGACAAAATGATGTCTTATGTCAATGTGTTTGGTAGTGGAATGAGAGACTGGATTCTTGATGATATTTTCAGCAGCTTGACTGTCCAACATGAGTGGAGTCTGTAGTGCAGTTATCCCAAAATCCAGTAATTGATTTTGAAGCCACATGAGTTGGGCTGTACAGCTTGCAGCAGCAATGTATTCAGCTTCAGCTGTTGAGGTTGAAACAGCTGCCTGCTTTTTGCTTTGCCAAGAAACTAAGGCATTCCCTAGAAATTGGCACCCTCCTGATGTGGACTTTCTTGTGGTGTGACAGCCAGCAAAGTCACTATCTGAATAACCTGAAAGCTCAATGTTTCCATTAGCAGGATACCAGATACCAAGTGTGGGAGCACCTTTGAGGTATCTGAATATCCTTTTCACAGCAATAAGGTTTGACTTTCTGGGTGAAGCCTGGGATCTTGCACAGACACAGGTAGCAAACATAATGTCTGGCCTGGATGCAGTTAAGTACAGTAAAGACCCAATCATGCATCTATAATGTGTTTGATCAACCAGTTCATCCTTGTCATCAATAGTGAGCAGCTTGACTGTACTCATGGGTGTACTACATGGCTTACAATCATTCATCTCAAATCTAGTTAATAAATTCTTTACATATTTGTTTTGGTGAATGAATGTGCCATTTTGCAGTTGTTTCACTTGAAGACTTAGGAAACACTGAAGCTCACCCATGGCACTCATCTCAAACTCTGCTGTCATGAGTTTTCTGAACTCTTCACACATTTGGTTACATGTGGATCCAAAAATGATGTCATCCACATATATTTGAACAATCATTAAGTGTTTCCCTTTCCATTTAAGAAATAAAGTTTTATCTATTTTACCTCTTGTGAAACCAATGGATAAGAGAAATGTGGAAAGAGTTTCATACCAGGCCCTTGGTGCTTGTTTGAGTCCATACAAAGCTTTGTTGAGCTTGTAGACATAGTCAGGATGAAATGTGTCTTCAAAACCAGGTGGCTGACATACATAGACCTCCTCCTGAATTTTATTTGATGTCCATCTGATACACCTTTAAGTTGTGGTTGACAGCAAAGGCTAAAAAGAGTCTGATGGCTTCTAGTCTTGCTACAGGAGCAAAAGTCTCATCATAATCTATTCCTTCTTCTTGTCTGAAGCCTTGAACCACAAGCCTGGCTTTATTTTTTACAACAATACCCCTTTCATCAGTTTTGTTTTTGAAGACCCACTTTGTTCCTATAGGACAAACATCCTTAGGTAGTTGTACAAGCTCCCATACTTGTTGTCTTTTAAATTGGAGTTCTTCTTGCATAGCTTCTACCCAACTGTTGTCTTTTAGTGCCTCTTGGTACTTGACAGGTTGTGTGAGAGATAGGAAACCTGCAAAAAGACAGATATTGGAGGATTGGCTTCTTGTGAGCACACCCTCTCTAATGTTGCCAATGATCTGGTCTGGTGGATGAGCTCTTAAGTAAATAAGATCTCCCTGATATGGTATAATGGCATTTTGAGGTGATGGACAGAGGTTTGGTGACTCTGTTGGTGTAACATCTGTTGGTACTTCTGTAGTGCCATCAGATGTTTGGAATGGTAAGGGAGGAATGGGTCCAAGTGGTGTGAAACTGGACTGACTTTTGTCAACAGATGATTGACTTTTGTCAACAGATGATAGGTCAATGGTTGTGAGGGGTGAAGCAGTGGTTTGAGGATAAGACTGGCCAACAGTGGTTGACACAGCTGTGGCAGAGTTTTGACAATTGCTTTGAACAGCTGCTTCCTCTAAGGCAGAATAGATTTTGTAGTGACTGGGGATCACAACATCTGTTCTGTAATCCTGTTGTGGAGACTGTGGAATACCTGCATTGTTAGTTTTAACAGTGATATCTTCAAATTTGAATTTATCTAAATCAAATAGTTCAGCAGGATTTGCAGGGATTTTTAGAGATGAAAGTTCATTGAACTTTACATTCAGAGTTTCTTCTATTGTCTTGATCTTTGTGTTAAACACTTTATAGGCCTTGGCAGTAGAAAAATATCCCAGAAAATAACCACAGTCTACTTTGGCTGCAAATTTTGAAATGGAATCTTTGAGGTTTAAAATGAAACATGGGCAGCCAAAGATTTTGAAGAATGAAATTAATGGTTTGATTTTGAACAAAATTTCATAAGCAGTTTTTTGATGTCTGGGGTTGATCAAAACTCTGTTTTGAACATAGCAAGCAGTGTTTACAGCTTCTGCCCAAAAGGACAGTGGCAAACCAGAATCTGCTAGCATGGTTCTTGCAGCTTCTATAAGAGTTCTATTTTTCCTTTCAACCACCCCATTTTGTTCTGGTGTTCTTGGAATGTTGTACTGCCTCACAATCCCTTTTGACACACAGAAGTCATCCAACTCCTTATTTTTAAACTCTGTTCCATTGTCACTCCTGAAGACTTTTACTGGCAAGTCATATTGTTTTTCAACTTTGGTGACAAAGTCCTTCAATATACCTGCAGTCTCATCCTTAGAATGTAAAAAGTAAGTCCATGTAAACCTAGAAAAATCATCAACTATGACAAGACAAAATCTCTTTCTTCTTAGACTCATGATTTTAACAGGGCCAAACAAGTCCATGTGCAACAGTTGTAGACATTGGCTGGTTTTGGACTCATCAATGGATTTGTAAGAGCTTTTATGTTGTTTCCCTTTTAAACAAGAAACACAATGCTCATCACATTTAAATTCTTTTGATGGTAAACCTCTGACAAGGCTTTGTTTGGAGAGTGTGTTGATAGTGTTAAGGTTGGTGTGACCCAATCTCCTATGCCACAATTCTGTCTCCTTAGTGGAGGCAGCAGAAAACAAACAGACATTTGCCATAGGATTGTCCTTTAACATATCAACATCATACACATTGCCACTTCTATGAGCAACAAGTTGTGCTTTGCTCTCAGCAATGATGGTATCAATCTTTTTCACCACTTCTGGCCCAATAATCTTGCAAGTTTTCTTTGTGAAGAATGAGCCATAACCTTTGTCACTCATTTGTGAAACACTCAGAAGATTAAACTTGAGATTATCAATAAGATTGACATTTTCAAACTTGAGTTTTCCAGCTTGTACAGTCCCTGACCCCAACACCTTACCTTTTGAATCATTACCAAAGGATATGTCACCCCCTCCATGAGCCAAGAAGTCCAGAAGAAGGGCTCTACATCCTGTCATGTGCCTGGAGCCTCCACTATCTACATACCAAAGGCTATCTAAACAAGCAGAAGCTCCCTGCACATCAGTAATGGATTAGTTTTGGTGAGTGTCCAAAGCCAAGTTGGCTTTGGATGGGTCCTCAGACTTTTCAGACTCAAGCTTTGGAAGGTGATCAATGGTTTGGACTAATTTTTGAATTAAGTTCAACAACTGCTGCTGACCATTTGCCAGTGCTTGAATGTCAACACTTGGGGCAGCAGTTGTTTGATCACTTCCTGACAGATGATAATACCCATATGGATTTCTGTTCACTCTTGGTTTAGAGGGTCTTTTTGGCTCCTCATAAACATGTGGCAGACTATGACATGGTGGTTGTCCATAACCTCTTGGGTATTTGCTTGTGGGTGGAGCATCTGTTACTTGGACATCTCTAGAAGCAGATGTTTCAAGCCTTTTAGTAACAGGTGTTTGGACAGGGGTGAAAGTCTGTTTGGGCTTTCCTTTTGAAGTACTAGCCACGGGATTTGCAAGAGTTTTAGCTTTGTATTCTTGTATTTTAACATCAAAATTTTTTAGATACAAGCACTCTTTGGTCTTGTGATTCTTTTTCCCACATATTGAACATGTGGCTTTTGAATCACATTCACTTGTTCCTTTGTTAATGTCATATGCTTTTAGAAGAAAACAGTTTTTAGTGACATGATTCTTCTTTTCACAGAAATCACAGAACAAGTTGACAGTCTTTTCTTTCTTCTTCCCCTTTTCAGCCTTCTTTTCAGCAGATGTTTGAGTATCTGCTGGAAGATTTTTTAGGGGAATGACATTTGCCAGGGGAATGACTTTTGCCTGAGGAGCTGTCTTTCCATCAGGTGTTTTAAAATCAACAGGTTTAAAATTCTCAAGAGTATCACACTCATCAGACCAGGTAGGTTTAAATTCATACTTTTCAAGTTCAGTAAAAGATGAGGAACCTTCTGGTTTTTCAAGAACAATTTTCTTACCATTTGGTTCAGTGATTTTAATCTCTTGACCCTGCAGGTTTGTTGGTACTATCTCAATAGACTTTTAACTCTTTTTGTCAGTGTTTTCAAAAGCTGGAGCAGTGGTTTCAAAACCAAAGCCAAACTTTACATGACTTTTGGTTTGTTTGTTGAGTAACATCTCAAAACCTCTACATGATTCCACCCATTTCTCACATTCAACTTGGGTGGACTCAAGCTCACTTTTACAACTTTGATATTTTGCTATCATAGTTTGGAGCTGGTCTTTGGTTATGGTTGCTTCATGTTTTAAGCTGCTTATTTCAGACTCTTTTTCAGTTAAACTTGTTTTTAAATCTTTTGAAAGTTTTTCAAATTTAACTTCATCATCCAAAATTTTCTTTCTAAGGTTTTCATTCACCTCTTTGATGTTAGCAAATGCAATTACACATTTGTCAGAACACAACTCTTTAAGAATTTGAGGAGATACCTTAGCAGCAGCCATCAATGCGCAATCACACTTGCACTCACAGTCATCAGATGCACCCCAGGGATCTGAGAGATTCACAACCTCTTCTTCAGGTTTTTCACCTGTAACAACTTCATCAACAACATCATCAGTCACAACATCATTGCACAGGTGTTTGAGTAACAGGTGTTTGCACATAGTGGATCTGAGGAACAGTGGTTTGGACATACTGGACAGGAACAGTGTTTGAGGACTGTGCAAAATGAGCAGTGTTTTGCACATTTGGTCCAGGGGTATTATAGGAATTCTGATAAGTGTTGGTCTGTGGTCTTTGATTTGGGTAGGTGATTATAGGTGTACCATGTTGACTCTTACATTCCCTAGCAAAATGACCAAGTCTATGACATTTGTAACACTTTATCTTTGATTTATCCAACCCAACCTTTGATCTGCCAGTTAACCCTGGAAACCTTCTCCTAGTTTTCTTGTAAAAATTGTTAGTTCTTACACTGAGAAGGGCCAATTGGTGCATAATGTCCATTTCTTCCAAATCATCAGGGTCAAAGTATTTCAGGTCATCATACTCAAAGGATATGTTGTCAGATGCCTGGATATCACCACCACTTGCTGTGAAGGGATAGTTTGGTGAATAAGAATCAGAGTTAAAACCTGAGTTAAAACCTGAAGTTATGTCAATGAAATGATCATAACTCTGATCCTTAGTATTTCCAGGCACCTCATCATGACCCAAAAGTGCTGTATTCCCAAATACATAGTCATCAGACACTTTTCCAGAATCATGGAGCTTCTTTTTCTGGTTAAGCTCTCTCTCATAGGTCAAGAGCTTACCATGAAGCTGGGTCAGTGATAGGTCTTTAAATCCAATTGAGTTTCTTATCACAATAGCAATAGTGTCCCATTTGTCTGGTAGTGATCTTAAAAACCTATGGTTCAAGGTTGAATGAGGGTAAGTAAGACCAACCAATTTAAGTTCACTAATTAAACAATTAAACCTCTCAAACTGTTGAGTTAATGACTCTCCTTTGACATGACAGAATGTTTCATATTGTTGGTTAAGTATTTCACGATTGTTTTCAATAACCTCCTCAGTCCCACCAAACTGTTCTTTTAGTGCATCCCACAACTCCTTTGCACTGTTACAGTGTAACAACCCAGCATATATATCATTGGGTAGAGCCATGGTCACAATACTGAAGGCCTTAGCATCTAACTCAATTTTCTGAAAATCCTGGTCGGAGTAGTTTTCAAGTTTCTTTGGCTCTTGAACCTTGGGATCTTCAGTACTTGGCACCGTCGGAACATGTGGTCCGAAGATAACCGACTTCCAACACCCAGTGTTCTGTTGAGCTAGAACATGGCTCATCCGATGTTGCCAGATATTGTATTCAGATCTGACAAGCATCGGTGGCTTGTTGTTCGTGCCAGTGTTATGTGGATCGTGATTGATTGAAGCCATTCTCTGATTTTTCAAAAAACAAAGTCTGTTTAAAAACGGTTGAAACGAAATTAAACTATTACTCTGTTTTCAATCCAACAGACAAACGATATCAATAATTGTGAGCTGATCTGTTTATATTAAATTGATTTGTTAGATCGAATTTAATTGACCAAGCTCCGATACCAATTGTTAGGATCTGAGTTTGATTGTTTTGATTATGTTTAACTAAATATGATAAAAGTGAAACGAATATAGAATGAAAGTGCAGCGGAATAATAAACTGTTAATCAAAACAAGAGAGTAATTGTTTTCAGATCGAATGCTTTCATTTATCTAAAAGATTACAATCGTACAAGTACTCCCCCTCAGCCTGATCACACAGTGATTGTTTGTCTGAGAGAATGTTTGTGTGTGTGATGCAATAGAACAGTACAAGCACTGTTCTATTTATAGACAAACCTAAACCACTGATGACCTAGGCTGACGTCACCTAAGACAGTGACCTCTAACAGAATAACAAACATAAAACATCTTCCTATTACAAACTACTGTTACATTGAAACAACTGAAGATAAACTGCTGTTGTAGGAAAACTCTGATGGTTTTGTATCCTCTGCTGGAGCCTAAGTGCTGTTGGCTCCAGCAGTGCTTTAGTCTTCAGTACTTGGATCAGCAGTTGTTCTTCATCAGACCTTTGGTCAACAGTTGTTCTTCATCAGTGTTTATTCAGCAGTCCTTTGTATCAACACTTGTCATAGCAGTTGTTTGGATAGAACAGTTGTTAGAGTCAGCAGTCTTTTGGGAGAAGTATGTTGTAAAGACTGTTTATTGAAAGGGTCAACTGTTAGCATATTTTGGCTTTCCAATCATCTGTTCTTCTCCAGGTCAGCAGACCCAACAATTTTATAAAAATTTCAAGTTTTATAAAGATTTGGAAACTTTTAAGTTAAGTTGACTGGAGTTGACAATATATGAAACTTAAATTTTGAAAAAAAAAAATCTTTGTTCAGTCTCTGTCTGGTCATATCCTCGTCGGATCCGACAAACACCGGTAATAACTCTGGCGAACTGTGTATAAACCTTTACACCGATTTAATGAAATTAATTCTCATTACTAACCTTCTTTATCATTTTCGATATGTTTCAGCTGAGATTATACGTTATAAACCACGTTTCAATCAATTTTTAAAAACCATAAACCTAACCGTCGCCATTAATGACTGAATCATTGAAGAATTGTTAAATTCGACACTTAATCTATAATTTGAAGCATCTCGCTGAATCTGATGTCCTTTTCGAATCATAACCCGCTTTCTAATTCATCACGAACGTGTTCCAGGCCCTCTAATCGAAGCTTAAAGCTTCAGCTGACGTTTTTCTCCATATCGCCTCTAATCGGATTTGTAAGTTCGTTTAATTGGTGTCGTTTTGTTTCTGGGTTAGCACTCTTTATAAGCCCCATGTTTTCGTTGTTGATCTGGTTGGTTATTGATTCAATTAGATTTGGGGTTAGGGTTAGGGTTCTTGAGTGTATCTGGGGAAGAAGATGAACATAGTAATAATATATAAATTGAGTTTTTTTAAGATTTAAAACAAGTGGCTAAGTGGTCTAGTGGTTGTGTGTGTTTCTGGGCAACCACAGGGTCCAGGTTTGATCCATGTGGTAAGCGATCTAATCCCCATTTTTTTTATTTTATAAATATATATATATATATATATATATATATATATATATATAGGGGAAAGTTAATTTGAGAACACCTATATTTCGTGTGAACCGTGAGAACGGCATCTAAAACCATTCAAATTCCAAATTTCTTTTTACACTTGTCTTTATTACTAAAATTCCATCTCAAAAACACAAATTACGCGTAAAAATTCAAACGTATACGAAAGTAATTTGTTTTTACACATGTGTAAAAAGTTAATTTGAAAGTGTTTTTGCAAGAAAAGATGAATTATTTGGAAAGCAAATTCATTTATTAATGTTATATTTTGATAATAATGAGGTTTGTATTAAAAAATTTTGATTTTGATTGATTTTTTTACTTGTTCTCACGGTTCTCACAATATTTAACGTTTTCAAGATAACCCTCCCCTATATATATATATATATATATATATATATATATATATATATATGTGTGTGTGTGTGTGTGTGTGTGTGTGTGTGTGTGTGTGTGTGTGTGCGCTTTAATCTTATAATATTTCTAGAAAATTCATTTTCGCTCCAAAAATTATGAAAATTTAGGTATAACATCTTGACACATGAAAGAAAATTATCACATTTTTATTTTCTGGAAAATACATTATTTTTGTATTTTTTTCTTGATTTAAATTGTTTTTAATCATAATTAATTGATAAAAAATTCGTTTTTAATGATTTTTATCTCAAAATTTCTGGAAAATTTTTTCTAAGTATGATATACTGAAATAAAATGTATTTTTTTAGAAAATAGTTATTTTTGTTGTTTTTATCATTTTTAATCATTAAAACACTATTTAATTCATTAAATCAGTTTTAAATGCAAATAAATTGAGAAAAATTTTGGAAAATTTATTTTCATTATTTCCCATCATATATGTTTTTATTTTTCACAAAAATAGTATTTTTGGATCATATCTTGAATTTTTGGTCTTATTTATGTTTAATTAGACATAAATAAATCATGGATTTATTTATAATATTTAACATCAATTTTATAAAAATTGTTTATTATAAAACAGAAATGTACCTATGTTGGAAGTCTTAATCCTCATTTGTTTTGATCATTGTATAATTCGAAATTATTTGTTTAAATATTTATTATTATTGTATTTATTTACAATAATTTACTTAAAGCAATTAACTAAATTATTTTGTCTTAATTATTCAAAACATATTTTTATCTGAATATTCAATTGGAAATATTTAGACTATCGTATAATATTCATAGAGTTTAATCATATACTAATTTCATATACAAATATAATATCAATTTAATTTATCATAAAACCCTAATTCCCCAAATTGACTTAGCAAACCCTAATGCCTTAGAACCCTAGATACCTTAGACTTTTAAGTCATTTTCCCTCATTAGTATTCTTATAAATATAGTTTGAATTCTTCGGAATTCTCAAGTTTATCTTGTGACGAGCTTTGTTTGGATTTAACGCGCTTAGCAAAACTGTGAATATATCTTTTCCACATTTTCATTTTACTGTTTGGGCTACGCGATGGCGGAAACATCAAGGTGCCACGTAATGACGATTGTTCAAAAGCTCATGGTACTAAAGTGTAAATATTTTATTCAATGCCTCAAGTACAATTACAAACATTCATGGAATACAAATACAATTTCCACATGTTGACTCGAATAAGTCTTTACTAAGTCCAAATGTCCTATAAGAAGTATCTCAACAAACAACCTGAAACATGTACAAAAATATTTTGTCAATATAAATAATGTTGTGAGCATACTCAGTTTGTATATAATAAAATAAGTTTGAAGAATATGTTTTACAATTCATGTGTCATGATTCATTCAAGGCGAATATGGAAAACACGTAAGTACACAATACGGGTCAAAATCAAACCTCTTATGTGACAAAGTTTAATACATTAAAAATGACCTAGGACTTCCCACCACCATAGGTACTTTCCACTAGGCGAGTTGTCAATTCAAATAGCGCTATCCATTGTTAAAGTAGCTTGTACGGAGTTAATGATTTCGTAATCATTGCAATTATACTACGTTTATGTTTAAGCATAAAGCACAAGAATTCAAAGCATAACACGTGTATAAATTGTATGTAAAACGTTTATGAATATGTGTAAGTATAAGATTCATAGGTGTACATGTTTCACCCCAAAAGTGTAAGAAACCAAAAAGGGATAAGTATACTCACAGTTTGCTAAGAAGTAACTACTCGAGCTCTAGTGAGTTGAAAGGCGAAGATGAATGATGAGGATTTAAAGGCACTTACTTTAATAATCAAAACAAACCTTTGGGTTTCAAATATTACGTAGAAATACGTAAACTTACACTTAAATATTATGCGCTCATACAATTTGTTAAGACTGGTATTTTATAAAAACGTTTTCTTTTAACAAGCGTTTCTTAAAAAAATTGATCATAATCCTTTAAGTGATTAAAATAATATCTATTATATATATATATATATATATAAACGTATTTCCATTAGTCAGTGGCTCAATATAAAACTCATTCTAAGATGCCATCTCTTCTTAAACGATAATACGCTTCACAAACGAAAAATGGGAGTCACGAGGCTCATGCATAAATAGACAAACTTGCTGCACAGCATAGGAAATATCAGGCTGAGTAAAAGTCAGATATGGCAAGGCTCCAGCTAGGCTCCTGTATAAAGTCAAGTCATGAAATAACCGACCATCTATAGCACTTAACTTAGAAGATAAATCCACAGGTGTTGAATAATGTCCTTTGTATACTGAGATTGAGAATAATGTCCTTTGTATACTGAGATTGAGAAAAAAACAGCCCCTGTGTCTGATGAGTCACAGTAATGCACAGAAAATGATGCAAATGACCTAAGTCAGTCATGGCGAACTCACGTGAGAGAGCCGTGATAATCTCACGCAAAAATGCATCCGTAGACGCTGTAAGAATAATATCATCAACATATAGCAACAAATATGCAGTGTGAGCACCCTTAGAATAAATAAACAAAGAAGTGTTGCATGCGCTGCTTCGAAAACCCTGCGACATAATGTAAGTAGCAAAACGAGTGTACCACGCCATTGGAGCCTGTTTCAAACCGTATAAAGATTTCTTTAAATAACACATAAAATTGGGAAAGCGTTTGTCAATGAATCCTGGTGGCTGATGCATAAAAATAGTTTCCTGTAAGTCACCATGTAAAAAGGCGTTCTTAACGTTCAGCTGGTGGATAGACCAAGAACGAGAGACTGCCAAGGACAAGACTATACGAATAGTGGTCGGCTTAACAACCGGGCTAAAGGTGTCCTCACAATCAATCCCCACTGTCTGTGATTTGCCATTGACAACCAACCGCGCCTTTTAGCGCTCTAAAGACCCATCAGACTTAAATTTATGGCGAAAAAGCAACATGTAGTGAATAAATGGTCTGTCAGCCGGTGTAGGGACCAAATCCCATGTTTCATTTTCCTGCAAGGCATTAAATTCGGCCTGCATGGCATGTGTCCAATGCGGATCCAAAGAGGCGTTGGCATAGGTGTTGGGAATAGGAGATATGGTTGCGGTATGTAAGTTAAGAGGTGTGTGGGGTTTTAAAGAGACGGTTTTGGATCTAATAGTCATCGGGTATGTGTTAGTGGAAGGCGGAATGGTTTGGTGGGTGTGAACCGGTGGATGTACCATGGCAGAAGATGGGCCGGGTGTGGGATTTGAAGCCGAGTGGTGCTGGGCGTGGTTGGGCCGTGGGGTATTCAGTGGGGGAAAGCCCGGAGGAACCGAACTGGTAGTGGGCTGAGGCTGATGGGCTATAGCAGCGGGTTTTGGGCGTCGAGAGTAAGTAATGGGCTGAGAGGGTGGTCCGGATGGTGGGATAGGGGACAGGCCTGGT
The DNA here is from genome assembly GCA_028751855.1 of Ambrosia trifida. Classification (NCBI taxonomy): domain Eukaryota; kingdom Viridiplantae; phylum Streptophyta; class Magnoliopsida; order Asterales; family Asteraceae; genus Ambrosia; species Ambrosia trifida. Next base: position 28,538,582 of record CM054122.1, read on the forward strand.
GGTTTGGGTATATTGGAGAGGGCCGGGTTGTGAGTAAAGGTGAAGTGAGGGGATGGCGAGTCATCTAGGAAAGTATACGAAGAGACCGGGTTTGGAATTGAATACGGGAAAGTAGACTCGTCAAAAGTGACATGACGAGATATGTGAACATGGCCGGTGGATGGGTTAAAGCAACGGTATCCCCGAAAATCCGGTGGATAACCGAGAAAAATGCATCTAATGGCCCGTGGGTGTAGTTTATGGGGTTGGGTGGCGGAGGTATTTGGGTAACAGGCGCACCCAAACACTCGTAAGTGGTCGTAAGTAGGGTGGCGGAGGTAAAGGGCGAAGGTGGGAGTGAAATAGTTTAAATGTTTGGTGGGTAAGATGTTGTGTAGGTAGGTGGCGGTATGAAGGGCTTCCACCCAAAAGGAAGGGGGAAGGTTAGCATGGATGAGTAGGGCACGTATGACGTCATTGAGGCGACGTATCATACGTTCGGCGCGCCCAATTTGGGAGGATGATTAGGGGCAGGAAAAACGGAATTGAAGTCCGTGTTGGGTTGCAAAAGTTTTGAAAGCATTGTTATCAAACTCACCCCCAAGGTCACATTGGAAAGTTTTAATTTTTCGGTTAAACTGGGTGGAAATTAGACGATGGAATTTCACAAAAGTTGGGAATGTTTCGGATTTATATTTTAAGGGGTAAACCCAAACAAAATGTGAAAAGTTGTCTATATTTTAAGGGGTAAACCATATAATATTTATTACCGCTTTTGCTAGGGACGGGAGATGTCCATAAGTCACAGTAAATAATATCGAAAGGTGAGAAAGTAAAAGAATTGGAAGCATAAAAAGGTAAACACTTACTATTAGAAATATGACAAGAATTGCAAAAGTTAGACTTATTGTCTTTATTACAAGAAAAATTAAAATTGTGACTAAGGAATTCGAAGACTTGAGTGCCTGGATGGCCAAGGCGGTCATGCCAGGGAAGAGAGACAGCAGTGATATAGCAAGCTTGAGGCGGAAGTTGTGGTGGTGTGACAGGATATAGGTCTCCAGTGCTATTGTGGCGCGAAAGAATTCTTCCATTGTGGAGGTCCTTCAAAGAAAAACCAAACAGATAAAATTCTATAGAGACCCAATTATCACGAGTAAAACGCCTAACAGAAATAAGGTTTTTAATAATGTGTGGGCTATAAAGGAGGTTAGGCAAAATATAGGTTCGGTTGGGCAGGTTGTAAAAGCCAGTACTGGATTTTGCAATTGGAGCACATTGACCATTGCCATCCAAAATTTTATCGTATGCAGTAGATAAAGATGGGATTGTGACCTTACCTTGATCCTGCGTGACGTGAGCCTCGGCCCCGGTATCCATGTAGTTTGTGGGGTCCTGAGAGTTAACCTGTAAAGTAGAAAGAGCAGCACTTAAATCAGAGGGGCAAAGAGCATTGTACCCATAATGCGGAGTGGCCGTTGGCTGTCATGGGACGAATCCCGCGAACTGGGGTTGGGCCAGCTGGGTTGGGCCGCTGCTGGATTGGGCCAAACTAGTTTCTCCGTAAATGTCGGAACACCGCCAGAATACCATTTTGGAGAATATTCAATGTAGGATTGTGAAGGTTTTTGTCACTAACATTCCTGATGGATGTAGTGGTGCTGATCTGGCTAGTCAAGTTCGTCCTTATGGTCAGATTTATGATCTCTATATTGCGAGTAAAAGAGATAAAGCAGGCAATCGATTTGGTTTTATTTCGTTATTGGATAACTTTCCTCGTGTTACTCTTTGGGAGGGGCAAGTTATTGGATACGAAAGATTAGCTTGGTTGAAGGTGAAAGGTATTCCACTGTATCTTATGTCGAATGAGATCCTTGACTCGGTGGGTGGGTTATTTGGAAAAGTGATTCATAAAGCCAATCGCTCCGAGGAAGAGTTGGATCTGTCGTTTGATTATGTGGGGGTGTTAATTGGGAAAGCAAATAGGGTGTCGGAAGAGATAGTTCTGAACCGGAGAGAGCGAAAATTTTGTGTTTGGGTGATGGAATAACTGGGAGGGTGGATTCCGGAGTTCTTTGAGCCCTCTGAATCTTCTCAGTCAGATGATGTTGATGATCAGAAGTCGGATGGTCACTAGGTTCAGTCACCGTTTGCTAAGACGGATGGTCACTCGGTTCCGTCACCGGTTGCTGAGACGGAGGACAATGGTGTCATCAATATGGAAACTGTTGACCAAACTATTGACCATGCAAACGATAATCTCGCGAAAGTTAATGTTAATTCCCCGATCCTTGCTAAAGTCAATGGAGTTATTTTGGAAGATATAAATGTCAAATTTATTCCCACTACAGAGTTTCAATTTGATAAGGAATGTGAGTTGGATGATTCTCAATCAGTTAACCATGTGATTAAACGAAAAAAATTTAAAAAGGATGATATGGGCCGGCCCAGCTATGGGTACACAAGTAGCCAAGAAAGTCTCAAGATTGTCAAGAGGCCCAAAAATGTGGAAGAGGATTTATTTGGGCTGGACGATTTGTTGGGCCTAAACAATGAAGAGTTGGATAGATTGGGTGAGACTGAAGTAGGCCCAGAGGTGGATGCTAATAACGAGTTTGATCTTAATGATATACCTGATAATCTTTTTCCTGTAGAGGATGCGAATGCTGATTTGAATCAAGTAGAACAAGTCCCAGAACAGGCTGCTGTTATTATTTCCGATAGCAACGAAGTGGTTAAAACAATCGCTTTGGGAGCTAAATTTGGGGCAAACCTTCAAGACTGTGAAGACGTGATTAGAGATTCTATTCGACAAGAAGGATTACAAATAGGTTTGAAATGAATGGTTTGTCGTTAAATATCTGAGGGATTGGGGGAAAAGGTAAAGGGGGTTGGATAAAGAAGCTTAAATTCGATTATGGTTTATGCTTTGTTGGTTTGCAAGAGTCCATGTCTAGTAATGTTCAAGATGGTTTGATTGCTAATTTCTGGGGTGGTGCGGGGGCAGAATATGATTTTGTGCCTTCTTCTGGAAATTCGGGTGGTCTCATTAGTATATGGGATCCAAAAATTTCTGATAAAAATCGCGTGATAAAAGATTCAAACTTTCTGTGTATTTCGGGGGTGCTTATTGACGGTGAGATTACTTTGAATATGTTGAATGTTTATGCTCCTCAAGATAATACAGAAAAGAGGTGTTTATGGCAAAGAATCTCTCAGCTAATCCTTTCTAATCAGGGATGGTGGATAGTATTTGGTGAATTTAATGCAGTACGTGCTCGAGAAGAAAGAAAGAATTCCTCTTTTGACTCGGTTTACGCTAAAGATTTTAATGATTTCATTGAAGACGCCGGTTTGAGAGAGTATCAATTGAAAGGTATGAAATTTACTTGTCTATCTATGAGAAAAGGTCAGTGCAAATTGAGCAGGATTGATAGGTTTCTAGTCTGTGATAATGTTTTCAATAAGTGGCCGAATGTGTGTGTCCGTGCTCTTAATAAACATTTATCGGATCATTCTCCTGTTGTGTTTTCTGTGGTTGATACAAATTTCGGTGCAAAACCTTTTCGTTGGTTTGATTCGTGGTTGGATAGACCAGGTTGTGAAGAAGTTATCAACTCTGTTTTTTCGGATTGGTTAGACGTAGGGCCATCGGATATGAATCTTCTAAATAAGCTAAAGAGACCTAGAAGCCGTCTGCAATCTTGGTTTAAACATGTTTCTTTTACTGAAAAGGAGACTGAATCTCGGTTGTGTAAAGATAAACAGGATATGGAGATTCTTATGGAATATAGAGAATTGGAAGAGTCAGAATTATGGGTATGGTCAGAATGTTCTAAATGCTTGGAAGAAATTAAATTGCTTAGAGCTCGGGACTTGAAACGAAAATCCCGGGTTAAATGGGCTTCGATGGGTGACGAAAATTCTTCTTATAGTAATGGGCTTCTGGGTTTGATGATCAACGGTAGGTGGGTTTCTAAGCCTACTTTGTTCAGGAAAGAAGTCATGGGTTTTTTCCGAAGACACTTTAAAGAAGATTTTCACAATCGGCCTTTATTGGTGTGTCCCGGTTTAAAGCAGGTTAAGGCCAGTGATGGTATTATTTTGACATCGCAATTTTCTAGACAGGAGATTAAAGAGGCGGTCTTTGAATGCGGCTCTAATAAGGCCCCGGGTCCGGATGGTTTCAATTTCCGTTTTGTTAAACGTTTTTGGAACTTGCTGGAAGAGGATTTTTTCAAATTCAAGGAGATTTTTATGCTTCGGGTGTAATTAATCCAGGCTGCGCATCTTCTTTTATTACTTTGATTCCAAAGGATAAAACACCTTTGAGTCACAAAGACTATAGGTGTGACACCCCGCATTTTCAAAATATTACTTTTATTGAACTCTAGTTAACTTGCATGTACCTTCGTGACTAAACGCATAACTAGGGTTAGCTAAGAAGCTCTTTTGATAAGTCATGGGATAATAACATATGTTAGATGATATTAACGTACGTTATAACTAGGAAGGTTTTGGTATTGACACACACCCGAGTCCTGTATCCCGAACGTTGGTGATTTATGAAACATGCATGATTATATGAACTATTGAGTGTTGATGAATGTGAAGTAACACGTGTATGTGAATTGCATGCTTATGTGAATTACTGCGTATTAGTTAACTTGTACGTAAACCTTATGAGATATGTGCACTTATGATAAACATAATATGAATTAATAAAACAGTAGTTTTATACAAGTTATTATGATTATTATTGTCGGGATTAAACTCGAGAGTTAGATAGGGTTAACGGGCTCACTTATCAGATAAAACCCCTAGAGCCCAAATTATAATAATCAATATGATCACCAACGGGATACGTAGGACTTACTTGTGCATGTAGAGTCATTAGGTGTCACTACACGGTTTGAACTTTAAAAGTCATGGACAAACGAGTTGTATGGTGTGTTGGTTATGCACATATACTCACCTAGTGACATTTGTAATAGGGAGTCAGTAGCTCATTTCTGTTTGAGGAATTTGGATTATTCACGTGCAACCTAAGGTCAGTTTCACTACTCTTTTCTCAAAAGCATGCGTCTCGGGTTGAGACAACGTACTTAACTTTTTCTAGTCCGGGTTGGGACTACTATTTTCTAGTCCGGTTTGCGACTACTTACACATCCCGGGTTGGGATGCTATGGATCCTTGTGTGGGTCGGTTTTTGCTAGTTCGCAAGTTGTGTCCTTGATGAACTAAACCAACTCTATCATCTGTAAGTCCTTCACATACCGAATGAGTTGCCGGGTTATGGCAAGCGGGTTATTAGTTGATAGAGCTATTAGGTCTTACAAACCTCACACCGGCTCGGGGAGTGCGGGAGTGAACTATAACTTAAAAAAATTTATCATTGTTGATAGGCAATGATGTAAGGCATGCAGCTCACGTTTGTGACTACACGTACATCAGTAGTTCGGTATATCGGTGTTAGTTATCATGAATGGGTTAGCTACCCTTGACATGCGATGAACTAGTGTTTACACGGTTCTTGGAACCAACTCAATTACTTGTTTACGTGGTTTTGGAAACCAGCTCATTTACATACTCATTTACTTTACTTATTGAACTCACCAACATTGTTTGTTGACCCACGATATACATGCTTTTGCAGGTAGTTAGCTTCCGGTGCCACGATTAGAAAGCACTACACACTTCACTGCATTTGGGGACTTGGGCATACACCTAGAATACATATTATGCTTTTACGTTATCCTTCATATGGTTTTAATTTGGGCGCGTTGTTTTGCGCATGGCTTTTAAAACGTTTTAATTTGGTTTACGCTTCCGCAGCTTAACTAAATCTGATTTTTGAAAACGAACTAAATGGTTTGGGCATTTAGAGTTCGTTCATATGACTTGTGGCTATGGGATTCTGGTGTGTCACGTGCCTCGCGGTAAAACCCCGTAGTGGAAATTTGAGGGTGTGATAGATTGGTATTAGAGCCATTGGTTATAGTGAACTAGGACTGCATATTGAGTCTAGTCTATAATCATCATAGCATAAGTACACTCACAACTTAAGTGCACAACTAGCTTTTAGCTACATATATCTACAACATATGATTTCGGGAGATATGTTATCTTCTAGTTCTAGACCTAATTCTAAACACGTCAATGGAGGGAACCCAGGGTTACACCAAGTGGCGCATTACTGGGAGTAGTATCCTAACAAACCTCATGGATGAAGAAACAACAATAGTACAAGGGAGGGAGCCCTTGCGAGCATTGTGGCGCACGTACACAGGAAGCTGCACGATGCGTATGACGTGATACCATTAAACCGAATCAAATTCGAAGAAAGTCAAAATGTGGAGACTTATCTTTTTTCTTTGAGCAAGGAGACAATTAGTTCCTGTCCCTTGTCGCTTGATGTTCCTTACTCTCGTTTTGAAACTCAGACGAGATTGGGTTACACATATGGAATTTATTTCTTACTTTAGTACTTTACGCCCTGTACGAGCAAGCGATACATGATATACGTGTCACTGTTTCTTGTAAGTATACGGTAGATTCATGGGAACACATCAGATCGGGGCTTGTTACACACACTCTTGGAGAGTTATGTAAGGCCTGCGATGCAGTGCAATATCTCAAAGGAAGACGAAACTTACCAGAGGCCGATAGTCACGATTGGAGGAACGAGGGGTGTAGCTGACCACTGAACTAACGTACACAGGACCGGAGTAGGGGACTATACACAACGAGATCCATATAACACTGACACCGAGGAAGAGGAAGAAGAAGGGATGGAAGGGGAACCTGAGCAGGACGAGCAAATGGAAAGTGAGGATGAAGGCTCTACTATCTAGACAGAGCATCGCGACGATTGGCTCTTACCTTTTCTTACCTATCTTTTCTTTCCTTTCCCTTTGCTAACTTAGATAAGACTGAGTTCTTATGATCAACGATAGGGTGGTTGAGGCCCTCGCAACTTTCCAACCTAGTAAAGATCTATTTTGTTAAATCATTCTTTTCCCCTGACTTCCACATTTGAACTTTCTTATACCTTGAACGTACATGCCACAACAACAACCTGCCATCGATTTTTCAAGCCTTTTATTGGTTGTAAGCCTCGATAACTCCAACGGAACTGAAGGAGACCGTTTGATTGCTTCGATAGTATAAGTCTTTGCCATGTGCATTTGCCTCAGGTAGGATGGGGTAATGTATGCTACATGCACATTCGATGAGTTACAGATATTTGGATGGAGAACATACAACCCTGTGATGAAATCTAGAATTTGTTATATAAAGACGGTTGGGTCTGAGATCGACGCCTACACTACCAAGCTGCAGGAGATGGCTACTATATGCTTAAATTTATTTAACCTACCTTATAAGCGGATCGAGTTTCATACCAAAGGGGTTGGTCCCCCAGATTCGTGGCATGGCTACTACAGCTCACCTATCTAGAAATCTAACAAATCTTTCACATGACTCGCAAACTCACTGATGGGACTGACAAGCATGATACTTTCCAAAGCATGGTGCTTCATCTTCTATTTTGGTGATAGCAAGAGAACGTGGGATAATGTTAACGACAACAATGGGGCTCGTGGAAGAACATTTGGGATTAGCTCTGCGGATACTAGGACTGATAACAATGTCGTGATGGGTACGTGCTCCTTGAACGACACTCTTGCTTCTATTTTATACGATACTGGTGCGGACTACAGTTTTGTGTCATCAAAACTTAGTAAACAACTAGGGATGGTTCCTACTCTTCCTGACACCCCGTACTCTATTGACTGGGCTGATGGGAAGCCTGTCGAGGTAACCCATATACATCGTGACTGTAAGCTCGAGTTGGAGGGGCAATTGTTTACCATCAATCTCCTACCTATCACCCTAGGTAGCTTTGACCTTGTGGTTGGCATGGACTGATTGTCCAAACAACACGCTGAAATTCTCTGTCAGGAGAAGATTGTTCGTATTCCCCTCCCAATTGGAGAATTTTTATATATTCAGGGTGATCATGGTGGTGCCATGGTGGGCATCATCTCCTTCTTGAAAGCCCAGGAGTGTATTCATAAGGGTTATTAAGCCATTTTGGCTAATATATCTGACACTCGAGCTGAAACTGAAACTAAGATTGAGGACATCCCAGTAGACCGAGATTTCCTACATATTTTCCCAGAGGAATTACCTGGACTTCCACCTATTCGTCAAGTGGAGTTTCAAATTGATTTTGTACCTGGAGCAGCTCCAGTTGCTCGCGCACCATATCGCCTAGCACCAGGCGAACTTCGAGAACTGTCTACCCAACTCCAAGAGCTATTGGATAGGGGCTTTATTAGACCTAGTTCTTCGCCATGGGGAGCTCCAGTTTTGTTTGTTAAGAAGAAAGATGGGAGTTTTCGCATGTGTATTGATTATCGGGAGTTGAACAAAGTGACGGTTGAGAACCGCTACCCTTTACCTCGTATTGAGGACTTGTTCGACCAGTTGCAAGAGTCGAGTTTCTATTCTAAGATTGACTTGAGGTCAGGATACTATCAGCTGAGAGTCCGAGAAGAGGATGTGGCGAAGACAGCCTTTCAAACTCGTTATGGACATTATGAGTTTTTGGTGATGCCATTTGGGCTAACTAATGCACCGGCTGTGTTCATGGATCTGATGAACCGTGTGTGCAAGCCCTATTTGGACAAATTCGTCATAGTGTTCATAGATGACATACTGATTTATTACAAGAGCAGGGAAGAGAACGAGCAACACCTGCAGCTGATTCTTGGAACTCTTGAGAAATGAGCAGTTGTATGCAAAATTCTCTAAATGTGACTTTTGGATTCGAGAAGTCCGATTTCTTGGACATGTGGTTAACCAGGTAGGAATACATGTCGATCCCGCAAAGATTGATGCTATTAAAAAGTGGGAGGCACCAAAACTCCCACAGAGGTGCGCCTGTTTCTTGGTCTTGCGTGATATTATCGCAGATTCATTGAGGGATTCTCTAAGATCACTCAATACCTCACTGCTTTGACACAGAAGAGTATTACTTACAAGTGAGGAGATGCCCAAGAATCTGCTTTTCAATTATTAAAGTCAAAACTTTGCAGTGCACCTATTCTATCACTACCTGAGGGTACAGAGGACTTCGTGGTGTACTGTGATGCGTCTATCCAAGGGTTAGGGTGTGTGCTGATGTAGCGTGATAAGGTGATCGCGTATGCCTCACATCAATTAAAGGTTCATGAGAAGAATTACACCACCCATGACTTGGAACTGGGAGCAATGGTTTTTGCTCTAAAGATCTGGAGGCATTATCTTTATGGGGCGAAGTGTACGATATTCACTGACAACAAGAGCCTCCAACACATATTTGATCAAAAGGAGCTGAACATGGGACAACGTCGATGGGTCGAGCTTCTGAATGATTATGACTGTGCCATCAAGTACTACCCATGGAAAGCTAACGTAGTAGCTGATGCCCTCAGTCGAAAGGAAACGAAACCTAAGCGAGTGCGAGCTTTACAACTTACCGTACATTCTAATCTTCCTGATAAGATACGTGAAGCCCATGGCGAGGCTTTGAAAGAAGAAAACATTGGGCTTGAAACTTTACATGGTGCGGATAAGCACTTGGAACTGAAGACGGAAGTTCTTCAATACTTTATGAATCGAGTCTCGATACCACGTTTTGGGGATCTCAGACAACTGGTGCTCGATGAAGCTCACACCTCTCGATATTCGGTACATCCTGTTTGGGACAAGAGGTACCAAGATCTTAAAACGCTTTACTGGTGGCCAAATATGAAAGCTGAAATAGCCACTTATGTTAGTAAGTGCTTCACTTGCGCGAAGGCTAAGATTGAATATTGGAAACCTTCAGGCCTACTCCAGCAGCCAGAAATCCCTATATGGAAATGGGACGGGATTTCTGTGATTTTATCACAAAGCTTCCTAGAACGCCAACGGGCCATGACATGATTTGGGTTATCATGGATCGTTTAACCAAATCAGCACACTTTCTGGCAAAAAAGGAAACGGACTCGCCGGAGAAACTAACTAATCTCTACATCAAGGAGGTAGTCTCTAGGCATGGGGTGCCTACTTCTATTATATCTGATCGTGATGCGCGATTCACTTCTCATTTTTGGACTACTCTCCAAAACGCTTTGGGGACTTGCTTAGATATGAGCACAGCCTATCAGCCACAGACGGATGGACAGAGTGAACGTACCATCCAAACATTGGAAGATCTGCTACGAGCGTGCGTGGTGGATTTTGGCAACAGTTGGGATAAGCACTTGCCTTTGAATGAATTCTCGTATAACAACAGCTACCACACTTCGATACAGTGTGCGCCTTTTGAGGCACTTTATGGACGCAAGTGTAGGTTTCCCATCTGCTGGACTGAGGTTGGGGATAGCCAGCTAATAGGTCCCGAACTCGTGCACGAAACTTCTGAGAAGATAGTACAAATCAGAAACCGGATGGCTGCTGCTCGTGATCGACAGAAAAGTTACGCTGATAAGCGTATGATACTTTTGGAGTTTCAGGTTGGGGACAAGGTTCTATTGAAGGTGTCACCTTGGAAGGGGGTAGTACGCTTTGGAAAACGGGGAAAATTGAACCCACGATGCATTGGACCATTCGAGATTGTCGAAAGGATTGGTCCGGTAGCTTACAAGTTAAACTTGCCTGATGAACTCAGTGGAGTGCATAACGTATTCCACGTATCAAACTTAAAGCTTATCGGATACAACACTAGTGGTGCCACTAGAGGAGATCCAAGTGGACGATCAGCTACGGTTCATGGAAGAACCGGTGGAGATTCTTGAGCGGGGCGTCAAGAAACTCAGACAAAACACTATACCTATCATTAAAGTGCTATGGAATTCCCGTCTAGGACCGAAATACACATGGGAACACATGGATCAAATGCGGCTTAAATACCCACATCTCTTTACTGAACCTGAAACTATGCATAAACCAAACACTAAACATAAAACAACTATCTCAAAGTGAATTTCAAGGCGAAATTCCTTTCAACTTGGGGATGATGTGACATCCGGTAACCAAGCATACAATTTTACACTGGCTTCACTGTTTACTTGCTGAATTTCGGGACGAAAATCTTTTCAACTTGGGGATGATGTGACACCCCGCATTTTTAAAATATTACTTTTACTGAACTCTAGTTAACTTGCATGTACCTTCGTGACTAAACGCATAGCTAGGGTTAGCTAAGAAGGTCTTTTGATATGTCATGGGATAATAACATATGTTTGATGATATTAACGTACGTTATAACTAGGAAGGTTTTGGTATTGACACACACCCGAGTCCTGTATCCCGAACGTTGGTGATTTATCAAACATGCATGATTATATGAACTATTGAGTGTTGATGAATGTGAAGTAACACGTGTATGTGAATTGCATGCTTATGTGAATTACTGCGTATTAGTTAACTTGTACGTAAACCTTATGAGATATGTGCACTTATGATAAACATAATATGAATTAATAAAACAGTAGTTTTATACAAGTTAGTATGATTATTATTGTCGGGAGTAATCTCGAGAGTTAGATAAGGTTAACGGGCTCACTTATCAGATAAAACCCCTAGAGCCCAAAACCTTGGCCCATAACTCAATCCTAAAGTGTATTATTTATAAAAAAAAATAAACACCAAACCCTACAACCCCATATGCGCCATGAGCAAGGAGGCTCCCACAACCCTCTCTCAATCTCAGTCTTTCACCGATTTCTCACTAGTTCAAGCTATTTCGGGTGCTACCTTGAGATTTTAAGGACTTAGGCAATTCAAGGTATGTGTTTTACGTGTTATATGATGAATTTTAAGGCTGCAAAAGTTGTAAAAACTCTAAGAAATATTCATGTTAAAATCGGAAATCAATGTATGTTGGATATCTTGGATGTTTGTTCTGATTGTTGATGAGTATTGTTGATAGAAATCAATGATTTCAAATCATATCTAGGGTATGTGGTATGTAAATACATAGATTTAAATGTGATAATATGGATTGAATTTTGTTAATTTGAGTTATTTTATGATTATGGGTTAATAAGAATGATTAGGGTTCATGAGAAGCATGTTATTAGAATTCTGATTTTCTGACAGATTCATTGTGACGATTTGTAGGGCTGTTATAGGGTGATTAACATGTGTAATCTGATTGTTTTCTGATGCTAAAACATAACTTATGATGTTAGATTTTCAAAAGTCCAAAATCATGCGTTTTGGACTTGTTTTGATATGTATTCATGATTTTACATGTTTAAAGGTCATATCAGATTTTCGGAATTATAAATTGGGTCAACTTTAAACGGTCATAACTCGAGATTTACAAAGGGTTAAGCTATGAAATTTGGATAGTAGGTCAAAATTGGAAAAAATTAGCTTTTCCAATTGGATTCACCTTGTTTGGGTGAATACACAATTTTTGGGAATTTTTCTACTAAACTGACCTGCTGTAGAAATTTTCTGGACATAGCTGTGTTGTACGAATTTTAATAATTTTTGTGTTTGGTTGTGAGACAAAACAAAAATATGGGTTATCAAATGAATCCCAATGAATATTAAGTAAAAATTTGGGAGTTAAATTCGTCCGTTAAGTATTTTAAATAATTCATTTTTCATAGCGTACAATCTGCCTTGAAAACGCAGATTGTGTAAGGGATGTTTACGTGACTATTTGGAGTCTTATATGGTATGTATTTGACATGAACTTGCATGAATACTTATATGATATGTGTATGAGGTATAAAAATTATAATAATCAATATGATCACCAACGGGATACGTAGGACTTACTTGTGCATGTAGAGTCATTAGGTGTCACTACACGATTTGAACTTTAAAAGTCTTGGACAAACGAGTTGTATGGTGTGTTGGTTATGCACATATACTCACCTAGTGACATTTGTAATACGGAGTCGGTAGCTCATTTCTGTTTGAGGAATTTGGATTATTCACGTGCAACCTAAGGTGAGTTTCACTACTCTTTTCTCAAAAGCATGCGTCTCGGGTTGAGACAACGTACTTAACTTTTTCTAGTCCGGGTTGGGACTACTATTTTCTAGTCCGGTTTGGGACTACTTACACATCCCGGGTTGGGATGCTATGGATCCTTGTGTGGGTCGGTTTTTGCTAGTTCGCAAACTGTGTCCTTGATGAACTAAACCAACTCTATCATCTGTAAGTCCGTCACATACCGAATGGGTTGCCGGGTTATGGCAAGCGGGTTATTAGTTGCTAGCGCTATTAGGTCTTACAAACCTCACACCGGCTCAGGGAGTGCGGGAGTGAACTATAACTTAACAGATTTTATCATTGTTGATAGGCAATGATGTAAGGCATGCAGCTCACATTTGTGACTACACGTACATCAGCAGTTTGGTATATCGGTGTTAGTTATCATGAATGGGTTAGCTACTCTTGACATGCGATGAACTAGTGTTTACACGGTTCTTGGAACCAACTCAATTACTTGTTTACGTGGTTTTGGAAACCAGCGCATTTACATACTCATTTACTTTACTTAGTGAACTCACCAACATTGTTTGTTGACCCACGATATACATGCTTTTCCAGGTAGTTAGCTTCCGGTGCCACGATTAGAAAGCACTACACACTTCACTGCATTTGGGGACTTGGGCATACACCTAGCTTACATATTATGCTTTTAAGTTATCCTTCAGATGGTTTTAATTTGGGCGCGTTGTTTTGCGCATGGCTTTTAAAAGGTTTTAATTTGGTTTACGCTTCCGCAGCTTAACTAAACCTTATTTTTGAAAACGTACTAAATGGTTTGGGCATTTAGAGTTCGTTCATATGACTTATGGCTATGGGATCCTGGTGTGTCACGCGCCTCGCGGTAAAACCCCGTAGTGGAAATTTGAGGGTGTGACAATAGGCCTATTACCCTTATTGGGATGGTTAGCAAGGTTATTTCCAAAATCCTTGCGAATCGTCTTAAAAAGGTTATGGATCATATTATTTCAGAGTCCCAATTGGCTTTTCTTTCTGATCGGTTCATTCTATATGGGCCTCTTATGATCAGTGAGTTACTTGAATGGTTAAAGAAGAGACGTCGTAAGGCTTTTTTTTTTATTATTAAAAATACACTTTGAGAAGGCCTGTGATAATGTCAACTGGAACTTCTTACTGTCTATTATGTCTCAGATGGGTTTTCCGGATATTTGTTGTTTATGGCTTATGGGTATTCTCACATCGTCTAGAGCTTCGGTTCTAGTTAATGGCTCACCGACGTTTGATTTCAAATGTGAAAAGGGTCTTCGTCAAGGGGATCCCATTTCTCCATTTCTTTTCCTTTTGGTGATGGAGGCGTTGTCTTGTTTATTAAGAATGGCAAAAGTGTTAGACGAGTTCAAGGGCATTCGGTTGGTAGAGAATGATTCGGATATCACGCACTTGTTCTATGCTGACGATGCTTTAATTATGTGAGATTGGTCTAAGGATAACATTCAAAGTACCGCGCAGATTCTAAGGATTTTTCATATATGTTGGGGACTTCGAATTAATATCCGCAAATCCAATTTATTTCGAGTGGGGACTCAAGCGGAAGAGATTGACATTATGTTGGAAGTTTTGGGTTGTCGTCGAGGTAATTTTCCTTTCACCTATCTAGTCATTCAGGTGGGAGCTAATATGTCTAGAATTGCTAATTGGAACCCGGTGGTTGAGGTGATAAAAAATAGACTTGTTTCTTGGAAAGCTCGATCTCTTACTATTGGCGGTCGGCTTATCCTTATTAAGTCAGTTCCTGAAAGTTTACCTATTTATTACCTTTCTCTTTACAAAGCTCCTATGGTCGGGTTCTAGTGCAGAAAAAAAAATCCGTGGGTTGCTTGGGAGACGGTCACTACGTCTAAAAAAGATGGGGGTCTTGGTGTCTCTAAATTGCAAGTGGTTAATTAGGTGCTTCTTCTTAAATGGGCTTGGCGTTTCAAGACGAAGGGCAATTGTTTATAGAAGAAAATCATTTTGGGCATTAATGGGTCAGTTAGAAATTGGAATATGATGCCATATTCCTATTTGGCTAGCGGATGCTGGAAAATATCGTTAAGGTGGGGAAAAAAACTGTCGGATGGGAAGTTGCTTAATGATTTTTTTGCAGGAACTGTGGGAGATGGAAAGGACATTTCTTTTTGGGGAGATTTGTGGTTACGTGATCAGCTTCTTCGGCTTCTATACCCAAACCTGTTTCGGCTGGAATCACAAAAGTGGGCTGCTGTTAGTGACCGCATTTCAGTTGTTAACGGTATCAAGGTCTGAACTTGGGGCTGGAATAATGATCCCTCTGCAGGTACTAAATTTGCGGAGTTGTTTCAGCTCCTGGGTGACATTTACGAGTTTGAGTGGAGAGGTGGTCAAGACAATTGGAAATTGAAGTTTGATTCGAATGGTATTTTTTTAGTCAAGTCGGCTAAGAAGCTTTTGTATTCGACTTTCGATGTTACTAGATCTCCTACTATAAAATGGAAAGGATGGGTGCCCCTCAAATGTAAAGTTATGGTGTGGAGAGCGGTTCGGGATCGTCTTCCAATTCGAGCGGAGCTTGTGAAAAGGGGGGTCACTTTAGGGGATGATAGTTGTGCGTTATGTCAAACGGGTCAAGAATCAGCCTTACACTTATTTACTAGCTGCGCGTTTTCTTTAGAGATTTGGAGCCGCCTATTTTCGTGGTGTCGTTTGGGACAATTTTTTTCCTTTGATGTTGCTGACATTCTTAAGATTGTGGATACTCCTCCGTTATCAAAGCCGAAGAAGCATACACTTAGAGGTATTGTTTACACTACTTTTTGGATGATTTGGAATGTTAGAAATGATCGTGTTTTCAATAACAAGCACCGAAGACCCATGGAAATCTTGGAGAATATCAAGTCTATGTCGTTTTTTTTGGGTTAGGCATAGGGCTAGATTAAAAAGTATAGATTGGAATTCTTGATGTAATTATCCCCTGGATTTGATGTAATCGTTTGTTGCTCGGTGGCCCTTGCTTTGAGGCCCGCCGTGGCGTTTTGTTAATGAAGTTCACTTTACAAAAAAAAAAAAAAAAAAAAAAAAAAAAACATGCCATCTCTTCTTAATGTAACAATGAGGTGCGACGATATTATATATCTCTTACAATATTGATCATTGATTTTCTTCATTATATAAACAAATTGAAAGAGTATGATGAATTTGTTTCCTAACTTTAAACCCAATAGACCGTACACTTATATGTACTGAAAAATAATGTTCATTTATAAATTTTACTTTAATTTAATTTAGTCTTAATTTCTACTTTGCATACTGCATATTTAGTTTATGATTTGACCAATTTACCCAAATGTCAATAACAATTAAGTTGTTAGTAGTCTAAGAAAAACACATTTACAAGATTAAATTTATAGGATTATAGTAAATTACATTCAAATTAACTTCATATGTATACTGACTATCTTAAAATCAATTCATATAAAGTAGCTTTCAAATTTTGTATAGTAAGGAAAACAAAAGGAAAAGAAAACAAAGCAATTAGGTGGCTTGCTTGTAAAATTTAATTTTATTTTACGAAGCTAATGGTGTCGTATTTTTCTTATAACGATGTCATCGTAAATTCCAAAGCCCATTTATGTTTTTTTGTTCAAAAGAGAAAATTGTAATTGTTTACCTTATTTAGGATAGACATCGGGTGTCTTGCAGCGGTGAGCAAAAATAGGAATAGAACCGTCTACTGAATGGTAACGAATTTGTTCGATGATGGCGTTTCGATGGTTAAAACTCGCCAACGGTGATGAATGGCTTGCCATGAACGATTGAAGAAGCATGGGTGCCAAGGGAAATATTGTTCGTGAGGTTGCGGGTTTTAGACAAAGTTGTTCACATATGTTTGGTTGTACTTCAATTGTGTTGATGTAGTTTTTAAATCTCAAAGACGTGTTAAAGATTATCGACTGTTACAAAGAAAAAAACGACCGGTTAAAAATAATAATGATGAGCCGTTATTCATTCTTCATCAATGTGCATGAAGAGAGTTTATGAAGAGAGTTTAAGGAAGAAGTGAGGATTTGAATTAATTTACCAAAACTAGTGTTCATGTGTAAATTGAAGTGTTAAAGTATTCCTTTATGATTGGGACTTAATTAACCTGGCTTGTGTTCATGCTCGTGTTGACGCGTTAAAATATTCATTTAACATGGAAACCTACGAGGAAAGCTAGTTCTCAGGTAGAAATGAGTTTTTGACTTGAGGAAAACTAAGCAAATCATTACTATGTCACATTGTGTGTCTAGTGTCATGTGGTCTGATGCAGTGAATGGGTTAGCATATGAGGCGAACCTGGTTAAGGGAAGGACCTAATCATGCCCTAACTGTGCACGAAACATGACACGTCTCTGTTTGCTTAATCTTCATACTTTGAGTCATTAGGTCAACATTTCACAAACACAAAAGTCTACCTTAGCGAAAAACGTTTGTACAAACATACTTAACTACGCCAGTTGAGTCAGATTACATTTCGTATTGTCCAGGGTTCAGTGATTCGGAGGATCATTGTGTTAATCACACACACACACGAGTCATGAGTCCCGTTGATGGTGAATTACAAGAATTAGATTAAGTAACAAACATGAATTGATCTGCATATGTTATATGATATACAAATACGTGTTTAAACGGTATTTAGATAATTATCCATGATTATATATGCTTAACATATGTTAGGATTGCATGTTCATGTGTTAGGATGTGTTAAAATGCGTTAAAACGACAAAATTGGAAAATCTGGAAAACACATGTCAGGTTCGACCTTAAGGGAGGTTGAACTTGGGAATGGAAAAACATAAATACCTCATTCGACCAGGAAGGCTCTCATTCGACCTAGGAAAGGGGTCTTATGAGCCCTGGGTATAAATATCACACTTTGTCATTTTTCATCATTTCAGAAACCCTAAACGCCTCTAAACACTCTCTCTCAACTTTAATCATTGGGGAAGGAATTTTTTCTCAAGTATTTCATAATCTAACCTACAAACATCTTCTGAACAAAGATCTAAGGTGTGTTTATCATCCAATATCCTTTTTAAAGCATTTTGATTCATTTTCATTAAACCCTAATGGTCAAGATCTGTTTTTAAAATGGTTTTCACAATTAAAAACCTTTCTAACATCTTTCTAAGCAAAACCTAATCATTAAGCATGAGTTTTCATACAAGTTAACATGTGTTATGTTGTGTTAATGATGTTTTATGTGTGTTATGGGTTATGTTGTGTTAATGATGTTTTATGTGTGTTATGTGTCTCATTTTAGGGATTTTGATAGATTTAGGGATTGGATTCATGATGTTAATATAGTTAATATGATTAGGGGTTTTGCTTCACATGATAATCTGAACATGTTGAGTTGATTATTGAATGATTTCAGAAAGTTTTCTAATTAGGTAAAGTTTTCATGCATGATGTGACGTTTCCATAATTTTTCCATTTTGGTTAAGTATTAAAACGGGTTGATTTTGGAATAAATATGGTAGGGTTTTGTAGGGATATGTTATTCATACTTGATTGCAGTGTTTCGTGATGTTTCCAGATTGTTGTGATGCGATTTGATGCGTTTTAGGAAGAATGGTGCTGCAGGGGTCGAACCTGGCACACCTTCAACCAGCGTGGGGTCGATAGTAGGGTCTAGCGGTCGAACCTAGCATTAATTAGGTCAAATATGACTCTGTTACGTCGAACGAACTTGATTTAGGTTGAATTAACACATGTTAAGTTCGAATGAACATGTGTTAAGGTCGAATGAACTTGTATTAGGTTGTATGAAGTCGTGTATAGGTTGAATAGGTCCCAAAGGGGTCGAACCTCATCCTGTTTTATGCTAATTCGAACTTACAACTCCATATGTGCGATTTTTTATGCAAACTAAGTGTTGTATGCTTGGAACTTATGTGTTAATCCTATGTACTTGATTAATTGATGTAGTGGGTCACCAACGGGATGTCAGGTCTGTCTGGTATGTCTGGTTAACACTCAAACACGTTTCTAAACACACATAGTCAAGATCTGGACAATCGGGGACTAGTTAACCTTCGGGTTAGTGGTAAACACACTTACTTAAACTCATTGATAGTTTGCCATTAGTCGGGACTATCACACACATATCAGATTACTTTTAAACGGAAGACGCAATCTAGGGTGAGTTCATGGCCCCTCACTTTACTAATTTTGTTTTCGGGGGTAAAACATGCTTACACATTTTGAAACACACATTTTCATGTTATACTATGGCTAACAGTTTATTACTATATGGTTCATCTAAGTCCCTTACAAACCACTAACACGGGGATATAGCGGGGAAATGTGGATAGCGCTATTGGGCCTGAGAAACCCCACTCGACGGCTGGAGGCCGGGCGGGTGCATATTGTCTCGATCACACAAGGCCTACCGGAGGTGACGGTAGTCCATAAATAAGGGTATCACACAGTAACATCACAGTCAGCAATGGTTTCACCCATAGTAGTAATATACATAACGCCTAGCTAGCGTTCACACAGCATAGTAGTAACGGTAACGGTTTTAAAGGATTAAGGAAACATTTATTAAATAACCTGTGAACTCACCAGCATTATATGTTCACATTTTTAGCATGTTTTCTCAGGTCGCTAAGGTAGCAGCAGCCAGGCTAGGCGCACGGGGTCGCACTCGCATCTAGGGTCATATTTCATATTTTGTTGTCAAACTTTAAACTCATGTTTTATTTTTACTTGGGATTTTTTAAATTTAATTTTGCTTCCTCTGTATTTCAAGATTATGTTTTTTATTATGCATGGTTTGGTTTATGTATTTTCCTAATATAGTTGTCGTTTATTGTGACCGTTGACTTGGATCCTGGTGTGTCACGCGCCTCGTGGTAAAACCCCGCACATGGAATTTGAGGGTGTGACAGATTGGTATCAGAGCCAACGGTTATAGTGAACTAGGACTGCATGTAGAGTCTAGTTTATAGCCGAGTCACACACACAATAGACGGTCACACATATTTACGAGTCGTGTCATTTGGTAAACGTACTAACTTTGTCGGGGTGTCGGTATCCTCATCATACAGTATCACATTATCTATCTTTGGTTATCCCTACCTTTATTCTATCTTCTTCTTCGGGTATGAGGATGAAGAGGCTTATCGCTTATGCACGGCAGTAGTGTACATTGGGGTGGCTTCGTCACACTTTTGAGATATGTCCAGGATTTGGATATCTCCCCTCTATGCCCTAATGAACACACTTGCCTACACACACACTATCATGCACTAGTACTTGTTATAGTACACCCCTGAGTGATTGTTCACTTTGGGATCATTGTGCGATAAGATTTTCTTTTAAGGATGTGGGTATCGGGTGACTTGAAGTTCTAGCTAGGAGCCCGCCTAGAGGACCATGTAGAGCAATTTATCATTTCGGGTGCACACAAAGTCATAAATCGAAATGCATGAAAATCCTGGTGGACTTCGTGTTCGGACCGATGGTTATGCTTAAACCCAGTTTTGAATTTCCTTGGTCACTAGCAGTTTGATCTTATGCGGACACTGAGTATCTTGTTCCATGTTTTGGCAGAACATACATGGTCGTAACGGTGGACGTATCGGGGGACGCTGTGGTGGTGGCGGTGGTCGCGTAGGTGGTGGTCGAGGTGGTGGAAACATCACTTTGACACAGGACGAGTTGAACCAGATGATGCAGCAACAGTTGAGCGTTGCACTAGCAGCTTTCCAGACTGCACAACAGGCCTTTGCCACTACTCCAGTGCAGGAGGGGACCGCCTACAAGAGGTTTAAGAATTGTCAGCCCCATAACTTCCGAGGTACTGAGGGAGCTGTGGAACTGTTGAGTTGGTTGGAGAAGATTCAATCAGTGTTGCTTTATGTGAGTGCCCAGCTACTGATTGGGTAATGTTTGCTACGGGAACCTCTGAGGGACCCGCTCTGATGTGGTGGAACTCCATCACACAGACACTTGGCTTAGGGGAAGCCAATGCTATGCCATGGGCTGAGTTTGTGTTTAAGTTGAAGGCTGCGTACTGTCTGCATGAGGAGATCAAGAGGTTGGAACAAGAGTGGTGGAATCACAAGATGGTTGGATCTCAGGTTGAGGAGTACACTATCAGGCACAACGAACTAGCGGTGTTGTTCTCGGGGGTGGCTACACCCGAGTATAGGCGTATTGAGCAGTACATTGTTGGGTTGATGCCAGAGATTGCGGGATTGGTGGCTGCTAGGGAGCCTACTACGATTGTTGAAGCTACTCGGTCGGCTTATAAGATGACCAACAGAATGTGACTGAAGGTGTGTTGCCTCCTCGAGGCACTGCTGTGAAGGTTTCTGAGGGTAGTAAGAGGAAGTGGAAAAGTGCGGAGAAGAGCTCAGCCGTTGTTCAGCGACAGCCACCGGCGAAGAAGGTTGTAGCTTCAGGGTCAATACCGGAGCAGAAACAGGGATGGTATGTTGGGAAGAGTGTGGACTATGTGGTTTTCATCATTATGGTACTTGTGATAAGTTTCGTTGTGAGCGTTGTAATCGGACTGGTCACTATGCGAAGGATTGTAGGGTCAATCTTTCATTTAAGTCGGCTCAGGCTACTGCTGCTACCCCTGCTCCACAGGGAAACCAGGGCTACTACAACTGTGGGGAGATGGGGCATTTCAAGCGAAACTGCCCAAAGTTGAACCAAGTTGATGCAAGGACTACAGGGAAGGGTGGAAACAACGAGGGCGGCGGACGAGCTACTCGTGCTTACGCTTATGTCATCGGTGCGAGGGAGAACCAGGAGGACCCTGATACTGTTACCGGTGCGTCGTCTTTTCTCATCTATCGTTATACTTGGGTTTTATTCTTACTCGTATCGTTAGGCGTTTCGTATCCATTGAGTGTTTTTCGGTTTTGGACTTGGTCATCGTTTTGCGTCCATTGGCTCGATGTGGGTGCTTTGGAGATGCAACTTGGGGAGATGGTTCCCCGGCTGTTGTTATCACCTTTCATTCATGATTCTCATTTCATTTTCATTTCGGGGAAAACGTTACTTGGGCCATCGGGTGCCCGGTTGGGAGAGGGTAATCTTTCGGTTCATGTTGTCTATCGGGGTCCTTGTGATCTAGACGGGGGATCTAGACAACCTCGTTCGTTACTTGGGTATATACTTAGGTCGGCACCCATTACTGTTGAAGCTGAGTGAATCTCAGGACGAGATTCCTTTCAACAGGGGGATGATGTGACGACCGGGAAAATTTTTATTTCTTATCATTCATTGTTTTTGGCTTGGGACGAAAATTCTTTCAACAGGGGGATGATGTGACACCCGGCATGTTTAGGTCAACATTTCACAAACACAAAAGTCTACCTTAGCGAAAAACGTTTGTTCAAACATACTTAACTACGTTAGTTGAGTCAGATTACATTTCGTATTGTTCAGGGTTCAGTGATTCGGAGGATCGTTGGGTTAATCTCACACACACGAGTCATGAGTCCCGTTGTTGGTGAATTACATGAATTAGATTAAGTAACAAACATGATTGATCTGCATATGTTATATGATATACAAATACGTGTTTAAATAGTGTTTAGATAATTATCCATGATTATATATGCTTAACATATGATAGGATTGCATATTCATGTTTTAGGATGTGTTAAAATACGTTAAAACGACAAAATTGGAACATCTGGAAAACATAAGTCAGGTTGAACCTGGGAATGGAAAAACATATAAACCTCATTCGATCAGGAAGGCTCTCATTCGATCTAGGCAAGGGGTCGAATGAGCCCTGTGTATAAATATCACACTTTGTCATTTTTCATCATTTAACAAACCCTAAACGCCTCTAAACACTCTCTCTCAACTTTAATCACTGGGGAAGGAGTTTTTGCTCTTGTATTTCATAATCTAACCTACAAACATCTTCTAAACAAAGATCTAAGGTGTACGTGCTTCATCCAATATCCTTTTTAAAGTATTTTGATTCATTTTCATTAAACCCCAATGGTCCAGATCAGTTTTAAAATGGTTTTCACAATTAAAAATTTTTCTAACATCTTTCTAAGCAAAACCTAATCATTAAGCATGAGTTTTCATACAAGTTAACATATGTTATGTTGTGATAATGATGTTTTATGTATGTTATGTGTTGTATGAGGATTATGTGTTGCATAGATGTTATAGAAAATGTTCTAGGGCTTCTATGGATGATAGGTTTTGGATATTCTAGGCTATCAATTGTTGGATAATGATATTTTGCTCGTTTTGGAGATTTAGATATATTTAGGTATTGGATTCATGATGTTATTATGGATAATATGATTAGGGATTTTGCTTCACATGATAATCTAAACATGTTGAGTTGATTATTGAATGATTTCAGAAAGTTTCCTAATTGGGTAAAGTTTTCATGCATGATGTGACGTTTCCATAATTTTGCCATTTTGGGTAAGTATTAAAACGGGTTGATTTTGGAATAGAATTGGTAGGGTTTTGTAGGGATATGTTATTCATACTTGACTGCAGTGTTTCATGATGTTTTCAGATAGTTTTGATGCGATTTGATGTGTTTTAGGAAGAATGGTGTTGCGGGGGTCGAACCTGGCACACCGTCGACCAGCGTGGGGTCGAAGGTAGGGCCCAGGGGTCGAACCTAGCTTCAATTAGGTCGAATGTGCCTCTGTTAGGTCGAACGAACTTGATTTAGGTCGAATTAACACATGTTAAGGTCGAATGAACATGTGTTAAGGTCGAATGAACTTGTATTAGGTTGTATGAACTCATGTATAGGTCGAATGGGTCCCAAGAGGGTCGAACCAAGGCTGGTTGGGATGAACCTAGTCCTGTTTTATGCTAATTCGACCTTGCAACTCCATATGTGCGATTTTTGATGCAAACTAAGTGTTACATGCTTGGAACTAATGTGTTAATCCTATGTACTTGATTAATTGATGTAGTGGGTCACCAACGGGATGTCAGGTCTGTCTGGTATGTCCGGTTAACACTCAAACACGTTTCTAAACACACATAGTCAAGATCTGGACAATCGGGGACTAGTTAACCTTCGGGTTAGTGGTCCACACACTTACTTAAACTCATTGATAGGTCCCCATTAGTCGGGACTATCACACACATATCGGATTACTTTTAAACGGAAGACGCAATCTAAGGTGAGTTCACGGCCCCACACTTTACTGATTTTGTTTTCAGGGGAGAAACATGCTTACACATTTTGAAACGCACATTTTCATGTTATATTATGGCTAACAGTTTATTACTATATGGTTCATCTAAGTCCCTTAGAAACCACTAACACGGGGATATAGCGGGGAAATGCTGATAGCGCTATTGGGCTTGAGAAACCCCACTCGACGGCTGGAGGCCAGGCGGGTGCATATTGTCTCGATCACATAAGGCCTACCAGAGGTGACAGTAGTCCATAAATGAGGCTATCACACAGTAATATCACAGTCAGCAATGGTTTCACCCATAGTAGTAATATACATAACGCCTAGCTAGCGTTCACACATCATAGTAGTAACGGTGACGGTTTTATAGGATTAACGAAACATTTATTGAATAACCTGTGAACTCACCAGAATTATATGTTCACATTTTTAGCATGTTTTCTCAGGTCGCTAAGGTAGCAGCAGCCTGGCTAGGCGCACGGGGTCGCACTCGCATCTAGGGTCATATTTCATATTTTGTTGTCAAACTTTAAACTCATGTTTTATTTTTACTTGGGATTTTTTAAATTTAATTTTGCTTCCTCTGTATTTCAAGATTATATTTTTTATTTATGCATGGTTTGGTTTACGTATTTTCCTCATATAGTTGTCGTTTATTGTGACCGTTAACTTGGATCCTGGTGTGTCACGCGCCTCGCGGTAAAACCCCGCACATGGAATTTGAGGGTGTGACAGATTGGTATCAGATCCAACGGTTATAGTGAACTAGGACTGCATGTAGAGTCTAGTCTATAGCCGAGTCTCACACACAATAGACGGTCACACATATTTACGAGTCATGTCATTTGGTAAACGTAGTAACCTTGTCGGGGTGACGGTAACCTCATCATACAGTATCACATTATCTTTCTTTGGTTAATCTCCCTTTATTCTATCTTCTTCTTCGGGTATGAGGATGAAGAGGCTTATCGCTTATGCACAGCAGTAATGTACACTGGGGTAGTTTCGGCACACTTTTGAGATCTGTCCAGGATTTGGATATCTCCCCTCTATGCCCTAATGAACACACTTGCCTACACACACACACTATCATGCACTAGTACTTGTTATAGTACACCCCTGAGTGATTGTTCACTTTGGGATCATTGTGCGATAAGTGTTTCTTTTAAGGACGTGAGCATCGGGTGACTTCAAGTTCTAGCTAGGAGCACGCCTAGAGGACCATGTAGAGGGATTTATCATTTCGGGTGCAATGAAGTCATAAATCGAAATGCATGAAAATCTTGGTGGACTTCGTGTTCGGACCGATGGTTATGCTTAAACCCAGTTCTGAATTTCCTTGGTCACTAGCTGTTTGATCTTATGGTGACACTGAGTATCTTGTTCCATGTTTTGGCAGAACATGTTTGGTCGTAAAGATGGATGTACTGGGGGACGTTGTGGTGGTGGCGGTGGTCGCGCAAGCGGTGGTCGAGGTGGTGGAAACATCACTTTGACACACGACGAGTTGAACCAGATGATGTAGCAACAGTTGAGCGTTGCACTAGCAGCTTTCCAGGCTGCACAACAGGCCTTTGCCACTACTCCGGTTCAGGCGGGGACTGCCTACAAGAGGTTTAAGGATTGTCAGCCCCACAACTTCCGAGGTACTGAGGGAGCTGTGGAACTGTTGAGGTTGTTGGAGAAGATTGAGTCAGTGTTTGCTTTATGTGAGTGCCCAGCTGCTGATTGGGTGAAGTTTGCTACGGGTACCTTTTAGGGACCCGCTCTGACGTGGTGGAACTCCATCACACAGACACTTGGCTTAGGGGAAGCCAACGCTATGCCATGGGCTAAGTTTGTGTTTATGTAGAAGGATGACTACTGTGCGCGTGAGGAGATCAAGAGGTTGGAACATGAGTGGTGGAATCACAAGATGGTTGGATCTGAGGTTGATGTGTACACTATCAGTCACAACGAACTAGCGGTGTTGTGCCCTAGGGTGGCTACACCCAAGTATAGGCGTATTGAGCAGTACATTGCTGGGTTGGTGCCAGAGATTGGGAGATTGATGGCTGCTAGGGAACCTACTACTATTGCTGAAGCTACTCGGTCGGCTTATAAGATGACCAACATGAATGTGACTGAAGGTGTGTTGCCTCCTTGAAGCACTGCTGTGAAGGTTTCTGAGGGTAGTACGAGGAAGTGGGAAAGTGCGGAGAGGAGTTCAGCCGTTGTTCAGCGACAGCCACCGGCAAAGAAGGTTGAAGATTCAGGGTCAATACCGGAGCAGAAATAGGGAGGGTAATTAGTCGAGACTATCACACACATATCGGACTACTTTTAAACGGAAGACGCAATCTAAGGTGAGTTCACGGCCCCACACTTTACTGATTTTGTTTTCGGGGGAGAAACATGCTTAGACATTTTGAAACACACATTTTCATGTTATACTATGGCTAATAGTTTATTACTATACGGTTCATCTAAGTCCCTTAGAAACCACTAATACGGGGATGTAGAGGGGAAATGTGGATAGCGCTATTGGGCCTGACAAACCCCACTCGACGGTTGGAGGCCGGGCGGGTGCATATTGTCTCGATCACACAAGGCCTACCAGATGTGACGGTAGTACATAAATAAGGGTATCACACAGTAACATCACAGTCAGCAATGGTTTCAACCGTAGTAGTAATATACATAACGCCTAGCTAGCGTTCAGAGAGCATAGTAGTAATGGTAACGGTTTTATAGGATTAACGAAACATTTATTGAAAAAACAGTAAACTCACCAGCATTATATGTTTACATTTTTAGCATGTTTTCTCAGGTCGCTAAGGTAGCAGCAGTCAGCCTAGGCGCACGGAGTCGCACTCGCGGCTAGGGTTATATTTCATATTTGGTTGTCGAACTTTAAACTCATGTTTTATTTTTACTTCGGATTTTGTAAACTTAATTTTGCTTCCGCTGTATTTCGAGATTATGTTTTTGATTAATGCATGGTTTGGTTCATATATTTTTCGTTAATTGTGACCGTTGACTTCGATCCTGGTATGTCACGCGCCTCGCGGTAAAACTCCGCACGTGGAATTTGAGGGTGTGACATAGAATGACATAACACCCTATTGTAAGGTAAATTAGCGATTGTGGTCTGGAACGTAATCATGAATTTACAGGTACATTGAGGTGGTGTGGAATTCTATTAGTGTTTTAGGAGAGATTTCTAGTGCGTTTTTGAGGTATCAAAGGTATGGTGGGTTAATTGTGGTACACCCTATATATAAACACTGATGGTGCATCAGGAATGAGACTGGAAGTTGTAGATGCATTTATGAGACTAATGATTTGGATTTACAATAAACATATGTTAATAAGTTTTGTCGAGTGGGCGAAGGAATGTTTCCAAGGGTGTGAAGGAAGAAGTTCATACGAAGGAGAGACAGGAGGCGAAGGAAGATTTTGTTAGTTATGTATTGCTTCATTCGACCAGACTGTTTGGTCGAATGTGCACGTTCGTACCTTCATGGTGGGCGAACGTGCAGCCTATAAATAGGTCAAGCTGATTTTTGAATGTAGTTTTAGCCATTATTATTCCCTCCAATTTCAGTGTGTCTCTCTAGTGTTTTGTTAAGCTTAATTCACGTTGTGTCTTTCATGTTTTGATCAAATTAACGTGTAATTGAGTTTTGATTATTAATGAGAAAAGCTTTGAATGATGATTTGTTTGTTTTGATCTGATTGATTATCATTTTGTGATTGGTTTAGCGTTTCCGCACCTAAATCAAACTTGTTTGATCATTTCTTTGTTGATTTATCGATCCTTTTAGCTCATACAAAGTGGTATCAGAGCAATTCCGGATCAAACAACCACAAATTGATAGTTTCTCAGTTGATTTGGACCCAATTTTGGTCAAAAAGTTTCTGTTTTCATAGAACAAACTGATTTGATGAGTTTTTGATTGATTACAACTTGTTTTCATGGTTAAAATGGATAATTCTCTTTGATAAACTTGTTCCAAATCAATTCCGATTCAAAACCTGATTAAAATCATCAAAATCTATCAACATTTGACAAACATGATCAAAATTAACTGATTTTCAAAGAATAACCGTTTTTGAAATAGTAGGGGTCGAACCTAGAGAGAACGGTCGAAGGTGTGAGTAAATTTGGTCGAACGAGTGAATTTCTGGTCGAAGGTGTTGATTTTGTGGTCGAACGTAGAGTTTCATAGCTCATTTGTATACATTCGTCCATCAGAGTTTCATTCGACTGATCGAACGGTCGAAGGAGGGAACAAACGGTCGAAAGAAAGAACAAACAGTCGAAAGAGTTTGTGTGTTGTCATAGTCCACATTCGTACCTTTCCAAACGGTCCAAGGAGAAGAATTTTCCTCATTCGACCATACGATAGTGCGAAGGAAAAACCTGTTTTAAAATTTTTCTAATCTTTTCGTGTTTGAACATTTACAGGTTAAGATGTGGAACTTTCCAACTACGCCAACACCTAATCAAGCATCACAGCAGCAGACAACCAGAGATCCATGGACAGTTGCAGCCCAAAAGACTAGTTCACCATCTCAGCCAATCAATTACATGGCTATGACTAGTTCTACTCCTCAGCAAGTTGTGCAACCATTACAACAACCAATTGGCGATTATTGGGGAGTAGCAGCAGCTGCCGTTCATTCACAGACGACAAATGCCATATCTACACTCATTCATGATCTATCATCAGGCAGTGGAAATCGTCCACCAAAGCTCATGGATATGATTGACTATAACACATGGAAGACAAAGTTCAAGATACATGTGGAGGGACAAGGCTTAGAGGGAGCCGAGGCATGGCAGATGATAGTGAAAGGTTATGTTGCTCCTATTCTGGAGAACACTGGTGAACCCATATCGTTGGAGAACTTGGCTGATGATGAGAAGAAGAAGTTTGCGATTGAGAAAAAGGCGTTTTCTCAATTATCTCAGGCGATCAACACTGACTTGTTGCATCAGTTCGGGTCGTGTACTACTTCAAAACAGTTGTGGGATATGCTGAGAAACAGACATGATGGTAACGAGAAGACCAGGAAGCTGAGAATGGAAGAGCTTCGTAAAGTGTTCGAGAACTTTAGTTACATGGGTAATGAGACTTTAAAAGAATTGGTTCCAAGGTATTGCCACATGCTCACAGAGCTCTCGAGTTACGAGATTAGCATACCTATGTCTGAACTGGTGGATAAATTTGTTGATGCTTTACCACCATATTGGAACCAACACATTGAAGTGTTGAAAGAAAAAGATGCATACCAGTATTGGACTATCAATGAGTTCATACAAAAACTGGAGAACAAAGAAATGGAGGAGAAGAGGAAAGCAAAGAGAGCACAGATTCCAAAGAACCCAGAGTTGTATGTAAGTGGTACATCTACTTCTCTTTCTACTTCTAGCTCTACTTCAAGTGTTGCACCTCATATTGCTTGTGTATCTAATGTTGTTGAACCCACCAAAGCACCAATCAACTATCTTGCCCAAACTTCATCATATACACCACAATCTTATCAAACACCTAATTTCATTCCACCTTTTTCACCTATGCAACAAGTTGCCTGTTACACTGCCAGCCAACCTCAACAACAACCATATAATCCTCACATGAACCAAATGCAGATCACTCAAACACAATCAAACCAAAATCCGATTGTGTTAGAGACTTCTAACCTTAACAATGTTACTGTTGAGATTGCTCAACAACATGTAGCATTAGTATCTGCAATGGTTGCATCATACAACGGTTTAGTTGCTAGTCAGATTGGAAACAACAATCTAACCAATGAGGACTATGCACAAATCGATAAAGAGGAAATGGAGCTTATGGATATACAGTGGGCGTTTGCTAGCATCATGAGAAGAGCCACTGATTTGATCCAGAAAACAGGGAGAACTGACCTTTCGACTTCTCCAAACACCACTTATGGCTTTAACAAAGCCAAGGTCACATGTTTTAATTGTGGTGAGAAGGGTCATTTCAAGAGAGAGTGTACACAGCCGACTCAGCAAGGTAATCGAAACCTGTTCAATTCAAGCTACCAAAACCGACAAAACCAAAACCAGAATCAGGTATCATACAACAGTCCGAACATTTCTAGCTTTCAACCTCAAAACAACTACCAGAACCGTCAAAACACACAACAAAATACCAATACTAGACAATCCACATCTCAAAACCAGCCACAACAAAATCCAAACTGAACCATTGTTCCCATCTCTACCCCTAACACTCAAACCCAAACCCAAACTTAAAACCAAAACCAAGCACTTGTGATCCAAAAAGATGAAGGTTTTGATTGGACGGGTATGCAATTAGGAGTGGAAGAGATTACTGCAGGAAATGTGGCTTGTCTGGCACAAAAGATGAGTTTGGATGAACATGTGGAGATTGAAGAAGATGTTGTGACAGAAAAATTGACAAGAAGTCTGGAATGATTATTGATTCTGTCACAGATGTTGGAGAGCAATATGATTCAGCTTACTCGGACATGGAAAGTGATTCTGACTCGGAAGCTAGTGTGAACTCACTAGACGATGACATCGATCAGTTGCTAGCTGAAGCAGATTTCCTTTTGACCCGCAAGTCGTGCATGGTGGATGATGCCTGCACAAAGATTGATTACTCAAAATTCTTTGCAGGGAAGGAAGCTCATTTCGCACTAATGGCAATGACAGAACCACCTAAACCGGTAAGTACTGAATCTCAATCTAAATCTCATGTTTGTGATAAATGTTCTATTTTTGATAGTTTGACTGAAGAAAATAAGCAACTCAAGGTACAACTTGAGAGTGCTAAAATAAACTGTCAAACTTATCAAAAGGAAGCAAAAGAATTTAACAAAGTACTTGATGGTTACAAAAAGGATGTTTCTGAACTGAAAAATACTTTGTCTTTAAAGCAACTTGCCATTAACAACTATATAAATGAAATGGAAAACACAGAGTTAGAAATGGCAACCATCAAGTGCTTCGCTGAAAAAGTGAATAAAAAGTTAGAGAGCTATAAGCACATTGCTTATGTAGTTGACCACATTATCGAAGAACCTTCACAGTCGAGTAGTGCAAACTACAAAGCTGTCCCATCTCCGGTGTTGTTCGAAAATCATAATTTACATGCGATAGCACCGGAGAACCCAGTCAAATCTGACTCCACATCAGATAACGAGTCCAACACATCCAGTGTCGGAGACCCGTATTCTGATGTGAGACCTGTTTTGGGAAACAATGAAGGTGTGGTAGCTGCAGATGATTCTAATGAAGAAGATGAACAGTCTGAGACGGTTGTTGAGAAAGAGAGTGATATTCCTGATGAAAATCATATCATCACTACTGAACCAGTCTCACCATCTCAGATTGTC
Organism: Ambrosia trifida; assembly: GCA_028751855.1. NCBI lineage: Eukaryota > Viridiplantae > Streptophyta > Magnoliopsida > Asterales > Asteraceae > Ambrosia > Ambrosia trifida. The sequence continues at coordinate 28,570,165 of CM054122.1, forward strand.
CATCCCATGGCTAATGCTCACAGAAAGAATCAACCAACAAAGAATGTTGCTAAGAAAGTTGAGCAGTTTGTTGATAAAAATGTTGAAAAGAAAGTGGTTAAGAAAGTTGAGAAAAATGTGGTTAAATCTGTTGAAAAGAAAATTGAAACTAAAACTGAGAAATCAAATGAAGAAAACAATGAATCGTGTGATAAACCTGTGAAAGTTTTCTATCGGATGCAAGGCTCCGATAAGATTATGTCTAATGACGAATATTCGATTCAATTTGTCAACTATTCTAAAATTGAAAAGATCTGGCAGGAAAGTACAATTTGGTTTCCAAAACATGAACGAACCAATGATATTCCTCCAGCCATTTTAAAGAAAATTTATTCGGATAATTCTAAAGACGCAAAGGTCAATGTCACACAATTCGATAAACCAACAGACAAGTCAAATAGTTTTATTGAGCCGACTTAGTCAAAGGACCCAGCTCCTGAGAGTTTAAGAAAACAGTGCATGGTTGATCAATATCCCATTGTGAGTTTTTCAAAGTCGAACATCAAGGAAAACTATGAAGAGTACCGTGCGTGTTTTACGTGCGGGGAAAGGGGACATTTACTTGCCACCTGCCCCTATGTACGACACAAGAGGCACGAGGTGGAGATGAAGCAAAGACATGATTATCCGGTTGATAATTACAGTTATCCTCAAAGACGGTTTTTCCCTCAGCCAGCACCTTATTATAACCGAAACAATTTTTTCAAAAAGAGGGAAAATCGTCCGATGACTTATGACAAACGCAACCGGATAGCCACTGAGAAACCATTGAAGAAACCATTGGTGAACACAACTGCTGAAAACAAAAAGGTTTATGCTAAACCTAATGCCAAATCAGCAGTTGGACCTGTCTCTGTTAAATCAGAGAAGGTAACCAAGAAGGTAGCATTCAAAGACGGAGTAAAGCAACCGGCTGAGACCTCAAAATCTCAGATTCGGATCTTGAAACGATCTGAACAGTCTTGGTCATCGAAGGGGTCTGAGGGTGCTTCAACTTCACAGAATGTGAAATCTGAGAAAACAAAAGTTGAGTGTGAAAAGAAGGAGGTTGTTAAAACCCAAGATGTTTGTGAATCTAATGAATCTTTGAAACAACCAGTTCAAAGACCCAAGACCAAACAGGCTTGGGTTCCCCAAAAGATCTAATTGTTTTACTTGATATGTGCAGGGAGCTCCAGCTGGCCCTGTTAGCAGCCTCTGGATTGTTGACAGTGGAGCTTCTGGCCACATGACAGGGGATCTCACGCTACTTTTTGACATCAAGAACATAAATGGAGGATATGTAGCGTTTGCAGGGAATAAAGGAGGCTACATTACGATGGAGGGTAGTGTTAGCAATGGGGTAGTGGCATTTGAGCGGATATCGTATGTAAAGCAGATAGATTACAATCTACTCACTGTCAGCCAAATCTGTGATAAACAATTCTCTGTTTATTTTGACGACAAATCTTGCTACATCCTGAAACCGGGTTTTGAACTTCCAAAAGAGTGGGTGATGCTAAAGGCACCGAGAGTAAACAACTTGTATATTCACGATATGTCCAAAGCTATGACCACCCATGGCCAAGTCACGTGTTTCCTCTCTAAGGCTACAGAAAAAGAATCTATCATGTGGCATAGGAGAATGGGACACATTCATTTGAGAAAGATGAACCAGTTGGTGAAGAATGAACTTGTCACTAGAGTTAATGTGAAACATTTTCATTTAAATGACAAGTGTATTAGTTGTAAAAAGGGTAAGCAGCACAAACAGACCCATAGACCAAAGAAAGTCAATTCCGTTGAACTACCGCTTGAGCGTTTGCACATAGATTTATTTGGTCCAGTCAAGCGTAAAAGTCATGCTGGGGAATTGTACTGTCTTGTGGTGACTGACGATTACTCAAGATTCTCATGGGTTATGTGCTTACACCAGAAAAGCGACACGTTTGATAACCTGAAAGTTTTGTTAACTCGTTTGGAGAATATCTATGGTCTAAAGATTAAAAGAATCAGGAGTGATAATGGGACGGAGTTCAAGAATGCTCAGATGGATAATCTTTGTGAAAACAAGGGAATTCATCACTAATACAACGCTCCGTATACACCCCAGCAGAACGGTGTCGCAGAACGGAAGAACAGGACTCTAATCGAAATGGCGAGAACAATGCTTGCGGACTCAAATCTTCCGGTTATGTTCTGGAATGAAGCAATTTACGCAGCATGTTATACTCTAAATCGTGTTTTAACAGTGAAGAAGTTTGGCAAAACTTCTTATGAGCTGTTGAACCGACGAATGCCAAATCTAGAGTATCTAGAACCGTTTGGAGCCCCGTGTACAATGCTTAATCCTTCGGAGAAGTTCGCACCAAAGGCTGAAGAAGGCTATTTTGTTGGATATGCAACCCCACTCAAAAGGGTATTCAACAAAAGAACTAGAAAAGTTGAGGAGTGGGCTAACGTCGAAGTACAAAGATACACTCAAAATGTACAGGGAGGAGGTCCAGACTGGATGTTTGATTACAAAGATTTCTTCGAATCATTCAACCAAGATAGCATGGTTGAAGAAGCTGTACTCCGTTTATATTACGAGGTCGAAAACGTAGTGACTTTAATGTAGTGCGTCCGATCACCGTAAATCCTCAAGCGGCTTCTAATGATACCACTGCTCCTGTGATGGAAGAAGAGGTGTTCCAAGAAGCTTCAACAACGCTTAATTCATCAGATTCAGAAGATGAAGACGATGATGCGACAAGTGAAGCTATTCTGGACAATGCTACAGTGACACCACCAGTGAACCCAAATTCAAATGGTGCTTCATCATCAAATGTGGGTAACGATCTGGTTTCTACAGAGAATTTGCGACTCAAACGGGAGTGCAAGTACCTAATTATCCGGAATCTCGGATACATCGAATACACCCGCTTGAACAGGTTATTGGTGATCCTGGTAGCAGCGTTATGACAAGAGGGCAATTGAGGAATGCTCAAGCACCGGAGAATATTGGCAATCTTGCTTTATATGCAAAAATACAAAAATCTGGTTTTCAAAATGACTGGTCTTTCGCTTGTTATGTTTCGCAGGTCGAACCGCGGACGTACAAGGAAGCTCTTTTGGATGATGCTTGGGTGGAAGCAATGCAAGAAGAGTTGTTACAATTTCAGAAACTTGGAGTTTGGACGCTGACAGATTTGCCCCCGGGAAGAAAGAAGATCGGAACTAAATGGGTTTTTAAGTATAAAAAAGATGATAGAGGAGTTATAGTGAGAAACAAAGCTCGTTTGGTTGTTCAAGTTTTTCATCAAGTAGAGGGAATCGACTAAAATGAAATCTATGCACCTGTTGCACGCTTGGAAGCTATACGAATGTTTCTAGCGTTTGCATCCTGGAAGAAATTCAAGGTGTATCAGATGGACGTAAAGAGCGCATTTCTTTACGGTGTGGTCAAAGAGGAAGTTTACGTAGGTCAACCACCAGGCTTTGAGGACCCTATTCACCGGGATAAGGTTTATGTTTTAAACAAAGCGCTCTACGGGTTGCACCAAGCTCCGAGACAATGGTATGAGGAGCTGAGCACGTATCTTCTCTCGAAAGGATTCAAACACGGATTGGTAGATTGCACACTGTTCACGAAACGAGCAGGAGATTACTTGCTTCTTGTGCAAATTTATGTTGATGATATTATTTTCGGGTCTACTAACGAACTTCTGCGCAGGGAATTTGAAAAGGTTATGCAGGAAAAGTTCTAAATGAGCGCAATGGAAGAAATGCAGTTTTTCCTAGGCTTGCAGGTGGAGCAAAGACCAACAGGGATCTTTATTCACTAGACCAAATACGTTAAGGGGGAGCTGACTGATCCATTTACATACAGAGCAATCGTCGGATCTCTGATGTATCTTACTGCGTCTAGACCGGATATAATGTTTGCAACATGTCTTTGTGCACGATATCAGTCGAAGCCGAAACAAAGTCATCTTGCAGCTGTCAAACGTATCCTTAGATATTTGAAGGGTTGTCCATCGAAAGGACTTTGGTACCCTCATGATGATAATTTTGACCTAATCGCTTTTAGTGATGCAGATTGGGGCGGCTGTGACAAAGACAGCAAATCCACAACAGCTGGATGCCAGTTTATGGGGAGCAGGCTCGTGAAATGGCAATGCAAGAAACAGACCGCAGTTGCACTATCCACATGTGAAGCAGAATACGTTTCAGCATCGAGCTGCTGCTCACAGGTTCTTTGGATCCAACAACAGATGGTGGATTACGGTTTGCAATTTCTTAAAACCCCTATTTACTGTGATAATGAAGCCGCAATCGCATTAACAAAAGACTTAGTAAATCACTCAAAGGCTAAACATATCCGGATTAAATATCATTTTATCTGTGATTGTTATGATAAAGAGTTGATCGATATGGTCAAAATCCACACTGATTACCAACGCGCAGATCTTTTTACAAAAGCTTTTGACAAATCCATATTTGATTATCTTTTAAAAGCTAATGGTATTAAAGAAAAACAAGACTGATCACCACCTCAGTCGATCACTTTTTAGTTTAATTTTTTACTATTTTTCAGAAAAATTTGAAAAATCCAAAAACATTGAAAAATTTCAAAAATCCATAAAAAATTAGAAAATTTCTTTGCTGACTGCTATATCTTCTTCCCTTAGATTAATGCCGTCAGATTTCTTTGAACAAACGATATTTGGGCAGTCACATATTTGAAATGCTCCAGCTTATCCTTGGGAACAGTAAATTCAAAAATTTATAAAAAATCAGAAAAACCAAAAATGATTTCCTGGAGCAAAAGGGGAAATGATAGTACATCAGTGGGGATCTGACACATTCTAAGAAATGTAATGCTATATAGGACGTGTGTGTGAGTCTGTGCGATGTGCTGATAGGCTTCGTAGACCTATTACTGCGTGCCTGATACATACATATCAAACGAATTGTTGTGTGGATGAACTCCTCATGGGCATATGGTCTTAGTACCGTAATTTCGTTTGATAGGGTATTTGTACAAAAGTCGGAGGTTTAGGGTCGTTATGTTATTAGTTGTCTGGGGATAGCCTCTCTGATCTGCTGCTGTAAGTCATTACGGACCTAGATCAGACAGTGTGTCTTTATAAAAGAGCTTTATGCCAAATCCTAAAGTTACCGAATTGAGGAACTTTCCATGTTTATGATGATCAAAGATTATCTATTACATCGTATTAATCACCGATGCTAATCATGATTAATATCAGTCCTCAACCTGGTAACGTGCACATGTTACTTTGCTGCATTAATTTGCTGACCTGTATACCTCTGTGCATTATACCTTGTAAATTATAGACGACGAAAGCATAATCACGCTTTACAATGAGTCTTTTTTGCATTTACTTCTTGATACGGGAGTATGTCGTGTGCGTGTGAACCACAGACAATTTTGTTTATACTATACATAATAGTATCAGTCTAAAGCACTGCACAAAAGTCTGCATGTGAGTTTATGTGGATCACAATACCAGCAGTTGCCAGATCACACATTGTCTTTAATGATAATAAATCAAAAGATCAACGGTGTGATCAAATTTCTCAATAACTGATATGATCCCTTTACCGGAAATCCCAAAACATTTACTGTTTTTCATTTACATTTCTGCATTTTATTTTCTCGTCATAAATTACAAAACTCAAAAAGATTTTAGGTGTGTTTTAGCATAAACTTTAGAAAATTCAAAAAGATTTTACATTTCTATCTTATTTTTGATAGCTGATGGTGGTTGATGCCGATTTTCTAAACCTTGATGCACCATTTGAGCTTTGTAATCTTTTAAATGTGAAAATATAAATGTTGGATGCTTAAAATTTGAAAAATAATTGGAACGGAGCTCGTTTTTGAGATTTGGAAAATTTGTCAAAATTCCAGTTTTCGTTCGCCCATTCGTTTGGTCGAACGTGGAATTTTTGTTGTTCCTTCGTACAGTGTATTTGGGCGAATGAGAGTGTTCTTGAATAATTTCCACATTCGAACCCTTTTGTCTCCTTCGAACCTTTAAATAGGGTCGAAGGAACCAGAAGTTTCTCATTCGACCGATGCAAGTGGGCGAAGGAAAATGCCTATATATATCATTTCAGTCTCATTCGAACCATTACAAAATTTTTCAAAAATTTCTGAAGTGCAGTCCACTTGTTCCCCTGATATTTTACTTCATATCATTGTGTTCGTCTCACTTTGCTGATCATTTGGCACTAATTTTTACAGGTTAACACTTCATAATCATGGATTAATCGTTGTTTTTCAGATTTGAGCCCTAGACATCAAAACCTGATATAATCCTTGTTCATTGTTGAAATTGTTGATTTGGATTCATTATATCAGTGTTTTAGGGGGAGAATATACTAAAACTAAGGATTTTAATCCATCAGTTTGATCATTGATCATCTTCTTCATTTCGAACCCTAGTTTTAATAAGAAAACACTGATATAATGCCTAATTGATAAAACTGTTGGGTAGGATACTTTAATCGGTGCTATTACTTGTCAAATGAATCAAAATAATTAGTTAAAATCAACTGATGTTCAAAATTGAAAATTTAAATTTGCAGACAGTTCCTTCGCCCATTTTGAATGGTCGAAGGAGCATAACTTGGGCGAAGGAGATATTTGTCTGGGTGAATGAAATTAAAACGGTCGAATGAAACTTTTGTTAATAAATTTTCACATTCGTACCTTTATAATTTCTCATTCGCACCAATAAACTCTCATTCGCACCTCCGTATGGGCGAATGAGAAGTTTATTTACCAAACTTTCAAATTTTGAATATTTTGTCGATCTTTAACATGTTTCTTTGTTTTGTTTTGCAGATTGAACCATGTCTGAACTGGAGAAGCCTACTGAACAAGCCGGATCATCCTCACAGCCTGCAAAGAAAGTAACCGAAGAGCTATTAACATTCGAGAATGCGCATAATTGTTGTGCGTATCTTGGAGAGGTTAAAAAGCATACTGAGTTCATTGAAATCATAGAGTTCTTGAAAAGAAGTCGGGTGATAGACGCAATTGCTACACCTACTATTATATACAGAGACATGATACAAGAATTCTGGACTGAAGCAAAGATGGATTTCTGGGATTGCGAATCGTCTGTGATTAGCAAGATCCAAGGAAAGATGGTTATTGTTTTTGAGAAGGATGGAACAACTAAAGTGCTTTCTGAGGATGAAGTACAATGGGCCGATTACTGATGGTTCATTGCACAAGGGAAAGCTGTGTCCACAGTTCAAATACTTGGCACATGTGTTGATTCACGTATTTGGTTCAGCTGCTGGAGGATATGATTTAATGCGAAAGAGTATTAGCTCGATGATGGTAGCACTGGTACTGAACAAACCGTTCAATGTATCAGGGATGCTGATGGAACATTTGTTAGAACCTGTAAATGGCACGAGGAATCTGAAGTTTCTGTTATATCCTCGATTCCTCCAGATGGTGTTTGATCATAAATACAAAGAGTTGAAAAGGGATCCAAAGCACATTGTAGTTCAAGAATATATGTCAATCAATACACTGGCTAGGATGAAAGCTTATAAAGGCCTGTCAGTGAATGAACGTCCACCTGTTAGACGTTTATTTTGACATTTGGCGAGGATTGACTATGAGGATCCAGGTGAAGGTCTAGTGAGACATGCTAACAGTGATTCAGATCAAGATAATCCATTACATCTTGTTGATCCAGATGCGAAGCGTAAGCGACAGGTTGTTAATGTTGGAGCAAAGAGTGGAAAGGGAAAGGAGAAAGAGATAAGATTAGAGGTTGTTTATGAACCTGCTAAGAAGAAGAGTACACCGAGAAGAAATAAGACAATGGCTAAGAAGGGATTGCACATTGTTGATGAAGCGTCGATTGATTCTGAAGAGACGCAAGAAGATGAACACTGGGATTCTGAAACTGAAACGTTGAAGACTACCACGCCCAAGGCCACTGTGGCTGGTGAGTCTGTTAGTTTGAACAGATCGGTTGAAGAGCAGAGAATGAAGAGTCCTATTCGGTTGGACGAAGAGGATGAAGATTTAGTTCTGGGAACAGGAGACTTTCTTGGTTCGCCAGTTCAGGGGGAGAAACCGAAGAAGCCCCAATACAAGAAGAAAGAAAAGGTTGTGAGACCTGCAGAAAAGAGAGCTAGAGAGAAGTTACTACCTGTGTCTAGCTCAAAATCTCCAGTTGCTGCTCCAGCCTCAAAGAAGCAGAAAACCACAGTTACTTCAGGTACAGAACAGGAAGCTGATTTACCTGTTGATGCATTCAATGAAGCATTAGATAACGTTCTGAAGAAGATAAAGAAGGGTAAACTGCCAGAGGTTGCTGAAGTCTCCAAGAAAAAGGTTACAGTGGATAGTGATGTGATGGATACTGTTAACCGGAGACTTACTGAAATGATGAATCTGATAAACAAGCAGCAGACTGAGATTGCCCAACTTAGACAAAACGACTCAAAGATGCTTGATGTAGTTGTTTCAACACATGAGAATAATGAAGAGTTGAAACAGAAGATCAAAAAGTTGCAGAAGGATAATAAAAAGTTGTTGAAACATGAGCAGAGAAACACCAGACGTATTATAGCGTTGAAAGATGAAAATAAGAAGCTGAAAGAGAGTAACAAAAACATGGATAATCTGATCAAGGATTTATACTCTCGAGCTCCTCAGCTGAAAGAAGGTGAAGAAGATAAAGAGCTTGAAGAGGAGCAAGTTGATTTTGAACTATCTGATGAGGATGAGGAGGATGATGCAGATCTTGATGAAGATTCTGGTAAAGCTCCTAAAAAGAAGAAAGATGATGATGATGATGGTTCAGATGATGGATCTGGTGATGATAACAGCTCTGCATCTGATGATGATGATGACAATGATGATGATGATACAGACAAATACAAGTTTGAGAAGAGAGAATCTGGAAAAGGTGAAGAATCTAGTTCGAAAGCCCCTGGAGGATCAGTGGATGATGATACGATCTTCTGGAACGAAAAGCTGAAGTCTATGTCAGAAGAAGACAAACAGATGCATCGCCAGATGCTCACTAATCGAGTCTGGACGATTGACATGACCAGCAGATTTTCTGAGATCTTTGAATCTCGTGACAGGGTGTTTGAATTGGAGTATGATGATCCAGATTTAGAAGACGGTGAAGTCTCGGCGGTGATGGCAAAAGAGATCTTTGAAGGTCTGGCGAAACAGGTTGGGAAAACTGTTGAAGAATTGTTAGCTGATAACCAGATTCCTGATCTAACTGAAAAGGAAGCTGGAGATCATTCTGATGATCGTGATATACCTGGTTTCGAGGACATAGAAGTTGAGGATGTGACAAGTGAAGAGTATCCAGAATATTTCAAAAGAGACAAGAATTCTGGATTTACTGCTTTCACTGATGAATTGTTAAAGGAAGCCGAGAGACGTGCAAGAGAGAAAAGTGATATGTTTGTTGATGAGATATTCAGAGGGCATGAGAAACCGTTTATCAGACAATCCGATAGCTTGAAAGAGTTATTGAGGGAGTTAAAAGAGAAAGAGGCGAATCGTCCTAAACCTGAGATTCAGGGTAGCTTTTATAAATTCCACAACGACGTGTTCAAAGGAAAAGCGTTGGGATGGAAGTTTATAAAGCAACTGAAGTGTGTGGCAGTGAAGTGGGAGAAGGGGATTCTATACTTTGATAGATTCCATGTCTTGAAGACTCCCCCATACTGGGCAATTCGTGATATTTGTCGACACAAGATGACTGGAACGACAAATGGTCAGATTGCATACTTTGCTGAGCAGGACGAAGTGGAACCTCTTTGAACCTCAATATCCAAAAAGGATTGTTCACAAGAAGACTATTGACGATATTACTGGTTTGCCCAAAGTGACCTTAAAGTACAAATCACCAAAAGTGTTGAGGCACATTCCATTGCTGCAGATTCCTCAACATTTCGCCAAAGACTTTATCTGGTGATATTACGACTGGAAGATTGCAGAAGCTGTTGTTGTTTTGAAAGATGGAGATAAGAGTTTCAAGAAAATACACATTTTTGATCCCATGTGGTTAGTGAATTGCTCACATGAGGACATCATAATGTTGTATTACAATCCTATCTTCAGCGATGTTAAGGATGCTGAACAGGCTAGTAAATACCAGCGAGTGGTATTCTTGTGTTTTGCTCATGATATCAACGCCGGATGCGACTATGACAAAAAGCTCGGCAAGTTTGTTAAAGCTCAAGAGATTCCTGAAGAGAAAAAGAAAAAGCCGAAGCAAGTGTTTGAGAAGGTGATGACATTGGAACAGAAGAAACTTTTGAGGATCAAGCTGATGAACAAAAGAATGGATGAGGAACGAAGAGTTAAACAATCCAAGCAATAGTCGAGGGGGAGTTTGTAGATGCATTTATGCGACTAATGCTTTGGATTTACAATAAACATATGTTAATAAGTTTTGTCGAGTGGGCGAAGGAATGTTTTCAAGGGTGCGAAGGAAGAAGTTCATACGAAGGAGAGACAGGAGGCGAAGGAAGATTTTTTTAGTTATGTATTGCTTCATTCGACCAGGCTGTTTGGTCGAATGTGCACGTTCGTACCTTCATGGTGGACGAACGTGCAGCCTATAAATAGGTCAAGCTGATTTTTGAATGTAGTTTTAGCCATTATTATTCCCTCCAATTTCAGTGTGTCTCTCTAGTGTTTTGTTAAGCTTAATTCACGTTGTGTCTTTCATGTTTTGATCAAATTAACGTGTAATTGAGTTTTGATTATTAATGAGAAAATCTTTGAATGATGATTTGTTTGTTTTGATCTGATTGATTATCATTTTGTGATTGGTTTAGGGTTTCCGCACCTAAATCAAACTTGTTTGATCATTTCTTTGTTGATTTATCGATCCTTTTAGCACATACAGAAGTCAAACAAAAAACAAATCCTAGTTAGCCTTTAGTGTAAGTCATTTGTTTTAAACCTAAACTTTAAACATCATGTGGATTTCAACTCCTATCCCATGAGTCTTATGTTAGGCTCTGCGAAACTTTTAAAAGTTCTTTCTAAATCTTGAGTGTTCTTTGCTAATGGGAGCAGCGTAACTTAAACCTCTAAAATTCCTTCAACACTCGTTAGAGAATCCTTGATTACTCTCAAGCTTTTCTTCTTCTTAAACCCTAAAAATATTTTAAATTTTGCTCAATTTAATTTAAAATGTTTTTTCGTAAATAAATTTCCAGACGAAATTTTCTAAAGTAGAGGAGACTGTGACATCTGTCACCCTCTTCTTTCATCAAGTTGTCATTTATAATAGTCCTTCTACGTTTTTTTTCGTTTTCAAATTTAATAAATGTTGAATTTATTTCGATCATTATATATATATATGAAAATGGTTGCATTTTAATCAAAAAGCATAGATAGAAACGTTATTTAACGTAATATATTTTGGCATTTATAAAGTAAAAAAACTTACATAGAGGTGATTTATTTAAATTTAGGAAGATTATAAAGTTTGGTTAAGTTTTAAAAAAAAATTATCGAGTTTTATACATAATATATCAAGTTTATAACTCCGGGGACCAGACATGCCAATACTAAAACTTTTAAACCAAGTCTTCTCTCATTTTGACTAACCGGTTTTCCGGTGACCATTCCGGTCACCGGCGCCGGCTTTAGCAAGCGCAAAATACGGCTTTTAAGTGTTGTAATTCGACATTTAATCATTGCAAGTTGTTTCGTCTTCACTATATAACCAATTCCTAAGCCTTAAAAGCAATATAAACGAGTACTAATCATGCTTTAATTGAGCTTTATTAAGAAACCATCAGATGAATAAATTGGATTCAAACGTCCATTATTATCGAGATATCTTATAAATTGATCATTTCAATTTGTTACCCGATCTTCACACTCTTCAAACCCACTAAAATTTCGTCTTCATCGCATTTAGAACCGTGGTAATCGACTCTCAAAGCCTCGAACCTAAAACTAAACATTCCGACCCATTATTGAGTTTGTATGTAAGTTATTATTTTGTCGTTTTGTTCTTAGTTTGACCCTGGATTAAAGCCCCATGTCTGTGTTGGTTAATAGAAATGTTTAACTTTGATTAATAATTCTAGGGTTACGGTTCTTGAGTCATAGAATTGGGGGAAAAGATGATAAACATAAATAAGAGTTATATACAATTTCTTTTCAACATTTGCAACAAAAGTCTTAGGTGATCTAGTAGTTTGTACTTTCTGATAAGACATGGGCGACCCAGGTTCGAATCATTGGGTCCCCAACCAGTTTTGTTTCTTTTTTTTAATCTCTTTTTATCCTTTTTAAATCTTTATTTAAACCATTTAAATCTAATAAAATTTAAAATATTCATAATAAATTCATCTTTACTCCAAAAATTATAAAAAAATTATGTGTAGCATCTTGACACCATAAACTTAATTCCAAACTTTTATTTTCTGAAAAATGTTTTATTTTCTTAGTTTTAATAATTTAAATTTTTTTAATCATATTTTAATGATTAAAAATCATTTTAAATGATTTTAATACCAAAATATTTTGTGAAAGAATCATTGTACATCGAAAACTTAATCCTAATTTATTGGATCAGAAATAGTTAATTTATATAGATTTTCCTATTTTAATTTCTTAAAGACATTTTAAATTAAATAAATAAGTTTTAAATACAAATAAAATGAGAAAAAGTTATGGAAAAAAATTATTTTCTACATTTTTCATAAGAATACATCTATTTTTCACAAAAATATTATTTTTGAAACAGATTTTGTATTTTAGTTGTATTTATGTGATTTATAAATAATAAATCATTTGTTAATTTAAAAGACTTCAAAGCGGTTTTATAAATATAAATTCTTTTAAAACAGAAATAAGTTAATACTTTGAAGTCGTTATCCTTATTTGTTTTATTCATTTGTGAAAACTTATAATTATTGTTCAATTAGTGATAATAATTGTAATTATTTACAATTATAGTTAAAAGTCATTAATTATTTTATTTTGTATAAATTATTTTCAGAATATTTTTAATTAAATATTCAATTAGTAATATTTAGGTTACCTAATCATGTTCATAGACCTTACTCATATTTAATCATATTATTTTGGATATGCGAGTTTAATAATAACATCATTTATCGTAAAAACTATAATTCCACAAATCGACTTGGCAAACCCTAATGCCTTAGATCCTAGATATCTTGGACTTTAATTCATTCCATTTATTAGTATTCTTATACGTTATAGGTTGAATTCCTCGGAATTCCCATTCCTTAGCTCATGACAGCTTAAGTTGGATTTTGATCGCTTTCGCAAACTGTGAGTATACTTATCCCATTTTTCATCTTTACACTTTTGGGGTGAAACATGTATATATATACAAACTAACACATAATCTTTTATACGTATATAATACATATACGTGTCTCGTTATCTTTATGCTTTCTGCTAGACTTAAGCGTAGTTCACTTACAGTGTTTGCTTGAAATTGTTATCTAGACTTAACTAAAGTTAAGGTGCTAAAATGTACAAATGCTAAAATTCTCAAAACTGAAATCTAGACTTAACTTAGGTTAAGGTGCTCAAATAAACAAATGCTCAAATTCTCGAAATCGTTATCTAGATTTAACTTAGGTTAAGGTGCTTAAATGCTAAAATGATCAAATGCCCAAATAGACGTAACATATGTTACGATGCTCGAATCATTTTGAAACGTGTTAGAATGCTTTGTGTGAATCATATTCGTTTGAGTTTATCATGTTTTTTACTACGTGTTTACATAATGCCTCGATAAATCTTGACACACACTACTAGAAAAAACCCCTTTCTTGACACACATTTTATGACACGCGCTCATTTATGACCCTCAAAAGCGTGTGTCACAAAAAAATTGTCATGTTTTAGAAAATCTGGTTAATTAATGACACACTTTTCTGTGTGTCAATAATGTAATCTTTAGTGTAAAGAAATAGAAAACATGACGGTGTAGAATTTTATGTGTCATCTTTAGTGTCATGTTAATTTCACAAAAAATTGAATTTCCATCCCATAAAACCTAGGTATAAAAGCTATTTTCCTTTTGTGAAGCCACCAAATCCCTGATTCCTCTCCCTCACATCTCAATCTCTCTCTCTATACCCGATCCTTTCAACACTAACTCAGAAGGTCTGTTGAGATGAATGTTGTAGGAAGACGAGGCCAATGATCTGGTGCATCTAGGCCTCGTCACCTGTGTCAGTACTCAGATGGTTGCAACAATCATCTTCTAATAACTCTTCTGTATGTTTAATGTTTGTTCACTTTGTTTAGTTCATGTAGATCTGGTAATAGGTTAATATTATGAAGTTGATTTGATGATTAATTGTCAAGTTATTGTTGATTAATTTAGCAGCAAGACTTTGATTACTATGGTGGTGGAGGAGGAGGTCTAGGTCTATAAGCGGTGGGAGCCACCGACGCCGCCTTCGCGGAAAAAGAACGGTGGGGGTGGTGGTGATGATACCAATGGTTTTAATCCTAGGCTACTAAAACTACACATGATGAGTTGATGCCATCTCTTACCTCTGATATGCAATCTACCATGATCACTGTTTTGACTTGAAGATTGTTGATTGCATCAATGTGGTTTTCTGCCATTTTTTTTAGGTTTTCAGTTTCTGTATGTGACTCACTATGTATATTTAATATTATTTTTATAGAACAAAAAAAAAGTAAATTAGGTGATAGTTGAATATTGAATTTCAAGAATTAACTATATTTATTAGTAGTCAAATCATAGTTAGTAGATAGTAAGATTTTTTGAATTTTTTACCATATAAATAATCATCTATATTGATAGGTTGACGTTTTACAATTAATAAGAGTTCCAACTTGCATTTTTCGTCATTACATGTAAGTACAACATAAAAAAACCATCTGTGTATTTTTGTCAACACCGTGCGTTTAAATAATACAATATGTGTGTTTAAATTTTAAAAAAGTGTGTTTAAAGATAAGTTATTACTCTTGTTTGTTAGTTCTACCAGTGACCCTTAAACGCACCATATATTTTAAGACATATAGTAAGTGTGTTTAAACTGAAACTGTTTAGATTTTGATTGTAATCGAATGTTTTGAATGTTTAATCATTATGATCGTTTTAATTGAATTGAATCGATCAAAAATTAGTTTAAATCGGTGGAAATTTTGCTTTCGAATACGTTTGTTGTTACGAATTCAAAAAAATTTAAATGCCTTCTTCCTAATTTGCCCTTGATTAGATTAACCGAAATATGATTAGGGTTGTTAATTACCATCTTGCCACCTCCAAAGTCTAATGGTTGAGAATGCTTCTTACGCTTTGTACGTTAAGGAAGCTTTGTACGTTATCTCTTCCCTAGAATAAATACGAGGGAACGATTAGGGCAGATTTTATGACTCATGGAGGCTGAGATCCAATGTTTTCAGGACCGGATCGGACTTAGAACCAAACACTTTACTAGTTCACTAGTTAGACCGGTTCAACCGGTCAAACCAGATTTGAGAACCGGGTGACATCATATATAATATAATAATTAAAATATATAATACTAGCTGATTACCCCAGGAAGTCCCGGAGTTGAAAAATCTAAGATGACTTAATAAAAAATGATAAAAGAAGAAAACATACCAAACATATAGAAAAGATGAATAATTATGTTTGCCAAAAGCTCCAATACAATTATATTATACCCTGGGAGCGTCAGAGGTTGACAAATCTAAGTAAGATGAATAAAATATAAACAAAATAAGATTTGAAGATTTTAGTATCACAATTAGTAAAAAAGAAAGAATGATTGACATACATTCAAAAGGTCAAAAACCTTTTCACATATATACTTCTGCTGAATGTTTGCACCACTTTGTTGCAGCTTATCAGGATGCACACATAGTGTTGCCTTTCTGTAAGCTTTCTTAACCGCAGTGGTGGTTATGATCTTCGTCAGTGACACAGGTTGCCAACCACTCTCGTGTCCAAGAATCTGCAACAAAAATAAACAATCGAGATAAATTTATCTTATGTCCGGGTATTGAATAAATTAGCAACAGATTAGGTGCCTCTCAAAGATTGCATCCACGGGTTTATAATATTTAAGAAAATTTAGAATGTTGTACATACATATTGCAGCGTTGAAAACAGTGCACACAAGTTCCCTTTGTTGGGTCTGCTGACTTGGAGAAGAACAGATGATTGAAAAGCCAAAATATGCTAACAGTTGATTCACACAAATAAACAGTCTTTACAACATACTCTTCCCAAAAGACTGCTGACCTAACAACTGTTCCATCCAAACAACTGCCATGACAACTGCTGATACAAAGGACTGCTAGATAACAACTGATAGAGAACAACTGCTGACCAAAGTTCTGATGAAGAAACAACTGCTGATCAAGTACTGAAGACTAAAGGTCTGTTGGAGTCAACAGCACTTAGACTCCAACAGATGTTGCAAGATCATCAGAGTTTTCCCTCAACAGTAGTTTAGTTTACAGTGTTTTGTAATACAACAGTAGTTTGTATAGGGCAGATGTTTTATGTTGTTATTCTGTTAGAGGTCTCTATCTTAGGTGACGTCAGCACAGGTCACCAGTGGTTTAGGTTTGTCTATAAATAGAACAGTGCCTGTACTGTTCTATTGTATCACACACAAACATTCTCTCAGACAAACAATCACTGTGTGATCAGGCTGAGGGGGATTACTTGTATTGATTGTAATCTTTCAATTAATGAAAGCATTCGATTAAGAAAACATTTATTCCTATTGTTTTGGTTATTGTTTATCATTCCGCTGCACTTTCCATATATACTTACATCATTCATTTCTCATCTTATTCTAAATATATCAAAACAATCAAACTCAGATCCTAACAATTGGTATCAGAGCTTGGTCAATTAAATTCGATATAGTCAATCAATTTAATATAAACAGATCAGCTCACAATTATTGATATCGTTTGTTTGTCGGATTGAAAACAGAGTAATAGTTTATTTTCGATTCAACCGTTTTTAAACAGACTTTGTTTTTGAAAAATCAGAGAATGGCTTCAATCAATCATGATCCACATAACACTGGCACGAACAACAAGCCACCGTTGCTTGTCAGATCTGAATACAATATCTGGCAACGTCGGATGAGCCATGTTCTAGCTCAACAGAATACTGGGTGCTGGAAGTCGGTTATCTTCGGACCACATGTTCCGATGGTGCCGAGTACCGAAGATCCCAAGGTTCAGGAGCCCAAGAAACTTGAAAACTACTCCGACCAGGATTTTTAGAAAATTGAGTTAGATGCTAAGGCCTTCAGTATTGTGGCCATGGCTCTACCCAATGATATATATGCTGGGCTGTTACACTGTAACAGTGCAAAGGAGTTGTGGGATGCACTGAAAGAACAATTTGGTGGGACTAAAGAGGTTATTGAAAACAATCGTGAAATACTTAACCAACAATATGAAACATTCAATCATGTTAAGGGAGAGTCATTAACTCAACAATTTGAGAGTTTTAAGTGTCTCATTAGTGAACTAAAACTGGTTGGTCTAACTTACCCTCATTCAACTTTGAACCATAGGCTTTTAAGATCATTACTAGACAAATGGGACACTATTGCTATAGTTATGAGAAACTCTATTGGATTTAAGGACCTATCACTGACCCAGCTTCATGGTAAGCTCTTGACCTATGAGAGAGAGCTTAACAAGAAAAAGAAGCTCCAGGACTCTGGAAAAGTGTCTGATGATTATGTATTTGGTAATACAACACTTTTGGGTCATGATGAGGTGCCTGGAAATACAAAGGATCAGAGTTATGATCACTTCATTGATATAACTTCAGGTTTTAACTCTGATTCTTATTCACCAAACTATGCTTTCACAGCAAGTGGTGGTGATATCCAGGCATCTGATAACATATCCTTTGAGTATGATGACCTGAAATACTTTGACCCTGATGATTTGGAAGAAATGGACATTATGCACCAATTGGCCCTTCTTAGTGTAAGAACTAACAATTTTTACAAGAAAACTGGGAGAAGGTTTCTGACGTGCTTGTCGTGGTACACGTAAAATTTCCCAATTACAACTAACGTATAGTGGTAAAAAGGTATCGAACACAGGGAGTTTGTGGAATATGTGTAAGCTAATAACTTGTGAATTAACTAATAATTAACTACTAACAAGATTAAAGATCAAAGATTTGTTGATTGCTTTGGGTTTAGACTTTAATAAAAAGAAAACTAAATTAATGATTTGAAATGGGTTTTGTTCTTCCAATTAACAAACAATGACCATCCTTGGATCCATTTTCCTTAAACCTTTATGCAAAAGTTCCACTAGAAAGAGTTACATAGACATAACTCGTGTTTAAACAATTATTGTGATAAAAGGGAACAAAGTACTCGGATTATAGCAATGCGAGGTTGTTTCCCGATGACCGATTAATCAATTATCCAACCCGAATCCTTCCCGCAATATCCCGATTGTTAACAACACCAAGAACGTACGATTAAGACTAGAAATTGAGAAATTGATTAACTACTACAAGCAATTGTTCAAACACCACAATAATCAAGCAACATGTACTAAATTATCGTTCTAGAAATGAAAGGAACAAACATAAAAGAGTTCAAGAAAAACTTCACCAAAGATGATCATCTAAAGTTCTAGCCAAGCATGACTTGATTGATCATCATAACAACCATAGAAATGTTCATATGAATCAAAAGCTAAAACCAATGTTTGTGATAAGTTTCCAATGCCTCTTCTCAGCCAAAAATCGCCCAAAATGTGTCTAAAACGTTGCAAGTGGAAGTGATAATGATAAGTCACCATTAAGTGCTCTTTAAAGAAGGAGTTACACAAAAGTGCAGGGGCCACCGTACCCCTACGGTCCCACCGTAAGGATACGGTGGGTTTCAAAACTTGACGGCCATTCAACACTGCCCTACGGTGGAATTTTAAGGCCTGAAGCCACCTTAACCCTACGGCTGGGCCGTAAGGGTACGGTGGGCCTGTGGAAACTTCATTTTGTTTCTTTCTTCCTTTCCACCTTGTTCCAATGCGTTCCGGTCCATTCCCAAGCCCGTATTCCGTAATTTTTAACTCCTTATTACACCTGCAACCAAAGCAACCGTAGTTACCCAATTCCAAGCAATAACACGAATAAATGTGGATAAAATAAACGTTTTAACACTATTAAAGGGTGTTCGTTGAACCACCCGTCACATCCCCACACTTACCCATTGCTTGTCCCAAGCAATCTACTACAACTTCTTTCCACAAATAAGCGATCATTTCAAAGTCAAGTTAAATGTGCAATCCTCGTACTAACCCATCCTCAACACCCCAATCAACACACCCCTCACAATATCTCTCCTCTCGGTATCAAGTAAGCTCTAGCAAAGATAAACTAGACACACAAAAGGCAAACGGGCGGTTGCACAACCATAAGCTTGTACCTAAATCAATAATCCTCCTAACATGAACATGAGTATAAATCAAAGGGACTTAACGGTTGTAACTTGGCTAAGTGTGAAGGTAGGGAATAGGATATATATAAGTAGCGCAAACTTTACCCGGTCTTTTTATTGCAACACAACACACGCAAACAAAGAAACACTACTATATACAAACACATAACATAACTTAACTTGCTCTTTCTTTTCTTTTCTTTTTCTCATTTCTTTTTTTCTTTCTTTCTTTCTCTCTTTTTTTTTTTTTATCTTTCTATTTTTTTTCTCTTTTTTTTTCTTTTTTTTTTCTTTTCTCTTGTCCAACAAATTACATAAACATACTAACACTTACTAAACTCAACACTTCAATAATACTATTAATATAAACATAAACCAAACACAAAAGACCGGGTCAAGTTGGGTAAAATTTAGGAGCTAGTTTAAGGGTTATCAAACAATAGGCTTTAAGGCTCAAAAATGGGCAACTAAATGTCCAAACCCCCGCCCCTCTCGCTACCTTGCTCATATTTGTAATGTATGAGGTCCAACCCCCCCAAAAACCAACACGCGCACTCACATGATGAGGCTACCTAATGCCCTTATCATTTTTACACCCATGCCCAATCAAAGATTCAAGCTGTATTCAGGCACAAGTTCTAGTGCACCCCCACCCGTTGCCACTCTCACAAAGGAAGAATTTATTTATTTACATATGTGGCTTCAACTCTCACCAAGAAAAAGAAACGGGTATTAAGGGTTGCCGGTGTGTCTAATGGGGGTTAAATCAAGGTGTTCCAATTTTTACAACATTGCACTTAACCTCAAAATTTTTTAAAAATCTCCAAAAATTTCCTCCCATCCCCACACTTGGGATGCATTGTCCCAATGCATGGCTTTGGAAAGAAACGCTCGTATACTCAAACCACAAATTTCTTTTTGTATTTTTTCATTTTGTAATTTTTTTTAGATTTTTCATTTTTTAAACAAAAACACACATCCAACTACCACAACCCAAACTCATCAACAATTCAACATGATTCAATACACCACCCAACCACCCGAAACCCAAAGGTAAAAACACAAACAAAAACAAACAAAATATAAAACTATATATAAGAAGCACGACCTGATTAATAGTACCGCGGCTGAGGCGGCCCGAACACCGAAGTGAACAAATCATTCCATTCGCCAAAGCCGAATGCTCCATCACTGCTTCCTCCTTGATCTGTGGGTTGCTGTTGCTGCTGTGGGTTGACCCATTGGGAATGGTGGATTGGTGGGGTCGGATAGGAGATGCTTCCATCATACGGCGGTAGGGACCCATAATCCACCGGTGGGGGATTTGCGACTACGGGCCTCCCCGCATGCCAATCATCATTCATTCTCCTATTCTGATCATCAATGTATCTGTGATTAATCTCCACTTGCTGAGCGTAAGCATGTCCACGGTTCCATAATTCTTGACGATCAAAACCTTGTTGCATTCTTCGCTCCATGCTAGCTCCCATCATCGTTTGATGATCAAATAATGTTCGTTCCGAACCCGACCAAGTATCAAATACCGAGGTTGGGGGGCGTTGACTTTCAATTACCTCCTGCATCGATCCCCCAAAGGCCCAACCATCCACATATGCCCTCTCGATAAAATCATAAAATCCTCCACCATGATATCCACTCGAACTCCCTTGGCCAATATCCAAATGTCCACCCGCCGGATTGTCTTCGTACTCTTCATCATCACTTGGTGGCGCTTCAGCTCCACTCTCGGGTTCATCCTCCTCACCGGGCAAAAGTGCCCGTGCATCTTTCTTTAACATTCTCCACTTTTGACCTCCACTTTTCAATTTATGATACCTTTCGGACTCAGAATATACCCAACCAGAACCCATTATTGCCAGATCAATAGGTTTAAACTTTTTCCTCTTTCTTCCTTCATCTTCATCAGTGATTGCACCTTGTTGCTTCAACAACCCAGTAATTATTCGACAGTAAGGAATGATTGTCCTCTCCGGTGAATTTCTACATATCCACACATGATTCAAGACCAAGTACCGAAAAGAGAATTTCGGTCCACCGTGCGTCAAAGCATATAAAATAGGCACCTCGGAAAAACGCACTTGTTCCTTATCAGCACGCCTCGGTAATACATTCAAGATGGTGAAATTCAGCAACAGTTTAGGCTCTATCTTCAAATTCTTTCGATATAAAGTACCATGATAAGTACCCCGGCAAAAATAAATCACTCAACATGTCCATCCAACGTGGATGCTTGTCCGGATTAATCAATAACTCGTCAATGCTCGGATTCTTATATTCTTTCGCCGGTAAACTGTCAAACTTTGCAAGCCTTCGTAATGTCTCGTAAGACATTTCCACCTCTATCCCATTTACTTCACCGATTAGCTTCATCTTTGAGGGTGAATCATATCTCGGACATCATAATGTTGCCATCCATTCCTCTACCTCATCCAAATATACCCTTCTCTCTTCTTGATCATAGCAGTAAAGTGCAGCTTCCCATCCTAGCGCCTTAAACCTATCAAAAACCCCAAATGGCTCGAAATCTTTTCTGCTCACCTCCCTTTCATAGATAAATGCCCTTGGCCGATCTGACAACTTTTTAAGTTGATCATGAAATAAAGTAGCTTGCCAGATCCTTGGTTTTGCATTCAACGGCCCAGTCTTCCATTCCGGCTTCTCAGCCGGGTCTAACCTTGGTGGCTCCGGTGCTTGTTCCATCTCTACATCCGACTCAGTATTGTGAGAAACATACTTCCTTCGTTTGTACTGCTGAGCCGGTTGCTTTCCCGTAGCCTTTGCAGCAGACGAACTTGACCCAGCGGCTTCACCCGTGCGTGCCATTTCCTATACAAGGCACACACAAACAAAGAAACCAAAAACAAACAAAACAAAACCATTAGCCAACATGACAAAACATCCCCACACTTGCTTGTTACTATGGTAGTAGATGTTATTAAACATACATGTCCTCTTTGATTTGACAAAATTTGGGCATGACGCCTCTACAATCATAACATTACCAAAAACTCATATTTTTCATCTCAACAACACATCTACTACCACATTATTATCACACAAAGCTATTCACATACTACATTATTAACAAGCAAGTGGATAAAATCTAGGCAAAAATAAAAACCTAAAAATCTTACAATGTAGCATAAAAACTAAGAAAATAAGATACATACCTTGGATTAGAAGATGCTAGAACACAAGAAAACAAGAAAACAAGAAAAATCCCCAATTTTGCGATTTCTAGGGTTTGAAATCCGACCCCAAAAACGTGTTTATCTTCTAATTTACTCCCCAAAATCAGAAACTAGACAAAAATCTAGTCAAGTTAGACCCAAAAATCATGAGATTTGGTGAAGGATTGAATGAGTTATAGATGATTGAAGCTTTAGAAAGATGTGTTCTTGGGTGTTCTTGTGAAGGAGAAGAAGAATAGATGGGTTAGGTGGAGGAAAGAAGGTATAAAAAAAAAACGATTCATGTGTATAATTTTTTTTTTTTATATAACCGATAAGAATTCCCAGACCTTACCGTAAGGGTACGGTAGAACCGTAACCCTACGGTGGACCACAAACCTTTATTCTTCACCGTAAGGCAGTGTAGATGGGCCGTAAGGTTTCTTATCCCACCGTACCCTTACGGTGGGACCGTAGGGGTACGGTTGGTCCTGGGCCAAATTTTTTTTTTTTTTTTTTAAGACTATAGTAATTACCCTACCCCCTCGAAAATCCCGTGTTGTCCTCAACACAATGCTAGAATCGTTTCGTGACCCGAACGTCCCCACACTTGTTTCAAACACGGATTTCGCACACACACAAACGAAAAATAAAATAAAATAAACACTAACTATTTACACTACCAAACCTGGCATCTTATGGTTGCACCTCTTCCACCGGGCTCAAGAAATAGCCCGCTTTATCCATCTCCAAAGCATTGATGTCACTTCCATCCAAGTATGGCTTCAAGCGGTGTCCATTCACCGTTTGTTGCTTATTGGTGCTTTCATCTAATATTTCGACTTCACCGAATTTACCAATCCTGCAAACAATGTATGGACCCATCCATTTACTTTTCAGCTTACCTGCAAACATCTTCAATCTCGAGTTGTACAACCACACCTTTTGACCCACTTCAAAGGTCTTCCTTCTCAACTTTGCATCATGCACTTTCTTCAACTTGTCTTTGTACGCCGATGCACTTTCATAAGCCTCATCCCTTATTTCCTCCAATTCACTTAATTGCAATTTTCTCGTTCGACCCGATTCATCATAATTGGCATTTACCGTGGTGATTGCCCAATGTGCTCGGTGTGCCAACTCCATTGGCAAGTGACAACCTTTCCCATACACCATTCGATATAGTGTCGTGCCAATCGGAGTTTTATAACCCGTACGATATGCCCACAAAGCATCATCCAACTTTCCCGACCAATCTTTCCTATCAACTCGAACCGTTTTCATGAGAATTTCTTTAATTTGACGGTTAGAAACTTCCACTTGTCCACTTGTTTGTGGATGGTACGGGGTGGCAATCCGGTGATTTACTTCCATATCTCTTCAACAACTTGCCAAAATTGAAATTCTTAAAATGGGACCCACCATCACTAATGATCACTCTAGGAATACCAAAATGAGAGAAAATGTTGGATTGCACAAACTTGCAAACCACCGAATGATCATTAGTCCTCGTAGCAATTGCTTCGATCCACTTCGAAACATAATCAACCGCTACCAAAATATACAAAAGCCCATTAGAATTTGGAAAGGAACCCATGAAGTCAATGCCCCAAACATCGAATATTTCTACAATCAAGATTGGTTGTAGAGGCATTTCATCCCTCTTGGAGATACTTCCCATCCTTTGACAATTTATACAATTCCGGGCAAATTCACAAGCATCTTTAAATATGGTGGGCCAATAGAACCCACATGATAGAACCCGGTAGCCGGTCTTGTGTCCACTAAAATGCCCCCCACAAGCGGATGAATGAGCATGTGTAAGAATATCTTTCACTTCCGATTCGGGCACACATCTTCTAATCACTTGATCGGGTCCAATCTTGAAGAGATCCGGTTCATCCCAAATGTATTGCTTTACTTGGACCATAAATTGTTGTCTTCGCTTCTTGGTCCAATGATCCGGAATGACCCCCGTGGCTAAATAGTTATCATAATGAGCAAACCACGGTGCATGACTAGTAGATGTCGCCATCAATTGCTCATCGGGAAACCTCTCATTTATTTCTCCAAAATCATCATTTTTATCCACCGGAATCCGAGACAAATGATCCGCCACTACATTTTCGCTTCCTTTCTTGTCCCGAATTTCCACATCGAACTCTTGCAACAATAAAATCTATCGAATCAAGCGTGGCTTGGCATCTTTCTTTTCCATCAAATAACGAACCGCACTATGATCCGAGTATACCACTACTTTGCTCCCCCAAATGTACGAGCGAAATTTATCCAAAGCATACACCACTGCTAATAATTCTTTTTCGGTTGTGGTGTAATTCAGTTGCGCTTCAGATAAAGTTTTGCTTGCATAGTAAATCACCACCGGCTTTTTATCAACTCTTTGGCCCAAAACCGCTCCAATTGTAGTTTCACTAGCATCACACATAATCTCAAATGGCTTCGTCCAATCCGGTGGTTGCAAAATAGGAGCCTTGACCAAGTGTTCCTTCAAAACAGTGAAAGCTTGAAAACATTCATTAGTAAAGTCAAATGGAACATCTTTTAAAAGCAAATTACATAAAGGTTTGGTAATGACACTAAAACCTTTAATAAACCGTCTATAAAAACCCGCATGTCCCAAAAATGACCTTACCCCTTTCACATTCTTTGGTGGTGGCAATGATGAAATAACCCGAATTTTTGCCTTGTCCACCTCCATACCTCTCTCCGAAATCACATGACCTAACACAATTCCTTCTTGCACCATGAAATGGCTTTTCTCCCAACTAAGCACTAAATTTTTCTCAACACATCTTTTTAAAACTTTTTGTAACTCGTTGAGACAAGATTCAAAGCTAGTGCCAAATATTGAGAAATCATCTATAAACACTTCAAGCGACTCTCCAACGATGTCCGAGAAAATACTCATCATACATCGTTGAAAAGTAGCCGGTGCATTACACAAGCCAAATGGCATTCGCCTAAAGGCAAAAGTACCATAGGGACAAGTGAAGGTGGTCTTGTGTAACAGTGCAAAATTTTCCCCAAAATTTTAATACATAAAAAGCCCTTATATATATATATATATATTTTTTTTATTACACCTTTATCATTAATATTATACAAATGTGCCTAAGTCTTTATTTATCCTAACTCACAACTTATATACATACATAAATGTATATAAATAATAATAACAATAATATGATTCTAAATTCTTTTTTTTTTTACACATACAAGAATTTTTTTTTATTTAAATAAAGCCTTGAGTCAAATAGTCAAAGTCCTAGTCAAAGTCCTACTCAAACAGTCAAAGTCTTAGTCAAATAGTCAATTCATCATAAAACCTTACTTTATGGTGTTGACCAATTTTAATGGCTAATTGAATCCAAAACTAGTATAAAAACCCACCTATGACCCATTATACTTTGCACCTCTAAATCGATTGTTTCAATTCGATTAAACATTCCCTCATACCTTTCTTCTATAGTCTATTACTTCTACAATTGAAGCTTTGATTATAAGCTCTTGTAATTGGCAACTTTGGGGCTACACATATTCTATTTCTCGAGACTTAATACTTTGCTAAGGTGAGTTTACGTAACCATGTTTATGCGATTCTTTATACTTGCAACAATTATTTAAGCAATTCAACATGCATGTCTAGTAGTAAACTTTATTGCCTCATGAATTAGTCAACAGTTTCAACGAGTTTCAACGAGTTTCAACATTTACATAATCATTAGCTATGGCCAAGCCGGCGATACTCAATAATAGATCTATTGGATTGACAACCCCACCCGGATACGTGTACCTCCTACATAGGTAACGTGGGTGATTGTTATCGTTCAACATATTACTAAGGTGAACCGTAGATGACGGGATGGACCTAAACTAGTCGGAGGTTTGATTATGTCAACATATTATACTATTCATGTAGACTTAAATTTACGATAGACATACGAATTGCTAAACTTTTATACTTAAACTATATGCTTAACATGGATTATGTATTCTCACCAACTTCTAGTTGACCCCCCCCCCCCCCCATTTTTCCAAACTCAACAGGAAATACTGATGCATGAAGTCTAGAGCTAGCATGAGGAGATATTTGAAGTTTTAAGCTTTGTTTGATTATTTGATGTAGACTTTAATGTAATTCAATATTGTAATGTCATAAAGGATTATTTAAACATATGTATTATCATGAGCTACTGAACAATCATCAATACGTGACATCCCGATGTATCCGCCATCGGTTGGGGTGTTACAGATTGGTATCAGAGCCATGGTTATACGGAATTAGGTTATTAGAAAAAAAAATAATCTAGTCTATAACCATAGGATTTTAATCAGTACTTGATCCTTTTACTTGCTATTCTCTATCTCACTCCTACTTCTTATCCCTACTTCAACCCCTACAAGAAGATTGCTCTCCATCACAAGATCTACTCTTAGACTAATAGGACAATCCTCAGGTTTAGCCTGAACCACCTTGAGATCTCGTCGAAGTTCTAGATTTTAATAACGAACACGTGCAATCTGGAAGGGTGAACGCCTGTATTCTGAGTTTTCTGTCTAGGACTGGCATTGCGCATATATCCCAATCAGACGAGGGACCCGGATGCCTACCTGGGAATTCTCGGGATGAGTGTTCACTTATAGGCTAAAGCATGTCTTCACTATGTTATTAGAATCTAGAAGTTTTGATAAGTCAACGTTTTCGTTTATTCGTTTTAATTAATGAATAATTGATTACACTCACCTTCCTTAAACTAAGCTCAAAAATCTCAAAATTTTACAGCTTAAATCAATCTCATTTCATAACCATCCATGGATTTCACAATCACACTTCACCTTACCATCTTAGCCACTTTTTAAATATTCAACACCCTACTCAAATCATATAATCTCCATACTATAAAATAAACTCTTTATCAACTATCTTCACATTCACTATCTCTCACAACTTTGATTCTGCTTCAAGAATTTTTCATCATCCTCTCAAGAACTAAATTCATATCCTTCACCTTCTCACACATGAGCTAGTTACCCATGATAACCAAACTATTGAAACTTGATTGTGTGTTGCATCAAACATAATCCTTAGTTATACATGAGGATTCGACTATTTGCCTTATTTGAACATTTGAAACTAGAATTCATGGAATATAAGCTATTTACTATAGACACACCTAGAGTCATTAACCTTATCTAGGGCAACTCTATTACAACTCGTATGCTATACTTGATACTTGATTGCTTACATGTACATATTATCAATTTGCAATTCATGTGTGTAATAATTGGTACACTTAATCAAACAACTGATAGAGGATGAAGTACTTGCTCAACAGTTAGTAGAGTACAAAATAACCTACTCAACGATTGGTAGAGGTCATCATGCCTGCTGAACAGTCGGTAGAGGCCCTACAACCTGCTCAACGACTGGTAGAGGCTATCATACCTGCTCAATAATCGGTAGAGGTTCCTACTCACTGACTGGTAGAAGTCTTTTTCCTGCTCAACAGTTGGACTCATTTTTGGATACATGGTTAATCATATTATTTTACATGTGTGTCTAGAATTATAGAAGGACACAAAACCCTAATGTAAGGTAAATTGGTGATTGCGGTCCGGAACGTAATCATGAATTTACAGGTACGTTAAGGTAGTGTGAAATTCTATCAAGGTTTTCGGTAGTTGACCAATTATAAACCTTAGTTATCTGGTAGTTCATTTAGTCTTTCAATAGTCCATCAACTCATTCCTTTTAGGACTCCTAAAACTTAAGATTCTTATTCTCCTTGCTATTTCAGATGAACCTAATCCAACCCTTGAAACTCACACATATCAAAACTCTTACCCAAATTATTCGAAACAGTTTATTCTATTACCTATAAATTTATGTAATGCCTTAACTCGAAACTTCCCAAACCACCATTGTCCTAATTTCTACCCAATCACCTTCAACCCTGTGTTTTCAATAAACTTCGGGACGAAGTTTCCAAAAATAGGGGAGACTGTAACAGTGCAAAATTTTCCCCAAAATTTTAATACATAAAAAGCCCTTATATATATATATATATATTTTTTTTTTTATTACACCTTTATCATTAATATTATACAAATGTGCCTAAGTCTTTATTTATCCTAACTCACAACTTATATACATACATAAATGTATATAAATAATAATAATAATATGATTCTAAATTCTTTTTTTTTTCACATACAAGAATTTTTTTTTATTTAAATAAAGCCTTGAGTCAAATAGTCAAAGTCCTAGTCAAAGTCCTACTCAAACAGTCAAAGTCTTAGTCAAATAGTCAATTCATCATAAAACCTTACTTTATGGTGTTGACCAATTTTCATGGCTAATTGAATCCAAAACTAGTATAAAAACCCACCTATGACCCATTATACTTTGCACCTCTAAATCGATTGTTTCAATTCGATTAAACTTTCCCTCATACCTTTCTTCTATAGTCTATTACTTCTACAATTGAAGCTTTGATTATAAGCTCTTGTAATTGGCAACTTTGGGGCTACACATATTCTATTTCTCGAGACTTAATACTTTGCTAAGGTGAGTTTACGTAACCATGTTTATGCGATTCTTTATACTTGCAACAATTATTTAAGCAATTCAACATGCATGTCTAGTAGTAAACTTTATTGCCTCATGAATTAGTCAATAGTTTCAACGAGTTTCAACGAGTTTCAACATTTACATAATCATTAGCTATGGCCAAGCCGGCGATACTCAATAATAGATCTATTGGATTGACAACCCCACCCGGATACGTGTACCTCCTACATAGGTAACGTGGGTGATTGTTATCGTTCAACATATTACTAAGGTGAACCGTAGATGACGGGATGGACCTAAACTAGTCGGAGGTTTGATTATGTCAACATATTATACTATTCATGTAGACTTAAATTTACGATAGACATACGAATTGCTAAACTTTTATACTTAAACTATATGCTTAACATGGATTATGTATTCTCACCAACTTCTAGTTGACCCCCCCATTTTTCCAAACTCAACAGGAAATACTGATGCATGAAGTCTAGAGCTAGCATGAGGAGATATTTGAAGTTTTAAGCTTTGTTTGATTATTTGATGTAGACTTTAATGTAATTCAATATTGTAATGTAATAAAGGATTATTTAAACATATGCATTATCATGAGCTACAGAACAATCATCAATACGTGACATCCCGATGTTTCCGCCATCGGTTGGGGTGTTACATCTTGTGTTGGTCATCCGGGTGAATTGCAATTTGGTTGTACCCCGAATACCCATCTAAAAAGCAATAGTATTTTTGACCCGATAATTTTTCAATAATTTGGTCAATAAAAGGAAGTGGGAAATGATCCGTAGAAGTGGCGGCATTTAATTTGCGGTAGTCAATACACACTCGCCACCCAGTTACGGGTCGAGTGGCTATTTGTTCACCACTTTCATCTTTGACTACTTGAATGCCGGACTTCTTAGGTACCACTTGAGTAGGACTTACCCAAGAGCTATCCGAAATTGGATAAATAATTCCCGCATCTAACCACTTAATTACCTCCTTTTTAACTACCTCCCTTAAGTTAGGATTCAACCGTCTCTGCGCTTCTCTTGTGGGCTTTGCATCTTCACTGGTGATAATCTTGTGCATCACAATGGATGGACTAATTCCTTTGAGATCGGCAATCGTCCACCCAATAGCCCCTTTATTCTCTTTCAACACTTCCAACAAAGCTTGCTCTTGAGCCATCTCCAAATTAGAGGCAATAATGACCGGTAATGTGTCATTATCCCTTAGAAAAGCATACTTCAAATGGCTCGGCAAGTCTTTCAGCTCCAACTTTGGTGGCACTTCTAATGAGGGTTTGGTGCCCGAATCAATCTCCACTGGCAAACTATCAAAATGGTGGGACCATGGTGGTCGACCCTCCTTCAATGCTAGCACATCTTGCTTTTCTTCTTCACTCTCCAAATCAAAAGCATGTACCTGTTCAGAAAAATTACAAGCACACAGTTCCATTCCATCTTTCTCATACTCACATGGATTGCATCCCTCAATGACATCTGCCATAAAACATTCTTCAACACCGGAATCATTAGTATTGTTAGTAAAAACATTTAAACGGATTTTCCGGTTTCCAAATGTCATGTCGACCGTGCCAAATCTACAATCAATTACCGCATGTGCGGTGTTCAAAAATGGTTGACCCAATATGACATTTTGTTGTTGTTTTGAGTCTGCGGATGAGTAATCCAATACCAAAAAGTCAACCGGGTAATAAAATTCATCAATTTTTACAATGACATTTTGAACCATCCCCCGGGGTAACTTATGGGACAAATCAGCTAAAACAACCGTTGTCTCCACCCTAGCTAATGGACCAAAGTCATATTGATCATACAACCCACCCGGTAAAATACTCACCCCGGCTCCAAGATCTAGCAACGCCTTTGCCATTTGAAAATTACCAACTTGAATGTTTATTAATGGCGTGCCCGGATCTTGAAGCTTAGGAGGAAGCTCCCCATTTAAAACTGCACTCACTTTACCCGTAACATTTACCCGCTTAGGCATTTTTTTCTTTTGTTGCCTCTTTTGCGTACACAATTCTTTCAAAAATTTAGCATATGCGGGTACTTGTTTTATTGCATCAAGTAAAGGAAGATTTATTTTTACTTGTTTAAACATGTCCCACATTTCTTCTTTTTGCGGACCTCTTGATGCAATAAAATTTTTCTTACCCGGGTCAAGTAGAGCCGATGGAAATGGAACTTGATTTGGCTCATTTTCAGTTTTCTCACTCTCTCTCACTTCCGGTTTTTTAACATTGATTTCTTTTTGTAAAACCGGTGAAACTTCATCATTTTCACTTTCCTCACCCGTGACATCCTCAACCACCCCCTCGACAAAACTTGGTGACAAGTCCGCTTTAAATTCTTTCCCACTCCTTAAAACACTTACATGATTAACATTAACATTTGTTACCTCGTGAAGAGCCATGTGACGGATTTACCTGCGTATCGCTAGGAAGCTTGCCTTTACCTTTCTTCAACTCCGCCACATCGGTTGCTAATTGACCCATTTGAGTTGTTAATGCTTGAATGCTTTTATCACGAACTTCATCCTTTTGTATTCGTGCTTCATCAAGTTGGTTTCGCCTTTGCATATCTTGTTGCATAGCTTTAAGAATCTCCATGACTTCATTTCCGCTTGACGAATCATGACCCAAATTTCTTTGACCAGTTTGAGCTTGCCCTTGGTAGCCACTATTGTATCCGCCTCTGTAATTCCCTTGATTGTATTGTTGGCGAGGCACATAGTTACCTTGAGCAGCTTGAAAATTCGGGTTGGCTTGATTAGAAGCATTCCCATATCTAAAGTTGGGATGATTTCGTAACCCGGGGTGGTAAGTATTGGAGTTCATGTCATAATTTCTCCCACCCCCTTGAATAGCATTCACTTCTTCACTTGGTGTTTCTTGCACACCCACTCCACAAACCTCCGCCGTGTGACCTATCTCTTGACAAGTGCTGCAAACATTATACAATTGATTAGTATTATGCACATTACCACCTTCGACCGCATGCACCTGTGGTCTTTGAATCACATGTCTTGCCCTTCTTGAAGATTGGGCCTTCCTTTTTGAAGTCACCGCCATTTGTTCTAAATATGCCCAATCATCTTGTTCAAAATTTGTACCAAAAGTACCATTTGTGATGGACATAAGATCCCGTGCATCCTCCGATGTCAACCCTTCATGAAAAGCATTTAACAATTCCCATAGTTGGATACTATGGTGAGGGCAATTTCGTAGCATCATGTTAAACCTCTCAAATGCTTCATGGAACATCTCTCCCGACTGTTGTTGAAAGCTTCTCAACCCCCTCCTTGCATCATTGGTCTTTTGCGAACTATAGAATTCATCCAAAAAGATTTGTTGCATATCGGCCCATGTGAAAATTGATGCGGATGGTAGAGTGTGAAACCATCTTTTTGCTTTATCTTCCAATGAAAATTGGAAAAGTACCAACTTGACATCATCCGGAGTAAATCCTTGGCCCCCAATAGTGTTGCAAATTGAATCATAAGTTTCCAAATGAAAGTAAGGCTCTTCCGTTGCTAGCCCCTTGAATTTTGGTAGACTTTGAAGTGCGGTTGTTCTAACTTCAAAAGTTCTTCCATTTGCATTTTGCGGAATCACTATTGGTGATGGATTATTAGTGATGATAGGCCGAAAATGTGCTTCAATTCCCCGTACAACATCACGGTGGAGTCTTCTAGGTGCTCCCAATGGCGCTCTTGGTTGACCCATTTGCCCTTGCATTGCACCTTGTGGTGCAAATTGTTGTTGATGTTGATTCGGATGCATAGGTTGTTGTTGGTGATTCGGCCTTTGATGTTGAGCTTGCATATTTGGATGCCGCATTTGATTGAGTGGCGTGGGACGTTGCAACTGCAATCCTTGCGGTCTAACATGTTGCACACCAACCGGTAGTCTTGCCGGGTCTTGAAATTGTAAAAGTGGTTGACTTACTTGACCCGTTTGAGCTTGCGAACCCACATATGCACCTTCTCCTCCATAGTAATAACCCTCTTCATTGTACCCACTAAACTCCTCATCATCATACCCATCGTCATACGCATCTCTTTGAAATCTTGAATGTGGACCACCTTGGAAAGATGAATGGTAAAAACCCGATTGATTAGGTGGTTGATACGAAGATGTGGTGTGGACAATTGTTGAACCTTGTCCTTGTGGGTGTGGAATGGTAGAAGATGATTGACCCGTGGTTGGAAAAAAATGGGAAAATGGTGGTATGGTACATGATGGATTAAAGTTAAGGTTTGGATCATTTTGAGTGGAATTTGGTTGGGTGGTATGGATTGGTGTTTCAGGACTGGTGGAAAGGTTAGGTAATGTGGTGTTGGGTGAAATATGTGAGGAAGTAGGCATGAATGACGAGGTCGTTTGACCCGTTGTTGGTATGTGAGAGTCTTGCATTATGTTTCTTGGGGTGAACGGTGAAGTAGGTGAATCAATGACTTTGTTTCTTCGAATCAAAACTCGGTTCTTTCTCAATGTTCTTTCAATCTCCGGATCAAACAAAAGTGGTGATGACTCGTGAGAGCCCCTAGTATGCATACACTTGAAGTACCTGCACACTAAACACAACTCGTGTAAACCCGAAAATAACAAATAAAACTAAAAGCTTAACACACGTTGTGCACTACTCCCTGGCAACGGCGCCAAAATTTGACGTGCTTGTCGTGGTACACGTAAAATTTCCCAATTACAACTAACGTATAGTGGTAAAAAGGTATCGAACACAGGGAGTTTGTGGAATATGTGTAAGCTAATAACTTGTGAATTAACTAATAATTAACTACTAACAAGATTAAAGATCAAAGATTTGTTGATTGCTTTGGGTTTAGACTTTAATAAAAAGAAAACTAAATTAATGATTTGAAATGGGTTTTGTTCTTCCAATTAACAAACAATGACCATCCTTGGATCCATTTTCCTTAAACCTTTATGCAAAAGTTCCACTAGAAAGAGTTACATAGACATAACTCGTGTTTAAACAATTATTGTGATAAAAGGGAACAAAGTACTCGGATTATAGCAATGCGAGGTTGTTTCCCGATGACCGATTAATCAATTATCCAACCCGAATCCTTCCCGCAATATCCCGATTGTTAACAACACCAAGAACGTACGATTAAGACTAGAAATTGAGAAATTGATTAACTACTACAAGCAATTGTTCAAACACCACAATAATCAAGCAACATGTACTAAATTATCGTTCTAGAAATGAAAGGAACAAACATAAAAGAGTTCAAGAAAAACTTCACCAAAGATGATCATCTAAAGTTCTAGCCAAGCATGACTTGATTGATCATCATAACAACCATAGAAATGTTCATATGAATCAAAAGCTAAAACCAATGTTTGTGATAAGTTTCCAATGCCTCTTCTCAGCCAAAAATCGCCCAAAATGTGTCTAGAAACGTTGCAAGTGGAAGTGATAATGATAAGTCACCATTAAATGCTTTTTAAAGAAGGAGTTACATAAAAGTGCAGGGGCCACCGTACCCCTACGGTCCCACCGTAAGGGTACGGTGGGTTTCAAAACTTGACGGCCATTCAACACTGCCCTACGGTGGAATTTTAAGGCCTGAAGCCACCGTAACCCTACGGCTGGGCCGTAAGGGTACGGTGGGCCTGTGGAAACTTCATTTTGTTTCTTTCTTCCTTTCCACCTTGTTCCAATGCGTTCCGGTCCATTCCCAAGCCCGTATTCCGTCATTTTTAACTCCTTATTACACCTGCAACCAAAGCAACCGTAGTTACCCAATTCCAAGCAATAACACGAATAAATGTGGATAAAATAAACGTTTTAACACTATTAAAGGGTGTTCGTTGAACCACCCGTCAGTTTCCAGGGTTAACTAGCAGATCAAAGGTTGGGTTGGATAAATCAAAGATAAAGTGTTATAAATGTCATAGAGTTGGTCATTTTGCTAGGGAATGTAGGAGTCAACATGGTACACCTATAATTACCTATCCAAATCAAAGACCTCAGACCAACACTTATCAAAATTCCTATAATACTGTTGGGTTATATTGAGACCACAGTTACCAGATCATAGTCTTTTGATAGGTTGTTGAGTAGTTTGTAAGTAGAAGGGCTGGTTATGTAATTATATCATAGATATGTGAACAAAACCCTAGGCTGCGCACTTAGGGACGGGCCCTGCGCACTTAGCTTAAGTGCGCAGGCCCATCTGGCCTGCTATATATAGTATACTTGTGTGCAGCTCTAGGGTTGGGGTTTTTGGTTATCTTTGTAGCACAAGATTGAAGGGAGCGTACTTGTATGTATTTCATGGTGTTTCAATGACAAATCAGTAATGAAATTGTGTTCTTATTCATCTTGTGTGTTGGTTTTTATCATATTCATCTAGTTTCTTTGTTGTAGAAGATTAATCACTTAAAACACCTAATCCATAGGTGTTTCTAAGTGATAACAATCTCTTGCACTTAACAAGATTTAGTATTTGGGACTTACAATTTGGTATCAGAGCCTCTGTGCTCTAGATTGTATCTATTTTAAGATACCAAAACCCTCATCTTGTTAGTTTTTATTATCAAGATTTTTTTTATGAACTTTTAAATTTGGGTGTTTTTCTTATATTTTTGCTTCATATTTCGTGAAAAAAAATTGTGTTTCTGAGAGTTAAAAGTGGTTCATTTTAAGTAGAAATTTCATCCAAGTACTTCAGAATGGAATGAAAAAGTTTTGGATAGAATTCAGCTGAGTTTTTGTGTTTTTCACAGCCCGTTTTGCGCACTTATTTCATATGTTGAGTACTTATTTCATACGTTTTGCGCACTTATTTCTTGGTTTGAGTACTTAGCTCATAAACTGCATACTTGTGATTATCTGAGTACTTAGATTTTTTTATTTTAGTACGCAACTAAGTTTTGTGCGTACTTGTGGCCTTTCATTGTCTTAAGCACTTAACTAGGGTTTTTGCGCACATAAACAGAAATCTTTGGTTTTGTGCGCACTTATTGAGAAGTGTGGTTTTGAGTACTTGGCTAGGGTTTCTGCGCACTTAAATCTTAAACGAGAGTTTAAGTGTCTGCGTACTTCTTTTAGTACGCAGACTGATCAGTCAAGACTGAGCACTTACCATGCCCAAGTGCTGACTGATCTGCGCACTTATCAAGAAACAACAGCCACACGTGTGCTTGCAAGACTGCGTACTTATCAATAGACACACATCTTGACAAGGTTGTTTACATTGTTACAGGGAGCTGCGTACTTGATCTAGACATCTGCGTACTTGTTGCGCACTTAAGGACTGTGGACAAATTTTCTGGACTGTTAACTAAAATCTGATAAACAAAACTCTTAAAATTAACTTAAATCACGACCGGTAACGATAACCACTCAACTATAAATCCTATCACTCAACAAGAACTTGAAACCGGAACAACAACTAGAGTTCCTAAGTTAAAAGGTGTAGAAGATTATGGAACTTGGAAGAATCGAATGAGGTCATTCTTCTATGTCCCGGACTTCACCCAATGGACTTCTATCCAGTTGGGTCCACACATTCCAATGAGAACCACTGCCACAGGAGAAGAGTTTAACCCTGATCCAACCACTTACACTGATGTCGATAAACAACTACTTTAGAGAGACCATAAGGCTTATGGTGCCCTTACCATGGCCTTATCAAACGATGTTTATAACATGTTTGAGGAATATGGCACTGCGCACGATTTGTGGTTTGCGTTAAACGAGTACTATGAAGGGAATGAAGAAATGCGCCAATATAAGCAAGATATGGTGCAGAAAGAATATGACATGTTCGGTAGCATTCGTGGTGAAAGCTTGAGCTCTCATATCGAAAGATTCATGAGTATGTTAACCAAGATGAAGAAGGCAGGAATTCCCGTCAACAACAGAAATTCCATCAAGAAATTGCTCGACTCCCTGCCCAAAGAATGGAGCATACAGTGCATGTTGATCAGAAAAGAGTATCTAGATGCTCAATTTACATTAGCTGATCTCATCAACACTCTAAAGTCTTTCGAAATGGACATCACGAAAAGAGAGATGAACCAGACTGCTCCGAAAGCTGTGCCCACCACGGCTATGAAGAATCTGGCATTAATGACTCCCGTAGGTAACATGGGTTCAAGCTCGTCACATGCATATGTGGATGCAATGGGTGGTGGTAGTTCAAGTTCGGGAAAGACAGTCTCATACTCTGACACAGCTGCTAAGACACTTAACCCACAGCTTACAAAGCTTGCAAACGAGCATGTTGAACTCTTCAACACTTTCATGTCTAGCTTTGAGGCTTTGAAGACAGGTGAAATTAAGAGTGAGATGATGAATCCTGAAGACATGTATCAGGTTGACCCAGATGATATGGAGGAAATGGATTTGAAATGGCAGATGGCGATGATTACTTTGAGGGTGAAGTGGTTTCAAGATAGCACTGGTCGAAGAGTTGGTATGGGAAAAGCGGGTTTTGATAAGTCTAAGAGTAGATGCTACAATTGCAAGACTCTTGGGCACTTTAAGTATGAGTGCCCCACTCTAAGTCAAGCAGAAATCAAGCCGGCAAAAAGGATGGTGGCTATAACTGATGGAAGGGAAGCGAATCAACAGAAGGCGTTGGTGGTTGAGGACTTTGATTGGGGAGAGGAGGCTGCTGCGGTTGAAGCTGATGTGAACAAGGCTTTGATGGCCAAAATCTGCACCAAATCCACACACGGCGTGAAATCTCTGGAAGGCCCGTCGGCGGAGATGCCAAAGAGTGGAACGCTGGAGAATGCAGGTCTGAAAGGAGTGCTAGTGGCCGATAAAGGAAAAGAAGCCGCGTCTGAGGAAGCACTCGTAGCTGAGAAGACCTCCACCAGCAAAGCAAATGAGAAGTTGCAGAACGTGCCCAAGACAGTTGAGGAAAGAGATCTGGTAAGTATTCCTCTTGAAATAAAATCAAAGCTGTGCTCACCGAGGTGTGTTACAGCCGTTGCTTACTGTTTGTCCCAAAATAGGAAAATTTTAAGATAAATGGATGGCATCCGAAAAATCAACACTGAAATGAAAGAAAATGAGTTAGCATATCAGCGAAAGTTAAATGCAACAATAGCTGAAATGCAAACTCTAAAAGAATTTGTTCTGAGAAAAGATTTTATAATAAAAGACTTAACAGAAAAACTAGAAATATCTAGAAATGAAACAAATCATCTCCAAATTGTGGTGGACAAATGGAATGTAAGCAAGCATGCTCATACAGATATCCTTGATTGTTCAAGGAAATCATTCGTCAAAGATGGAATTGGGTATAAGGATAAAAAGGGAATTATAAAATCTCTGTTTTTACCTTTGAGCAAAAGTGAATATATACCCATTCCAAAACCACATCCAAAAAATGATCTTTTTGAAAAAGAATGTGTCAAATCTGAGTCAAGCTCTAATATAAGTAAAAGTAGTGCAGATGTGACCCAACAGGATCAGGTGGACGATGATGAGAGTTGTGGTGGACAAACGATGGGGTTAGGTCACCCAGGTGCCAATTACTCTACAGTGAATTGGTTCATCTGGAGTAATGACAAGTCTAAAACAATTTTGAATTCGGATGAATGTAATAACTTAACTAAATTGAATGATTGTAATAGTTTATCTAGGATGGATAACTGTAATAGTTTATCTAGGTCGGGTGACTGTACTACATTAACTTCTAAACTTGATTTAAAGGGCGTTGTGGACCCTGATGATAGGAAGAATCCTATCAAACGCTCAGATATTTGTGTTGACAATGTTATGCCACTTTGTGTTGATCTTAATGATGCATTCTCTGATAATGAAAATGTATATAGACCATCTTCGTTTGTACTAGAACTAAAAAGAAACAGGTTCGGGAAATTTCTTACTGAGGAAATTCCAGAGTTTACTCCATCATCAACAGATATGTCATGTTCTGAAGAATCACAAAGTGAAACAGATAACTCAATTTCTGAAGAATCACAAAGTGATACAGAAAGCGACATCAGCGAGCCAAACTTCACCACAAATGAGGAATCAAGCAACAACAACATTGATGAACCATGTTCCAGTGAAAGCTCATGCTCAAGAAAGATCAAGAAAAGAGCATCATAACCATCATCATCCAGACCCTCTCCAAAGATCAAGCCAAAGCACTCAAAATGCTTTAGATGTGGAAATGAGGGTCATGTGGTTAAAACATGTCATTTAAAATCCAGTGACGTCAAAGCACTAAACTGTCTTTCTAATCAGATTAAAAACCTTCAAGAAACAGTAAAATTTTTTGATAAAACCACAAAAATTTTGAAAAGACACGAGTCAGTTTTGGGTGAAAATCACGACAGATCAAAACTAAACCAGACCTGGATTCCCAAAGTCAATTAAGTAAAGGTTTGAGTCGTGATTGTACATAGAGTTTCTTGTATTTATATGTGTATTTCTTGTGTTTTTCTTTCTTATTTCAGAATAAGTTACAGATCTGGTTGATCACACTCATGAGATATCTATGGCATGTTGATAGCGGGGCTTCTAGACACATGACTGGTCTAAAGGAACTCCTCAAGAACTATAGATTTATTGATGGAGAGTTCGTTGCCTTCGCCGGAAATGAAAAGGGCGGGAAGATACTAGGAATAGGAGATGTGGTCTCTAACGCACTGACTTTAGAAGATGTGAATTATGTTCCAGAACTGTGCTATAACCTTTTGAGCGTATCACAAGTCTGCGACAAAGGAATATCAGTGTTATTCAATGACATGGAGTGCATCTTTCTGAAGCCTGGATTTATACCGCCCACTAATACGATCATGCTAAAAGCTCCTAGACAAAATAACACATATGTGATAAATATGAGAGATGCTAAGTCAGAGTGTCAAATGACATGCTTACTTTCGAAGGCATCCGAGTCAGAGTCACTGTTATGGCACAGGCGATTAGGACATGTTAACTTTAAAAACATTAACAAACTTTCAAAATTAAATCTTGTCAGAGGTCTTCCTTCCAAGGAATTCCCCTTTTGTGAAAAATGTTTAGCATGTGCCAAAGGAAAACAACACAAGAAATCGCACAAGTCCAAAACAGTGAACTCTATAGACTCACCTCTTCAACTATTGCTTATCGGTCTTTTCGGTCCTATTAGTGTTAAAAGTTTAGCTAAAAAGTCTTATTGTTTGGTGATAACAGATGATTTTTCTCGTTTTACATGGGTGTACTTCTTAGAATACAAAAGTGAAGCTGCCGAGATATTGATGTTGTTTGTTCCTCTCATTGAGAACATAGTGAAGACAAAAGTTAGATCAATCAGAAGCGATCACGGAACTGAATTCAAAAATCAAAGCTTCGTGACTTTCTGCAACAACAAAGGAATTCATCTTCAGTACAGTGCTACGAGAACTCCTCAACAGAATGGAGTTGCTGAAAGGAAGAATCATACACTTATTGAAGCGGCCAGAACCATGCTAATCGACTCCAAATTGCCGATCATCTTCTGGGCTGAAGCTGTAAATATCGCCTGTTATGTTCTTAACAGAGTCTTAATTGTGAAGAATTGCGGGAAAATAGGTTATGAATTGCTTTTTAAAAGAAAACCTCTGATTGACTACTTCAGGCCGTTTGGATGCTCATGTACTCTGCTAAACAACTACGAGAACATAATGAAGTTTGATGCAGTTGGAGATGAGTGCTTCTTTGTTGGATACTCTTCAAGTCAAAAGGCTTATAGAGTATACAACAAACGCACCAAAATGGTTCTCGAATCTTTCTATGTTGACTGGCAGGAATCCAACTCCACGAACACGGGAGCCGGTCCTGAATGGTTCTTTGACGTGGATGTCGTTTTCAACAATTTCAGTATAAGTGAAGAACAAACATCTGAAAATCAAGCGGCGGATCCTTCTCCTCTTGAAGATACTCTTTACTCTTCTGAGGACGATGCTGCACCTTTCACCACCCGGTTTTCTCCACTCGTAGCTGATCCAATTGTTCCTCTTCAGTCCACAAATGGTGATGCAACTGTTGAAACTACACCATCTCCTAAAAGTACTCCAGTTTCAGAAGAAACATCTTCAGCACAACAGTCTGCAAATGATCCATCCAGCTCATCAATCCCTGTCGATCACCTTTCTAATCTGCCTTCCCAAATTCAAGAAGAACCAAACATGGGATTTAAGTCATCTACGAATCATCCTGTGAAGAACATCATTGGACCAATCTCTGAGGGTGTTCTCACTAGAAATCAGGCAGATAAGCTTAATATTGCACTATCAGCCTTCTTATCTCAGACGGTACCCTTCAGCATTGAAGATGCTGTCAGAGATGCAAGCTGGGTTGAAGCCATGCAGGATGAGCTGTCTCAGTTTAGAAAGCTCAAGGTTTGGGAACTAGTGGATCTACCTGAAGGGAAGTATCCTATCGGAACAAGATGGGTGTTTCGCAACAAAATGGATGAACGTGGTGTGGTGATCAAGAACAAGGCTCGTCTGGTAGTTCAGGGCTTTCGTCAGCAGGAAGGTATTGATTATGAGGAAGTGTTCGCTCCAGTTGCTCGACTTGAAGCCATCCGTATCTTCTTGGCATACGCCTCATACAAGAACTTCAAAGCCTTTCAAATGGATGTGAAGAGTGCATTCCTGTACGGGAAAATCAAGGAAGAAGTCTACGTCTGTCAACCGCCGAGTTTTGAAGACCCTCATCATCCCAGCAAATACTACAAATTGGATAAGGCTCTCTATGGACTTCATCAAGCTCCTCGAGCTTGGTATGAGACCTTATCTTCATATTTGCTACAGAATGGATACACCAGAGGGAAGATTGACATGACTCTGTTCACCAAAGAAGTCAACAAACATTGTATCCTTGTTCAAATTTATGTTGACGATATAATCTTTGGCTCCACTGATGAAAATTTGTGCAGTGAATTTGAAAGCATTATGAAGTCTCAGTTTGAAATGAGCATGATGGGACAATTATCATTTTTCTTGGGCTTGGAAGTTCAGCAGAAAGAAGACGGAATTCTCATCCATCAAGCCAAGTATACAAGAGACATTCTGGCAAAATACAACATGACCGACTGCAAGCCGTCTAATACTCCTTTTGCGGCCCAAACAACACTTGTACCAGATCTTCAAGGCCTTTCAGTGAATCCTCACACATATCGATCAATGATTGGCTCACTGATGTATCTAACAGCCAGCAGACCAGATATTATGTGGGCAGTTGGATGCTGCGCACGCTTTCAGTCCAATCCCAAGCAATCGCATGAAACTGCAGTAAAAAGAATCTTCCGCTACCTCAAAGGGACACCAAAACTTGGTTTATGGTATCCTAAGAGTGATAACTTTGATTTAATCGCTTACTCTAATAGTGATCATGCAGGTTGTAGGATTGACATAAAATTTGTCTCTAGTGGTTGTCAATTTCTGGGTAACAGGCTGGTGTCTTGGCAGAGCAAGAAGCAGACTACAGGGTCCATCTCCACTGCTCAAGCTGAATACACAGCTGCATCCAGTTGTTGTTGTCAGGTGTTATGGATCCAAAATCAGCTTTTGGACTACGGTTTGAATGTCATGCATACACCTATTTTCATTGATAATGATGCCTGTCGTGACATTGTGAAGAATCCAATTGATCATTCTAAAACCAAACATATTGAAATTTGGATTCACTCCATTCGCGATGCTCACGACAAAGGATATATACAGGTGTTGCCAATAGATACTGCTGATCAAAAGGCAGATATCTTCACAAAAGCTTTTGACAAAACCCGTTTTCATCAGTTGGTTACATGGCTTGAGATGATAAATTTTGAATAATTTATTCAAAAAAAAAACTTTACTTGTGCATATTAAATAAAAAAAATCTTCTTTTTATTCAAACAAAGATTTTGGGGGAGAAAGTAAAACCGTTTCATCTCTACTGCAAAATTTCAAAAAAAAAATTAATTCAAGAAATGATAGAAACTAATCATATTTCGTCAGCATGTGAATAGGACCTAGAGGATGTTGTGGCCTCAAGCAACGATGTGTCGGTAGATTCAGCCTGGAATCAAGTAAACTGCTAATAGGTGATTAACAGTAAAGATCTACACGTAAAGCTGGATTCCCACTGTGTTATAGGTTTGCACAAGCTGAGTCCGGTCATACACAGGTTGAGAAACTAAAAGACATAGAAAATTTTGTGCATAGATAAATCAAAAAGACACCTAAGAGTGCAAGCTACCAATGCGGGGCTAAGAAAATTTATCAACTGAGCAGCAAAAGACACGCAATGTTAGTGACGTGCAAACATATTTAGATAGCTCACC
This sequence comes from Ambrosia trifida, assembly GCA_028751855.1. NCBI lineage: Eukaryota > Viridiplantae > Streptophyta > Magnoliopsida > Asterales > Asteraceae > Ambrosia > Ambrosia trifida. The sequence goes on from CM054122.1 coordinate 28,613,779, forward strand.
AAACGATCAGATGATCATCTTCTCTGCTTATGGTAACATAGACGTGAAGCTCTCATCATCTGATCAAGATAATGATCATCTTCTTTGCTTATGGTAACATAGACTTGAAGCTCTCATCATTATATTTCGATAAACCTTGAGGATCGGTAGGCCAATACCTAGCACACTGTGGGGTCCATAAAATTTTTGTCAAAATTACCGAAGAACATGATAAACGGCATCACCAAACACATGTTGAAAGAGAAAAGGCATGGATTTAAGTGGACAAGCATACCGACAATTGTTCTTAGGCTGCAGCTATCCAACGGGAAGTAGAAACGTGTTCTGGCAGGTATGGTTAGTATGATCTTGAATGTAGAAGGTGAGATATGGTAAATCCCCACTTATTAAAATGATTTTGGGCTTCTGAACACACTTTGGGCTAAAAAATTAACCCCTACGTACTTAATGGGCCGTGCGCACTTAACTCAAGTGCGCATGCCCATATGTCTTGTATATATATAGTTAGTAAGTTTTTAAAACAGTAGTTACTTTTTACAAACCCTAATTTTTTACCAAATCAAATTATCATCTTCATCTTCATCATCATCGTTCATCATCAAGCTTTAACCAACAATCACCATCTAATCACATTTAAATCATCATTATCCGTTCACTTATTCTCCTTTTCTGTTGATCTTCTCTACTGTTAAGGTAGATTACATGTTCTAATTGATTTACTGATTGTGATTACAGGATGATCAGCATGTTTTAAAGGAATCTGTTGTGGGTTTATGTTTTGAACATAGGGAGGTTTTTTTGAAGACTGCGCACTTAATGTTGAACAGTGCGCACTTGTCTCATAGAGACTGCGCACTTGTTTCAAACATATTCAAATCAACTGAAACCCTAATAATGTTGCGCACTTATGCTGCGCATTTAAATCTTAAACGAAGGTTTAAGTATCTGCGTACTTGTCTAGTACGCAGATTTGACTGTGTTGCCTAGGGGTTACCATGCCCGAGTATGATATGATCTGCGCACTTGTCATCCCCTGATCTAGTGCCTGCGTACTTACCTAAGTGCTCAGTCAAGTGTGTGAGTACTTGACTGAGCACTTGACTCATTAGCCTTTGACTTGGCCTGCGCACTTGAGGACCTGCATACTTGAACATTAAAACAAAATGTGACTTTCATCATGACTATTCAGACACTTGAACGGACTGCGTATTTAGACCTGAACGTTAACGATCTTAAACCGTAAATCAAACGTATCATGGACACTAATAAAACACATCCATCAAACCTTAATCCTATGACTGTTAAAACACAACACTTAAAAAAATAATAATAAAAATAATAAAATTAATAAAAATACAGTCTAAGTACGTTGTCCGTCAAAGTCTAAGTCTAAGGTCAGTCGTTTGATCGTCTACGCATATTCAAGAGATCTAACTTGTTTTTCGTGCATTTGGTCTAATCAGATGGCACTCGATTGGGATCCAAGAGGAATGCATAATCAGCCGATGAATCTTGAAACCGATGACGTAAAGTTCAAAGACGTAGTGACCTAGATCAGACGTAGCAGAGTCGGATACGCTGTAGAGAATAGTTTGCAAGTTTACTGCTCTCACATTGAAGACTTCTGGAGATCTGCTCGAGTTGAAGTTGCTGGACGAGTCAAGAGAATCAACGCTACAGTCAGAAACAAGGCTGTAATCATCACTGAAGATACCGTCCGGAACGTGCTGAGACCTCAAGATCAGTCAGGAACAGTCAGATTTATGTCCAAAGCCGATGTTCACCAACAGTTCAAGAATTTCGGCTACAAAGGAGATTTTGACAAGAGAGGCGATATCAAGAAAAGTCAACTGACCTGTAACGACCCCGGCTGATGTGGCCGGGTTGTCGGGTCGGGTTATCGGAGTTACACAGCGGAATCCAGGGTAATAACAGTCTTTTAGTCTTCCAGGATCCACGTCATCATATCCGTTGGGTTACCTGAACACATGTCAAAAATAGTTTCTGTCAACATAAAGTTGGTGAGGTCGCGTATTTTATAAAGTGAATGGCCAGTTCGTTTATTTATAATTCTTTTATAATATCTTTTATAAATATGCTTTACAGTTCTATTTCTGGAGGGGAACATATATTCTATTAATTCGATTATATTTCTATTATTCCGATTATATTCTATGAGTTGCCATTCCTTTCTATGGTATCACTCTGCTTGTGATAATATATGATTATGTCTACCCTCTTCTCGGGTAAAACTGGTTCTTGTCCTCTAGTTGGACAAGAAAGGAAATGGCGATACCGTCCATTACTGTCCTCGTTGTTTCTATTGCCCCTTTATATAACTTCTTTTGTTATTCTTTTATGTAAAGCATTATGTTTTCTTATAAATGACATGTATTTCCCTTAAAACACTTAATAAAACTGTAAAAGAGGGGAGTTCACGATACTCACTTGTTTGCGTTAAATCTTCTGCTAATCTTCTTATTACAATTATATTTCATATATATATATATATTGATACGGTTACGCGTGGGACTTGTTAGATTGTAATACTTAGGATATATATCATATATACAATTTATATATATAGAATTCGGTATATATTAGATAGTCCTAAACTCGGGGTTTGGGCATTCTAGGCGAAAAGAAACAAAGCTGGCCTTTACAGCTTGGCACGCGAACCTAAAAGAACTCTAGACATAACTTACCCGAGTCTAGTATATCGTTTTATATATCGAATCTTATATATAAACATATATATTTTATATATAATTATTAGTCTCTTATTATTATTATCAAGTCCATACGTTATTCGTATTATATATATATTCGTATAATTCTAATAATACTCCTCGTCTAATTATCGGACCGGGTTCTATTCCGGGTGTTGACCGAGTCACCGAGTCGACTCGGTATCAGTTTAACTCTCCGATTGGATTAACGGTACCTCGCAATAATCACAGAAACAGTATTATAATCGGGTATCAATGATTAATACCAATATATCTATAATAACTGTTAAAGATCATACCTTTCGGGTTTGTAATCTGGATCATATCAAGATAGATCGGAGATTAACCGGATCACGATCGGACTACAAATGAAGGTTCACGAGTATAATTCCAAATAGAAGGGTGATACTTAACATACAAACACACACATTAGTCGATGTGCGTGTGAGCCTGTTCACCGGACCACCGTCACCGGAGCTGACCGGATCTGAATCAAACAAGAGTACACGACAGTTGGGTTACCGAATAGCTTTATAATTATAACCCGAGCAAGAAGATGGTCACGGCCGAGTTCTATCAGAAAGTTACCCAGGTGCGATAACAGTCACCATGACTTGGTGACTGTTCAGATTATGAGTATACAGAGAAGGTTATTGGCTTTGGTTTGAACAGATTATTACGGGTTTCAGATCAGGAAGTGACCGGGTATTAACAGACCCGATAACCATGTTTCAGGGATGATTATTGGTGACAGTCACCATCACCGGTGACTGTCTGGCTTCCGTAACAGAACAGAGGAACAACCAGATGGTTTATAATATGGTTTACGGGGTGGGTTTGGTTGACCAGAGGGTGACCGGTTACGGTTTATAAGCGAATCAGAAGGAAAGCTCAAGATATCATCGGAAACAGAGGGTAAAACAGTACCCGGATTCGATTAGTCTTCATCAGGAACAAAAGAGGGGTTGTGGGTTAGTTGATAATTAATAAAGGCAGAGATGATGGCGGCGGCTGGTTCTAGTCACCGGAGAAGAACTGGGGTGGTGTCGGAGACAGAGGCGGCGTAAGCCGGCCATTGGTCTCCGGTGGGGCTTCTTGGTTCCGAGCAACACACCCACAAGGGTGTTGTCTGTTTGTGTTGTAAATACAGAGAAAGAGAGCGAGAGGTAGGAGAGAGGGGTGGTTTATATAGAAGGATTAAATAGAGGGTGTTTGGCTACGGGGATAAATACTGAGACTCGGGTGTTTGGTAATAATTATAACGACCGAACAAAAGACGTTTGACAGCGGGTTATTAGCAGATAAGGAGCGTTTAACCGCGATAATAATAATTCAATAATTATTATTTATATATTCGGTTGAAACGGTTGATCGCGAGGTTCGAACTGGAATATTTAATTGGATAACCGGGTGGTCAGGTCCGACCCGACCCGTTTAAGAGACACGTAAGGTGACGTAATCACTTCGAGACTTCGGGGTGTTACAATCTCCCCCCCTTAGGAAATTTCGTCCCCGAAATTTGAATGATCTTGTACCAATTCAATATTAGAAATGTCAATCTGTACGACTACATCTTGATCATATTTCTAATTACGTTTTAACCTTTCTTGCTATAGTCATATTATTTCAGATACATGGATTATCTGTATTATTTTGATATGACTATTAAAGGTTCTCGTATTGATACTATATTTTCATCGTTTGATATTCGGATTCATTTACAATGATGGATTCTAAATAGTTCTTAGGAGATAGATACGGAAGTCCCTTCATTATCATGATTTGAACGGGATCCGAGCTACTACCTCTTTTATTCGAACTTTAGAATTTACCATCATTGTAATTCCGATTCTTAAAGAGTAGGAATATCCTTTGGTAACTATCGGGTTAATTCTTACAAATTCTATCCTTCAATTCCATCTATATGGTTGATCTCTAGGTTACCTCTATTCGTGGGTATACTTAGGAGGTTTCTCATATCATTAGACGTATCTTATCTGAATTCTTAAAGGTACCGGAAAAGACTAATTCATTGATGATTGAGATTTCTCTTAAATCATCTATAATAGTTTCACTGACTATTTCATTGATGATTAACTGCATTGTGTCGAATACATATTATTTGACTTTTCTCATTGTATTATTGTGAATGAGGTCTTTCACAATTCTACAGTCAATATATGTAAATTTATCTTTATAGTCTTTGAATCCACTGGTAACAGTCGTTGTTACGATTCTTTGACTTAAGATTCTTATAGCAATGCATCGATTATTCTTTCTTCAAAATCATGATTATCATTTCGGATTACTATACTTATCGCATTAACTATTTCTGTAAAATTCTTTCTTAATTCTAGTTCGGGGTTCGTTGACACTCTCGGTAAAATATTCTTATAAAATTTCTAGTCGTTTTCGTACGACTTATATTCTTATTTGATAATTTCTTTTAATGTTTATATTCTTATTCTGATAATTATATTTCTTGGCATATCGGATGCCTTTCTATTTTTCAGACATATCGGATGTCTTTTTAATTTATAGTTCTCTTGTTTTTCGATTTATATTCTTTTATTTATCTATTCATATTCTTTTATATCCAAGCAAATACTGATAATATCTATAGCACACACTATAAATTCAGTATTTCTATAATATACGTTTGCTTGGAATAATTCCTTTATATTTATGTATTCGATTGAAGTTTGAACTTTCAGTGTCTGAAAAGACTTCCCGATAAACTTATATATAGGCAATCTATCATAGATTCTTAATCCAATTTATTATAAGCGAGGCTTATTTCGTTTGGATTTTCGTATAAATAGTTCTTGCCAGAACAGTGATTTCTTATAATAACTCTCATAAGCATTATTCGGAATAGGAAATCCATCCTTCTTTGGCCAGAGAGTTTCACTGGAAAAATGAGCATAACTCTATTCATTTTTCGTTTTCCTTTCGATTATACCTTGCGAATCTCTACGCGATTCCGCTGGGTATCAATTATATTTTGATACATTCGTTGGATTCTACCATTTCTAGTTTCCGAATCCATATATATTTTTATCAGTTATATTTTTAAGAATTTAACAATTCTTTTATCACTTCGTAAAATTTCAAACTTGGTAACACTTGACCGTTTTACCAATTTGATGATACTATAACTCTCGTGAGTTGCTATACGAAGTAACTGCGAAGATTTGTTCATAGTAATATATATCCTTATAAAGAATCCTGTGACTTAGTGGCAAATGTCCGGATATACCTTCTGTAAGGGTCCGAATTTCCTTTGCCACCGGGATTGCTCATAGGACATATAACTATCTTTGGTTGGCAATCAAAATCAATAAACTGATTTCTTTGATTCGTAGAATTTAACCAATCGGTGGTTTCTATTCCGCGAATATATTCTTAGTTGTATTCACGAAGGAATTTCAACAATATTGCCAGTTTTGTGGTCGTATTCTCCACATACGATATGCTGATAATTTGGATTTATATTTCTTCTTATTATTTCTCTTAATATGTTCGTGACTCAACATACTGTGATCTCGATAAACTCTTACTCGAATGTTCCTGTGCCTGTGGCATTCATAATTATGTTTGCAACCATAATTACTATTCCACCTCACCTAACATTCCAGTATTTGTTTATTTTAATCACAATAGGTATGTGTCCCTTACATATTATTTCGATATTCTGTTCTTTATTTTCTCTTGAGTTCGAAATTATATATTTTGGAAGAAAACATGTTGATCTGAGTCTAACGAAATAGACTATCAATCGTTCAAGGATTTGCTCGTGTCAGAAGTTATTCAATATAACAATCCAATCTTCTTAATATCCCTTGACTTTTTCGAGTCATAGGATTAAGATGGTAGTTATATTTTCGTATAATCGAGCGAGTAAGAATTCGGTTTCGTCCGACAGATACCAGTGTATGTTAATTACGGAATTTCGAGAATAATATTTTGTCCAAATATTATTTAATTCTGGAAGGGATCGAGGATGACGTATAACTGAGATTTTTATATAATTTACGAATATGAGTTTATAAAACGGAATATATGCTTATCGTTTATATTAGAACAATATCGAGAAATTATATAATCGAACATAGATATAAAATTATACGGAAGAACGCTATTAATATTTATACAAACGAATATGGATTTGATTAATAAATTTCTATGAAAATATCATTAAATACGATAGAAAATATGTTTCGATAAAATAATACGGTCGTAGTTCTTTTGTAATAAAACTTTTGGAAATAATTTATAGGAACAACACGAATTCGAGTTTTATAATAATATTCGTTTTCAAAAATAAAATTTACGATTCAAAAGAGTCGTGGTAAAAACTTTCTTAATATCTGAATTCTTATATTTTTAATAAACAAAATTCTTTGTTATGTAACAGAAAATAAGATAAAATAGATTTTCTAAAAATGTTGACGTCAAACTTTTACTGTTAAATAAATTATACTGATTTATCTGAAAACGTAATATTAAAATAGATTCGGGGGACGTTTTAATAATTATACGGAGTATCAATAATAGATTTAATAAAACGTAAATTATAGTATCGACGGACTTTTCGTAGTCTTACAAGTTTGAATAAATCGTTATTGAAAAATCGGGGTATATATATCTTTACTAAAATCAAAATACTGGTTTAGTAGAAAAATAATAATAACTAGGTATCAAATTAGTAAGCTTCCAAAATTATACTTAAAAGATTTAAAACATTTTAAATAATCGCGGTATATATAGGATCTTTTATTTAAATAATCGAGGAAAATTCTTAGGAAACACAATATTTATATACCAGATTTTATAAAAATTTCGGAAATTACGGTGTAAAAATAATATTTCTGAAACTCGAGCATAGGAATGTTCAAGTTAGAGCGTAATATTCGTATTCTTGTTTATATTTATTGGAATAACCGTGAGGTTAACGATTTGAATAATTATTGTGACTGAAATTTCGGAGAAATGCGACGAATGATTATAATCAACGAGTTTCTCTAGAGAATGAAATACGATTTCAAAACTCTCGTACAAGTCGATTGAATCGTCGAAGAGTACTTTTGTACTTTTTATATCTATTATATATATACTTCTAAAATTTCTGTCATTTCTTATTTATATCTGGATTTATTTGCTGATTTCTGTTAATATATCTGGTTTCTGTTCTATATATTATTTCTCATTTATAGTTGCCTTAATATCCTGTAAGATTTCCCAGAAATTAATGTGCATATAAATTCACAACTGTGTATAGAATTGTCAATTTATCCCACATAATCATTCTAGTAATATCCTGTGGTGGATTTGTTTTAAATTCTAATATACGGTTATGGTTCTCACCAACTTTATACTGATTTGACATTTAGGTACCCAAAAATTTACTTGACTGATATTTTCTTTACTAATCCTGATATCCTAAATATTTCTAATTTATTTTTCTATGCAACATTTCTTTTTAGAAAAATATTCTAGTAGATCCCGGATGACTAAAGACTTCAAAACTGTTATAAGTGCCGCTCTGATACCAACTGTAACGACCCCGGCTGATGTGGCCGGGTTGTCGGGTCGGGTTATCGGAGTTACACAGCGGAATCCAGGGTAATAACAGTCTTTTAGTCTTCCAGGATCCACGTCATCATATCCGTTGGGTTACCTAAACACATGTCAACATAAAGTTGGTGAGGTCGCGTATTTTATAAAGTGAATGGCCAGTTCGTTTATTTATAATTCTTTTATAATATCTTTTATAAATATGCTTTACAGTTCTATTTCTGGAGGGGAACATATATTCTATTAATTCGATTATATTTCTATTATTCCGATTATATTCTATGAGTTGCCATTCCTTTCTATGGTATCACTCTGCTTGTGATAATATATGATTATGTCTACCCTCTTCTCGGGTAAAACTGGTTCTTGTCCTCTAGTTGGACAAGAAAGGAAATGGCGATACCGTCCAGTACTGTCCTCGTTGTTTCTATTGCCCCTTTATATAACTTCTTTTGTTATTCTTTTATGTAAAGCATTATGTTTTCTTATAAATGACATGTATTTCCCCTAAAACACTTAATAAAACTGTAAAAGAGGGGAGTTCACGATACTCACTTGTTTGCGTTAAATCTTCTGCTAATCTTCTTATTACAATTATATTTCATATATATATTGATACGGTTACGCGTGGGACTTGTTAGATTGTAATACTTAGGATATATATTATATATACAATTTATATATATAGAATTCGGTATATATTAGATAGTCCTAAACTCGGGGTTTGGGCATTCTAGGCGAAAAGAAACAAAGCTGGCCTTTACAGCTTGGCACGCGAACCTAAAAGAACTCTAGACATAACTTACCCGAGTCTAGTATATCGTTTTATATATCGAATCTTATATATAAACGTATATATTTTATATATAATTATTAGTCTCTTATTATTATTATCAAGTCCGTACGTTATTCGTATTATATATATATTCGTATAATTCTAATAATACTCCTCGTCTAATTATCGGACCGGGTTCTATTCCGGGTGTTGACCGAGTCACCGAGTCGACTCGGTATCAGTTTAACTCTCCGATTGGATTAACGGTACCTCGCAATAATCACAGAAACAGTATTATAATCGGGTATCAATGATTAATACCAATATATCTATAATAACTGTTAAAGATCATACCTTTCGGGTTTGTAATCTGGATCATATCAAGATAGATCGGAGATTAACCGGATCACGATCGGACTACAAATGAAGGTTCACGAGTATAATTCCAAATAGAAGGGTGATACTTAACATACAAACACACACATCAGTCGATGTGCGTGTGAGCCTGTTCACCGGACCACCGTCACCGGAGCTGACCGGATCTGAATCAAACAAGAGTACACGACAGTTGGGTTACCGAATAGCTTTATAATTATAACCCGAGCAAGAAGATGGTCACGGCCGAGTTCTATCAGAAAGTTACCCAGGTGCGATAACAGTCACCATGACTTGGTGACTGTTCAGATTATGAGTATACAGAGAAGGTTATTGGCTTTGGTTTGAACAGATTATTACGGGTTTCAGATCAGGAAGTGACCGGGTATTAACAGACCCGATAACCATGTTTCAGGGATGATTATTGGTGACAGTCACCATCACCGGTGACTGTCTGGCTTCCGTAACAGAACAGAGGAACAACCAGATGGTTTATAATATGGTTTACGGGGTGGGTTTGGTTGACCAGAGGGTGACCGGTTACGGTTTATAAGCGAATCAGAAGGAAAGCTCAAGATATCATCGGAAACAGAGGGTAAAACAGTACCCGGATTCGATTAGTCTTCATCAGGAACAAAAGAGGGGTTGTGGGTTAGTTGATAATTAATAAAGGCAGAGATGATGGCGGCGGCTGGTTCTAGTCACCGGAGAAGAACTGGGGTGGTGCCGGAGACAGAGGCGGCGTAAGCCGGCCATTGGTCTCCGGTGGGGCTTCTTGGTTCCGAGCAACACACCCACAAGGGTGTTGTCTGTTTGTATTGTAAATACAGAGAAAGAGAGCGAGAGGTAGGAGAGAGGGGTGGTTTATATAGAAGGATTAAATAGAGGGTGTTTGGCTACGGGGATAAATACTGAGACTCGGGTGTTTGGTAATAATTATAACGACCGAACAAAAGACGTTTGACAGCGGGTTATTAGCAGATAAGGAGCGTTTAACCGCGATAATAATAATTCAATAATTATTATTTATATATTCGGTTGAAACGGTTGATCGCGAGGTTCGAACTGGAATATTTAATTGGATAACCGGGTGGTCAGGTCCGACCCGACCCGTTTAAGAGACACGTAAGGTGACGTAATCACTTCGAGACTTCGGGGTGTTACATGACCAGAGACTGGAGACTCATCAGTCACGTGTTTATCATGTCTCTGTGTCATAGGAAAGGAGGCTACAACGCTCTCAGCACAGAATGGTCGACTGCCATGATAAAGATTTGCAAGAATGAAGCATTTAACCTATCGGGCATGATCTTTGATTATATGGTGAAGAATGCTGAGGCTGGATCCGGCAAATGGGCAATGTACCCCAGATTCGTGCAGATGATGATCAACGCACAACACGAGAATCTGCCCCTTGGTGATCAATACAACTTCACCAAAGGTGCACCATTCTTTACTGAGTGCAATACGCCTGACTGGGAACCCATGCTGGAAAACATGTATGCAGCAGAGCGATATCCTTTGGTCATGGAGCTTTATAACAAGATTAAGAAAAGAAGGCTGGATGTAGCAGAAGCTCGTCAACAATCCGCTGCTGCTTCTGCACCTGGATCATCTGACCCTGCTCCCTCTTCAGCCCAGCCAACTGCTGAAGATATTGCTCGTGAAAAGGCAAGGGGCAAAAGGGTGGCAACTGAACCAGCTCCATCTAAGCCCACTAAGAAGAAAAGGCCAACTGGATTATTACAAGAGGGCAGAGAATCACTGACACCAGAACAGCTCGAGACTGCTGCAGCCCTACAACAAGTTGCTGAGTTACAGAGGGCCGAAAGAAACAAGAGGAGGGAACAGTTGCCTGAGTCTGAAGTTCCTCGTGTAATGACTGAGGACGATATTGAGCAAGAAGCGATTTTAGGGTCTATATTCGGGGAAGAAGAACAACTAGGACCATCTACAACTGCTGCTCCAGCCCCCAAAACACTAACTCAACGGCCAGCTGAACCGTCCTCCTCAGCTCCTGCTGCACCACGCCGCAAACCGGTGCATCAGGAACTGTATGAGAAGTTAGTCAAAGAGGTTGGAAAGACAGCTGCCAGGGAGATCTGTACCCTGAAGAGTGATGTGCATAACAATCAAGAGCTTAGAAAGAAAGTCAAGAAGCTCAAGCACAAGAACAGGAATATGGAGAAAATTATCAACGATCAACGATACCTGATCAAGTTTCAGAATCAGGTTCAGATGAAAATGTTTGATATGTTCCAAGAGTTGAAGAAACAGCAGACTAGTGCTCCTAGCACAACGTTCGATGAGGTATTTGATTTTGGAAAATTTCTGGAGGAGGAGAAAGAGAAAGAAAGAATCGCTGAGGAAAGTGATGTAGACGAGATCAGCGAGGATGAGATGCCATAAAAGTTTGTGGAGATGGGAATGGAAGAAGATACAGTGTACGAGACGTCAGATGGCCATAAGTTGGATCCTGAAAGATCAACATGGTTTCCTAGAAGGCCCATCTCTATTCCAGCCCTGCATCAAAACATCCATCATACCAGGGAAGCTCATCAGGAGAGTGATACAGTACTTTAGAGGTCGACAGGAACTGAAGTCTCTCCCTCGTTGGGACATCAGGGAACTTAGCAGAGTCCCATTCATCAATCGCACTAATGACAGCACGGGTTCCATGCTCGATTGGTTTATAAAGAAGGAGTGTGAGACTGGTTTCCAGATCTTCAAGCCGTAGAAACCGAGGAGACGTATCTCCAAGAAACAAATCGATCCAGCAACAGGACAAGGAATGATCACTTATGTGATTGACCCCTCCCCCCAGGTCGTCACACGAGTTCCGATACGTCCTGAGCTTCCAGTTATGCTGAGAGATTTCAAGAAGTGGTTTTATGATAGCGATACTAGTGAAGCCGTAATCAAGCTGAAAGACGATTCAGAGGCTATGAGGATTCTGGATCCAGTAGACGTGTTTGCCCTTAATCTGTCGGATTTGAATATGCTGTTTGCGAATCAGATTAATGTGGGTGCTGGGAACGTGTTGTTTGAGGAGGCTGTCTTATTAAGAAGAGCAGTTGATCGGGCGATGAATCTGAAGAAGGAATTGCTGGACATAGTAGACAGGATCAACGCAGCAGAAAAAGAAAAGGAAGAAAAAGAGAAAGCTGCCCAAGTTGCTGCTGCAGAAGAACAACAAACTGAAGTCAAAACCGCTTCAAAGGTGCAGATACAAGAACCTGCAACAGCAACCGATCCAGAAATACCAGCAACTGAGTCTACTCAAGCTCCTGCTATGGTTGAAGATGATCCGGTCGCCCTGTACATTCAAGACCCCCCGAGTCAGGAAGAGGGGGAGGCAAGTGATATAGAGATTGATTGAGAATGAAGAACGGGTAGCTGTGGTCTAGGGGGAGTATTGTTGGGTTATATTGAGACCACAGTTACCAGATCATAGTCTTTTGATAGGTTGTTGAGTAGTTTGTAAGTAGAAGGGCTGGTTATGTAATTATATCATAGATATGTGAACAAAACCCTAGGCTGCGCACTTAGGGACGGGCCTTGCGCACTTAGCTTAAGTGCGCAGACCCATCTGGCCTGCTATATATAGTATACTTGTGTGCAGCTCTAGGGTTGGGGTTTTTGGTTATCTTTGTAGCACAAGATTGAACGGTGCGTACTTGTATGTATTTCATGGTGTTTCAATGACAAATCAGTAATGAAATCGTGTTCTTATTCATCTTGTGTGTCGGTTTTTATCATATTCATCTAGTTTCTTTGTTGTAGAAGATTAATCACTTAAAACACCTAATCCATAGGTGTTTCTAAGTGATAACAATCTCTTGCACTTAACAAGATCTAGTATTTGGGACTTACAAATACCCCTGGACCAAATGTGCAAAACACTGCTCATTTTGCATAGTCCTCAAACATTGTTCCTGTCCAGTATGTCCAAACCACTATTCCTCAGATCCAATATGTGCAAACACCTGTTGCTCAGGCACCTGTGCAAATGACTGCTGCTCCATCCTCTGCTCCTGCAGAGACCAGTCAACAGAGCTTCTTCACACAAGGCTTTGTTGATTGGAGCAGTCTACCAGATGAGTTAACAGATGAAAATTTTGCACTAGTTGCGAAAGCTGAAAATGAACCAGAAAATTTTTGTTTCATGGCTATGGTGGAAGAAGTTGAATCTGAGGAGGTGGTGACTGAATCTAAAGTTGTGACTGATGATGTTGTTGATGAAGTAGTTGCAGGTGAAAAACCTGAAGAAGAGGTTGTGAATCTCTCAAATCCCTGGGGTGCATCTGATGATCGTGAGTGCATGTGTGATTGTGCATTGGTGGCTGCTGCTAAGGGAGCTTCTGCTTGTTTAGATAGTCTTTGGTATGTAGATAGTGGAGGCTCCAGGCACATGACAGGATGTAGAGCCCTTCTTCTGGACTTCTTAGCTCATGGCGGGGGTGATATATCCTTTGGTAATGATTCAAAAGGTAAGGTGTTAGGTTCAGGGACTATACAAGCTGGGAAACTCAAGTTTGAAAATGTCAATCTTATTGATAATCTCAAGTTTAATCTCCTGAGTGTTTCACAAATGAGTGACAAAGGTTATGGCTCATTCTTCACTAAGAAAACTTGTAAGATTATTGGGCCAGAAGCGGTGAAAAAGATTGATACCATCATTCCTGAGAGCAAAGCACAACTAGTTGCTCATAGAAGTGGCAATGTGTATGTTGTTGATATGTTAAAGGACAATCCTATGGCAAATGTCTGTTTGTTTTCTGCTGCCTCCACAAAGGAGACAGAATTGTGGCATAGGAGACTGGGTCATACCAACCTTCAAACTATCAACACACTCTCCAAACAAAGTCTTGCCAGAGGCTTACCATCAAAAGAATTCAAATGTGATGAGCATTGTGTTTCCTGTTTAAAAGGAAAACAACATAAAAGCTCTTATAAATCCATTGATGAGTCCAAAACCAGTCAATGTATACAACTGTTGCATATGGACTTGTTTGGCCCTGTTAAAATCATGAGTCTAAGAAGAAAAAGATTTTGTCTTGTCATAGTTGATGATTTTTCTAGGTTTACATGGACTTACTTTTTACATTCTAAGGATGAGACTGTAGGTATTTTGAAGGACTTTGTCACCAAAGTTGAAAAACAATATGACCTGCCAGTAAAAATCTTCAGGAGTGACAATGGAACAGAGTTTAAAAATAAGGAGTTGGATGACTTCTGTGTGTCAAAAGGAATTGTAAGGCAGTACAACATCCCAAGAACACCAGAGCAAAATGGGGTGGTTGAGAGGAAAAATAGAACTCTTATAGAAGCTACAAGAACCATGCTAGCAGACTCTGGTTTGCCACTGTCCTTCTGGGCAGAAGCTATAAACACTACTTGCTATGTTCAAAACAGAGTTTTGATCAACCCAAGACATCAAAAAACTGCTTATGAAATTTTGTTCAAAATCAAACCATTAATTTCATTTTTCAAAATCTTTGGCTGCCCATGTTTCATGTTAAATCTCAAAGATTCCATTTCAAAATTGCAGCCAAAGTAGATTGTGGTTATTTTCTGGGATATTCTTCTACTGCCAAGGCCTATAAAGTGTTTAACACAAAGACCAAGACAATAGAAGAAACTCTGAATGTAAAGTTCAATGAACTTTCATCCCTAAAAATCCCAGCAAATCCTGCTGAATTGTTTGATTTAGATAAATTCAAATTTGAAGATATCACTGTTAAAACTAACAATGCAGGTAGTCCATAGTCTCCACAACAAGATTACAGAACAGATGTTGTGATCCCCAGTCACTATAAAATCCATTCTGCATCAGAGGAAGCAACTGTTCAAAACAACTGTCAAAACTCTGTCACAGCCGAGTCAACCACTGTTGGCCAGTTTTACCCTCAAACCACTGCTTCACCTCTCACAACCACTATACAATCATCTGTTGAAAAAAGTCAAACATCTGTTGACGAAAATCAGTCCAGTTTTACACCACTTGGACCCATTCCCCCACTTCCATTTCAAACATCTGATGGCACTACAGAAGTGCAAACAGATGTTACAACAACAGAGTCACCAAACCTCTGTCCTTCACCTCAAAATGCCATCATACCATATCAGGGAGATCTAATCTACCTAAGAGCTCATCCACCAGACAAGATCATTGGCAACATCAGAGAGGATGTGCTAACAAGAAGTCAATCCTCCAATATCTGTCTTTTTGCAGGGTTTCTATCTCTCACACAACCTGTCAAGTACCAAGAGGCACTAAAAGACAATAGTTGGGTGGAAGCTATGCAAGAAGAGCTCCTTCAGTTCAAAAGACAACAAGTATGGGAACTTGTACCACTACCTAAGGATGTTTGTCCAATAGGTACAAAGTGGGTCTTCAAAAACAAAACTGATGAAAGGGGTATTATTGTCAATAATAAAGCCAGGCTTGTGGTTCAAGGCTTCAGACAAGAAGAAGGAATAGACTATGATGAAACCTTTGCTCCTGTAGCAAGGTTAGAAGCAATTCGACTCTTTCTAGCCTTTGCTGTCAACCACAACATCAAGGTGTATCAGATGGATATCAAATGTGCCTTCCTATATGGCAAAATTCAGGAAGAGGTCTATGTCTGTCAACCACCTGGTTTTGAAGACACATTCCATCCTGATCATGTCTACAAGCTTAATAAAGCTTTGTATGGACTCAAGCAAGCACAAAGGGCCTGGTATGAAACTCTTTCCACTTTTCTCTTATCCATTGGCTTCACAAGAGGTAAAATTGATAAAACCTTATTTTTGAAATGGAGAGGGAAAGAATTAATGATTGTTCAAATATATGTGGATGACATCATTTTTGGATCCACATGTGTGACACCCGGCATATTTGGCTTAAACATTTTAGTAACGTCTAAGTCTAACTTAGCGGGAAACGTTTATAAACGAACTTAAGTAGGTTGGTTGAGTCGGGTCAAGTTAGGATTGTCTAGGGTTCAATGATCTGGAGGATCATTGGGAGTCATTTTGGGAATACACTAGTACCGGGTCCCGTTGTTGGTGACATTACATGAACTAATTAAGTGTATGTGTAGATTATGGGTCGTGTGGTGGATTATATACATAGATGTGTTTAAATGATGTGTAGATGATTATCCGTGCTTAAATATGTTAAACATAGACTAAGGTTGCATGCTCATGTGTTAAGGTGTGTTAAAATGCGTTAAACACGACAAACTGGAAAACTAGATATACATAGGTTCTGGTTCGACCACTTCGAGTGGTCGAAGGAGGAAATATTTCTTGGTTCGACCCTTTGCAAAGGGGCGAACCTGGGATATGGAATTGGAAGAATTTCATTCGACCAAGTCAGGGTTCATTCGACCCTGTGAAAGGGTCGAAGGAGGCTACCTTCGACCACTAAAAGGGGGCGAAGGTGGAATAGTATAAATACCAAACTTTGTCATTTTTCACCATTTCACAAACCCTAACCGTCTCAAAACACTCTCAAACGATTTTAATCACTAAGGAAGGAGTTTTTGCTCTTCTTTTTCATAATCTAACCTATCTACAGCATCTAAACAAGAATCCAAGGTGTGTTCTTAATCCTAAATATTTTTAAGGCATTTTAATCCGTTTTTATCTAACCCCAAATGTCCAGATCTGTTCTAAGGAAGATTTTATCAATAAAAACCTTTCAAACACCTTTCTAAATCTAAACCCTATCGTAAACATAGGTTTTGGTATCAATAAACATATGTTAAGTATGTGTTATGTGATGTTATGTGTTGTTTAATGATTTGCTGTTGTTCTAATGTTAGAAACATGATCTAGGGCTGCTATGAATGATAGTTTTAGATTGTAAAGGTTATTATTAGATAGATGGTGATATTATGGGTATTTTGGGGATTTTATGAAATCCAGGGCTTATGCATGTTGAGTATTATCAATAAAATGATTGGGGGTTTTCGATTATAAGATAAACTGAGTATTTGTAGATGATTATAGGTTGGTATTGAAAAGTTTCCAAATTGGGTAAAGATTTCATGCATGATGTGACATTTCCATAATTTTGCCATTTTGGGAAAGTATTAAAACAAGCTGGTTTTGGGGCAAAATTGGTGGGATTATGTAGGGATATGTTAATCATACTTGACTGCTGTGTTTGATGATGTTTCGGGATGTTTCGAATGTGTTTGAAGCGTTTTTAGGAAAATTATTAAAACAGGGGCGAACGTGGACTCATTCGACCATTCGAATGGTCGAAGGAGAGAATCCAGGGTCGAACCTGGAAAATGTTGGGCGAACCTGATCAAACGGTCGAACGTGGAAAAACGGGCGAAGGAGAACTTAAAAACGGGCGAAGGAGACTTAAAATGGGCGAAGGAGATTTTATCTGACTGGTTCGACCGTTCTGATGCAGAAATGAGATTTTTGATACAAACTAAGTGTTTTATGCTTGAACCTTGTGTGTAATCTATGTGTACTTGATTAGTTAGGGTAATGAGTAACCAACGGGATGTCGGGTCGGTCTAGTGTGTCGGTTAAACATTTAAACACGCTTTAAAACATACTTGGTTACGATCTGGACAATCGGGGACTAGATAACCTTATGGTTATTAGTCAGAACACTTATGTGAACATTATGATAGATCTCCGGTAGAGGGATTATCAAGAGCTTAGCATTTTTACTAGTAACCGAAGAACGCTATCTAAGGTGAGTTCACGACCCCACTTTTACAGCTTTAACTTTTGGGGGAGAAAACATGCGCTAAACTATTTTGGTAACATATGTCATACTATGGTTTTAACTTGTATTGCTATACGATCTTTGGAAGTCCCGGGGGAAACCATGAATGTGCGGGGATGCACAACGGGGGAAATGTGGATAGATCTATTGGGCGTGACCTGCCCCACTCGACGGCTTGGAGGGCCGGGCGGGTGCATGTTTTCTCGAACTTTGCTGAACTTATTCGGGCTGCTTAAACATATGCTAAACATTGCTAAACGTGTCCAGTAATGGTTTCCAATCATAGTAGTAATAAAACATACGCCTAGCTAGCGTACTTGGTGACATTGGTATAGTATGGACATGGTAACGTTTTGATAACTTTGGTAACTTATTGAACAAACCTGTGAACTCACCAGCATTATATGTTGACGTCTTTTTGGCATGTTTTTCTCAGGTCGCTAAGGTAGCAACAGAGGACTAGGCGCACGAGTCTGCATGGCGTCTAGGCTTAGTTTCATGTTTTGAATAAAGTTTTTGAACATTGTCGTACATGGTTTTGTAACTGGTTAAATGCTTCCGCTATGGTTTTATAAATTGAGAACTATGTTTTGTGTTTACGTATTTCATATAGTGTTGTTTATTGTGACCGTTGACTTGGATCCTGGTTTGTCATGCGCCTCGCGGTAAAACTCCGCAAGTGGAAATTTGAGCGTGTGACAACATGTAACAAAATGTGTGAAGAGTTTAGGGAACTCATGACAGCAGAGTTTGAAATGAGTGCTATGGGTGAACTTCAGTGTTTCCTTGGTCTCCAAGTGAAACAACTGCCAAATGGCACATTCATTCACCAAAATAAATATATAAAGAATTTGCTAACTAGATTTGAGATGAATGACTGTAAGCCATGTAGTACACCCATGAGTACAGTCAAGGTACTCACTATTGATGACAAGGATGAACTGGTTGATCAAACACACTACAGATGCATGATTGGGTCTTTATTGTACTTAACTGCATCTAGGCCAGACATTATGTTTGCCACTTGTGTCTGTGCAAGATTCTAGGCTTCACCTAGAAAGTAAAACCTTATTGCTGTGAAAAGGATATTCAGATACCTAAAAGGTGCTCCCACACTTGGTATCTGGTATCCTGCTAATGGAAACATTGAGCTTTCAGGTTATTCCGATAGTGATTTTGCTGGCTGCCACACCACAAGAAAGTCTACATCAGGAGGGTGCCAGTTTCTAGGGAATGCCTTAGTCTCTTGGCAAAGCAAAAGGCAGGCAGCTGTTTCCATCTCAACAGCTGAGGCTGAATACATTGCTGCTGCAAGCTGTACAGACTCCACTCATGTTGGATAGTCAAGCTGCTGAAAATATTATCAAAAATCCAGTCTCTCACTCCACTACCAAACACATTGACATCAGACATCATTTTATCAGAGATAGCTATGAAAAAGGTTTGATTTCTCTGCACCATGTTCCAACAGAGGATCAGTTGGCAGATGTGTTGACAAAAGCTTTAGACACATCTACCTTTACAAATTTGATTTCTAGAATTGGTATGCTAAACATGGATTAAACAACACAAATGTTTTTAATAAAAGCATTAAAATGTTTCAGAAAATCAAAATTCATCCTTAAAAATAGCTTTTTGGTTGAAAAATCTGTTACACTATGTTCCAGAGTTTCATTAAAGGAAGGAACCGGAAAGAAAGTGAAGGAATTGAAGGGAAAATGAAAAATAAGTGTGTTCCAGAGTTTCATTAAAAGAAAGGAGTGGAAAGAATGGGAGGAAGTTGAAGGAAAATTATTACTTAAAATCTTCCTTCTAAAATGGAAGGAAATGGAAGGAGGGGAAAGTTATCAATTAAAATGTTTTGTTATTTACTATTTTATCCTTCCATTTAATTTAATATAACACCTAACAAGGTATTATTGTAAAATTAAATCTTTCTTTTCTCTTCCTTTCAACTCGGGAACACATAAAAGTTTTATTTTCATTTCCTTTCCTTCGAACTCGGGAACACAAAATAAAGTTATATATTTCTTTTCCTTCCCGTTCTTTTCTGTCCTAAATCTCCTTTCTCTTCTTTTCTTTCCGGTAGAAAACTCGGGAACACAGCGTTAAAGATAAAACAACCACTGTTTCATCCATTTTACCCATTGTTAGGTTGAAAAATCTGTTTCAAACCTCTGATCAAATAAAACAACTGTTTTATTATCCATATCTATATATATATATATATATATATATATATATATCTATCATAATAACAAAAAAAAACAGCTGTTTGTCCACCAGATGTTTATCCATCAGATGTTTGCCACGTCTGCTTCTACAAGCAGAGTTTTGGCCACATCAGCGGTTTCACCAGAGCCTATAAAAAGCCTGTCTTATCACAACAGTCGTTACACTGTCTCATTGTATTCAAAATACTGAAACCGCCTTCTTCATCCTCAAACCCTTAATCAAATTCCACTCACTCTCACTTTCGGAATCCGTTACAATGGATCTTCAAGCTAAAGCCACCCACAATTATCTCCCATATCTGGTAAAAACAGATGAAAATAATCCATTCCATTCCACTATCGACATCATCTAAAAATCCAAATACCTGACAATCCTAACCGCTGACGCCCCTATCTATCATGATACTCTCTAAGAATTCTGGTTGAATGTTGAGTTTCTGCTTCAAGACAAAAAGCCTACTTCCATTATCTCAAAAATTGGTGAGACAAGTATCGTCATTACCCCTCAACTGATATCCACAACCTTCTCACTTAATGACCTGTTAGGTAAAGACTCTTTCCCTAAGGCAGAGCTTCACACAGAGTTTCAGGAAAAGGGGTATGATGCTTAGATGACTGGGTCAACACTTTTCAAAAAGTTTTTCCCACCAATCATGAATTTTTTCTTCCATACCCTCCTTCTCTGTGTCTCCGCTAAGTCCACTTCCATTAATGAAATCCCATTGAGGATTCAGTACTTGGGCTATGCTATGTTGTCAGATTCTAACTTCAATCTATCCTAGGGACTGTTTATGGACTTAGTGTCAAATGTGAAAGCCATAAAGTCTGGGTCTAATAATGCTTTTCTAATTTACCCAAGAATCTTAAGTGTAATCCTTCAAAAGGTTTTACCAGAAAAAGTTTTCAAAAAGGGTGAGTCTATGCAAATGAAGAGTCTAACTGATGAAACTTTCACAAGAATGCTGGGTTCAAACACCCAAGAAAAAGTATCAAAAGTGTCCAAAGTTTCCAAAACACAAACAAAGAGGACTAAGACAACAACTGTTGTCCAAACCTCTGTTGTTGAGCCCACTGCTCCTGGTGATCATGGCACTACATCTAGTGCTGTGAAACCCACACCAGTCATTTCCAAAAGAAAACGTCCATCTACAAAAACCACCACTCAACCTCAAAAGAGACTTCTGGAAGATGAGATACCAGAAGATAACTCTGTTGCAACACAAAAGCAACTAGAAACCACTGTTGTTACTTCCTCACAACAGTTGGAAATATCTCAACCTATCCAAACTCCTCATGCATCCTCACAAAAGGATCATGTTGTAAGCCAAGGGGAACCACATCATGATACATTTGAGTCACTTGGCCATATGTTCACAAGCCCCTCTCCCAGGGCTAATTCTCTTTTTACTCTTCCACCTTCACCATCACATGTTCAACAGACCATGCAACCTCTGTTTGAGGCTATTGACAAAACTCAGGAAAATCCCAGTTCCTCTCTTTCACTTATTAATGAGAGTATGCCTCCACAAGTGACTGGGACTGAGGAAATTCAATCAGCCATCCCACAAGCAGAAGAGGAGGTTACACCCCTATAGTTCAATGCAACTCTAGGTGAGTTTTCAAGTGGAGCAGCCACTACTGATGTAGAGACCATTGTCTCACACCAGGACAGTGGTTACATAACTAATACTCCCTTAAAGGCAACAACTGATGAGGCCACTATAGTGTCCCCAAAATCAGTTGGAAGTCCCCAGAACCAAGAAAAAGGGGCATCTGGTTCTCATCCTTTGGATTCACCTCCTAGGACTGAATCAGTTAAAACTACCACTGATAGGAATTCAGATGATCCTATTAACTTAGGTGATGAGTTAAAATATGAAGAATTGACGGCCAGCGTCCAAACCATTGTAACCTCTGTTACTGATATCAAATCAGATGTCAAGTTAATATTGGAATCCTTGGCTACTCTCTCCAAGAGTCAACCATCCACAGCTGATATTGCTAGTGAGCTATGGAAATCTGTTTCTCCCATCATCATAGCTCACAGAATACTAGCAGATCAGACTCATGAAACCTACGTGGCTGAAATCAGAAACATGGTAGATGCTAGGTACAAAGATACCCATGCAGACATTCAGGCCATTAAAGACCATTTGCTGAAGACCACTGGCTCTGCCCCTACCACCATTCTCAGAGATGAAGATGATGATGAATTCACAACCGATGATGCAAAAAAGGGGGAGAGTGGCAGAGATAGATTGCCAAAGCTAGATCCCTTTGGTTGTCCACCTTCACAAAAAGGTAAATCAAAGTCTGCTAACAAACCAGGGTCTACTCAAACAGCACCACAACAACAACAACAAACCAGCAAAGCTAAAGAAGTGGACAACTCTGCCAATGAAGAAGCTGAAAAGGTTGCTGAAAATAAGCAAAAGAGGGCTGACACCTTGGAAGCCAAGGCAAAGTTGTTGCTAAAACTGAACCTACAACCACATTACCAACTAAATCCCAAACATCTGCTGGTCCTACTAAGGTGCCAACAAATGTTAACACAACCACTGCTTCCACACCACCATAACCAAAAATCTTATACAAAAGGAAGAGGAAATCAACCTTTGTTGTACAGGATGAAAACATACATACATCACCACTCACCACTTCAACCACACAATCCACACCTATATCAGCCATTCCACTTTCATCATTTTCACCACACACATCACAATTCAGATCCCATAGACCACCACAAACCATTACACCATTGGCTGTTCAGTATCCCCTTGAACTTGATCTACTCAAGGGGGAAATGCAATCCTTCTATAATACTGAATAACCATCTGATAGATCTTTCCCTTCTCTTCCACATTTTCCTGTTCCCCTAAACATAGACACTTATCTAAAATACAAGGCTGAACAGGCAGATGCCATCATTAAAGAGAAATGCAAAGGGAAAGATGACAGGACTGCTCAGGGCATCCATTCAGCAGAGCTTAGCAAATTGAGAAGGATTGAAGATTTTGCTAAGACCCTGAGCAACTCCATGTCTGCCATGCCTCTCAGCAGTGACATGGAAAAGGAGGTTAGGGAATCTCTTCTTGAACAGATCTTGGCAACCATGCCTTATAAAGCAAAAAAGAAACAGTTTGCAGGCTGGACCACTCATGCACTCAGAGAAGAACTCTTAAGAATTGAAGAGTTGGCCAAGAATCCCCCAGCTAAAGTCTCTGCTCCTGATTTTAGTAAAGGCAGAGATCCAGCCAGAGCCTTGAAGTTTAAGAGAATGAGACAAGAAATTGTGGCTGATGATTATGGGGAGATGAGGTCAGTTGCAAGATGGTCTGAGCTGAGGTTGGTTGAAACATACAAGAGACTTGAAGAAAACAGGAAGAAAGATCCTAGCTTACCCAGAAAACCTGTCTACTCTGATGAACCACTGATGAAGAGACCTCAACAGGCCTTTACATTAGACAGCTTACTGGACACTTCTGATCTATCAGCTGCTGCTAGAAGACAATTCAAGAAACAGAAAGAAATGTCTGAAGAAGATCAGAAGAAGTTTGCTGATACTTACATAAAGGAGGGCCTCTTCAATCAAGTGCACTTTTTCTCAGATCCCACTACTGATAAGCTCAGAGAACTCATTGGGAGACCTCCATCACCAAACTCATCAAGAATAAAAGTACATCTCAGCAAATCCTCTGACTCAAAAATTCTAAAATGGAAAGTCAATAAAGACAACCATAAATTGACTTTGCTCAGGTCAGATGGAAAAGTTCAAAAGCTAAGCATGGATGATGCATATAGCCTGTGTGCAAATGATCCCCAAACACTGCTGAACCTTGAGCTTGAAAGAGATGTAGAAGACCTATTTGCCTTGGACTTTGAACTACAATTCAAAGGACAAATCAGAGAAAGTCTGATGAGAAATAAAGATCAAGAATAAAGCTTAGTTTTGGCATCATCTGTTCTACGGGGAGATTATTGGGTCTGCTGACCTGGAGAAGAACAAATGATTGAAAAGCCAAAATATGCTAACAGTTGATTCACACAAATAAACAGTCTTTACAACATACTCTTCCCAAAAGACTGCTGACCCTAACAACTGTTACATCCAAACAACTGCCATGACAACTGCGGATACAAAGGACTGCTAGATAACAACTGATAGAGAACAACTGCTGACCAAAGGTCTGATGAAGAAACAACTGCTGATCAAGTACTGAAGACTAAAGGTCTGTTGGAGTCAACAGCACTTAGACTCCAACAGATGTTGCAAAACCATCAGAGTTTTCCCTCAACAGTAGTTTAATTTACAGTGTTTTGTAATACAACAGTAGTTTGTATAGGGCAAATGTTTTATGTTGTTATTCTGTTAGAGGTCACTATCTTAGGTGACGTCAGCACGGCTCACCTGTGGTTTAGGTTTGTCTATAGATAGAACAGTGCTTGTACTGTTCTATTGTAACACACACAAACATTCTCTCAGACAAAAAATCACTATGTGATCAGGCTGAGGGGGAGTACTTGTATTGATTGTAATCTTTCAATTAATGAAAGCATTCGATTAAGAAAACATTTATTCCTATTGTTTTGATTATTGTTTATCATTCCGCTGCACTTTCCATATATACTTACATCATTCATTTCTCATCTTATTCTAAATATATCAAAACAATCAAACTCAGATCCTAACACCCTTCTTTCTCGATCAACCACCTTTTAATATCAGCATCGAGAAGTTTGCTAACCACTGCAATTAAGAAAAGGATATCCAAATGTAAGGAACAAATTGTCTTTTGGTCCTGTAACTAAAGCAGAAACTATATAAGAAGATATTAGATAATAATACAATGAATATACCATCACTATATTTATGTCTTGCTTCAACAGATTGCTCTAAAAATCATACTTTTGCACATTCTCATCTCCATTTAAAATTCTGAAGTTGTTAATACTAGGCAAATGGTTTTCATTTATAAGGGAAACAGGTTGATTCAGAAGCATTGTAAGGAGAAACAACACTAATAATAATAGAATTTTAAAATAAAAGTTTATTCTATAAGTGAAACTGATTGTTGTGGTTTACATATATAAATATTTAAGTTTCACAATCTGGTTTTAAAAATGGAATCACCAATCTAAACCACACAACACGGCAGTGTACCGGTCGTAGTGTAGTTAAGTCGATAAGACCAAGTATCAATCCGTGGACACTAATATGCAGCCCTCGATACTAAACCTCTATCGAGTCCTAATCTAGATAAAAGAGCATGATTTTTCAACTAAAAAGTAACTAAAACGATAAACCAGTAAACAAATAAAATAAGACAAGAAATAAACAAGCAGCAAGGACGATAGATCAAAGAGTAAACGCTCACGAAAGGGTAAGCAGAAATAGGGGGATGGTTGCCTAGACTGGGATTCCTAATGATAAAGTTGAAAGCTAACGGGAAATGGATACTCGAATGACTACCGGGATCTACGGGGATAAACAACTTGGGAAACATTATGGTGTCCTAGATCTCCTCTCGGTCTCACTAGAACAACATATATAAACCTAAGCGGTGGTGTAAAGCTCACCGGGTAAAGAATGGATCACCTCTCGGTATCACCAAACATAAATGTTTACGCACCC
The DNA here is from genome assembly GCA_028751855.1 of Ambrosia trifida. Lineage (NCBI taxonomy): Eukaryota > Viridiplantae > Streptophyta > Magnoliopsida > Asterales > Asteraceae > Ambrosia > Ambrosia trifida. The sequence continues at coordinate 28,639,847 of CM054122.1, forward strand.
CAAAGACTAGATCTTCTCAAGGTCTCACTAATCACAAAACACCTAACGGTATAAAGTGGTGAATCTAGTCCTATTGGTAAATGTTTGGGAAAGTGGGTAAAAAGGATACCGGGAAAGAAATTCACTCTCGTGCAATATCTAACCACAAATAAACCAATAAATACTAACAAACCCGCAACCTATCTCCTCTCGGTCTCAAGGTAAGTGACAAACCCAAACGATGTCAAACATGCAATTTCTAAATCCTAAGTCAACACGTCAACCCATCAAATCATCTCACAAAGCAATGATAAAAATATGCAACTTTTTAGTTTAAAACACCAAGTAAATAAACCATAGCCACATACGGATCTAAAAATATAATACCAACATCATCCGGGTGATAAATCACAACAAAAACTAATAATGTTTAGATTTTTATACATAAACAAGTCAAAACGAGTAACCAAATACCAAAAGAAATCAACTAATATCAAGAGTCGTCCCAAGCCTAAACAACCAAATAAAATCTAGCCAACCATAATAATGAAAGAAATAAAAATAAATCTAAAAGGTTCACAAATAAAAATCATAGCGAGACCAAAAAAATACCAAACCAATAGGAACTGTAGTCGTCGCCTTTTTTGTGACCCTTCACCTTTAAAATAACTTTTTTTTTTGTTTTCTTTCTTTTTCTTTCACTTTGTCGTGATTCTTGCTGCAAGTTTTATACTATTATTATTATTATTATTATTATTATTATTATTATTATTATTATTATTATTATTATTATTATTATTATTATTTATTGTTTGAATGCCCACTGTCACAATGGAGTGTGACAGTTCCCTCCTCCTTGAACGTCACACCCTGCTCCTCTCTTTTATAATATCATATAATAGCAGCCGCCTTCTTTAATTCATTGTGTCCTACTCTTCTCAAGTGGGCCGAGCCCAATACATGTTGCAGTTATGATCAAGCGTAAAAATTAAGTGCAATTCATTTAGTCTTGGTTGTAGCCCAATGTCCATCTTATATTGGGCTCGGACCTAGTAGTTCCTACAACACAAAAATAAAATAAGAGTCTATTTTAAATTAAATATTTAGTTAGATGACCCATTAAAATATTAAAGATTTAGTGAGTCTCAAGTTTAATTTAAATGCGGAATTTTAGCTCGTTTCCTCACAAAAATTTTAAATAAATAATACGAACTAAATAGAAGTAATATTTAGTAAAAAACTAGCCCAAAAATTAATTAAAATTTAGAGAATATTGATATAAATATATGTATATTTTAGAGCGTATAAAATATCCCCACACTTATTCATTTGCGTGTCCCTAAGCAAATATCAAAAAACACATCATACCCATACTTAGACCAAATACGACTAACATCTAGCAAGGCCTCAGCAAGCAACAAATCCTAAGGACACAAAGAAATCACAAGACTTACAACGGTCAAGAAGCATATGGTCCAACTAGTCAAAGCTGATACTTTTTTTAAAAACATGGGATTACCTAATCAAGCTTCACTCTCTATCAAGATTCCAACCAAACCAAGCTGGTACCCCTCACAAACATCTCTTGTCACTCGGTATAGATAAAAGCATATGTAAGTAAACCCTCAACACCTAAACATGAAGCTTGAAACACATAGGCTTGTACAAGGATCAAATCTTCACCTAAATACTTGGACCAACATTAATCAAGGGGACTTATGGGCAGGCAAGGGCTAAGGGTAGGAAATATTTGGGAAAAAGTGGCTAAAAAGAAAACAAAAGATGAAAATCTGGAAAAATAAACTCAAAACATAAAAATAACTAAGATGTGTAATTTTGACCCATATCTAACTTATTCTATTTTTTTTTCTTTTTTTAACTCAACAAAATATTTATATACAACTCGAACAACTCTCTTTTCATTTTCTTTTTTTCCATTTTGTTTTTTTTTTTTTTGCTATCATTTTTTTTTCAACTTTTTTTTTCTCTTTTTTTTATTGCTATTTTTTTTTTAAATTGTATCTTTTTTCAAAACCTAAACTAGAACTCAAAACCGGATATATGGAAATAAAGGTGGCACATAGGGTAGACAAAGAAAACGGGAAAAATGCTCAAAGTGGCGACTAAGGGTATATCAAACAGGTCAAAAAATGAAAAAACAAAAAGAATGGAAAAAGGCTAAGATGTGGGTGATCCTAAATGCCTCTATCACGCTAATGCGAAGTCCAAACCAAAGGTCTAAAAATGTATCATGATGCACAAGTTCTGTAATCAAGCAACATGTAGGTAGCACTCAACAAATGAAAGTGAATATAATAATAATCAAATAGGCTCAAATCCTCACTATTAAGTGCGGGAATGGGATGTCGGTAAAAGCCAAGAGTGGTCTTCCTAAATTAGGTTTGTTCCACTATCATAAGTATCCTAAAAGCAATTTTGTTTCAAAAACCGACTAGCTGGACCTACTTTACTATCGCGCAACTTAAAAAAATCTCGTACCCCCAAGAAATGCAAACCTACATCGACCCGCCTTCAGCTTATGCTTTGCTAAGGCGCATCTTCTATGTGTAATCAATCACCTCGGGACTTGCAAAAACTTTTATTATTTCTTTTTGTATTTTTCAAAATTTTGACTTTTTTTTTAATCTCATTTTTTTTTAATTTTTGATTTTTTGTATAATTTTTTTTTAATTTTCTGAAAATATAAATTTTATTTATTTACTCCATCCCCACACTTAAAACGAACATTGTCCCCAATGTGTGTCAAAAGTGGCTAACATAACAAAAAATAAGAAAAAGAGAAAGGAAAACTAATACTCCCCTTAGAAAAATGCGATGAGCCAATATGTCGGAGCATCCTAAGAACGTGCAATTGCCTGCGCGGTCAAGCATAACCAAGTAATAACCTGCATGACAACTCAAATGCTCGCGAATCACGGCAAACACAAAGAAACAAAACATTAATAATTGTTAGGATCTGAGTTTGATTGTTTTGATTTGTTTAGAGTAGAATGAGAATTGAATGAAGTGAATATATATGGAAAGTGCAGCGGAATGATAAACTATAATCAAAACAAAAGGAATAAATGTTTTCTTAATCGAAAGCTTTCATTATATTGAAAGATTACAATCAAATACAAGTACTCCCCCTCAGCCTGATCACTCTGTGATTGTTTGTCTGAGAGAATGTTGTGAGTTACCAATAGAACAGTACAAGCATTGTTCTATTTATAGACAAATCTAAACCACTGGTGACCTAGGCTGATGTCACCTAAGATAGTGACCTCTAACAGAATAACAACATAAAACATCTGCCCTATACAAACTACTGTTAAATTACAAAACACTGTAAGGTAAACTACTGTTGAGGAGAACTCTGATGGTCTTGTATCATCTGTTGGAGCCTAAGTCCTGTTGGCTCCAACAGACCTTTAGTCTTCAGTACTTGATCAGCAGTTGTTCTTCATCAGACCTTTGGTCAGCAGTTGTTCTCTATCAGTTGTTATCCAGCAGTCCTTTGTAGCAGCAGTTGTCATAGCAGTTGTTTGGGTGGAACAGTTGTTAGGGTCAACAGTCTTTTGGGAAGAGTATGTTGTAAAGACTGTTTATTTATGTGGATCAACTGTTAGTATATTTTGGCTTTTCAATCATCTGTTCTTCTTCAGGTCAGCAGACCCAACAATCTCCCCCTAGAACAGATGATGCCAAAACTAGACTTTATTCTTGATCTTTATTCGTCATCAGACTTTCTCTGATTTGACCTTTGAATTGTAGTTCAAAGTTCAAAGAGTAGAGGTCTTCTGCATCTCTTTCAAGCTCAACATTCAGCAGTGTTTGGACGTCATCAGCACATAGGCTATATGCATCATCCATGCTTAGCTTTTGAGCTTCTCCATCTGACCTGAGCAAAGTCAATTCATGGGTGTCTTTGTTGACCTTCCATTTTAGAATTTTTGAGTAAGAGGATTTGCTGAGATGCACCTTTATTCTGGATGAGTTTGGTAATGGAGGTCTCCCAATGAGTTTTCTGAGCTTTTCAGTAATGGGATCTGAGAAAAAGTGTACTTGATTGAAGAGGCCCTCCTTTATATAAGTATCAGCAAACTTCTTCTGATCCTCTTCAGACATTTCTTTCTTTTTTTTGAACTGTCTTCTAGCAGCAGCTGATAGATCAGAAGTATCAAGTAGGCTGTCTAATGTAAAAGCCTGTTGAGGTCTCTTCATCAGTGGTTCATCAGAGTAGACAGGTTTTCTGTGCAGGTTAGGATCTTTCTTCCTGTTTTCTTCCAGTTTCTTGTATGTTTCAACCAACCTCAGCTCAGACCACCTTGCAACAGATCTCATCTCCCCATAGTCAGCAGCCACAATTTCTTGTCTCATTCTCTGGAATTTCAATGCTCTAACTGGATCTCTGCCTTTACTGAAATCATGAGCAGAGACCTTAGCTGGGGGATTCTTGGTCATCTCTTCAATTCTTAAGAGTTCTTCTCTGAGAGCATGAGTGGTCCAGCCTGCAAACTGTTTCTTGTTTGCTTTATAAGGCATGGTTGCCAAGATCTGTTCAAGAAGTGGTTCCCTTACCTCCCTTTCCATGTCACTACTGAGAGGCATGGTAGGCATGGAGTTGCTCAATGTCTTAGCAAAATCTTCAATCCTTCTCAATTTGCTAAGCTCTGCTGAATGGATGCCCTGAGCAGTCCTGTCATCTTTCCCTTTGCATTTCTCTTTTATGATGGCATCTGCCTGTTCAGTTTTGTATTATAGAAGGATTGCATTTCCCCCTTGAGTAGATCAAGTTCAAGGGGATACTGAACAGCCAATGGTGTGATGGTTGGTGGTGGTCTATGGTAAGTGAATTGTGATGTGTGTGGTGAGAATGATGAAAGTGGTATGGCTGATATGGGTGTAGATTGTGTGGTTGAAGTGGTAGGCGGTGATGTGTGAATGTTTTAATCCTATACAATAAAGGTAGATTTCCTCTTCCTTTTGTACAAGATTTTTGGAGATGGTGGTGTAGAGGAAGTGGTGGTGTTAACATCTGTTGGCACTTTTGTAGGACCAGCAGATGTTTGGGATTTAGGTGGTGATGTGGTTGTAGGTTCAGATGTTGGTTTGGTGGTAGTGGTGACAGGTTCAGATGTTGTGGTGGTATCAGTGGTTTGGGTGGCAGCAGTGGTTTTGATAGTAGTGGTTTTAACAGCCAGTTTGGATGGTGGTTGTCTGATATGTTTGGCCGGCATTTTCTTCCTCTTAGAGGAACCTACATCTTCAACTTCCTGTTGTTGTTCCCTTTTCTTTTGTATCAAAGCCTCTGCCTTGACTTCCAAAGTGTCAGCCCTCTTTTGCTTATCTTCAGTAGTTTTTTCAGCTTCTTCATTTGCAGAGTTGTTCACTTCTTTAGCTTTGCTAGTTTGTTGTTGTTGTGGTGTTGTTTGGGTAGACACTGGTTTGTTGGCAGACTTTGATTGACCTTTTTGTGAAGGTGGACAACCAAAGGGATCTAGCTTTGGTAATCTATCTCTGCCACTCTCCCCCTTTTTTGGCATCATCAGATGTGAATTCATCATCATTTTCATCTCTGAGAATGGTGGTAAGGGTTGAGCCAGTGGTCTTCAGCAGATGGTCTTTAATGGCCTGAATGTCTACATGGGTATCTTTGTACCTAGCATCTACCATGTTTCTGATTTCAGCCATGTAGGTTTCATGAGTCTGATCTGCTAGTTTTTTGTGAGCTATGATGATGGGAGAAACAGATTTCCATAGCTCACTAGCCATATCAGCTGTGGATGGTTGACTCTTGGTGAGAGTAGCCAATGATTCCAATATTGTCTTGACATCAGATTTGATATCAGCAACAGAGGTTTCAATGGACTGTACTCTGGCCGTCAATTCTTGGTATTTTAATTCATTACCTAAGTTAATAGGATCATCTGAATTGCTACCAGTGGTACTTGTAACTGGTTCAGTCCTAGGAGGTGAGTCCAAGGGATGAGAACCAGATGCCCCTTTTTCTTGGTTCTGGGGCTTCCAACTGATTTTGGGGACACTATAGTGGCCTCATCAGTTGTTAACTTCAAGGGAGTCTTAGTTATGTAACCACTGTCCTGTTGTGAGACAATGGTCTCTACATCAGTAGTGGCTGCTCCACTTGAAAACTCACCTAGAGTTTCATTGAACTCTAGGGGTGTAACCTCCTCTTCTGCTTGTGGGATGGCTGATTGAATTTCCTCAGTCCCAGTCACTTGTGGAGGTATACTCTCATTGATAGGTGAAAGAGAGGAACTGGGATTTTCCTGAGTTTTCTCAATAGCGTCAAACAGAGGTTGCATGTTTTGTGGAACATGTGATGGTGAAGGTGGAGGAGTAAAAAGAGAATTAGCCCTGGGAGAGGGGCTTGTGAACATATGGCCAAGTGACTCAAATGTATCATGATGTGTGTCCCTTTGGCTTACAACATGATCCTTTTGTGAGGATGCATGAGGAGTGTGGTCAGGTTGAGATATTTCCAACTGTTGTGAGGAAGTAACAGCAGTGGTTTCTTGTTGCTTTTGTGTTGCAACAGGGTAATCTTCTGGTATCTCATCTTCCAGAAGTCCCCTTTTGGGTGGAGTGGTGGTTTTTTTGGATGGACGTTTTCTTTTGGTAGTGGCTGGTGTGGGTTTCACAGCACTGGATGTAGTGCCATGATCACCAGGAGTAGTGGGCTCAACAACAGAGGTTTGGACAACAGTTGTTGTCTTAGTCCTCTTTGTTTGTGTTTTGGAAACTTTTGACACTTTTGATACCTTTTCTTGGGTGGTTGAACCCAGCATTCTTGTGAAAGTTTCATCAGGTTAGATTCTTCATATGCATAGACTCACCCTTTTTAAAATCTTTTTCATGTAAAACCTTTTGAAGGATTACACTCAAAATTCTTGGGTAAATTAAAAAAGCATTATTAGACCCAGACTTTATGGCTTTCACATTTGACACTAAGTCCATAAATAGTCCCTGGGATAAATTGAAGTCAGAATCTGACAACATAGCATAGCCTAATTACTGAATCCTCAATGGGATTTCATTAAAGGAAGTGAACTTAGCAGAGACACAGAGAAGGAGGGTATGAAAGAAAAATTTGATGACTGGTGGGAAATTTTTTTTTGAAAAGTGTTGACCCAGTCATTTGTGCATCATAGCCTCTTTCCTGAAACTCTGTGTGAAGCTCTGCCTTTAGGGACAAAGTCTTTACCTGACAGGTCATTAATTGAGAAGGTTGTGGATATGAGTTCAGGGGTAATGACGATACATGTCTCTCCAATTTTTGAGATAATGGAAGTAGGCTTTTGGTCTTGAAGAAGAAACTCAGCATTCAACCAGAATTCTTGGAGGGTATCAAGATAGATAGGGGCGTCAGCGGTTAGGATTGGCAGGTATTTGGATTGTAAAATGATGTCGATGGTGGAATGGAATGGAGTGTTTTCATCTGTTTTTACCAGATATGGTAGGTAATTGTGGGTGGCTTTAGCTTGAAGATCCATTGTAATGGATTCCGAGTGCGAGAGTGAGTGGAACTTAGAGTAAGGGTTTGAGAATGAAGAAGGCGGTTTCAGTATTTTGAATACAATGAGACAATGTAACGACTGTTGTGATAAAACAGGGTTTTATAGGCTCTGGTGAAACCGCTGATGTGGCCAAAACTCTAGTTGTAGGAGCAGACGTGGCAAACATCTGATGGTTAAACATCTGGTGGTGTACAGCTGTTGCCAAAGATCTGATGCAAACAGCTGTTGATTTACCAAAGTGCTGATGCTATCAGCACTTTTTTTTAATCTAGATAAATATAGGTATATATGTATATATATATATATATATAATAAAACAGTTGTTTTATCTGATCAGAGGTTTGAAACAGATTTTTCAACCAAGCAGTGGTTGTTTTATCTGATCAGATGTTTGAAACAGATTTTTCAACTTAACGGTGGATAGAATAGATGAAACAGTGGTTGTTTAATCCTTAACAGATTTTTCAACCAAAAGGCTATTTTTTAGGATGGATTTTGATTTTCTGAATCATTTTAATGCTTTTATTAAAAACATTTGTGTTGTGTAATCCATGTTTAGCATACCAATTCTAGAAATCAGATTTGTAAAGGTAGATGTGTCTAAAGCTTTTGTCAACACATCTGCCAACTGATCCTCTGTTGGAACATGGTGCAGAGAAATCAAACCTTTTTCATAGCTATCCCTGACAAAATGATGTCTGATGTCTATGTGTTTGGTGGTTGAGTGAGAAACTTGATTCTTAATGATATTTTCAGCAGCTTGACTGTCCAACATGAGTGGAGTCTTTAGTGCAGTTATCCCAAAATCCAGCAATTGATTTTGAAGCCACATGAGTTGGGCTGTACAGCTTGCAGCAGCAATGTATTCAGCCTCAGCTGTTGAGGTGGAAATAGCTGCTTGCTTTTTGCTTTGCCAAGAGACTAAGGCATTCCCTAGAAACTGGCACCCTCCAGATGTAGACTTCCTTGTGGTGTGGCAGCCAGCAAAATCACTATCTGAATAACCTGAAAACTCAATGTTTCCATTAGCAGGATACCAGATACCAAGTGTGGGAGCACCTTTTAGGTATCTGAATATCCTTTTTACAGCACTAAGGTTTGACTTTCTGGGTGAAGACTGGGATCTTGCACAAACACAAGTGGCAAACATAATGTCTGGCATAGATGCTGTTAAGTACAATAAAGACCCAATCATGCATCTGTAATGTGTTTGATCAACCAGTTCATCCTTGTCATCAATAGTGAGTAGCTTGACTGTACTCATGGGTGTACTACATGGCTTACAGTCATTCATCTCAAATCTAGTTAACAAATTTTTCACATATTTATTTTGATGAATGAATGTGCCATTTTGCAGCTGCTTCACTTGGAGACCAAGGAAACATTGAAGTTCACCCATAGCACTCATTTCAAACTCTGCTGTCATGAGTTCCCTAAACTCTTCACACATTTTGTTACATGTGGATCCAAAAATGATGTCATCCACACATATTTGAACAATCATTAAATCTTTCCATCTCCATTTCAAAAATAAGGTTTTATCAATTTTTCGTCTTGTGAAACCAATGGATAAGAGAAAGGTGGAAAGAGTTTTATACCAGGCCCTAGGTGCTTGCTTGAGTCCATACAGAGCTTTATTAAGCTTGTAGACATGATCAGGATGGAATGTGTCTTCAAAACCAGGTGGTTGACATACATAGACCTCCTCCTGAATTTTGCCATATAGGAAGGCACATTTGATATCCTTCTGATACACCTTGATGTTGTGGTTGATAGCAAAGGCTAGAAAGAGTCTGATAGATTCTAACCTTGCTACAGGAGCAAAGGTTTCATCATAGTCTATTCCTTCTTCTTGTCTTAAGCCTTGAACCACAAGCCTGGCTTTATTCTTGACAACTATACCCCTTTCATCAGTTTTGTTTTTGAAGACCCACTTTGTACCTATTGGACAAACATCCTTAGGCAGTGGTACAAGTTCCCATACTTGTTGTCTTTTAAACTGAAGGAGCTCTTCTTGCATAGCTTCTACCCAACTGTTGTCTTTTAGTGCCTCTTGGTACTTGACAGGTTGTGTGAGAGATAGAAAACCTGCAAAAAGACAGATATTTGAGGACTGGCTTCTTGTTAGCACACCCTCTCTGATGTTGCCAATGATTTGGTCTGGTGGATGAGCTCTTAGGTAGATTAGATCTCCCTGATATGGTATGAAGGTATTTTGTGGTGAAGGACAGAGGTTTGATGACTCTGTTGGTGTAACATCTGTTTGCACTTCTGTAGTGCCATCAGATGTTTGAAATGGAAGTGGGGGAATGGGTCCAAGTGGTGTAAAACTGGACTAACTTTTGTCAACAGATGTTTGACTTTTATCAACAGATGATTGTGCAGTGGTTGTGAGAGGTGAAGCAGTGGTTTGAGGGTAAGACTGGCCAACAGTAGTTGACACAGCTGTAACAGAGTTTTGACAGTTGTTTTGAGCAGCTGCTTCCTCTGATGCATAATAGATTTTATAGTGATTTGGGATCACAACATCTGTTCTGTAATCTTGTTGTGGAGATTGTGTTGTGCCTGCATTGTTAGTTTTAACAGTGATATCTTCAAATTTGAATTTATCTAAATCAAACAACTCAGCAGGATTTGCTGGGATTTTTAGGGATGAAAGTTCATTGAACTTTACATTCAGAGTTTCTTCTATTGTCTTGGTCCTTGTGTCAAACACTTTATAGGCCTTGGCAGTAGATGAATATCCCAGAAAATAGCCACAATCTACTTTGGCTGCAAATTTTGAAATGGAATCTTTGAGATTTAAAATGAAACATGGGTATCCAAAGATTTTGAAAAATGAGATTAATGGTTTGATTCTGAACAAAATTTCATAAGTAGTCTTTTGATGTCTTGGGTTCATCAAAACTCTGTTTTGAACATAGCAAGCAGTGTTTACAGCTTCTGCCCAGAAGGACAGTGGCAAACCAGAATATGCTAGCATGGTTCTTGCAGCTTCAATAAGAGTTCTATTTTTCCTCTCAACCACTCCATTTTGCTCTGGTGTTCTTGGGATGCTGTACTGCCTCACAATCCCTTTTGACACACAGAAGTCATCCAACTCCTTATTTTTAAACTCTGTTCCATTGTCACTTCTAAAGACTTTTACTGGCAAGGCATATTGTTTTTCAACTTTAGTGACAAAGTCCTACAAGATACCTGCAGTCTCATCCTTAGAGTGTAAAAAGTAAGTCCATGTAAACCTAGAAAAATCATCAACTATGACAAGACAAAATCTTTTTCTTCTTAGACTCATGATTTTAACTGGGCCAAACAAGTCCATGTGCAACAATTGTAGACATTGACTTGTTCTGGACTCATCAATGGATTTGTAAGAGCTTTTATGTTGTTTTCCTTTTAAACAAGAAACACAATGCTCATCACATTTGAATTGTTTTGATGGTAAACCTCTGACAAGGCTTTGTTTGGAGAGAGAGTTGATAGTTTGAAGGTTGGTATGACCATGCTCCTATGCCACAATTCTGTTTCCTTTGTGGAGGCAGCAGAAAACAAACAGACATTTGCCATAGGATTGTCCTTCAACATATCAACTACATACACATTGCCACTTCTATGAGCAACAAGTTATGCTTTGCTCTCAGAAATGATGGTATCAATCTTTTTCACCACTTCTGGCCCAATAATCTTATAATTTTTCTTAGTGAAGAGTGAGCCATAACCTTTGTCACTCATTTGTGAAACACAAAGAAGATTAAATTTAAGATTATCAATAAGATTGACATTTTCAAACTTGAGTTTCCCAGCCTGAACAGTCCCTGTACCCAACACTTTACCTTTTGAATCATTACCAAAGGATATATCACCCCCTCCATGAGCTAAGAAGTCCAGAAGAAGGGCTCTACATCCTGTCATGTGCCTGGAGCCTCCACTATCTACATACCAAAGACTATCTAAACAAGCAGAAGCTCCTTGCACAGTTGGCTTTGGATGGTGAGTGTCCAAAGCCAAGTTGGCTTTGGATGGGTCCTCAAACTTTTCAGACTCAAGCTTTGGAAGGTGATCAGTGGTTTGAACTAGTTTTTGAATCAAGTTCAACAACTGTTGCTGACCATTTGCAAGTGCTTAAATGTCAACACTTGGGGCAACAGTTGTTTGATCACTTCCAGAGAGATAATAATACCCATAGGGATTTCTGTTCACTCTTGGTTTAGAAGGTCTTTTTGGTTCCTCATAAACATGTGACAGATTATGACATGGTGGTTGTCCATATCCTCTTGGGTACTTGCTTGTGGGTGGAGCATCTGTTACTTGGACATCCCTAGGAGCAGATGTTTCAAGACTTTTGGTAACAGATGTTTGGACTGGTGTGAAGGTCTGTTTGGGCTTTCCTTTTGAAGTACTCACCACCTGACTTGCAAGAGTTTTAGCCTTGTACTCTTGTATTTTGACATCAAAATTTTTGAGATACAGACACTCTTTGGTTTTGTGTTTCTTTTCCCCACATATTGAACATGTGGCTTTGGAATCACATGCACTTCTTCCTTTGTTAATATCATATGCTTTTAGAAGAAAACAGTTTTTAGTAACATGATTCTTCTTTTCACATAAATCACAGAACAAGTGGACAGACTTTTCTTTCTTTTTCCGTTTTTCAACCTTCTTTTCAACAGATGTTTGAGCATCTGCTGGAAGGTTTGTCAAGGGAATGATCTTTGCCTGAGGTGCTGTCTTTCCCTCAGGAGTTTTGAAATCAACAGGTTTAAAGTTCTCAAGAGTACCACACTCATCAGACCAAGTAGGTTTAAATTCATAATTTTCAAGTTCAGTAATGATGAAGAACCTTCTGGTTTTTCTAGAACAATTTTCTTACCATTAGGTTCAGTGATTTTAATCTCTTGACCCTTCAAATTTGTTGGTACTACCTCAACTAACTTTTGATCTCTTTTGTCAGTGTTTTCAAAAGCTGGAGCAGTGGTTTCAAAACCAAAACCAAACTTAACATGACTTTTGGTTTGTTTGTTGAGTAGCATTTCAAAACCTCTACATGATTCCACCCATTTCTGAAATTCAATTTGGGTGGACTCAAGCTCACTTTTGCAACTCTGATATTTAGTTATCAGAGTTTGGAGCTGGTCATTGGTTATAGTTGCTTCATGTTTTAAGCTGCTTATTTCAGATTCTTTTTCAGTTAAATTTGTTTTTAACTCTTTTGAAAGTTTCTCAAATTTAGCTTCATCATCTAAAATTTTCTTTCTAAGGTTTTCATTCACCTCTTTGATGTTAGCAAATGCTATTACACATTTGTCAGAACATAAATCTTTAAGAATTTGAGGAGATACCTTAGCAGCAGCCATCAATGCACAATCACACTTGCACTCACAATCATCAGATGCACCCCAGGGATCTGAGAGATTCACAACCTCTTCTTCAGGTTTTTCACCTGCAACTACTTCATGAACAACATCATCAGTCACAACTTTAGATTCAGTCACTACCTCCTCAGATTCAACTTATTCTACCATAACCATGAAACAAAAATTTTCTGGTTCATTTTCAGCTTTGGCAACTAATGCAAAATTTTCATCTGTTAACTCATCTGGTAGACTGCTCCAATCAACAAAGCCTTGTGTGAAGAAGCTCTGTTGATTAGTCTCAGCAGGAGCAGAGGATGAAGCAGCAGTCATTGGCACAGGTGCTGTTGGATCAGTATTGCTCTTTGTATGAACTTGCTAGTGAACACTTAAGTGTTTAGCAAGTTCTTAATCAGTAATAGCACAGCGGAATGATATGAGTTTAAAGCTACACTTATCAACAGGAGTTATTACTCCCCCTAGACGTTTGATAAAACGAAAGACAAGTATTTAATGAGAATCTAAGCATTGAATGAGAATGAACACTTAAACAGATTCTCAGTAAATGAAATGGAAATAACAATGATAAGCTTTGAAGGATTTCTGTATTAAAAATCAATGTCTAAAACAGAGGGATGAACCCATCTATTTATAGACTTTACAAATACATGAACCTTGCCAAAAAGCAAGTTCAGAGACAAGTTGCAACAAGTTGCAATCTTGGAACTTGTACAAAAAGTTAAAGTAATACTAAACTAATAAACTACTGAAACATAAGGCGGTGGAAAGATTCTTGGACAAGTGCTGATGAATGACAAACTACTGATGAGTAGTTTGTCTTCAGTAGTTCTTCAGTGAACTGTCTGGTTTGGACTTCAGAACTTCTGATGTATTTCTTCTTCAGTACTTGTAGAATCCTTCTTCAGCAGTTTAGTCTTCTTTCTTCAGTAGTTCTATACTTAGAGTAATTTGACAGAAGTGAATTAAACTAAGGTTTACAAAGGTGGTTTCACCAATCCTTTTTGTCCTAACAATCTCCCCCTGGTTTGATGAAGCCAAAACCTTTCTAATTCCTTATTGTTTTCTTCTGTCATTCACAATCTTCCATATTCCTTTGAACATGGAATTCTTCAACTGGTTCAGCTATTCACCAGTGAGAGATCCTTTTTGTGGTTCTAGATGCTGGATTGTAAGCAAGTCTTGAGTTGATAGCTTCTTCAGATCATTCATCGACTTATAGGCTCTGCTTGTTTGGTCTCTTCTTGTCACTTGTACTGAGTTGTTATCAGTAAAGGACCATCTGATGATAGGTACTTTAGACTTGTCAAAGTCTAAAGTGTAGGGAACCATGCTGGTACCCTGGGATGCTCCTGAGTGTTGGATGTCTTTGACTTCAGTGACTCTCAGGTGGGATTCTCTTCCTTGTTCTTGTTGCATCACATTAGGTAGTTGAAAGGTTGGCAAGTGATGCTCAGTAACTACCTTAGTGTGCAGTTTGTCTTTAATGGTCTTTTGAATTTGATAGGCAAAGGTGGAAGGATCCCTGAATTGAGTTAGAAGAGGTTTCTCTTCTATGTCGAAGTCAGAATGGACTACTATACTTTCTTCTAGTAGTACCATCCTGAAATCAGTCTTCACATTCTCCTCTGTCTTTTTCTTTGTAGCAGGTTTTCTTGAAACACCAGAAGTTCTAACTACTGAAGTTGACAGTTTAGCAGTTTCAAACTTCTCTGGATTTGCAGCCCTTGCAGCCTTGTATTTTCTATAAGTGTCCACTATTCTTTCTTCTTTCCATTTGGACACAGAGGCTTTTGAACCATAACCATTTGCTACTAATTCTTCAATCATCTGGGCTCTCTTGGCTTTTGCATCTTTACTTGTTGCAAGTTTGTCTGCAATAAGTTGAGCTCTTCTTGTTAGCTCTTCCATGGAGAGTCCCTTTAATGTATAGGCCTTGGTCTTGCTGTTCTTGGTAATGTAAGACATCAGTTGTTGTCTTTTGTCTTCCTCGGCAATTCTTTCCAGGTTAGCCTGCCTTTGAAGTTCTGCTTCATAAGCCTGTAACTTTTCATTGAGGCTTAAGTCATCCCTTGTTTCCAAAGCATTCCAGATCTCATCTTCCTTAGCCTTTCTTTCAGCTGCAATTAAACTCTTCTCAAGTAGTTCTTTGGACATTGATAGAGGAGAAGGGTTCAGCACAGTCATTGTTGTAGTTGTAGTAGGCTTTGGAATAGGAGTTGGTTGAGTAGGTTAAGTTGATCTGGAAGGCTGTTCAGCAGTTTCAGTGTTGGAAGTGTTGACTTCTGATGGGTTGACAACTACTGAAGGATTGTCTTCAGTATTTTCTGAGTCTTCATCAGAACTTTCACCATCAGAGGTTTCTTCATTGTGGCCTTGGGATTCATCATGCTTTTCAGCATCTTCTATTTCTTGTACAGAGACACCAAATTGTTGGGCCAGTTTTTCTTTTCTGGCTTGGTTTCTCTGTTCTCTTTCTTGGATAGCCACTCTTGCCCTTATCCTGGCTTCGAGTGACTCCCTAGGTTCCTTAGTTTTCTCCCCCTTTTTGGATTCATCAAGCTTTTTCTTTGAGGGTTTAGAGAAATGACCTGTAAGAGTAGCAATCTGTTTGGAGTTGAAGTCAATCTTGTTGGACAGATCGTTCACTTAGTCTGTATCACTCCAAATTGGTTTTTGATGGACAGCTCCAAGTCAGCTGTGTAGGTTTGGAAGTGATTTTTGATGAGGGTGTTCATCATGTGATATAAGGGACCATCTGGGCTGCATAGCTGGTTCATGTCTATGCTGGATGGCCCAGGGAATTGGGTAGGCATTTGTAGTGAGGGGTGTGTTTTTGGGAGATCTTCTTATTGTACAGAAGATGCCACTATAGGGGAATCAGGGATTAAGTGGACTTTAACCTGATCTGGTGTGACTAGCTTCTTGAGCATAGATACACCAGGTGCAGGACCTTCACTTGTAGTCGTCAATTCAGTAGTTTTGTGTTGTGAAACATCATCCAAGTTAATGGAATCATCTGAATCCCTGATTACATCCTTAATGAGGACTGTAATCGTTACATCATGAGCTGAGCCCAACTCAGTTGTCTCATGTACCTCTTTTTCTTGGTTCAGAGGATTTCCTACCTCAAGCATTAAGCCTTCATCAGTAGTTGCCACAGTTGAGGTCTTAGCTATGTTGCTGCTTTCCTCAGATCCACCACTGGGTGGTAAATGAGTAGTAGTATCCTCAAAAGTACCAAGAGTTTCTAAGTTTGGGCTTAGAGACCCTGGTTCATCCTCATCTCTTTGGTTAGGGCTTTGAGTGTCCACATCCATGTCAAGTTCTGAGGCTATGTCCCCTGTTTGATGTGGTTGTAGGGGACTGACATGTTCAGATGGGACTCTCTCTTTTAGCCCGGAGAGAAGTTTGGCTATTTCTATATCAGGTTCAGAAATTTGGGGTGCTGGTTCAGTAGTTTGGTCAATGGGTTCAGCAGTTTCAAAAGAGGAGTCAATAGGAATAGTTTTCTTTAGTCTTTTTCTTTTGAAAAGTATGGTGATTGGTGCTCTTTGTGGGGTTTGAGATGGATGAGACTGAGAGGATGTTTCAGTCACATTTTTATCAAGTGCAGATTGCACATTAGCTAGTTCAGGCATCTCAACCTCCTGAACTGCTTTTCTTTTTGGGTTGGAGGGTTTTTGTTTTTGTTGCTTGGGTTTCTTGGCCTTTGGGGGTGTAGGTTTGGAAGATGAGGGTTTCATAAGGACTGTTTCTGGTTCCCCTTGGTCATCTTCTGGCGAGGCAGCCGGTTTGTTGTGCCTTGAGTATGCTTGTGAGGATAAAGGGTTTAAAATTGTTGTTTTACCCACAAGCACCTTTTCTCCAAGTTCTTTTATTATGCACTGCATAATAAATCTTGGGTACAACAAAAACTTCTTTTTTGTATTGAGATGATGTAACACCAACTCATTAAAGAAAAGTGATGATGCCCTGAATTTTGTTTCAATTACTATGGAATGAAAAATAGGTTGAAAGGTGAAGGGCATCTGATCATAAGATCCAGTTTTTGGACTCAAACACATAATAATATAATGAAAAAGCAGTTTATACTTAGGTTCAAAATATTTCTTAAAGATTGTAGCATGTGAGAGAGTACCTTGGTAACCACACTCTGTCATGGTTAAATGAATTTGAGAGTTTGGAAATTGGTCTGGGGCATTCACATCATCCAAACCCAGCCTAATTGCCAAAATAGCTGGTGTGATTGCCATTCTTCTCCCTTTGATGGTTGAATTGAGGGAGATTACTTTGTTGTTCACCGTCACCGTCTCTTCGTTTGCCCAAAACTCATTTAGAGTTTCAGTGTGGATTGGAGGGTCGATGGTGAGGGCGGTGAAGTATTGGGATTTGACGACCAAATCAATGATTTCGTCGTATTGGGACCAGGCTTCTTGTTTTTCGAAGTAGCCTCTTTGATTGTGTCCCTGTTTCAGTACTAGAGCCATGTGGTTTGTGTGTGTGGATCGAACAGTGTTTTTGCAGGTTTAGGTCTTGAGAGTGTTTTTGTGAGAGAGAAGGAGGGAATTTTTGCTTTTTGAAAGGATAAGTGTTGGAAAAGGTATTTATCAGAAGTTTTTAACCGCCTAGGTCAAACTTCTGATGTGGGAAAAGTCTGATTTACCCTTTTTGACCAAACTGCTGATGAAGAACAAATATCATCAGTAGTTCCCACTTTTTCTTCAGTAGTTTTTAACAACTGATGAGAATGTTTTATAAATACTTTATTCATAACTTCTGAAGATTGTTTTATCAGAAGTTAATCAATTGCCAGAAAAATATTCTCATACTGATGTTTTGTTCATCAGTAGTTTCTCTCTTGTTTGTTTTTCAGAAGTTTTCAAACTTGAAAACAGATGTAAGTGAAAAATGAAAATATGTGCAGAAAAGAAAAAAGAAACACTTACAAATTTAGCATCCCAAGCATGGATACTAACTTCTGAAATGTTGACGTGTCAAGGGGTTTAGTGAATATGTCAGCTATTTGATTAGCTGTTGCTACATGTTTCACTTCAATCTTTCCTTTTTCATAGCAATCTCTTATGAAATGATACCTGATTTCAATATGTTTGGTTTTTGAAAACTGAACAGGATTTTGAATGATGCTAATGGCAGATTTGTTGTCTACAAGCAATGGTGTCTTGGTCTCTTTGATTCCATAATCAAGAAGTTGATACTAGAGCCATTGTATCTGTGATGTACAACTTGCAGCTGCAATGTATTCAGCTTCAGTTGTTGAAGTTGCAACAGATGTTTGTTTCTTTGATTGCCAGGACACTAGACAGTTTCCCAAGAATTGACAACCACCAGATGTTGATTTTCTTGACATTTTACACCCTGCATAGTCACTATCTGAAAAAGCTGATAACTTGGTATTGCTTGAAGCAAGATACCAAATTCCAAGTGTTGGAGTTCCTTTCAGATATCTAAAGATTCTTTTGACTGCAATGAGGTGTGATTCCCTAGGAGCTGATTGATATCTAGCACAGACACATGTTGAAAACATAATATCTGGTCTAGAAGCAGTTAGATATAAAAGGGAACCTATCATACATCTATACATGGTTTGATCAACCTGTTTTCCTTGATCATCTGGTTCAACTTGTGTGGATGGTGTCATGGGAGTGGAACATGATTTACAGTCTTGTAAAGAAAATTTGTTTAATAATTCTTTAACATATTTTGATTGATGTATAAAAGTTCCATTTGTTTGTTGTTTAATCTGCAGTCCCAGAAAGTACTGCAGTTCTCCCATTGTACTCATCTCAAATTTTGATTGCATGAGTTTCTTAATTTCATCACACAGTTTTGTGTTTGTTGAACCAAATATGATATCTTCAACATATATTTGAACAAGTAAGATATGATTTCCAACATGTTTTATGAAAAGAGTTTTATCAATGGAGCCTCTTGTGAAGTTATTTTTGAGTAGAAAGTAAGAAAGTGTTTCATACCAGGCTCTTGGAGCCTGTTTGAGCCTATAAAGAGCTTTGTCTAGTTTGTACACCCACTCAGGATGAGAAGGATCTACAAACCCAGGTGGCTGACAGACATACACTTCTTCTTTTATTTTCCGATACAAAAATGCACTCTTAACATCCATTTGATAAACTTTTATTTTGTTGGAAATGGCATAGGCCAGAAATAACCTGATGGGTTCAAGCCTTGCAACTGGAGCAAAGGTTTCATCATAATCAATTCCTTCTTCTTGAGAGTAACCTTGTACTACTAGTATTGCCTTGTTTTTTATAATCATACCAGCCTCATCTTGTTTGTTCCTAAAAACCCATCTTGTGCAAATTGGTTGCTTGTTTGGTGGTAACGGACAGATTTCCCAGACCTGTTGTTTTTTTAATTGAAGCAACTCATCTTGCATGGCTTGTACCCAGTTGTTGTCTTTGAGGGCTTCTTGGTACTTTTTAGGTTCCAACTGAGAAATAAATGCTGAGAAGAAGCAAAAGTTGGAAAGCTGGTTTCTTGTAAGAACACCTGATGCAATATCACCCATGATTTGTTCAAGTGGATGATCTTTGTGTTCAATCAGTTGTTGTAAACCACTGACAGGTGTAGGTGGCTCTTGTACTTCATCAAACAAACCACTGAGGTTTATAATGTCTGGTTCAGCAGTTTCAGTATCTTCAGTAGTTTTAGGTGCTGAAGCAGATGTTTGAGTTTGTACATCAGCAGTTTTTGAATCAGAAGTTTGTGAAACTTCTGATGGTTTAGAAGTTGACTTAATGACTGTTTGAGGAGTCCATGGTGCTAGATCCTCATCATCGAACCATTGATCACCATAATAAGTAGGTTTAGATGAAGTAACAGTCTTTTCAGGTCCAAAATGGAAGCTTTCAAGGTCAAAAAGTTCAGCAGGATGTGCTGGAATAAGAGTGTGTTTTGACTCATTGAACTTGACATTCAGTGTTTCTTCTACTATCCTGGTTCTTGAGTTAAAAACCTTGTAGGCTTTTCTAGTGGAAGAGTAACCAAGAAAGTAACCTGAATCAACTTTGGAAGCAAACTTTGAAATAGAGTCTTTGATGTTTAGAATGAAACATTTACATCCAAAAGCCCTGAAAAAGGAGATAAGGGGCTTTATGCCATGAAGAACTTCATAGGCAGTTTTGGAGTGTATTTTGTTGACAAGAACTCTATTTTGAACATAGCATGCAGTGTTAACTGCTTCAGCCCAGAAATACAATGGTAGGCCTGAATCAGCTAAAATTGTTCTTGCTCCTTCAATTAAGGTTCTGTTCTTCCTTTCTACTACACCATTTTGTTCAGGAGTTCTGGGAACACTGTATTGTCTAATAATCCCTTTAGACAAGCAGAATTCATCCAGAGTTTTGTTCCTGAACTCTGTCCCATTGTCACTTCTAATGGCTTTGACAGATAGAGAATATTGTTTCTCTATTTGTAGAATAAAGAACTTGATGATTTCAGCAGCCTCATCCTTTGAAAATAAGAAGAATACCCATGTAAATCTTGAATAATCATCAATGATGACCAAGCAGTACTTCTTCTTACCAAGGCTCATGATTTTTACAGGCCCAAATAAGTCCATATGGAGTAGTTGAAGACATGCAGTTGTTTTTGATTCTTCAATAGACTTATAGGAGGACTTATGCTGTTTTCCCTTCAGTCAGGATACACAGTGTTCTTGACACTGGTATACCTTCAAAGGTAGACCTCTGACCAAGCCCATTTTTGTGACTTTATTTATGGTTTTAAAGTTCACATGGCCAAGTCTCATGTGCCAGAGATCAGTCTCTGAAGTTGATGCCTTTAAGAAGAAACAGGTAGTGTTGTTCAGTACTTTGTCCCTTTCAATGTCCACTACATAGACATTGCCACATCTTTTGGCTATTAACAAAGTATGATCTTCAATGATCTTCTCTATCAACTTCTGGCCTTCTGGTGATATGATCTTGCATGCTGTCTTTGTGAAAAAGGAAGAATATCCTTTATCACACATTTGTGACACACTCAGCAAGTTGTACTCAAGGTTTTTAACCAGATTGACCTTGTTAAACTGTATTTTGCCAGAGGAGACATTGCCATGTCCTAGCACATATCCCTTAGCATTGTTCCCAAAGGATACAGATCCTTCTCTTTGACTGATAAAATTGTTTATCAGGTATCTGCATCCTGTCATGTGCATTGAGCCTCCACTGTCTACATACCAAATGTTATTTAAGCCTCTGGAAACTCTCTGCACAAGATAGAAAATTAGTTAGATTTGGGAACCCAAGCCAGTTTGGCTTTGGGTTTGCTCTTGAGAACATTTACAGTTTGTTCTTGACCAAGTTGAGGAATCCATGTCTTTTTGGCAATGGATTTTTCATTAAGAGCAATGGTGGTATCCTTTTGAGGACCACCATCAACTTTGGTCATCAGTAGTTGTACCATGTTCATGAGATCTTTAATCTCAGCAGTTTGTGAAACTGCTGATGATTTAGGTCTAACTACTGAAAGAGAATGTTGAGAAAAAGATTTTTGTTGAGATTTTGTCTTTTTCTGAGGGAAGGTTTTTACTGGTTGTTGTTTCATGGGAGAAAAAGTTTCTATAAAATCATTTCTGATTTGTTTTCCCTCAACCAGTTGTTTAATTTTCTTGTTGTACTGAATACCTTTTCTGTATCTGCAAAATTCTGTCTTGTGGTTGAACAGACCACAGATTTCACATTCTATTGTCTTTTCTTTCAAAGACAAGTTTCTGACTGTATTGATTGGTTTTAGGTCATCAGTAGTTGTCAGGTTCTCAACTCCTGATGTAGTTGAAACTACTGATGGCTTAATATCAGAATTAATCAGTACTTCTGAAGAACTTTCTTTGTGAGTTTTTAGAAAGTTTTCATGAAAAGATGTGCATTCTTTCTCTTCAGAAGTTTCACCTGAAACAATTTTTCTCCCATCTTCAGTTATTTTGGGGGAAAAATCTGTTGGTGTTTCAGTTTGATTGTACCCTATGCCAAACCTAACATTTGAAGCACTTTGTTTGTTTAGCAATAGTTGGTACCCTTTACTAGATTCAACCCATTTTTCACATGTGACCTTGGTGTCAACAAGCTCTCGTCTGACATTTCCTAGGTCATTTATCATGATTTTAATTTGTGCTTGGGTTTCAATAGTTGTGTTAGTTAATTTAGAAACTTCTTTTGTTTTTGCAGAAAGTTTTCATTCTAAATCACATTTCATCTGAGTGAATTTTCTCTCAGAGTCATTTGCTTTCCCTTGTAAGTGCACATTAGTCACTCTTATGAGAGCAAAAGATTCTTTGCAAGAAGTTGAACGAAGTTTTGTCAAAGATTCTTTTGATACCTTTGACAAGGCAGATTTTGATGTGCATCCCTCAAATGCCATTAAGGCAAAGTTCTTTCTGCCATTGTCAGGCTCTCCCCAGTTGATGTCAAACATCTTGTTGTCTGCATCCGGGTTACACTCAGTAGTGTCAAAAGGAAGACTTCTCCAATCAACATACCCTGAAGTAAATAAACTTTGTTGTGAGGGTTGCTGAGGCTGTGGAGGTGGTTGAGCAGCTGGAAAGGGAGGAATTTATTATTGGCTCTGTATCTGTTGAGCAGGCATCTGTACATATTGTACTTGTGGCACATATTGGTGTTGTGGAGCTTGTGCCTGTACAAAATGTGCACTCCCTTGTGTTCCATTATTCCTGTTATAACTGGGGTTAAAATTATTTCCAGACTGAGATTGGTTAAGGCTAGAGCTTCTACACTCTCTAGCAAAGTGTCCCAACTTTTGACACTTGTGACATCTAAGTTTAGATTTGTCAAAACCAAATTTTGTTGAGCTGTTGAGTCCTGGAAACTTCCTTCCTGACCTTTTGTAAAATTTATTTGTTTTTAAACTTAACATGGCCAGTTGGTGTGGAATATCCATTTCTTCCAAGTCATCACTGCTGAAATTTTTTAAATCATCCATGATAAAACACATGTTATCAGCAGTTTGACTAAAAACATTATTGTCATAACCTGGGAATGATCTTTCAGATGAGATCCCAGCAGTTATGTCAATATGGTCAAAAGATCCAAAACTATTTGAACAAGTTGGTGAGTCTTGTCCCAATAGTGTTGTACTACCTGGTAGATAGTCATCAGCAGTTTTACCAGAACTTTGTAACTTTTTCTTTTGATCAATTTCTCTTTCAAAAGTAAGTAATCTCCCATGAAGTTTTGTAAGAGTGAGGGAGCTAAAGTCTGGTGAAGATCTTAAGACTATAGAGTATGTTTCCCATTTTTCAGGTAAAGACCTTAAAAATCTATGAAGCATAGATACAGTTGTGTAGGTCTGACCATTCAATTTTAGCTCAGATATTAATGAGGAGAATCTTTCAAATTGTTGTGTTAAAGTTTCCCCATTAATGTGAGCAAAAGTTTCATATTGTTGAGCCAGGATTTCTCTGGTGTTGGCAATCACCTCTTCAGTTCCTCCAAACTGTTCTTTGAGGCAGTCCCAAAGCTCTTTGGCACCATCACAATGTAATATGCCAGAGTAGATTTCATTTAGGAGTGCCATTGCCAACATAGAGAAAGCTTTAGCATCAAGCTCAAGTTTTAGGAAATCATCATCTGTATAGTCTTTTGGGTCTTTTAGAATTTCTACTTTAGTTTCAAGATTGATATTTACTGGTTTATGAGGACCATATATCACAGATTTCCAGCAACCTGTGTTGGTCTGTGATAAGGTATGTGCCATTCTCCTTTGCCAGATATTATATTCATTTCTTACTAGCATAGCAGGTTTATTGGCAGAACCAGTATTATGAGGATCCATTTTAAAGAGCATTGATTTGTCAAATATCTCTTAAAGTGATGGATGTTGATAAATGTGAACTTTTAATCCTTTATTGAATATCAATAAGAGCCTGTGTCTGATTGTCAATGTGTTTGATTGATATGTGATCGGATAAACCAGTGCTCTGATACCAATTGTTGGATCAGTATTGCTCTTTGTATGAACTTGCTAGTGAACACTTAAGTTTTTAGCAAGTTCTTAATCAGTAATAGCACAGCGGAATGATATGAGTTTAAAGCTACACTTATCAACAGGAGTTATTACTCCCCCTAGACGTTTGATAAAACTAAAGACAAGTATTTAATGAGAATCTAAGCATTGAATGAGAATGAACACTTAAACAGATTCTCAGTAAATGAAATGGAAATAACAATGATAAGCTTTGAAGGATTTCTGTATTAAAAATCAATGTCTAAAACAGAGGGATGAACCCATCTATTTATAGACTTTACAAATACATGAACCTTGCCAAAAAGCAAGTTCAGAGACAAGTTGCAACAAGTTGCAATCTTGGAACTTGTACAAAAAGTTAATGTAATACTAAACTAATAAACTACTGAAACATAAGGCGGTTGAAAGATTCTTGGACAAGTGCTGATGAATGACAAACTACTGATGAGTAGTTTGTCTTCAGTAGTTCTTCAGTGAACTGTCTGGTTTGGACTTCTGAACTTCGGATGTATTTCTTCTTCAGTACTTGTAGAATCCTTCTTCAGCAGTTTAGTCTTCTTTCTTCAGTAGTTCTATACTTAGAATAATTTGACAGAAGTGAATTAAACTAAGGTTTACAAAAGTGGTTTCACCAATCCTTTTTGTCCTAACAGGTGCCTGAGCAACAGGTGTTTGCACATAGTGGATCTGAGGAACAGTGGTTTGGACAAACTGGACAGGAACAATGCTTGAGGACTGTGCAAAATGAGCAGTGTTTTGCACATTTGGTCCAGGGGTATTATAGGAATTTTGATAAGTGTTAGTCTGAGGCCTTTGATTTGGATAGGTAATTATAGGTGTACCATGTTGACTCCTACATTCCCTAGCAAAATGACCAAGTCTATGACATTTATAACACTTTATCTTTGATTTATCCAACCCCACCTTTGATCTGCCAGTTAACCCTAGAAACCTTCTCCTAGTTTTCTTGTAAAAATTGTTAGTTCTTACACTGAGAAGGGCCAATTGGTGCATAATGTCCATTTCTCCCAAATCATCAGGGTCAAAGTATTTTAGGTCATCATACTAAAAGGATATGTTATCAGATGCCTGGATAGCACCACCACTTGTTGTAAAAGCATAGTTTGGTGAATAAGAATCAGAGTTAAAACCTGAGTTAAAACCTGAAGTTATGTCAATGAAATGATCATAATTCTGATCCTTAGTATTTCCAGGCACCTCATCATGACCCAAAAGTGCTGTATTACCAAATACATAATCATCAGACACTTTTCCAGAGTCCTGGAGCTTCTTTTTCTGGTTAAGCTCTCTCTCATAGGTCAAGAGCTTACCATGAAGCTGGGTCAGTGAGAGGTCCTTGAATCCAATTGAGTTTCTCATAACTATAGCAATAGTGTCCCATTTATCTGGTAGTGATCTTAAAAACCTATGGTTCAAGGTTGAATGAGGGTAAGTTAGACCAACCAGTTTTAGTTCACTAATGAGACAGTTAAACTTCTCAAATTGTTTAGTTAATGACTCTCCCTTAACATGATTGAATGTTTCATATTGTTGGTTAAGTATTTCACGATTGTTTTCAATAACCTCTTCAGTCCCACCAAATTGTTCTTTCAGTGCATCCCACAACTCCTTTGCACTGTTACAGTGTAACAACCCAGCATATATATCATTGGGTAGAGCCATGGCCGCAATACTGAAGGCCTTAGCATCTAACTCAATTTTCTGAAAATCCTGGTCGGAGTAGTTTACAAGTTTCTTAGGCTCCTGAACCTTGGGATCTTCAGTACTCGGCACCATCGGAACATGTGGTCCGAAGATAACCGACTTCCAACACCCAGTGTTCTGTTGAGCTAGAACATGGCTCATCCGACATTGCCAGATATTGTATTCAGATCTGACAAGCATCGGTGGCTTGTTGTTCGTGCCAGTGTTGTGTGGATCGTGATTGATTGAAGCCATTCTCTGATTTTTCAAAAACAAAGTCTGTTTATAACCGGTTGAATCGAAAATAAACTATTGCTCTGTTTTCAATCCGACAAACAAACGACATCAATAATTGTGAGCTGATCTGTTTATATTAAATTGATTAGATCGAATTTAATTGACCAAGCTCTGATACCAATTGTTAGGATCTGAGTTTGATTGTTTTGATTTGTTTAGAGTAGAATGAGAAATGAATGAAGTGAATATATATGGAAAGTGCAGCGGAATGATAAACTATAATCAAAACAAAAGGAATAAATGTTTTCTTAATCGAATGCTTTCATTATATTGAAAGATTACAATCAAATACAAGTACTCCCCCTCAGCCTGATCACTCTGTGATTGTTTGTCTGAGAGAATGTTGTGAGTGACCAATACAACAGTATAAGCACTATTCTATTTATAGACAAATCTAAACCACTGGTGACCTAGGCTGACGTCACCTAAGATAGTGACCTCTAACAGAATAACAACATAAAACATCTGCCCTATACAAACTACTTTTATATTACAAAACACTGTAAGGTAAACTACTGTTGAGGAAAACTCTGATGGTCTTGTATCATCTGTTGGAGCCTAAGTGTTGTTGGCTCCAACAGACCTTTAGTCTTCAGTACTTGATCAGCAGTTGTTCTTCATCAGACCTTTGGTCAGCAGTTGTTCTCTATCAGTTGTTATCCAACAATCCTTTGTCATAGCAGTTGTTTGGGTGGAACAGTTGTTAGGGTCAACAGTCTTTTGGGAAGAGTATGTTGTAAAGACTGTTTATTTATATGGATCAACTGTTAGTATATTTTGGCTTTTCAATCATCTGTTCTTCTTCAGGTCAACAGACCCAACAATAATAAATAAATATGGTTCGAAAACGATCTCCCCCGAATGGAGATTTAGTACGGGGGAAATGTTTCTACACCATCTTTTTTTCTCTTTTTTTTTTTTGCAATTTTTAATATAAAAACTCAAAATAAAGAATAGTAAAATTAAAAATAGAAATATGCTCAACTAATATGTTCACTTATGTTAACACCTAAGAACAAATCACAACGAACAAACCTATGGAGGGTGAAAGGAGACTACTTTGACATCGCAATCTCCACCCGGACTATTGATGTCATGCTTCAAACCATGGTCAACTACAAAAGCATGATCATCCTCAACCTTCTTGTTTGATCCCCAACCAGTCCACCAATGGCTAATAGTCATCAACGGGGCCAATCACTCCACCTCTTCATTTCAACCCACCAATCTTTATACTTACCAGGACCAAAATATATACGACACATGTAGTGAAGGAAGCGGTCGTCCCTCCAAATGGTGTATCCCTCAACTATATTCCAAGTCAGTTGTCTTTGAGCCCTCTCCTGTAGTTTTGTTGATTGGGGTTGCGATCCATCATCAACTTCTTCCACAGGCCAGCTATACACAATCTCCATTCCTTCTTCCTCTTTGATCTCATTTATTGGCTCTCCGAATTGTAACACCCCAAAAATCGGTTTCGTTTAAATATGCCATATATCCTGATTAACAAACTAGTCATTTAATCTAGCAATCAAGGAAAATAGAACTTGAGGGACCTCATGTGTCATTTGGGCAAAGTAGAGATATGAGAATAATAAAACAAAACTTGGTAAAACTGATCAGTGTTTTGATCGACCAAAACACCTTCAAAAACACACACATAAGAAGTTCATCCAAATCAGCCCCAAAGCATGCTAAGATCAAGAGTTCTTGTCAATGCATGATGGGAATTATGATCATCTAGTGTTCTAAACATCCTAAGGTAACTCTAGAACTCTTTAGATTCATTAAAATCCATAGATTTTGAAAGATGATGATTCTAGGGTTTTTATAAAAACGTGATTCATGAGCTTCTATAGGTTGTTATGTGTTAGTAGACATCAAAGAAGCTATAAAACGTGATAATATGTTATATGTTGTTGATCCACATGAAATAGTGAATGTGTGTTATGTGTCAATAGTGGGTTTTCGCCCTAAGCATGAATTACACTAGTATGTGGTTAATCTTGCAGTTTCTATGCGATTGATATCATGTATGTGTGTTAATTGATGAGATGATCATGGGCAAATGGTATATTAAGCCATGGTAAAATTGAGGAAGCTTTGGACACCTTGAATTAACATGAAGAAAATGGTGCATAAAAGGTGTTTGATGAAATGCCAATTAGGCGAGAACTAGTGAAACTAAGAAATTAGAATCATCTGAATGTTATCATTTATATGTAATGTTGATTAGCAATACGCTATGTTAATCGCATACTTGATATGAGAGGATGGCTATAGATTTAGCTAGAATTGATAATGAATACATGATGCCATGGATAGTGAAAGGATCCTATATTTTGTATTCTAACAAGCACAAGTTTGGCTCATTCCCAAGTTAGGTACAACGAGGGAGCAAACGGGTCAAACGGATACAAGGTGGATACTTATGTAAACAAGAATAGTTTCAAGGTAAGTATTTCTTACGCCCTAAGTTTTACAAACACTTTGTAGAACACTATTAAAACGAGGCTAAAATGATGCACAAAAGTGCAACCAAACATTGCAGAAACGCTGCATAAAAGTGCAGCCAAACACTGTTGAAACGCTGCACAAAAGTGCAGCGAAAAGCTGCTAAAACGCGGCTAAAACGTTGCTGGAAATGCAGTGAAAATGCTGCAGAAAACTGCAACAAAAATGTTGTTAAAAGCATGGCGAAATGTTATAGGGTTATATCATATTGAATTAGACATTGACATGATAAGGAAAGACCATAGGGCATAAACTATAATGGGTCGAATTGAGTAAAGAAAAAAAGAAGTTGAGAATTGTTGGATCAGTATTGCTCTTTGTATGAACTTGCTAGTGAACACTTAAGTGTTTAGCAAGTTCTTAATCAGTAATAGCACAGCGAAATGATATGAGTTTAAAGCTACACTTATCAACAGGAGTTATTACTCCCCCTGGATGTTGATAAAACTAAAGACAAGTATTTAATGAGAATCTAAGCAATGAATGAGAATGAACACTTAAACAGATTCTTAGTAAATGAAATGGTAATAACAATGATAAGCTTTGAAGGATTTCTGTATAAAATCAATGTCTAAAACAGAGGGATGAACCCATCTATTTATAGACTTTACAAATACATGAACCTTGCCAAAAAGCAAGTTCAGAGACAAGTTGCAACAAGTTGCAATCTTGGAACTTGTACAAAAAGTAAAAGTAATAATAAACTAATAAACTACTGAAACATAAGACGGTGGAAAAGATTCTTGAACAAGTGCTGATGAATGACAAACTACTGATGAGTAGTTTGTCTTCAGTAGTTCTTTAGAGAACTATCTAGTTCTTCAATCATCTGGGCTCTCTTGGCTTTTGCATCTTTACTTGTTGCAAGTTTGTCTGCAATAAGTTGAGCTCTTCTTGTCAGCTCTGTAACATCGCAAATTTTTTCCTAAATTTTGTATAGGTAAAAAAAAAAAACCCACCACTTTATTTGTATTAAACTACTTTCGTACAAAAGTAACCATGTCAAATTTATATCAAAACATTTATTTTATTTAATAATAATAATAATAATAATAATAACAATAATCTATAGAAATTAGTTTTTAAAACATGAAACCAAATCAAAACCCAAAGCCCAAAACCCCCTTTTTCTTTTAAAAGCCGGAGCCCAGAAAAACAGCCCAAAAAAAAACGGCCCAACTCCCCTTGCCTTCACCCAATTCCGGCCCAAGACCCCCCCCCTTTTCTTCTCGTCCCTGCTACCCGGTCATCCACCCAGACCCGACCCATGATGCAGTAAACACCCGGTCCACCTTCCATAAATTTTGGTCTCAATTTTTGGTAACCACTTCATCTCTGTTGACCGAAAAACATTCCCCTACTGTCATGACCCGTGATTTAAGCCTAAATCCACTCCAATTTGTATACATACGCGTATACTTTTGACAAGCATTGGACCCTTCCATTTCAGCCAACACACTATAAATTGAACCCCCCTAGTGAGCCTAAGAACGCCGAACAACAAACCCTCACCCTCAATTTATCCAAAAACCTCCTTATAATCTGCATCCCCTTCGCGTTTGACTTTCTTGGTTGACCGCTCAATAAACACGATTAAAGCATTGTGAGTTTCAAATCTTTTGTAGGTTGTGTTCATCGGCCATCTACAAACAATAACCCTATGATTAATCGGGTTATTGTTTGCTAGATTTGATTATTATTATGGCTAGGGTTCGAATGATATTGAATTGGGGAAGAAGATTCAAAGCAGTTAGTGTATAAATATTTTTTGTTTCAGTTATAAAACGTTCTCAGGGTGTGGCTCAGTGGTGAGCCACACTTGTGATAAACCATTGAACCGGCTAGGAGCCAGGTTCGAGTCCCAGCAGCAGCGAGTTTTTTTTTTTTAGATACTTATTACTTTATATCTATTCTAATAAACTTTTATTATACATTTAAAATACCAAAACAACTCTATAAATTCCACAAAAATTATTTTATGATGTTTTAATAGAAGAGTTTATTGTACAATTTTTAGTTTTCCAAAAATTATTTATTTAATATATATAATAAATAATTCAAGTTTATTCTATTTTATTTATAAAATTCTATAAAAATATCAAAACAATTTTATAAATTTCCACAAAGATTATTCTGAGTTTGTATAACAATAAACTTTTCTGAAATGGTTTTTATTTCTGAAAAATCATTTATTTAATATTTTTAATCAATTTTTGTTAGTTTTAATCATAAATAAATCATAATAAATTCATTTTTCAATATTTTTGCACCAAAATTTTATATAAATTATTTCTGATTATTTGGAACAGAAATACAATTTTTAAATTAATAATTCTATAAATTTAATATTTTTAAATATTAAAGTTATATTTTGAAAATTTGAAATAAATAGATTCAATATTCTATTTTTAAGAAAATAATTTTATAAAAATTATTTTCATACTTTAAACTTATTATTGTAACCATCTTTAATTTAAAATTTTCAAAAAGACTTTTGTTTATTTATTTATCAAATTTCTCTCATTTATCAAACATTTTATTTAATAATCAAACAAGCACTTATCCCCAAATTCGAAGCCCTAGAATATATTTGTAGACTAGAAAGACTTAGATATATTTATTACCTTAATTATAGGGTAATACTTGGCATTGTTGGGCAACACATATACTATTTTTCACAAGACATAACATTTTGCTAAGGTGAGTTTACATAGCCCTTTTTCTCTTTTACATTTTTGGGGTGAAACATGTTTAAACATTTTATACTATCATTTACTCATACTTACTTGTGATTCAATTACACTATCATTCTATCATTTGACTGTAACAAAAAGACACAGTACAATCATTAACAATGATCAAGCCGCCTGTTTAGATTATAGCACTATAGGTCTGACAAACCCATCCCCCCGCCCCCCGCATAAATTCAGGGATGATCGATAACAGTAACAACATTTAACTAACTTGCGAGTTAGTCATCAGTCGACACAAGGTTTGATTGTACAAAGACGCATTGTTACATGTCGGAATCATACTCTATCATCATACAACTGTGATTGTTGTAGAAACTATTGTTATCAATTATATTCAAAAACCTATGTATTCTCACCAACTTTTGTTGACCCAAAATATTTTCAAACTTAACATGTTTCAGGTTCTACTTGCTTGAAGATTTGAGTTAATGCTTGAAGATGTGTGCATAGTATTATTCATTTTGATGTACGAATTCTTGTAGAACAATTGTATGTAATTTATTTAAATCATTTAATGAAATTTATTATTCACCATGAGCTACTGAACAATCATCAATACGTGACATTCCGATGTTTCCGCCATCGGTTGGGGTGTTACAAGCTCTTCCATGGAGAGTCCCTTTAATGTATCGGCTTTGGTCTTGCTGTTCTTGGTAATGTAAGACATCAGTTGTTGTCTTTTGTCTTCCTCAGCAATTCTTTCCAGGTTAGCCTGCCTTTGAAGTTCTGCTTCATAAGCCTGTAGCTTTTCATTTAGGCTTAATTCATCCCTTGTTTCCAGAGCATTCCAGATCTCATCTTCCTTAGCCTTTCTTTCAGCTGCAATTAAACTCTTCTCTAGTAGTTCTTTGGACATTGATAGAGGAGAAGGGTTCAACACAATCATTGTTGTAGTTGTAGTAGGCTTTGGAATAGAAGTTGGTTGAGTAGGTTCAGTTGATCTGGAAGGCTGTTCAGCAGTTTCAGTGTTGGAAGTGTTGACTTCTGATGGGTTGACAACTACTGAAGGTTTGTCAACTACTGAAGGATTGTCTTCAGTATTTTCTGAGTCTTCATCAGAACTTTCACCATCAGAAGTTTCTTCAATGTGCCCTTGGGATTCATCAGGCTTTTCAGAATCTTCTATTTCTTGAATAGAGACACCAAACTGTTGGGCCAGTTTTTCTTTTCTGGCTTGGTCTCTCTGATCTCTTTTTTGGGTAGCCACTCTTGCCTTTTTCCTGGCTTCAAGTGACTCCCTAGGTTCCTTAGTTTTCTCCCCCTTTTTGGATTCATCAGGCTTTGAGGGTTTAGGGAAATGACCTGTAAGAGAAGTAATCTGTTTGGAGTTGAAGTCAATTTTGTTGGACAGATCGTTCATCTTAGTCTGTATCACTCCAAATTGGTTCTTGATGGACAGCTCCAAGTTAGCTGTGTAGGTTTGGAAGTGATTTTTGATGAGGGTGTTCATCATGTGATATAAGGGACCATCTGGGCTGCATAGCTGGTTCATGTCTATGCTGGATGGCCCAGGGAATTGGGTAGGCATTTGTAGTGAGGGGTGTGTTTTTGGTTGATCTTCTTGTTGTACAGAAGATGCCACTTTAGGGGAATCAGGGATTAAGTGGACTTTATCCTGATCTGGTGTGACTAGCTTCTTTAGCATAGATACACCAGGTGCAGGACCTTCACTTGTAGGCGTCAATTCGGTAGTTTTGTGTTGTGAAACATCATCCAAGTTAATGGAATCATCTGTATCCCGGATTACATCCTCAATGAGGACTGTATCAGTTACATCATGAGCTGAGCCCAACTCAGTTGTCTCATGTACCTCTTTTTCTTGGTTCAGAGGATTTCCTACCTCAGGCATTAAGCCTTCATCAGTAGTTGCCACATTTGAAGTCTTAGCTATGCTGCTTCTTTCCTCAGATCCACCACTGGGTGGTAAATGAGTAGTAGCAGCCTCAAAAGTACCAAGGGTTTCTAAGTTTGGGCTTAGAGACCCTGGTTCATCCTCATCTCTTTGGTTAGGGCTTTGAGTGTCCACATCCATGTCAAGTTCTGAGGCTATGTCCCCTGTTTGATGTGGTTGTTGGGGACTGACATGTTTAGATGGGACTTTCTCTTTTAGCCCAGAGAGAAGTTTGGCTATTTCTATATCAGGTTCAGAAATTTGGGGTGTTGGTTCAGTAGTTTGGTCAATGGGTTCAGCAGTTTCAAAAGAAGAGTCAATAGGAATAGTTTTCTTTAGTCTTTTTCTTTTGAAAAGTATGGTGATTGGTTATCTTGTTGGGGTTTGAGATGGATGAGACTGAGAGGATGTTTCAGTCACATCTTTATCAACTGCAGATTGCACAGTAGTCAGTTCAGGCATCTCAACCTCCTGAACTGCTTTTCTTTTTGGGTTGGTGGGTTTTTGTTTTTGTTGCTTGGGTTTCTTGGCCTTTGGGGGTGTAGGTTTGGAAGATGAGGGTTCCATGGGGACTGGTTCTGGTTCCCCTTGGTCATCTTCTGGCCAGGCAGCTGGTTTGTTGTGCCTTGAGTATGCTTGTGAGGATAAAAGGTTTAAAATTGTTGTTTTACCCACAAGCACCTCTTCTCCAAGTTCTTTTATTATGCAGTGCATAATGAATCTTGGGTACAACAAAAACTTCTTTTTAGTATTGAGATGATGTAACACCAACTCATTAAAGAAAAGTGTTGATGCCCTGAATTTTGTTTCATTCACTATGGAATGAAAAATTGGTTGAAAAGTTGAGGGCATCTGATCATAAGATCCAGTGTTTGGACTCAAACACATAATAATATAATGAAAAAGCAGTTTATACTTTGGTTCAAAATATTTCTTAAAGATTGTAGCATGTGAGAGAGTACCTTGGTAACCACACTCTGTCATGGTTAAATGGATTTGAGAGTTTGGAAATTGGTCTGGGGCATTTACATCATCCAATCCCAGCCTAACTGCCAAAATAGCCGGTGTGATTGCCATTCTTCTCCCTTTGATTGTTGAATTCAGGGAGATCACCTTGTTCTTCACCGTCACCATCTCTGCGTTTGCCCAAAACTCATTTAGAGTTTCAGTATGGATTGGAGGGTTGATGGTGAGGGCGGTGAAATATTGGGATTTAACGACTAAATCAATGATTTCGTCGTATTGGGACCAGGCTTCATGTTTTTCGAAGTAGCCTCTTTGATTGTGTCCCTGTTTTAGAGTTAGAGCCATGTGGTTTGTGTGTGTTTGGATCGAACAGTGTTTTTGCAGGTTCAGGGTTTGAGAGCTTTTTGAGAGAGAAGGAGGGAATTTTTGCTTTTTGAATGGATAAGTGTTGGAAAAGGTATTTATCAGAAGTTTTAAACCACCTAGGTCAAACTTCTGATGTGGAATAAGTCTGATTTACTCTTTTTGACTAAACTGCTGATGAAGAATTGTTTTCATCAGTAGTTCCCAGTTTCTCTTCAGTAGTTTTGAACAACTGATGAGAATGCTTTATAAATACTTTATTCATAACTTCTGAAGGTTGTTTTATCAGAAGTTAATCACTTTTCAGAAAATATTCCCATACTAATGTTTTGTTTCATCAGTAGTTTCTCTCTTGTTTGTTTTTCAGAAGTTTTCAGGCTTAAAATGTAAGTGAAAAATGAAAATGTGTGCAGAAAAATAAACAGAAACACTTACAAATTTAGCATCCCAAGAATGGATACTAACTTCTGAAATGTTGATGTGTCAAGGGGTTTAGTGAATATGTTAGCTATTTGATTAGCTGTTGCTACATGTTTCACTTCAATCTTGCCCTTTTCATAGCAATCTCTTATAAAATGATACCGGATTTCAATATGTTTGGTTTTTGAAAACTGAACAGGATTTTGAATGATGCTAATGGCAGATTTGCTGTCTACAAGCAATGGTGTCTTGGTTTCTTTGATTCCATAATCAAGAAGTTGATACTGGAGCCATTGTATCTGTGATGTACAACTTGCAGCTGCAATGTATTCAGCTTCAGCAGTTGAAGTTGCAACAGATGTTTGTTTCTTTGATTGCCAGGACACTAGACAGTTTCCTAAGAATTGACAACCACCAGATGTTGATTTTCTTGACATTTTACACCCTGCATAGTCACTATCTGAAAAAGCTGATAACTTGGTATTACTTAAAGTAGGATACCAAATTCCAAGTGTTGGAGTTCCTTTCAAATATCTGAAGATTCTTTTGACTGCAATGAGGTGTGATTCCCTAGGAGTTGATTGATATCTAGCACAGACACATGTTGAAAACATAATATCTGGTCTAGAAGCAGTTAGATATAAAAGGGAACCTATCATACATCTATACATGGTTTGATCAACCTATTTTCCTTAATCATCTGGTTCAACTTGTGTGGTTGGTGCCATGGGAGTGGAACATGATTTACAGTCTTGTAAAGAAAATTTGTTTAATAATTCTTTAACATATTTTGATTGATGTATAAAAGTTCCATTTGTTTGTTGTTTAATCTGCAGTCCCAGAAAGTACTGCATTTCTCCCATTGTACTCATCTCAAATTTTGATTGCATGAGTTTCTTAAATTCATCACACAGTTTTGTGTTTGTTGAACCAAATATGATATCATCAACATATATTTGAACAAGTAAGATATGATTTCCAACATGTTTTATGAAAAGAGTTTTATCAATGGAGCCTCTTGTGAAGTTACTTTTGAGTAGAAAGTTAGAAAGTGTTTCATACCAGGCCCTTGGAGCCTGTTTGAGCCCATAAAGAGCTTTGTCTAGTTTGTACACCCACTCAGGATGAGAAGGATCCTCAAACCCAGGTGGCTGACAAACATACACTTCCTCTTTTATTTTTCCATACAAAAATGCACTTTTAACATCCATTTGGTAAAATTTTATTTTGTTGGAAATGGCATAGGCTAGAAATAACCTGATGGCTTCAAGCTTTGCAACTGGAGCAAAGGTTTCATCATAATCAATTCCTTCTTCTTGAGAGTAACCTTGTACTACCAGTCTTGCCTTGTTCTTTATAATCATACCAGCCTCATCTTGTTTGCTCCTAAAATCCCATCTTATGCCAATTGGTTGCTTGTTTGGTGGTAAGGGACAGATTTCCCAAACCTGTTGTTTATTGAATTGAAGCAACTCATCTTGCATGGATTGTACCCAGTTGTTGTCTTTGAGGGCTTCTTGGTACTTTTTAGGTTCCAACTGAGAAATAAATGCTGAGAAGAAGCAAAAGTTGGAAAGATGGTTTCTGGTAAGAACACCTGATGCAATATCACCCATGATTTGTTCAAGTGGATGATCTTTGTGTTCAATCAGTTGTTGTAAACCACTGACAGGTGTAGGTGGCTCTTGTACTTCATCAAACAAACCACTGAGGTTTATAACGTCTGGTTCAGCAGTTTCAGTGTCTTCAGTAGTTTTAGGTGCTGAAGCAGATGTTTGAGTTTGTTCATCAGCAGTTGTTGAATCAGAAGTTTGTGAAACTTTTGATGGTTTGGAAGTTGACTTAATGACTGTTTGAGGAGTCCATGGTGCTGGATCCTCATCATCAAACCTTTGATCACCATAATAAGTAGGTTTAGATGAAGTAACAGTCTTTTCAGGTCCAAAATGGAAGCTATCAAGGTCAAAAAGTTCAGCAGGATGTGCTGGAATAAGAGTGTGTTTTGACTCATTGAACTTGGCATTCAGTGTTTCTTCTACTATCCTGGTTCTTGAGTTAAAAACCTTGTAGGCTTTTCTAGTGGAAGAGTAACCAAGAAAGTAACCTGAATCAACTTTGGCAGCAAACTTTGAAATAGAGTCTTTGATGTTTAGAATGAAACATTGACATCCAAAAGCCCTGAAAAAGGAGATAAGGGGCTTTATGCCATGAAGAACTTCATAGGCAGTTTTGGAGTGTATTTTGTTGACAAGAACTCTATTTTGAACATAGCATGCAGCGTTAACTGCTTCAGCCCAGAAATACAATGGTAGGCCTGAATCAGCAAACATTGTTCTTGCTCCTTCAATTAAGGTTCTGTTCTTCCTTTCTACTACACCATTTTGTTCAGGAGTTCTGGGAACACTGTATTGTCTAATAATCCCTTTAGACAAGCAGAATTCATCCAGAGTTTTGTTCCTGAACTCTGTCCCATTGTCACTTCTAATGGCTTTGACAGATAGAGAATATTGTTTCTCTACTTGTAGAATGAAGAACTTGATTATTTCAGCAGCCTCATCCTTGGAAAATAAGAAGAATACCCATGTAAATCTTGAATAGTCATCAATGATGACTAAGCAGTACTTCTTCTTACCAAGGCTCATGATTTTTACAGGCCCAAATAAGTCCATATGGAGTAGTTGAAGACATGCAGTAATTTTTTATTCTTCAATTGACTTATAGGAGGACTTATGTTGTTTTCCCTTTAAACAGGATACACAGTGTTCTTAACACTGGTATACCTTTAAAGGTAGACCTCTGACCAAGCCCATTTTTGTGACTTTATTTATGGTTTTAAAGTTCACATGGCAAAGTCTCCTGTGCCAGAGATCAGTCTCTGAAGTTGATGCCTTTGAGAAGAAACAGGCAGTGTTGTTCAGTACTTTGTCTTTTTCAATGTCCACTACATAGACATTGCCACATCTTTTGGCTATCAACAAAGTGTGATCTTCAATGATCTTCTCTATCAACTTCTGGCCTTCTGGTGATATGATCTTGCATGCCGTCTTTGTGAAAAAAGAAGAATATCCTTTATCACACATTTGTGACACACTCAGCAAGTTGTA
Organism: Ambrosia trifida; assembly: GCA_028751855.1. Lineage (NCBI taxonomy): Eukaryota > Viridiplantae > Streptophyta > Magnoliopsida > Asterales > Asteraceae > Ambrosia > Ambrosia trifida. The sequence continues at coordinate 28,677,773 of CM054122.1, forward strand.
CTCAAGGTTTTCAACCAGATTGACCTTGTCATACTGTATTTTGCCAGAGGAGACATTCCCATGTCCTAGCACATATCCCTTAGCATTGTTCCCAAAGGATACAGATCCTTCTCTTTGATTGATAAAATTGTTTATCAGGTATCTGCATCCTGTCATGTGCATTGAGCCTCCACTGTCTACATACCAAATGCTATTTAAGCCTCTTGAAACTCCCTGCACAAGATAGCAAATTAGTTAGATTTGGGAACCCAAGCCAGTTTGGCTTTGGGTTTGCTCTTGAGAACATTTACAGTTTGTTTTTGACCAAGTTGAGAAATCCATGTCTTTTTGGCAATGGATTTTTCATTAAGAGCAATGGTGGTATCCTTTTGAGGACCACCATCAACTTTGGTCATCAGTAGTTGTACCATGTTTATGAGATCTTTAATCTCAGCAGTTTGTGAAACTGCTGATGATTTAGGTCTAACTACTGAAAGAGAATTTTGAGAAAAAGATTTTTGTTGAGATTTTGTCTTTTTCTGAGAAAAGGTTTTTACTGGTTGTTGTTTCATGGGAGAAAAAGTTTCTATAAAATCATTTCTGATTTGTTTTCCCTCAACCAGTTGTTTAATTTTCTTGTTGTACTGAATACCTTTTTTGTATCTGCAAAATTCTGTCTTGTGGTTGAACAGACCACAGATTTCACATTCTTTTGTCTTTTCTTTCAAAGACAAGTTTCTGACTGTATTGATTGGTTTTAGGTCATCAGTAGTTTTCAGGTTCTCAACTCCTGATGTAGTTGAAACTACTGATGGCTTAATGTCAGAATTAATCAGTACTTCTGAAGAACTTTCTTTATGAGTTTTTAGAAAGTTTTCATGGAAAGATGTGCATTCTTTCTCTTCAGAAGTTTCACCTGAAACAATTTTTCTCCCATCTTCAGTAGTTTTGGGGGAAAAATCTGTTGGTGTTTCAGTGTGATTGTACCCTATGCCAAACCTAACATTTAAAGCACTTTGTTTGTTTAGCAATAGTTGTTACCCCTTACAAGATTCAACCCATTTTTCACATGTGACCTTGGTGTCAGCAAGCTCTTGTCTGACATTTCCTAGGTCATTTATCATTATTTTAATTTGTGCATGGGTTTCAATAGCAGTGTTAGTTAATTAGGAAACTTCTTTTGTTTTTGCAGAAAGTTTTCTTTCTAAATCACATTTCATCTGAGTGAATTTTCTCTCAGAGTCGTTTGCTTTACCTTGTAAGTGCACATTAGTCTCTCTTATGAGAGCAAAAGATTCTTTGCAAGAAGTTGAACAAAGTTTTGTCAAAGATTCTTTAGATACCTGTGACAAGGCAGATTTTGAGGTGCATCCCTCAAATGCCATTAAGGCAAAGTTCTTTCTGCCATTGTCAGGCTCTCCCCAGTTGATGTCAAACATCTTGTTGTCTGCATCAGGATTACACTCAGTAGTGTCAAAAGGAAGACTGCTCCAGTCAACATACCCTGAAGTAAATAAACTTTGTTGTGAGGGTTGCTGAGTCTGTGGAGGTGGTTGAGCAGCTGGAAAGGGAGGGATTGATTGTTGGCTCTGCATCTATTGAGCAGGCATCTGTACATATTGTACTTGTGGCACATATTGGTGTTGTGGAGCTTGTGCCTGTACAAAATGTGCACTCCCTTGTGTTCCATATTCCTGTTATAATTGGGGTTAAAATTATTTCCAGACTGAGATTGGTTAAAGCTAGAGCTTCTACACTCTCTAGCAAAGTGTCCCAACTTTTGACACTTGTGACATCTAAGTTTAGATTTGTCAAAACCAATTTTTGTTGAATTGTTGAGTCCTGGAAACTTCCTTCCTGACCTTTTGTAAAATTTATTTGTTTTTAAACTTAACATGGCCAGTTGGTGTAGAATATCCATTTCTTCCAAGTCATCACTGCTGAAATTTTTTAAATCATCCATGATAAAACACATGTTATCAGCAGTTTGACTAAAATCATTATTGTCATAACCTAGGAATGATCTTTCAGATGAGATCCCAGCAGTTATGTCAATATGGTCAAAAGATCCAAAACTATTTGAACAAGTTGGTGAGTCTTGTCCCAATAGTGTTGTACTACCTGGTAGATAGTCATCAGCAGTTTTGCCAGAACTTTGTAACTTTTTCTTTTGATCAATTTCTCTTTCAAAAGTAAGTAATCTCCCATGAAGTTTTGTAAGAGTGAGGAGCTAAAGTCTGGGGAAGATCTTAAGACTATAGAGTATATTTCCCATTTTTCAGGTAAAGACCTTAAAAATCTATGAAGCATAGATACAGTTGTGTAGGTCTAACCATTTAATTTTAGCTCAGATATTAATGAGGAGAATCTTTCAAATTGTTGCGTTAAAGTTTCCCCATTAATGTGAGCAAAAGTTTCATATTGTTGAGCCAGGATTTCTCTAGTGTTGGCAATCACCTCTTCAGTTCCTCCAAACTGTTCTTTGAGGCAGTCCCAAAGCTCTTTGGCACTATCACAATGTAATAGGCCAGAGTAGATTTCATTTGGGAGTGCCATTGCCAACATAGAGAAAGCTTTAGCATCAAGCTCAAGTTTTAGGAAATCATCATCTGTATAGTCTTTTGGGTCTTTTGGAATTTCTTCTTTAGTTTCAAGATTAATATTTACTGGTTTATGAGGACCATATATCACAGATTTCCAGCAACCTGTGTTGGTCTGTGATAAGGTATGTGCCATTCTCCTTTGCCAGATGTTATATTCATTTCTTACTAGCATAGCAGGTTTATTGGCAGAACCAGTATTATGAGGAACCATTTTAAAGAGTATTGATTTGTCAAATATATCATAAAGTGATGGATGTTGATAAAAGTGAGCTTATAATCCTTTATTGAATATCAATAAGAGCCTGTGTCTGATTCTCAATGTGTTAGATTGATATGTGATCAGATAAACCCGTGCTCTAATACCAATTGTTGGATCAGTATTGCTCTTTGAATGAGCTTGCTAGTGAACACTTAAGTGTTAAGCAAGTTCTTAATCAGTAATAACACAGCGGAATGATATGAGTTTAAAGCTACACTTATCAACAGGAGTTATTACTCCCCCTGGATGTTTGATAAAACTAAAGACAAGTATTTAATGAGAATCTAAGCAATGAATGAGAATGAACACTTAAACAGATTCTCAGTAAATGAAATGGTAATAACAATGATAAGCTTTGAAGGATTTCTGTATAAAATCAATGTCTAAAACAGAGGGATGAACCCATCTATTTATAGACTTTACAAATACATGAACCTTGCCAAAAAGCAAGTTCAGAGACAAGTTGCAACAAGTTGCAATCTTGGAACTTGTACAATAAGTTAATGTAATACTAAACTAATAAACTACTGAAACATAAGACGGTGGAAAAGATTCTTGAACAAGTGCTGATGAATGACAAACTACTGATGAGTAGTTTGTCTTCAGTAGTTCTTCAGTGAACTGTCTGGTTTGGACTTCAGAACTTCTGATGTATTTCTTCTTCAGTACTTGTAGAATCCTTCTTCAGCTGTTTGGTCTTCTTTCTTCAGTAGTTCAATACTTAGAATAATTTGACAGAAGTGAATTAGACTTAGGTTTGCAAAAGTGGTTTCACCAATACTTTTTGTCCTAACAAGAATCCGGTGAAAAACCGAATTCATGGATCGATTAAGCGAAAACAACTCGGTTTCAGACGGGATATTCGAGACGAGACAGAAATATACGATAACAAAGTCATCACAGATTCGTATTACATCAAAAACGGTTACAGACACTGTCATCAGTAGGATAAACATCTATCTCGGGGCCGGGGGAGGTCGGGCGTGACCTCCCCCTTGAGGGCATTCAAAGCACAAACTCAAATCTACAAATAAAAACCAACACATGAGATTGCTATTTATAGTCCAAACCAAAAAGCCACCTTCGCCCTTATGATTAGGTCGAATGTGGAACTTTTCCACATTCGACCCTTTTGAAAGGTCGATTCTAGCTTATGATTTTGGTCTATATTTACAAATGCATCACATCCATAAAATGCCCTCATGGATCACCACAATCTCATGTAATACAATACAAGAATCAACCCTAGTCTATTCGACAGTGACGTCCACATAATAGTGCATCAACAGAAATAAATCTTATTTGGCAGTAAACCTTAAGAAATAAGGTTTAAATGCCTAAATAACAAGTTTAGAATGGGTCAAATCGACAAAACGGTTCATCGGGGGAAATGGGGAAAACATTACCATTTGAATTCGGAAGTTAATGTTTGCCTTGTCGAGTTGTTCCTCTACACGTAAGCATAGAGGCAAAGGGCACGTGTTGTCCTAATATATGTAACGACCCTGGCTGACGGAGCCGGGTCGTCGGGTCGGGTTATCGGAGCTACGCAGCGGAATACAGGATAATAACAGTCTCTAGTCTTCCAAGATCCACGTTATCATATCTGTTGGGTTACCTGAACACATGCCAAAAATAGTTTATGTCAACATAAAGTTGGTGAGGTCGTGTATTTTATAAAGTGAATGGCCAGTTCGTTTATTGATAATTCTTTTATTTAAAATATTCTTTTATAAACATGCTTTACAGTTATAACTTCTGGAGGGGAGAATATATTTTATTCTATCAATTCGATTATATGCCAATTTTAATATATTATTCCGAATATATTCTATTGGTTGCCATTCCTATCGATGGTACCACTCTGCTTGTGATAAATATAATTATTTCTACCCTCTACTCGGGTAAGACTGGTTCTTGTCCTCTAGTTGGACAAGAAAGGAAATGGCGATACCGTCCAGTACTGTCCTTGTCGTTTCTATTACCCCCTTTTTATTATATAACTTTTATTAGTAATCATTCTTTTATGTAAAGCATTATTATGTTTTCTTATAAATGACATGTATTCCCCCGAAAACACTTAATAAAACAGTAAAAGTGGGGAGTTCACGATACTCACAGGTTATATCTTCTGCTAATCATCTTATTACAATTATATTTCATTTATATATTGATACGTGTTACGCGTGGGACTTGTTAGATTGTAATACTTAGGATATATATCATATATATAATTTATATATATATAATTCAGTATATATTAGATAGTCCTAAACTCGGGGTTTATTATTGACACGACACGGACATCCTAAATCTAGCTGGCCATTACAGCTTGGCGTCAGAAATATATACAGCTGGCCATTACAGCTTGGCACACGAACCTAAAGAACTCTATACATGTACTTACCCGGATGATGGTTCGGCAGAGCATATTATTATTAACCCGAGTCTAGTATATCGTTTTATATATCGAATCTTATATATATAAACATATATATTTTATATATGTTTATTATTCTCTTATTATTATTATCAAGTCCGTACGTTATTCGTATTATATATATATATATATTCGTATAATTCTAATAATCCTCGTCTAGTTATTGGACCGGGTTCTGTTCCGGTAGTTGACCGAGTCACTGAGTTGACTCGGTATCGGTTCAACTCTCCGATTTGATTAACGGTACCTCGCACAATCATAATCAATATATCAGTAAAGGATTATAAGATTGTAACCAGTAGAATATATGTACATATTACCAAATAAGTAACCGGACTTCACCGGATAATTATCGGAACATGACTGGAAGTTAACCGGAAGTTGTATCAAACCGGGTATCGGACCCGTCATCCAAACTTGGTACCGGATGTAACACCCCAACCGATGGCGGAAACATCGGGATGTCACGTATTGATGATTGTTCAGTAGCTCATGGTAAATAATAATTCTCATTATATGATTTAGATAAATTACATACAATTGTTCTACAAGAATTCATACATCAAATTGAATAAAACTATGCACACATCTTCAAGCATTAATTCAAATCTTCAAGCAAGTAGAACCTGAAACATGTTAAGTTGAAAATATTTTGGGTCAACAAAAGTTGGTGAGAATTACATAGGTTTTTGATAATTGAATAAAAATGTTGTGCAATTCATGTGTCATGTCAATCTAGTCCATATGTGAGAACATACTAGAAATAAATCGAGTGCATAACCAAACCTGATGACTGTTATAATGTGGTACCTCCCATACGCTCATGGTTCACCTAAATATGTTATACGATAACAAACACCCACGCAACCTTTGTAGGAGGCACGTATCCGGGTGGGATTGTCAGTCCAATAGATCTATCAATGTTTACCGCCGGCTTGTACGGAGTTACTGATTATGCTAGAATGGTGCTTACTCTAATCATGCTCAAGACATAATGCAACATAGAAAACACATAGACACATTGATGATTGAATTGCATAAATGATGTTGTAACATGTTTCACCCCAAAAATGGTGATAAATAGAAAAGGGGCTATGTAAAACTCACCTTAGCAAAATGCTATGTCTCGTAAAAAAAAATAGAATAATGTGTTGTGAATGTATGCGAGGCGAATCCCAAAGACTCAACAACATAGCTAGTCCAAATTGAAGAAAACGAAAAAGAAAGAATATCAAGCTTCCAATTCGCCAATTACAAGAGCTTATAATCAAAGCTTCAATTGTAGAAGTAATAGACTATAGAAGAAAGGTATGAGGGAAAGTTTAATCGGATTGAAACAATCGATTTAGAGGTGCAAAGTATAATGGGTCATAGGTGGGTTTTTATACTAGTTTTGGAGTCAATTAGCCATTAAAATTGGTCAACACCATAAAGTAAGGTTTTATGATGAATTGACTATTTGACTAAGACTTTGACTGTTTGACTAAGACTTTGACTAGGACATTGACTATTTGACTCAAGGCTTTATTAAAAAAAAAAAAAATCTTGTATATGAAAAAAAAAAATCATATTATTATTATTATTATTATTATTATTATTATTATTTATATACATTTATGTATGTATATAAGTTGTGAGTTAGGATAAATAAAGACTTAGGCACATTTGTATAATATTAATGATAAAGGTGTAATAAAATATATATATATATATATATATATAAGGGCTTTTTATGTATTAAAATTTTGGGGAAAATTTTGCAATGTTACAGTCTCCCCTACTTTTAGGAACTTCGTCCCGAAGTTAAAAGAAAAACACCAGGTATACAATTGGTCGACTACCGAAAACCTTGATAAAATTTCTCACTACCTTAACGTACCTGTAAATTCATGATTACGTTCCGGACCGTAATTATCAATTTACCTTACATTAGGGTTTTGCGTCCTTTAATGACTCTACCGATTGTTGAGCAGGTTCGATAGTCTCCACCAGTCGTTGAGCAGGTTGTAGGGCCTCTCCCGACTGTTGGAAAGACATGATGACCTCTACCAATCGTTGAGTAGGTTGTTTGGTAGTCAACTAATTGTTGTACAAGTAAGCAAGTATGATTATAGATATAGCAATTAGTTCACATTCAAACAAGCATGCACTTAGATGTTATGATAATACTTGAATTTATTACTTGAATCGAAAGCGCCATTACATAGAATTAAAAGCAAACAACATTTAAATGGTGGGACTTGCTGTTAAGTAGCTGGAGGGTCTTGATCTCGGTTTAGTTTAGGGCATCGGTTACGGTAATGATTTGGGTTTCCACATTCATAGCATTGACCATAGTTGTATTTACTAGGACGATCAAGATTAGCAACCTGAGCAGGGTTGGTTGGTTGGTTGGTATTAGGGTTTGGGGTCTCACGACATGTGTTGACCAGATGGCCATACTTACCACAATTGGTGCACAGACGATACATTGAAACAGTGGGGTGATGTCGATTGCATGTGTTACACAATGGAAAGTTTCTTGTATAGGGTTTCTTGTTAGAAGCTTGTGTAGTAAGGTTTACATTAGGATCCCTGGTCTTGCGCTTCTGGTTCTCGGTAGTTACCGCGGCCACAATACTTGTTTTCTCGCCTTTCCGAACTAAGGTCCCGTTCTTTATGTGATTTCCATCGCCATTTCCATTTCCATTGCCGTTCCCATTCATTGGGATGACTTGAGCCAACAAGTTAGAAACCAGAGTTGTGATTTGTTGCGCCATTTGTTGGGAAATAATCGCAGCCAGTTGGGCATCAACACCTTTGTTGTTTTTGTTGTTGTTGTGGTTGGTGTTGTGGTTGTTGTTACTTTCCTCTTGGTTTTCACCACTGTTATTGCGAGTGCTGCGACGTGGAGACATGATCTATAAGGGACACAATGAAGGTTCAATGTGGCATGAAATGAATGAGGTGATATAAGGAATGTAATCATTTATTCATTAATTAAAACGAATAAACGAAAACGTTGACGTATCAAAGATTCCAGATTCCAACAACATAGTGAAGACATGCTTTAGCCTATAAGTGAACACTCATCCCGAGAATTCCCAGGTAGGCATCCGGGTCCCTCGTCTGATTGGGATATATGCGCAATGCCAGCCTAGACAGAAGACTCAGAATACAGGCGTTCACCCTTCCAGATTGCACGTGTTCGTTATTAAAATCTAGAACTTCGACGAGATCTCAAGGTGGTTCAGGTTAAACCTGAGGGTTTTGTCCTATTAGTCTGAGAGTAGATCCAGTGATGGAGAGCAACCTTCTTGTAAGGATGAAAGTAGGGATAAGAAGTAGGAGGGAGATAGAGAATAGCAAGTAAAAGAAGCAAGTACTGGTTAAATCCTATGGTTATAGACTAGATTATTTTTCTAATAACCTAATTCCCTATAACCATGGCTCTGATACCAATCTGTAACACCCCAACCGATGGCGGAAACATCGGGATGTCACGTATTGATGATTGTTCAGTAGCTCATGGTAAATAATAATTCTCATTATATGATTTAGATAAATTACATACAATTGTTCTACAAGAATTCATACATCAAATTGAATAAAACTATGCACACATCTTCAAGCATTAATTCAAATCTTCAAGCAAGTAGAACCTGAAACATGTTAAGTTGAAAATATTTTGGGTCAACAAAAGTTGGTGAGAATTACATAGGTTTTTGATAATTGAATAAAAATGTTGTGCAATTCATGTGTCATGTCAATCTAGTCCATATGTGAGAACATACTAGAAATAAATCGAGTGCATAACCAAACCTGATGACTGTTATAATGTGGTACCTCCCATACGCTCATGGTTCACCTAAATATGTTATACGATAACAAACACCCACGCAACCTTTGTAGGAGGCACGTATCCGGGTGGGATTGTCAGTCCAATAGATCTATCAATGTTTACCGCCGGCTTGTACGGAGTTACTGATTATGCTAGAATGGTGCTTACTCTAATCATGCTCAAGACATAATGCAACATAGAAAACACATAGACACATTGATGATTGAATTGCATAAATGATGTTGTAACATGTTTCACCCCAAAAATGGTGATAAATAGAAAAGGGGCTATGTAAAACTCACCTTAGCAAAATGCTATGTCTCGTAAAAAAAAATAGAATAATGTGTTGTGAATGTATGCGAGGCGAATCCCAAAGACTCAACAACATAGCTAGTCCAAATTGAAGAAAACGAAAAAGAAAGAATATCAAGCTTCCAATTCGCCAATTACAAGAGCTTATAATCAAAGCTTCAATTGTAGAAGTAATAGACTATAGAAGAAAGGTATGAGGGAAAGTTTAATCGGATTGAAACAATCGATTTAGAGGTGCAAAGTATAATGGGTCATAGGTGGGTTTTTATACTAGTTTTGGAGTCAATTAGCCATTAAAATTGGTCAACACCATAAAGTAAGGTTTTATGATGGATTGACTATTTGACTAAGACTTTGACTGTTTGACTAAGACTTTGACTAGGACATTGACTATTTGACTCAAGGCTTTATTAAAAAAAAAAAAATCTTGTATATGAAAAAAAAAATCATATTATTATTATTATTATTATTATTATTTATATACATTTATGTATGTATATAAGTTGTGAGTTAGGATAAATAAAGACTTAGGCACATTTGTATAATATTAATGATAAAGGTGTAATAAAATATATATATATATATATATATATATATATATAAGGGCTTTTTATGTATTAAAATTTTGGGGAAAATTTTGCAATGTTACACCGGAGATGTGACCGGATCTCGCCGGAACGTAATCAGGAACTGACCGGAGGTTCTATCCACCTGTCATAGCACATAAACACACTCACATCAACACATATTACGGATATGAGACAACCCAAAAAGGGATTCATGGGTGGTTTATCGAGTACAATTCTGAACAGAAGAATGATACCGGTTACTTATCAAATACCTACTATGAACCGAAGAGCATAAAGGTTCAATAGGTAGTTTTGGGTTAACAGTACCCGATACAATCAAGGACAGAAAGATAGGTAGGAATCGGTGGGGTATTGCGATGGTTATTAACAGAAACACAAAAGGGTTCCCGGTGGTTTAATCGCCGGACGTCAATGGTTTACCGATGACAGCAGACTGACAGATAGGATGACCGGTTATCAAACCAGGACCTAGGTTTGACTGAATATAGTCAACCGGTGATGGTGGCTCGATGGCTGGACAGTTTACCGGTGACAGTCACCACAATCCGGTGACTGTCCGGTTCGTTTAATCGGGAACAGAGGAAGGTTTAGGGTGGTTACCAGGTTGTTATCAGGAACAAAGGAGGAAGGATTACCGGAAAGAAGGAGGCGGCGCCGGAGATGGAGCAGGGCGTCGGCGGCGGCCACCGGTGGAGGTGGTTGTCCGGCTGGGAGCTTCTATCGAGACACACACACTTTGTGTGTTTTGTACGAATGCAGAGAGAGAGAGACAAATGAGGGGAGGTTTTTATAATATAATTTAAATAGAGGGTGTTTGGCAACGGGGATAATAACTGGGACTCGGGTGTCTGGTAACGGTTATAACAACGGAACAAAAGGCGTTTGGCAACGAGAATAGCAGATAAGGAGCGTTTAACCGAGATAATAAAAATTCAATAATTATTATCTATATAATCGATTGAAACGGTTGGTCGCGAGATTCGAACTTGAATATTTTATTAAATAATCGGGTGGTCGGGTACGACCCAACCCGTTTAAGAGACCCGTAACACCTCGGGGTGTTACAGTATATTAAGTGGAATTTGCAAGGTACTTGTACTCGGTCATAACTTTGACCCGTCAGGTATTTATTATGAGTTAAGAAGGCATGAACTAAAGGCTTATGGTCTCCTAATGGGTCAAGTAGCGCCATCGAATAATAAATCGCTAATCTGGTTGAGAAACTAAGCATGTGAAACCGGATGTGAAATCTAGGTTGCTATATAATAAGAAAACATTCACACATGTATGTTTTGAGAATTTGGTTAATTATTCTCGAACCTCATCAAACGGGTCAATGGGACCTATGTCTATAAAGTGCACACAATGAAGTCTTGGTGTGCACTATTTCTATAAAGTGCACACAAGGAAGTTTTGGTGTGCACAATTTCTATAAAGTGAACACATGAAAGTTTTGGTGTGCACTATTTCTATAAAGTGCACACATGAAGGTTTTGGCGTGCACTATTTCTATGAAGTGCACACATGAAGGTTTTGGTGTGCACTATTTCTATAAAGTGCACACATGGAGGTTTTGGTGTGCACATATGGAACTTTTGGCGTGCACTATTTATCTAAAGTGCACACATGGAAGTAATAAGTATTTTGAAGTCATGGTTTGACTTGGCCTAATATGGGTGGAAAATTTGTAAAAATTTCATAAACTCATACTGCTTATTCTTGGTTAAACCCAGATTCAAATGATAAACACTACCACTAATCTAAATGCATTATTTTCAATCTCACTAACCATTTCTTGTGAAATGGTGCTAGATAAATATGTGATGGAACTCCCGGAGCAAGGATCAAGTCTCGAAAAGAACCGAACACACCCGAGCACTCATCTAGCTTCCGCACTAGAATTCAAGAGACTCCCGTTGCAACGCAAAAATCTTAATATGTGAGATTAGACAAAAATAATAATATTGTATTGATTAATACGGTGTAAGTTTTTCTTAAATATCAAATTCTTTAATCGGGAGTGGTTTTTAGTTAAGGCAATAGCTAGTAAGATTAAGCGATAATTGCCTATTTACTGGTTAGGGTCTTACAAGTGGTATCAGAGCCATTGGTTTGAGGGATTCGAGTGTCGGGAAGGATACTTGGTCTCAGACTGTGTGCTCAAAGTGTTGAAGGGTGTTCGGTTTGGGGCTTGATCGAGGAATCCGGTAAGTAATATCTGTAATAACAATCTGGTTTAATCGGAGATTGTTATAAGTAAGCAATGGTGATATCGTGTAGATGCACGCTATCTCAAAAGCTTCGTAAAGAAAAGCTTAGGTGGTATGGGACCTAGCCAAGGATTAATTCGGACAACGAAATTCTTGTGTAACAAGTATTTTAGTATTACTATTGAAATGATGCATACTAATAATGAAATGTCATGTTGCTAATCAATTGTAATTGTAAATGCGACAGGGATGAGAACACTGTATTCGATCAAGATGGGATCGAATGTTTCACCCATTGAGGTGGTAGAGGGTTCGGGGGCAGGACTGATAGCATGCTCACTAATGACCAAGTCAAGTAACGACTTAGTCTAACGGATCGATAATGAAAGGGAAACACAAGGGCAAGTATCAATCAGGTACACACTGTGAATTGTAGTAGGTGCCTTAGTATGCAGTTATCACCCGGAGAGTGGGAGTTGCATACACAAGCAAGAAGCAAGATGGGAAATGTGTATTGTTTACAATAGTGAACAATCAATACCCAAAAGTAACTTGAATATCGAAATCGGAATGGGGGTAATCATCCCAAACAAATGCTTAAAATTAAAGGATGCTAGAAAGGCGTTGTGATCACACCAATGAGAGTGATCACACAAAGCTTATTAGAACAAAAAAAAACATCGTTTATTCTTAATGAATGAAGGTAAAAACCTAACATGGTATAATTTATCAAGGAAAGGTTTTTACCAAATGAAATAAGGGACACAAGCATGAGCTAAAGCTTTGCTTACATAGGATGTGATGTACTAATTATAACAAGTCCATGTATACCATATGCGGATTTCTTACCCTGGCCAGGTAAGTGTTAAACATATGATACTATGGGTTTCTTACAATTGATACATATACAACCCATGTAACAAGGACTAAGTAAGTGTGAGGTGTCGAGAGAAAAAAAAAGAAATCATGGATTAGATAAACAGGGTCTAGAGGGCCATGATTGCCTAAGAGGCATGAGGAATCCATAATATTAACCATAACTGTGTTTTTGGTTGATAAATCATAAACAACGGACTTGGGTCATGATAAATCAGTAAATCATTTAACTCTTGAGTAAAAAAAAAATGCAAACCGTGGATTCAGTACAACCTAGTACAAACTGTGGATTCGGTACAATCTAGTGCAAACCGTGGATTCGGTACAAACTAGTGCAAACCGTGGAACCGGTACAATTTGGTGAAATATGTGACATAACACTACGATTGTATATTTTGGTACAATCTAGTAAAACCTGTAACTCAATGCTACGATTATATAGTCGGTACAACCTAACGCAAACCGTGATAATAGGAGATTAGTCGATACAATACGTTTCATTGACCAATCGACACCGTGTTTTATGAATAGAGAACTGACCCCAATTTATGTTGAGATCGGTAAATCAGAAAAATGACTTTTAGAAACTAAGCGTTCTAAATATATAAACGATTTGAAATCTGAAACTCAAAAGTCTTTAAACGTGTCGGTTGGGGCAATGACCACCAACCAAGCTAGCAAAACGGGAATTTATATTGAGATCGGTAAATCACAAAAAGGACTTTTAGAAACTAAGCGTTCTAAATATATAAACGATTTGAAATCTGAAACTCAAAAGTCTTTAAACGTCTCGGTTGGGGCAATGACCACCAACCAAGCTAGCAAAACGGGAATTTGAGGGAAAACCAAGTTCAAATTATCGAACACAACTTAGAAATGTTACGGGTGATGTAAGATCCGACATCGGTTGAGAAGGAAAACAAACACTTCCATATAAGGGGTGGGGGAACCTTCTCTATCAGACGCGTTCTAGCGTAGCCTACCACACGTTGGAGGTGCGACTAGTTGAAAACCTTAAGGCTGACCAGACTACGCTGCTGGCAGACCAAAGAGGATAATATCTTGAAAGGGCCCAGTTCCGCTGTGCAACCCTGATAGACACGTCCTAGCGTAGCCTACCACACGTTGGAGGTGCAACTAGTTGAAAACCTTGAGGCTGACCAGACTACGCTGTTGGCATACCAAAGAGGACAATATCTTGAAAGTACCAAAGAGGACAATATCTTGAAAGAACCTAGTTCCGCTGTGCAACCCTGATAGACGCGTTTTGGTCAGTCCTTCGGGAGTGAGACCAATGCAAAAGCGTGAGCTGCGGTGAAGCGAACAATACCGTGGTACGGGTTAGCTTGGGCTGTTACAGGTGAGCCCGAGCATAGTAAACCGGATAACTCACTTGGTATGAGGTTAAAAAAAGGGGGCAGGGTGAACCATAATGCCTTAGAATGCGATACTTGAAACATGGAATCCAGCTAACCGGCTGGGTAAAATGTGGGAAAACGGTAACGATTCCCACAACGAACATGAAGGGTAAGGGAAACCCAATAAATGGCGAATTCTTAAATAGGATTAGTCAAAGAATGGAAAAAGTTAGTGAAATGCAAAGTATGTTATAACATACAAGGAAACCAAAAAGGACGGTAGTTGGATTCGGGGATGAATCCAAGGGGTTAGAAAATGGTTGTGTTAAAAAGCCGGGTTAGTCTTGGAAATCAAGACAAATAACTTGTTAGTATAGATGCATAGGCATGTATGCATATGCATGTTACAATCATGGTGTCATAGTAGATGCCCTAAGGTGCATGATAGAATGGACCCTTAGACCATTACATCCTTCGGGATAATAGTAGACGGGTATAATCTGTAGTTCTAAAGCGGGTCTATGAAAATACATGAGTAGCTAGAATACCCTGTAAGGGTATGTAAATAGATGTTATGCAAAGAAATAATGTCTAGTTAAACAAAAGAGTAGTGTGGCTTAAAGTGATGATAAAAAGCCGAGGCCTTTATATAAAAAAAATTGAAAAATTAGAAGCCGAGTAAAGGCATGACTACCCTAGGCATATAGTACTAATTAATTATGGGGCTATATAATGACAAAAGAACGAGCGGTGCTCAAATTGTTTAGGGGGGTAAAGTTCTTTGGAGAGACCAAAGAAACTACAAAAGAAAAGTTTCGATGATGAAACCTCTTTAAGGGGGGTAGACTTGTAACACCCTGAAAATCGGTTTCGTTTAAATATGTTGTATATCCTGATTAACAAACTAGTCATTTAATCTAGCAATCAAGGAAAATAGAACTTGAGGGACCTCATGTGTCATTTGGGCAAAGTATAAGATATGAGAATAATAAAAACAAAACATGGTAAAACTGATCAGTATTTTGATCGACCAAAACACCTTCAAAAACACACACATAAGATGTTCATCCAAATCAGCCCCAAAACATGCTAAGATCAAGAGTTCTTGTCAATGTAGGATGGGAATTATGATCATCTAGTGTTCTAAACATCCTAAGGTAACTCTAGAACTCTTTAGATTCATGAAAATCTATGGATTTTGAAAGATGGTGATTCTAGGGTTTTTATAAAAACGTGATTCATGAGCTTCTATAGGTTGTTATGTGTTAGTAGACATCAAAGAAGCTATAAAACGTGATAATATGTTATATGTTGTTGATCCACATGAAATAGTGAATGTGTGTTATGTGTCAATAGTGGGTTTTCGCCCTAAGCATGAATTACACTAATATGTGGTTAATCTTGCAGTTTCTATGTGATTGATATCATGTATGTGTGTTAATTGATGAGATGATCATGTGCAAATGGTTAATTAAGCCATGGTAAAATCGAGGAAGCTTTGGACACCTTGAATTAACATGATGAAAATGGTGCATACAAGGTGTTTGATGAAATTCCAATTAGGCGAGAACTAGTGAAACTAAGAAATTAGAATCATGCGAATGTTATCATTTATATGTAATGTTGATTAGCAATACGCTATGTTAATCGCATACTTCATATGAGAGGATGGCTATAGATTTAGCTAGAATTGATAATGAATACATGATGCCATGGATAGTGAAAGGATCCTATATTATGTATTCTAACAAGCACAAGTTTGGCTCATTCACAAGTTTGGTACAACGAGGGAGCAAACGGGTCAAACGGATACAAGGTGGATACTTATGGAAACAAGAATAGTTGCAAGGTAAGTATATCTTACGCCCTAAGTTTTACAAACACTGTGTAGAACGCTATTAAAACGAGGCTAAAACGATGCACAAAAGTGCAACCAAACATTGCAGAAACGCTGCATAAAAGTGCAGCCAAACACTGTTGAAACACTGCTGAAACGCTGCACAAAAGTGCAGCGAAAAGCTGCTAAAACGCGGCTAAAACGCTGCTGGAAATGCAGTGAAAAATCTGCAGAAAATGCAGAAAAATGTTGCAGAAAACTGCAATGAAAATGGTGTTAAAAGCACGGCGAAATGTTATAGAGTTATATCATATTGAATTAGACATTGACATAATAAGGAAAGACCATAGGGCATAAACTATAATGGGTCGAATTGAGAAGAAAAAAAAGAATAAATCTTATTTGGCAGTAAACCTTAAGATATAAGGTTTGGATGCCTAAAGAACAAGTTTAGAATGGGTCAAATCGACAAAACGGTTCATCAGGGCAAATGGGGAAGACATTACCATTTGAATCCGGAAGTTAATGTTTGCCTTGTCGAGTTGTTCCTCTACAGGTAAGCATAGAGGCAAAGGGCACGTGTTGTCCTAGTATATTAAGTGGAATTTGCAAGGTACTTGTACTCGGTCATAACTTTGACCCGTCAGGTATTTATTATGATTTAAGAAGGCATGAACTAAAGGCTTATGGTCTCCTAATGGGTCAAGTAGCACCATCGGATAATAAATCGCTAATCTGGTTGAGAAACTAAGCATGTGAAACCAGATGTGAAATCCAGGTTGCTATATAATAAGAAAACATTCACACATGTATGTTTTGGGAATTTGGTTTATTATTCTCGAACCTCATCAAACGGGTCAATGGGCCCTATTTCTATAAAGTGCACACAATGAAGTCTTGGTGTGCACTATTTCTATAAAGTGTACACAAGGAAGTTTTGGTGTGCACTATTTCTATAAAGTGCACACATGAAGGTTTTGGTGTGCACTATTTCTATAAAGTGCACATATGAAGGTTTTGGTGTGCACTATTTCTATAAAGTGCACACATGAAGGTTTTGGTGTGCACTATTTCTATAAAGTGCACACATAGAGGTTTTGGTGTGCACTATTTCTAAAAAGTGCACACATGAAAGTTTTGGTGTGTACTATTTCTCTAAAGTGCACACATGGAAGTAATAAGTATTTTGAATTCATGGTTTGACTTGGCCTAATATGGGTGGAAAATTTGTAAAAATTTCATAAACTCATACTCCTATTCTTGGTTAAACCCAGATACCAACGATAAACACTTCCACTAATCTAAATGCATTATTTTCAATCTCACTAACCATTTCTTGTGAAATGGTGCTAGGTAAATATGTGATGGAAATCCCAAGCAAGGATCAAGTCTCGAGAAGAACGGAACACACCCGAGCACTTATCTAGCTTCTGCACTAGAATTTAAGAGACTGCCATTGCAACGCAAAAATCTTAATATATGAGATTAGAAAAAAAAATAATGTATTGATTACTACGGTGTAAGTTTTTCTTAAATATCAAAGTCTTTAATTGGGAGTGGTTTTTAGTTAAGGCTATAGCTCGTAAGATTAAGCGATAATCGCCTATTTACGGGTTAGGGTCTTACACGAATAGTAGTGCTTCTAATTCATCAAGATCGCCAACAGGGTCAAAATGTCCTACATCTATGCTCGGTGAATCCACCAGCTCATTACCAAACTCATCCTTCCATGATGAAACACGCCCAACCTCTATCATCTTATCCTCAAGCTCATATATCGGCTCACTAATCTGTGTGGTACTTGTTGGGCTTAGCCTAATCGTTTGCACCTCGCTAGCTGCCTCAATCTCAACTCCATCATCAAAAACTTATTCTTCAATCAGGTCCGTAGTGTCTTCAACAAACTCTACCACCTCTACGCCATCATCACTCCAGAAATCATCATCTTCGGGTCCAGGTCCTGGCTCCAAGGCGTCGGATACCAATAAGGCGACTCATCACGAATAATATCGTGCTGAACTGAAGGTGGGACTGCTTCGTCCATTAGCGCCTCCGATTTTGGGATTTTGTCAATCATGTTTCCAGATGAATCCTTATAACCCAATATGTTCCCTTCAAGGTCGTAAACCACGCGTGTGAGAGCTTTTGCATGCTTCGACTCCATGGGTCAATCATCATCTGTATATCCATATGCCACCTCTCATCATCAACTCCATACCACTGTGTGGACCTCCCACGTGAAAGATAACACTCGTGTTTCAAATGGGATCCACCACAGACCTCACAACATACATTCATGTACTGATAGCACGACTGAGTGTACATGTTTTTTTCATAACGGCTCGTGTGGTCGCGTTCACTTACGTAGTCTGAAAAAGTCTTTTTTCCAATACAAGATACCATGACGATTCTTTTTTTTTAAATTTTTTTAAGTGAGACTAAAGTAAAAGCGGCAAAAAAACGGCTAATCTATCAAGCAAAAATCAAACTCATGCAAAGGAAACAAGTAGACTAAAGCACGCAAATAAACATAAAATGAAATAAGAACTGAAAATATGACTAAACTAAAGCGGATATATACAAAGAACGAATAACTAGATTCCCGACGCGGGTCATTCTCGAAGTCGCCAGTGTCCCCGGCAACGGTGCCAAAAACTGATTGTTGTGGTTTACATATATAAATATTTAAGTTTCACAATCTGGTTTTAAAAATGGAATCGCCAATCTAAACCACACAACACGGCAGTGTACCGGTCGTAGTGTAGTAAAGTCGATAAGACCGAGTATCAATCCGTGGACACTGATATCCAGCCCTCGATACTAAACCTCTATTGAGTCCTAATCTAGATAAAAGAGCATGATTTTTCAACTAAAAAGTAACTAAAACGATAAACCATTAAACAAATAAAAGAAGACAAGAAATAAACAAGCAGCAAGGACGATAGATCAAAGAGTAAACGCTCACGAAAGGGGAAACAGAAATAGGTAGGATGGCTGCCTAGACTGGGATTCCTAATGATAAAGCTGAAAGCTAATGGAAAATGGATACTCGAATGACTACCGGGATCTACGGGGATACCGACTTGGGAAACACTATGGTGTCCTAGATCTCCTCTCGGTCTCACTAGAACAACATATATAAACCTAAGCGGGGGTGTAAAGCTCACCGGGTAAAGAATGGATCACCTCTCGATCTCACCAAACATAAAAGTTTACGCACCCCAAAGACTGGATCTCCTCTCGGTCTCACTAATCACAAAACACCTAACGGTATAAAGGAGGTGAATCTAGTCCTATTGGTAAATGTTTGGGAAAGCGGGTAAAAAGGATACCGGGAAAGAAATTCACTCTCGTGCAATATCTAACCACAAATAAACCAATAAATCCTAACAAACCCACAACCTATCTCCTCTCGGTCTCAAGGTAGGTGACAAACCAAAAACGATGTCAAACATGCAATTTCTAAATCCTAAGTCAACAAGTCAACCCATCAAATCATCTCACAATGCAATGATAAAAATATGCAACTTTTTAGTTTAAAAACACCAAGTAAATAAACCATAGCCACATACGGATCTAAAAATATAATACCAACATCATCCGGGTGATAAATCACAACAAAAACCAATAAAGTTTAGATTTTTATACATAAACAAGTCAAAACGAGTAGCCAAATACCAAAAGAAATCAACTAATATCAAGAGTCGTCCCAAGTCTAGACAACCAAATAAAATCTAGCCAACCATAATAATGAAAGAAATAAAAATAAATCTAAAAGGTTCACAAATAAAAATCATAGCGAGACTAAAAAAATACCAAACCGATAAGCACCGTAGTCGTCGCCTTCTCTGTGACCCTTCACCTTTAAAATAACTTTTCTTTTTGTTTTCTTTCTTTTTCTTTCTCTTTGTCGTGATTCTTGCTGCAAGTTTTATACTACTAATACTACTACTACCACTACTACTACTACTATTATTATTATTATTATTATTATTATTATTATTATTATTTATTTGTTTATTTGTTTATTGTTTGAATGCACATTGTCACAAGGGAATGTGACAGTTCCCTCCTCCTTGAACGTCACACCCTGCTCCTCCCTTTTATAATGGACCTTTTTATTCCCACCCCCACCTTCTATTTCAACTCTCCTTTTAAAGCGGCTAGCTTAAGCCAAAGCTAGGTGCTTCGAGTCAAATCATACGAAGTGGCAGGAAAAAGCTGACATTTTGATCCAAAGCGCCTAGCTTTGGCCTAAGCTAGGTGCTTTGGATCAAAGTTTTAATTTAGGTTATTTTTTTATACTTTATAGTGTTTTTTATTTTTTTCATTTAATTAATAAAATAATTAAATTAATTAACTCTAAAAGTGTTTATTAGAAACCGGTACGGTTCGTTACCGAGTGGTCAGTTTGAAACCGGTAGGGTTCGTTACCGTACCTGATCGGGTCGATACGATCCGGGTGGATAACGGGCCGGTCAGTTCGAAACCGGTACGGTTCGTTACCAGGCGGTCAGTTCGTAACCGGTACGGTTCGTTACCGGACCTGATCGGGTCGATACGATCCGGGTGGATAACGGGTCGGTCAGTTTGAAACCGGTACGGTTCGTTACAGGGCGGTCCGTTTGTAACCGGTACTGTTCGTTACCGGACATGATCGGGTCAATACGATCCGGGTGGATAACAGGCCGGTCAGTTCGAAACCAGTACGGTTCGTTACCGGACCTGATCAAGTCGATACAATCCGGGTGGATAACGGGTCGATCAGTTCGAAACCGGTACGGTTCATTACCGGACCTGATCGGGTCAATACAATCCGAGTGGATAACGGGCCGGTCAAGTCGAAACCGGTACGGCTTGTTACCGAGCGGTCAGTTTGAAACCGATACGGTTCTTTACCGAGCGGTCAGTTCGAAACTGGTACGGTTCGTTACCAGACCTAATCAGGTTGATACGATCCGAGTGGATAACGGGCCGGTCAGTTCGAAACCGGACCTAATCGGGTCAATACGATACGGGTGGATAATGGGCCGGTTAGTTCGAAACCGGTATGGTTCATTACCGGGAGGTCAGTTTGAAACCGGTATGGTTCGTTACCGGACCTGATCAGGTCGATACGATCCGGGTGGATAACGGGCCGGTCATTTCGAAACCGGTAAGGTTTGTTACCGGGCGGTCAGTTCGAAATCGGTACGGTTCGTTACCGGACCTGATCGGGTCAATACGATCCGGGTGGATAACGGGCCGGTCAGTTCGAAACCGGTACGGTTCGTTGTCGGCTGGTCAGTTCGAAACCGGTACGGTTCGTTACCGGACCTCATCGGGTCGATACGATCCGGATGGATAACGGGCCGGTCAGTTCGAAACCGGTACAGTTCGTTGTCGGGCGATGATTTCAAAACTAGTACGGTTTGTTACCGGACCTGATCGGGTCGATACGAACCGGGTGGATAACAGGCCGGTCAGTTCGAAACTGGTATGGTTCGTTACCGGGCGTTCAGTTCGAAACCGGTATGGTTCGTTACCGACCTGATCGGGTACGTTTTAATTGATCGGATGTGACTTCTGAAAACCACAAACGATCGATTAAATATTCCGAAACGCGTCAAACAGAGTACGAAAGTCCAGCATGTCGATTAGACATGAAAAAATTGTGCTTTGGAAAAATACGGGTTTCGAATGTATAGTCGGAGCACCACGTACAATGATTCATGAAAGTTGTACAAACTCGGATGTTTCTACCAAAAAACACAAACGAGCAATAAATGACACGGAACGCCTGAAACGAACTTTGTTGGATTGGGAACAACTAAAAACATTTTAAAATGAATTAAAATTATTTTTTTTATCAATAACAAGTATTTAAAATGAATTAAAACAAATTAAGTTTTTTTTAAAAAAATGACCAAAGCACCTAGCTTAGGCCAAAGCTAGGCGCTTTGAAAATTATCATTTCTTGACATGCTTGGTAACAGAGAGGAAGACTTTCTTCAAGGGATTCGCTTGGAGTCTAAAGCTGATTGTGTCATCTCTAAGTATTAAATTCCGATAATCTACACAAAGCTCCTGAAATTAAGTTTCTCTACTTTAATTCCAATTCCTAACATTAATTCCAATTTCAATTCCACCGTTGTCCACTCGAATTCCTAACATTAATTTCAATTCCAATTCCACCGTTGTTTCATCACTGTCCACAATGTTCTTACCTAAAAATCAAGTTCGGTGCAATCTGAATGTATAGATGATCCTTGCATGCTTTGACTACTTTTTGAAATTTTTTCCGGTTGTGTCAGGTTGCCTTCATCGTTGACAGATATATCTTCGACGACAACTTGCTCCGTACCCGATCACAATGTCCAACAACTGATTTTTACTTGTTTGGATGAACAGTTGTTTTGGAATTGAGCAGTCGTCTAGTGGTGTGTTCTACCTTTTTGCTTATGATGTCCAACAACTAAATATTACTTGCTTGCACGAACAGCTGGATTGGGAACAACTAGAAACAACTGTTCATCCAAAACAATTGAATTTTACATTGCTTTGATGAACAATGTAAATCCAAGATTCAAGATGAGCTAGATATTCCTCATGATAAGCAGGAATTGTTCACCTTCCCATTGATTTCAAGTATGTTGCCTTCATCGTTGACATATATCTTTCCGACAACAACTGAATTTTACTTGCTTGCCTGAACATTTGTTTTACTAATTTCCGATTCTTGATAGTTTGATTATACTCGTGTTCAGCCTTTAAATCAAACAGTATAATAATTTAAAATTATAAAAATCCATCACATCACGATTTGCATCTCGACAATAATGAGTAATCTACCAACCTCTATTAACAGACTTCATTTATTTCTTCTTCATCTTCTTCTACTTGAAGTGCAGAGTGATAACTAACCCTCTATCTTCTCTAAGTTGTGTTTATGTTCTTTAAAATTAAAAAAATTGTTGTTGGCAATTAACCCATGTAATTAGGATTAGGTTGTTATTGGTTTAAAATTTGAATTTATGGGTTGAGTTGGGTTTACTATAGTTGTCAAGTGGGTTTAGAATAGGTAATTTTAAATGTCATGTCGAAACTGACCGGGTGGCTAACAGGCCGGTCAGTTTGAAACCGGAACGATTCGTTACTAGGCGGTCAGTTCGAAACTGGTACGGTTCATTACCGGGCCTGATCGGGTCGATACGATCCGGGTTGATAACGGGCCGGTCAGTTCGAAACTGGTACGGTTCGTTACCGGACCTGATCGGGTCGATACTGTGACACCCGGCATGTTTGGCTTAAATATTTTAGTAACACCTAAGTCTACCTTAGCGACAAACATTTATAAATGGACTTAACCAGGTTAGTTGAGTCGGGTCAGGATAGGATTGTCCAGGGTTCAATGATCTGGAGGATCATTGGGAGTCGTTTTGGGAATACACTAGTACCGAGTCCCGTTGTTGGTGAAATTACATAAACTAAATTAAGTGTTATGTGTAGATTAATTCTTATATGGTGGATTATATGCAAATACGTGTTTAAACGATGTGTAGATGATCATCCATGCTTAAATATGTTAATCATAGCTTAAGATTGCATGTTCATGTGTTAGGATGCGTTAAAATACGTTAAACACGACAAACTGGAAAGACTAGAAATCATAGGTCCTGGAAAATAATCTTGGTTCGACCTTTAATAAAGGGGCGAACCTGGAATGTGAAAACAATAGAATATCATTCGACCAATTAAGACACATTCGACCCTGAGAAAGGGGCGAATGTGGGCGCATTTGACCAGGTGAAAGGGGCGAATGTGGACTAGTATAAATACCAAACTTTGTCATTTTTCACTATTTCAAAAGCCCTAACCGTCTCTAAACACTCTCAAACGATTTTAATCACTAAGGAAGGAGTTTTTGCTCTTGTTTTTCATAATCTAACCTACCAACAACATCTAATCAAGAATCCAAGGTGTGTTCTTAATCCTAAACCTTTTCAAAGCATTTTAATTCGTTTTCATCTAACCCTAAATGTCCAGATCTGTTCTAAGGATGTTTTTATCAATAAAAACCTTCTAAACATCTTTCTAAACCTAAACCCTATCATTAAACATAGGTTTTCATATCAATAAACATATGTTAATTATGTGTTATGTGAAATTATGTGTTGTTTGATGATTTGCTGCTGTACTGATGCTAGAAACCTGATCTAGGGCTGATATTGATGTTAATTTAGGATTGTTTATGGTCACAATTAGATGATTTAGAATATCATGTCTAAATTGGGGGGTTTTTAATAAAGCTAGGGCTCGATGCATGCTTGTATGATCAATAGAACTTTTTGAGGTTTTCAAACACATGACAAACTGAGCACTATTAAGATGATTATGGATTGATTTCAACAAGTTTCCAAATTGGGTAAAGATTTCATGCATGATGTGATGTTTTCATAATTTTTGCCATTTTGGGAAAGGGCTAAAATGAACAGGTTTTGGGGCAAAATTGGTGGGGATTTGTGGGGATATGTTAATCATATTCAACTGTTGTGTTTGGTGATGTTTCATGATGTTTCGGATGTTTTTGAAGCGTTTTTTGGGGAAAACATTGTCACGCCCTCAAAATCCACTTGCGGAGTTTTACCGCGAGGCGCATGACAAACCAGGATCCAAGTCAACGATCACAATAAACAAATCTAAATGAACATATGCAATTTCAAAAACATAGTTTAAAATCCCCAAGTACAGCGGAAGCTTATTCTCAAAACATAATCCAAAAGTAACCCAAATATTCAATGTTTGAAAACCATGCAATCCTAACTAGACGCCGTGCAGACGCGTGCGCCCTAGTTCCGTAGTGCTACCTTAGCGACCTGAGAAAACATGTAAGAGTTACGTCAGCACAAAAATGCTGGTGAGTTCACAGGTTTGTAATTAAAGTACCAAGTTCAACCTGTCCATACTATATCAATTTGCAAACCAAAGTACGCTAGCTAGGCGTATGTTTTGTTACTTCTACGATTGGAAAACCATTACTAACTCGCAAACCAGATGTCGTGCCCGAATAGTAAACCTGTTCCTGTTTGAGACAATATGCACTCGCCCGGCCCTCCAAGCCGACGAGCGGGGTTGGTCACTCCCAATAGATCTATTCACATTTCCCCGTTGTGCTAACCCGCACATTCATGGTTTCCCCCGGGACTTCCAAAGATCGTATAGTAAACCATAGAAACCCATAGTATGACAGTTGTTACCAAAACATAAGTTTAACACATGTTTTCTCCCCCAAAAAGTGAAACCAGTTAAAAGAGGGGCCGTAAACTCACCTTAACGTGCAAGCAAGGAATCCGAACAGCAAGTAATATATGCTACCGACACCCTAATAACAGTGTCATTAAGTGAGTATAGGCGTAATATCATTACACCATATAACTCGTTTGTCCAAGGTGTTTTAAATGTTCAAAAGCGTGTAAGTGACACCTAGTGATTCTACATGCATAAGTAATTCCTACGGACCCGTTGGTGAATACGTTGGTTACAATTAGTTTCTACATTCCGTATGTGTCTCAGACAAGTGTACTTCAGTTACATGTCAATTCCATACCACCTAAGACCTCAATTAATCACATAAGCACATAATACACAATCTGTGTTTTCAGGACAAATTGTGCGCCATCAAAACGAATTTATTTAAAATAGCAAATCAGTGAGTTAACATCCCAAATTTTTACTGAATTTTCTTTCGGATTTACTTAACAATACCTAGTTTTTTTTTGTCTTAAATCCAAACACAAAAATAATTAAAATTCGTCTAATACATCTATGTTCAGAAACCTTCCTAACAGGTCAGTTTGGTAGATAAATTCCCAAAAATTGTGTATTCATCCAAACGGGATGAATCCACTTGGAAAACTCATATTACTCCAATATTAAACTTCTGTAAAAATTTCACAACCCAACTCTTTATAAAACTTGATTTATGATGTTTCAAAGTTGACTCAGTTTGATACCCGAAATTCTGACCTGACCTATTTTAAATGAAAATTTCAAAAACATATCAAACGACATCCAAATTAGATGATTTTGCCCATTCTAAAAAGCTAAGACTATGTACAATCTATTCATGCAAAGAATCGATCAAACCAATTATTTTCAAGCCACGAAACAGGCCCTACAAGTCGACATTCAGAATCTGTCCAGATTTTAATCATGCAATATTATCAATTATATCAAACCCTAGTTGCATATTATCAATCAATAATACCTAATAATCATCATACAACATTAGTAAGAACCACATTTGATCAAAACCCTAATTATACATCACAAACATCATTATTCACAAACCCTAGAAGTCTAAAACATCAAGAACATGCATAATCATGCAAAACATATAACATTCATTATATAACAATGTGCTTGACCCTTTTAATCTTCGTAATCATCATGTTTTAACTTTTATAAAATACTTTCAGTCCTGGACAAACAAGGTTTTGATGTTTTAAGACAATTTAAAGAAGATTAAAACATAAGGGAATGAAGATAATACCACAAACACTCTAAAACAACCAACCGAACGCTCTCCAAGCTTCCCGATTGATGTTCTTGAGCTTTAGCAGGTGGTTTAGGGTTAATAATTCATGTGGGGCAGAAAGGGGGCGATCAGGGTTGAGTTTAGGGGTTGCATGGGGGTTAAGGATGCTTAAATAAGAGTTTAAGGCGGTTTAAACCCGTCAGACATGAGCGAGCGGCCGCTCGGGCCCTGTGAGCGGCCGCTCACAGGCCCGAGGCCCTCGTTCGTGTCTCGTTTCATCACCCGACGCGTTATCCTTTGACGTTTTCGTTATTTCGGACTGTAACAAGTGCAACCCCTTGCATTAAGACCCTAATCAACCTCATACTCCACTTTTAGTGATTTTTATTAACGTGTTCAGTTTAGGTTCACATAATCACGTATGGTTTTCAAATAAGTTTGTCAGATATCACCGAGACACATAAGTTTATTATTCACCAACGTCCGAGGTTCACTAATCATGTAATCACATATTAACTCACAACAATGCACGTATGTCCTATCTAGCTATCTAGCTAACCCTAGTTAAGTATAATATACGCGTGACTCGCTAAGGTAGACTTTAATCTAGACAACGTTGTTAACCAGAATTTGCCGGGTGTCACATCATCCCTACGTTAAAAGAATTTTCCTCCCGAAAATTGCACAAGTACCATAAGGAATAACAAAAGAAACAGACAAAAGATAGAAACCAAGAGAGAGATTTACCCGAGTTGTCACATTATCCCCACGATAAAAAGGAATTTCGCCTCGAGATTCATTCAGCTGCAGTGGTAACATATCTCGATTCGAACGCTTCCTTAGGAAAGAGATGAGGATACTTAGACTTCATCTGATCCTCCCGTTCCCAAGTGTACTCTGGTCCCCGGTTCGAGTTCCAGCGAACCTTAACAATGCGAATCTTGCTATGACGTAGGCTACGAATCTTGTAATCAAGAATCTCAACAGGTTCCTCCACAATCTGAAGACGATCATCAACCTTGATCTCTTCCGGTGGAACAATAAGAGACTCGTCAGCCAGACACTTCTTTAAGTTGGATACATGGAAGACGTTATGTACGTTGCCGAGCTCCGTCGGTAAATCAAGACGATATGCCACCGGTCCAATCCGTTCCAGGATTGTAAATGGGCCGACATATCGAGGGTTGAGTTTGTCACGCTTCCCAAAGCGTATGACGCCCTTCCACAGTGAAACTTTTAGAAGTACTTTGTCATCAACTTGAAATTCCAATGGCTTGCGACGCTGATCGGCATAACTCTTCTGCCGATCCCGTGCCGCTGCCAATCGGTTACGAATCTGTACGATCATTTCCGAAGTTTCGTACACTAGCTCAGGCCCAGTGAGTTGACTCTCACCCACCTCAGCCCAACAAAGAGGAGACCGGCATTTCCGCCTGTACAGTGCCTCGAACGGAGCTGCCTTGATGCTCGTGTGGTAACTGTTGTTGTAAGAGAATTCTACTAACGGTAGGTGGGCTTCCCAACTTTTGCCAAAATCGATCGCACATGCCCGCAGCATGTCTTCTAAGGTTTGAATCGTGCGTTCACTCTGACCGTCAGTCTGTGGGTGATAAGCGGTACTCATGTCTAGCTGGGTACCCAAAGCCTTGTGCAAAGACTTCCAGAAGTGAGAAGTAAAGTGGGAGTCACGATCCGAAATAATAGAAACCGGCACCCCGTGCTTAGAAACAACTTCCTTCAGATAAAGACGAGTCAAACGATCCATG
Organism: Ambrosia trifida; assembly: GCA_028751855.1. Lineage (NCBI taxonomy): Eukaryota > Viridiplantae > Streptophyta > Magnoliopsida > Asterales > Asteraceae > Ambrosia > Ambrosia trifida. The sequence goes on from CM054122.1 coordinate 28,706,339, forward strand.
GTGTCGGTCTCCTTAATAGCGAGAAAATGGGCTGATTTCGTCAACCGATCTACAATCACCCATATCTTATCATTCCCGCTCGGTGACTTAGGTAGTTGCGTAACAAAATCCATTGTAATCCGTTCCCATTTCCACTCCGGAATTTCAGGTTGTTGCAAGAGGCCCGACGGTTTCTGGTATTCTACCTTGACTTTAGCACAGGTCAAGCATTTGCTCACGTATGAGGCTATATCCGACCTCATGTTTGGCCACCAGTAAAGCACCTTCAGATCTTGGTACATCTTATCCGAACCAGGATGAATAGAATACCGGGACTTGTGAGCCTCATCTAAGACAAGCTCCCGAAGTCCCCCAAATAAAGGAACCCATATGCGTTCTGCGAAGTAGTGCAGGACATCAGGCCTTCTCTCGAGGTGCTTGTCGGCACCGTGCATAGTCTCAGTTTTAAGGTTTTCCTCCTTCAAAGCTTCTAACTGAGCAGAACGGAGTTGGTCAGATAGAGAAGAATGAATGGTGAGCTGCAACGCCCGAACGCGACGAGGATTAATTGATTCCTTCCTGCTCAAGGCGTCTGCTACTACATTCGCCTTGCCAGGATGGTACTTAATGGCGCAATCATAGTCGTTCAGGAGTTCAACCCAACGACGCTGTCGTATGTTCAGATGTTGTTGGTCGAAAATATGTTGAACACTCTTGTGATCGGTGTAAATGGTGCATTTGGTACCGTACAAGTAATGTCTCCAAATTTTCAACGCGAAAACCACTGCACCCAACTCCAAGTCATGGGTGGTGTAGTTCCTCTCGTGCACCTTGAGTTGACGAGAAGCATACGCAATCACTTTCTCGCGTTGCATCAACACGCAACCGAGACCATGAATAGAAGCATCACAGTAAACAACGAAATCATCAGGGCCTTCAGACAAGGACAGAATAGGAGCAGAACAAAGTTTAGACTTCAGTTTTTGAAATGCTGACTCTTGTGGTTCACCCAGGCGAATTTTCTATCCTTCTGAGTAAGAGTGGTGAGGGGTTGAGCGATCTTCGAGAACCCCTTTATGAAATGACGATAATAGCCCGCAAGGCCTAGGAATTGCCGCACCCCAGTTGGCGTCTTTGGTGCTTCCCAGTCCTTGATCGCTTCGATCTTAGCTGGATCGACATGAATTCCTAGTTCATTAACCACATGTCCTAGGAACTGAACTTCGCGTAACCAAAAGTCACACTTTGAGAACTTAGCGTAAAGTTGTTCCCGTCGCAAAAGTTCCAAAACCTAGCGCAGGTGTTCCTCGTGTTCGGTCTTGTTCTTGGAGTAAATCAGGATGTCATCAATAAACACGATGACGAACTTGTCAAGATACGGTTTGCAAACGCGGTTCATCAAATCCATGAAAACCGCCGGTGCGTTTGTGAGACCGAAAGGCATGACCAAGAACTCAAAATGGCCATAACGTGTACGAAAGGCAGTCTTTGCAACGTCAGCTTCCCTTACGCGCAACTGGTGATAACCGGACCTCAAATCAATCTTAGAGTAGTAGCTAGAACCCTGGAGTTGGTCGAATAGATCATCAATATGTGGAAGAGGATAACGGTTCTTGATGGTCACTTTGTTCAATTCTCTGTAATCCACACACAATCGAAAACTTCCATCCTTCTTCTTAACGAACAGAATCGGGGCTCCCCAAGGGAAAGAATTTGGTCTAATGAAACCCTTGTCCAAGAGTTCCTGTAACTGACTGGACAATTCCTGCATCTCGGGAGGTGCAAGACGGTAGGGGGCCCGAGCAATAGGAGCAGCTCCCGGTACAAGATCAATACTGAATTCAACCTGACGATGGGGAGGAAGACCAGATAAATAATCGGAAATACATCAGGAAACTCGCGTACAACAGGAATATCGTCGATCTTCTTCTCATCGGTAGAGGAAACAGATAAAAGGGCCAAAACGGCCGAATAACCCTTTCGAAGATACTTAAGGGCTTTCATGCTGGAGATGAGATTTAGCGGAGCACCGCCCTTGATACCGTACACAGAAAGGAATTCTCCATCAGGGAGGGGAATCCGAATAATCTTGTCGTAACAAACGATCTCAGCGCGATACAAAGACAACCAATCCATGCCTACAACAACGTCAAAACTACCCAAAGGTACCGGCATAAGGTCGATGGGGAAAGACAAACCCGACAACTCTAGTTGACACTCCCGAAGGATACAAGTAGCTTCAATCTTTTTACCATCAGCCAACTCAATTACATACTTAGCCTCTAATGGCTCGGGTACTACATCTAGCAGTCGACTAACTTCCATAGATATAAAACTTCTATCGGCACCGGAATCAAATAAAACACTAACAGAGCGATTATTGAGAAGGAATGTATCGGTAACTGTGTCAGGATCTTGTCTAGCCTCTGCGGCTCCAATGACGAAGGCACGTGCATTCCTGCCACCGCCCCCGTTGTTCCCGTTACCGTTTCTATCCCTCCCATCCCCGCCCTGCTTCAGTTTCGGGCACTCCTTCTTGTAATGCCCAGTCTCCCCACAGTTGTAACAACCCTGTTTTCCCGTAGTTCCTTGAGCAGTAGGAGCCGGGGTAGTACTTGGGGCCTGGGTCGATGGAAGTGTCGCCCGACAATCTTTAGCAAAATGCCCAAGTCGCTGGCAACGATGGCAACGATTACGGTCGCAGTCCCCCTGATGATGACGCCCACATTTGTTGCACTTAGGTAATTTCCCCGCATAACCACCCGGTTTGGTACCAGAAGAAGAAGAACCCCCGCTATCGAATCTCTTACCCTGTTGTGCTGGTGCTGGCACAGATCCTTTCCCCTCATTATCCCATTTACGCTTGTTATTCTCCGGGGCCTTGACAGTCGAACCCTTAGCAGGCAAGATACCCTCATTCACCTTCAAGTTTGTCATCCTGTGAGCCGATCGGACCACCTCTGAGTATGTAGGAAGATTCCCCGCAGCCACCAACCCTGCGATCTCTGGTACTAGCCCCGAGATATAGTGTTCAATCCTCCTGTATTCTGGCACATGCAGATCAGGACACAGCACTGCCAACTCATTACGCCTTACCGTATACTTTTCAATCTCTGACCCGGTCATCTTGAGGTTCCACACCTCATGCTCTAGCTTCTGAATTTCTTCCCTTGGACAGTACTCTCGCTTCAGTAGTTGAACAAAATTTTCCCAAGGCATAGCATAAGCCTCCCCTATACCCATATTCTGGGTGATATTGTTCCACCAGGTCAAAGCAACATCCTGGAATAACGCAGCAGCATACTTGACTCGATCCTCTGGGAGACAGTTGCACATCAGAAACACTGACTCCACCTTTTCCAGCCACCTGAGCAAGCTCACCGCACCCTCAGTGCCAGAGAATTCTTGGGGCTTACAGTCCCGAAACATCTTGTAGGTAACCACTAGCGTTCACAAGATCAAAGCTAGATCCAACCCAGGACTATCCATTCAAACCCAGAGCTCACTAGGGCTTTCATGCATTTCGGTTTATGATTTTGTGTGCACCCAAAATGATAAACCGCTCTACATGGTCCTCAAAGTGTTCTCCTAGTTCAAAGTTCAAATCACCAAACATAGACTCTTAGCTATACACCGTAATGCTACGGTAGTTTATGGCAAGTGTTTCTATTGGAGTATGAAAGGGAGATGTCCGAGCCTTGGACAAATCTCAAGAGTACACGATTTACCCCAATATACCACACTGCCTAGAGAGCAAGTAACCTGACCTAAGATAGAACGGATGATGTAACATAGGAAGGTCAGATGATTTAGAGACACTCCGACAAGGCCATACGTAATCCACCATAATGTTTAGTACTATGTGATCGTCTAGTGTGTGCGACTTGGCTATAGACTAGACTCTACATGCAATCCTAGTTCACTATAACCATTGTCTCTGATACCAATCTGTCACACCCTCAAAATCCACTTGCGGAGTTTTACCGCGAGGCGCATGACAAACCAGGATCCAAGTCAACGATCACAATAAACAAATCTAAATGAACATATGCAATTTCAAAAACATAGTTTAAAATCCCCAAGTACAGCGGAAGCTTATTCTCAAAACATAATCCAAAAGTAACCCAAATATTCAATGTTTGAAAACCATGCAATCCTAACTAGACGCCGTGCAGACGCGTGCGCCCTAGTTCCGTAGTGCTACCTTAGCGACCTGAGAAAACATGTAAGAGTTACGTCAGCACAAAAATGCTGGTGAGTTCACAGGTTTGTAATTAAAGTACCAAGTTCAACCTGTCCATACTATATCAATTTGCAAACCAAAGTACGCTAGCTAGGCGTATGTTTTGTTACTTCTACGATTGGAAAACCATTACTAACTCGCAAACCAGATGTCGTGCCCGAATAGTAAACCTGTTCCTGTTTGAGACAATATGCACTCGCCCGGCCCTCCAAGCCGACGAGCGGGGTTGGTCACTCCCAATAGATCTATTCACATTTCCCCGTTGTGCTAACCCGCACATTCATGGTTTCCCCGGGACTTCCAAAGATCGTATAGTAAACCATAGAAACCCATAGTATGACAGTTGTTACCAAAACATAAGTTTAACACATGTTTTCTCCCCCAAAAAGTGAAACCAGTTAAAAGAGGGGCCGTAAACTCACCTTAACGTGCAAGCAAGGAATCCGAACAGCAAGTAATATATGCTACCGACACCCTAATAACAGTGTCATTAAGTGAGTATAGGCGTAATATCATTACACCATATAACTCGTTTGTCCAAGGCGTTTTAAATGTTCAAAAGCGTGTAAGTGACACCTAGTGATTCTACATGCATAAGTAATTCCTACGGACCCGTTGGTGAATACGTTGGTTACAATTAGTTTCTACATTCCGTATGTGTCTCAGACAAGTGTACTTCAGTTACATGTCAATTCCATACCACCTAAGACCTCAATTAATCACATAAGCACATAATACACAATCTGTGTTTTCAGGACAGATTGTGCGCCATCAAAACGAATTTATTTAAAATAGCAAATCAGTGAGTTAACCTCCCAAATTTTTACTGAATTTTCTTTCAGATTTACTTAACAATACCTATTTTGTTTTTGTCTTAAATCCAAACACAAAAATAATTAAAATTCGTCTAATACATCTATGTTCAGAAACCTTCCTAACAGGTCAGTTTGGTAGATAAATTCCCAAAAATTGTGTATTCATCCAAACGGGATGAATCCACTTGGAAAACTCATATTACTCCAATATTAACCTTCTGTAAAAATTTCACAACCCAACTCTTTATAAAGCTTTATTTATGATGTTTCAAAGTTGACTCAGTTTGATACCCGAAATTCTGACCTGACCTATTTTAAATGAAAATTTCAAAAACATATCAAACGACATCCAAATCAGATGATGTTGCCCATTCTAAAAAGCTAAGACTATGTACAATCTATTCATGCAAAGAATCGATCAAACCAATTATTTTCAAGCCACGAAGCAGGCCCAACAAGTCGACATTCAGAATCTGTCCAGATTTTAATCATGCAATATTATCAATTATATCAAACCCTAGTTGCATATTATCAATCAATAATACCTAATAATCATCATACAACATTAGTAAGAACCACATTTGATCAAAACCCTAATTATACATCACAAACATCATTATTCACAAACCCTAGAAGTCTAAAACATCAAGAACATGCATAATCATGCAAAACATATAACATTCATTATATAACAATGTGCTTGACCCTTTTAATCTTCGTAATCATCATGTTTTAACTTTTATAAAATACTTTCAGACCTGGAAAAACAAGGTTTTGATGTTTTAAGACAATTTAAAGAAGATTAAAACATAAGGGAATGAAGATTATACCACAAACACTCCAAAACAACCAACCGAACGCTCTCCAAGCTTCCCGATTGATGTTCTTGAGATTTAGCAGGTGGTTTTGGGTTAATAATTCGTGTGGGGCAGAAAGGGGGCGATCAGGGTTGAGTTTAGGGGTTGCATGGGGGTTAAGGATGCTTAAATAAGAGTTTAAGGCGGTTTAAACCCGTCAGACATGAGCGAGCGGCCGCTCGGGCCCTGTGAGCGGCCGCTCACAGGCCCGAGGCCCTCGTTCGTGTCTCGTTTCATCACCCGACGCGTTATCCTTTGACGTTTTCGTTATTTCGGACCGTAACAAGTGCAACCCCATGCATTAAGACCCTAATCAACCTCATACTCCACTTTTAGTGATTTTTATTAACGTGTTCGGCTTAGGTTCACATAATCACGTATGGTTTTCACATAAGTTTGTCAGATATCACCGAGACACATAAGTTTATTATTCACCAACGTCCGAGGTTCACTAATCATGTAATCACATATTAACTCACAACAATGCACGTATGTCCTATCTAGCTATCTAGCTAACCCTAGTTAAGTATAATATACGCATGACTCGCTAAGGTAGACTTTAATCTAGACAACGTTGTCACACTCTGCCAGGGTCGAACCTAGGCACCTTCGACCAATCGGGTGGTCGAAAGTGGAATCCCAGGGTCGAACCTGGACAATATCGGTCGAATCAGTTCAAAGGGTCGAATGTGAATTCGAATGGGTCGAAGGTGACTTCAAAAGGGTCGAACGTGGCTTAAAAAGGGGCGAAGGTGGAACACGTTTCCTGGTTCGACCCTATTGATTCAAAAAATGAGATTTTTGATACAAACTAAGTGTTTTGTGCTTGAACCTTGTGTGCAATCTATGTGTACTTGATTAGTGAGGGTAATGAGTCACCAACGGGATGTCGGGTCGGTCTAGTGTATCGGTTGAATACTTAAACACGTTTTAATGCATACTTGGTCACGATCTGGACAATCGGGGACTAGATAACCTTATGGTTATTAGTCGGAATACTTATGTGAACATTTTGATAGATCTCCGGTAGTGGGATTATCAAGGGCTTGGCTCTCTTATATTATTGAAGAACGCAACTTAAGGTGAGTTCACAACCCCACTTTTACTGTTTTAACTTTTGGGGGAGAAAACATGTGCTAAACTATTTTGGTAACATATGTCATACTATGGTTTTAGCTTTGTATTGCTATACGATCTTTGAAAGTTCCGGGGAAAACCATGAATGTGCGGGGATGCACAACGGGGAAAATGTGGATAGATCTATTGGGTTTGACAGACCCCACTCGACGGCTTAGAGGGTCGGGCGGGTGCATATTGTCTCGAACTGGTAACATTGGTAACATTGCTGAACACACTCGGGCCGAACATTGGTAACAGTCTAGTAATGGTTTTCCAATCGTAGTAGTAATAAATCATACGCCTAGCTAGCGTACTTGGTATCATTGATATAGTATGGACATGGTAACACTTTGGTAACTTTTGGTATCATATTGAACAAACCTGTGAACTCACCAGCATTTTATATGTTGACGTCTCTTTTGGCATGTTTTCTCAGGTCGCTAAGGTAGCATCGGTTGGACTAGGCGCACGGTTCTGCACTGGCGTCTAGGATTAGTAGCATGTTTTGAAATAAGTGTCTTGAATACTTTGGAACACTATTTTGTAACCATTAAATTCTTTAAATGCTTTCGCTTATGAAATCTATGTTTTTGGGTTTACGTACTTCATATAGTGTCGTTTATTGTGACCGTTGACTTGAATCCTGGTTTGTCATGCGCCTCGCGGTAAAACCCCGCAGTGGAAATTTGAGGGTGTGACAGATACGATCTGGGTGGATAACGGGACGGTCAATTTGAAACCGGTACGGTACGTTACCGGGTGGTCAGTTCGAAACCGGTACGGTTTGTTACCGAACCTGATCGGGTCGATACAATCCGGGTGGATAACGGGCCGATCAGTTCAAAACCGGTACGGTTCGTTACTGGACCTGATCGGGTCTATACGATCCGGGTGGTTAACTGGCGTACCGGGCGGTCAGTTCGAAATCGGTACGGTTCGTTACCGGACTTGATCAAACAGAGTCCGGAAGTCCAGCATGTCGATTAGACATGAAAAAATTGTGTTTTGAAAAATACGGGTATCGAATGAATAGTCGGAGTACCACGTACAATGACTCATGAAAGCTGTACAAACTCGAATGTTTCTACCAAAACACACAAACGAGCAATAAACGACCCGGAACGCCTCAAACGAATTTTGTTGGATTGGGTACAACTATAAACATTTTAAAATGAATTAAAATTATTTTTTATCAATAACAACTATTTAAAATGAATTAAAACAAATTAAGTTTTCTTTTAAAGGCCAAAGCTCCTGGCTTTGGTCAAAGCTAGGCGCCTGGTTTGCTTGATTAGACCATAGACGTCTAGCTTTGACCAAAGCCAGGCGCTTCGCCTTGTTTAAAAAAAATAAAGTTTTTTTTTAATTCTTTATAAATATTTGTTATTGACCAAAAAAATATTTTTAATTCATTTTTAGTTCTTTGAAGTTGTTTTCAAGCCAAGAAAATTCGTTTGAGGCGTTTCGGTTCGTTTATTGCTCGTTTGTGTTTTTCGTTAGAAACATCCAGCTTTGTACAACTTTGATGAATCATTGTACGTGGTGCTCGGACCATACCTAACACACAACAATTTGTAGGATATTATTATTTTTTTTAAAATAAAACATAAAAAAATAAAACACTTTTACAGTTATTAATGATAGTTTAATTGGGGGTAAAGCACGTGACTTTAAAAGTTATATTATTATTTATAAAAGTTGTTCATTCTCGGTTGTTTGTTCTGAAAACCACAAACGAGCAATTAAACGAACCAAACCGCGTCAAACAAGGTCCGGAAGTTAAGTATATCAATTAGAGATGTAAAATTTGAAATTTGATAGGACATGGTATTGGTTGCACTCTTTATGTGCTACGTACATTGATTTATGAAAGTTGTTCATACTCGGTTGTTTGCTCTGAAACGAGCAACTAAACGAACCAAAACGCGTTAAACAATGTCCGGAAGTCTAGTATATCGATAAGAGATGTAAAATTGAAATTTGGTAAAACATGATATTGATTGCACAGTTCATGTGTTACGTACATATATTTATGAAAGTTGTTCATTCTCGGTTGTTTGTTCTGAAAACCACAAACGAGCAATAAACGAACCGAAACACGCAAAACTAATTTTTCTTTAATTGGAAACAAGTTAAAACAATTAAAAATGAATTAAAATATTTTTTTAATTAAGTAAAACCATTTAAATCTAATTAAAACAATATTTTTTTCAAAAAGGGCCAAAGCACCTAGCTTTGGCTGCTTTGGGGGTAAAGCACCTAACTTTGGCCAAAGCTAGGTGCTTTGCTTTTTAAAATTTAAAACACCAAAAAAACTACCCAAAAATAAAGTTAAAAGCGAAACGCCTAGCTTTGGCCAAAGCGAGGCGTTTCGCTTTTAAAATTTCAGCTTTTTCTGACCTCGTACTGACTTTCTTGGAAAAGGTAGTGAAGCGCCTCGCTTTGCCCAAAGCGAGGCGCTTCACGGGGGGTTGAAATAGAACCCAAGGGGTGGGAATAGGCAGACCCTTTATAATATCATATAATAGCAGCCGCCTTCTTTAATTCATTGTGCCCTACTCTTCTCAAGTGGGCCGAGCCCAATACATGTTGCAGTTAAGATCAAGCGTAAAAATTAAGTACAATCCATTTAGTCTTGGTTGTAGCCCAATGTCCATCTTATATTGGGCCCGGACCTAGTAGTTCCTACAACACAAAAATAAAATAAGAGTCTATTTCAAATTAAATATTTAGTTAGATGGCCCATTAAAATATTAAAAATTTAGTGAGTCTCAACTTTAATTCAAATGCGCAATTTTAGCTCGTTTCCTCACAAAATTTTTAAATAAATAATACGAACTAAATAGAAATAATATTTAGTAAAAACTAGCCCAAAAATTAATTAAAATGTAGAGAATATTGATATAAATATACGTATATTTTAGAGCGTATCAGAAACAGAAAGCAAAAGCTATTTAGCATATGGTGGTATCAGATCGTGGAGATAACAGTGAAACGATCGTTTTTCTACACAATTAATTAAAAAAAAGCCGTGTTCGGATAGGTGATACCAACCTGACATATATTGCCACCAAACTATAAATGAATGGTAGGACAATGCTAACCTTATAGCTCATATCATATATGTAAAATTTTATTAAATGAATGGTAGGACAAGCCTCATGTCCCGATGATGATCAAATAGATTTGTGGAGATCGATCCACAATCATGAGACCCTACAAATACACAAATTAGTTCATATGAAATAAACCAAGTGGCTGAAGTCAACTTTGATACAGAAGCAACAACTTTCAAGGATATAACTAACTAGTTTATACTTCGGGAGCATCCCGGGTTGAGAAATCTAATGAAAGTGAATAAAATTAGAAGTATCTAAACTATAAAAATGGCATCTGCCAATAAATGATTAATAAATTATTATTATTATTATTATTATTATTATTATTATTATTATTTTAAACAAATCTCTGCCATAAATCATATTCTAATATAAAAAAAGGGTAATTGGGTCGGGTATCACCTAATCCCAGGCCCGACCCAAACCCACCATTTTTTTAAACTAATTCCAAACCTGACATAATACCTGTCGGGTTACAAAAAATAGTCGTTTTTTTCTCCGTTTTTTATATAGCACTATGGTACTCGTTGGAAAGATAATAAAACGCTCGTTAATTTGGTGTAATTTTTTTATTTAAAAAATCTCGTATATAAAAGATATTAACATTTAAAAGTTATGAGAGGAAACAGGAGAGAGAAAATTATAAAGCTTTAATATTTACATTTATTAAATTAGGTATTTAATAGATTATGTTAAATTATATTTAAATCATATTTATTCTTTTTTTTTTTAAAATTGGTCTAGAGTTGCCACATCACATTCTATGTGGCATCTCTCAAAAGAGAGATTGCATAATATTATAACATGTCATTAAAAATGCTTTGGTTTATTATATACTAGATTTTTGCCCGCGTGTACACGCAGTTCACCAACGTACATCTATTTAGGGAATTATAACGTATAAGAAAAATACAGTAAAAATATTGTATTAAAGTATAAAACAACGAATACAAATTTTATTCAAATATCACTAAATATTTCTTTATACACCACGTTTCTGGTTTTAGTTTTCACATTCCCATTATCATCCAGTATAAGTAACTTCACTCATGCCCTGCTTTTTACTCTTGAAAAAGCAACATAAAGTTGGCCATGTGAGAATACAGGTTCTCTTAAATACAATCTAACCTTAGATAAAGACTGACCCTGGCTTTTGTTGATGGTCATTGCGAAACATACGCTTATTGGAAATTGATGCCTTTGGAACTTTACAGGAATCTTGATATCAGATGGTATCAGATTTATTCTAGGAATAAGAGTTTTGATACCAATGTTTCCACCTGATATGATTTCGGCCTCAATAACACGCTTTGCATGTTTGGTGATCCGTAATCGCGTACCGTTACACAATCCATTTTGTTGATCTATGTTTCTCAACAACATAACGGGAACACCGACCTTTAGTGTTAGTCGATGATTAGACAACCCAGAAATTTTTAACCCATTAAGGACATCAGGAGAATATAAGTCTTCCTGCGAATGATTATTAGCGTTCTCAATCTGACATATACTATCAGAGCTTAGATACTCGACTTCATCCCCAGGTAACAACGCAAGCAACCTTTCATTAATTTCATGTACTACTTCGTTTGTAGGTGCAAGTATTGCTCGTTCTCCAAAGTAATCTTTATCTTTGTAAAGTTGAAGAAGTGAAGGGTAGACGAAGTCAATTAATCTTGAAATCGGATCTGATGAATCCTTAATAAGAAGATCATCTGGTATCTCTACATCTGCCTCATCATCATGAATTGAATCACCAACTTTACCCTCGCCTAATTCAAGAAGCCAGTCTGCAAATAGCTTTGTTTTTGCGGTTTCAAATGTGTTGTTACCCAACGTTAACCTCGTGTTTTTGGTTAATGTACGCACTTTGCAACTATTCCAAATAGGAGAGGAAGTTATTGAGGCATTTAAAATATCTCTTCTACTACCATTGGGAACAACAGGAAGAATCTGTCTAAAATCACCACCAAAAACCATAACCTTACCACCAAAAGGCAACTCAGAATTAAGTGAAGAAGTTGACTTCAAGACATCCTTCATTGTACGATCAAGTGCTTCAAAAGCATGTTTATGAATCATGGGAGCCTCATCCCAAATAATTAACTTAGTTTGTTTCAATAAAGCAACCTCATCACTATTTGGCTTTATACCGCATAAGGACTGTTCAGTAACATTCAAAGGTATACGGAACCTAGAATGCGTCGTCCTTCCACCGGATAACAAAAGAGAAGCAATACCACTGGATGCAACGTTCAAAACAATTTGTCCTTTAGATCTTATAGCAGCAGACAAAGTTTTCCATAAAAATGTTTTACCAGTGCCTCCAAAACCATAAACAAAGAATAGACTACCTTTGTTACAGTCAACCGCATGAATGATCTCATCAAAAATTGAGCGCTGCTCATCAGTTAAAGAACGTGAGTTTGTAGCAAATTCCTCAGCAAGCGAACCTACTTGATAATTCAGCTCATCAAGAATCAAACGGTTATTTGCAGCTGCTATATAATCAGTATTAGGATACGGCATAGAAGGAAATCTACGTAGGCTTGAGTTATTCCGAAGCAACTGTTTCTCAATCTCAAGCAATGTAATGTTCTTGATTTGATCATCAGTGAGACACAACCCTGATAATGATAAAATGTGTAATTATTAATATAAAACAAAATGGACAAAAAAAAAATAAAAGTAAATTATTTACCTTCAATATCGAATAAATCTTCGTGTCTACGCATAATACCATCTGACAGGTATTTCCATGTTTTTTCCCAAACATGCTCAGGCTTAGATAAAGTATTAGACACCAACATCGTCGCAAACAAATTACGAAGAGAGTATCCTGAACCAATTCCATGTTTTTTCCCAAACATGCTCAGGCCTCGATAGCTTCTACATATTAGTTGTCATCATCTAAGAGGCCAAGAGCATAACATGCATCACGAAATGCTGGTAAAACTTTTCTATTGACCGTTCTTATCTCCTCAAATGATCTAGGGCCTTTTACTTTATTGAGAAGAACTCTCAAGAAATACGCCTCGCCCATGGATGGAGTAACCATGTGAACACGACCAATTGACTTACCTATCTTTCGAAAGTCCCATTTTTTTTTCTTCTGTTTTCCAAACAAATTTACTTGGGATTTCAATGTAACTTAGTTCACGTGCCACAGCCTCACTTTGGTTTAGTTCCATCCATTTTAGAAACATTGTTGAAGACACTGTTGGTTTGTCGAGAACGTTTTGAAGATTTTCTTCTGGACCATATACAACACTTTGCTCACCGGGCAGATGAAATGGAAGCCTCATAACTGGAGGGTATCTATAATGCACTTTGTTTTTAAATATCCTCCATGAAGCTTCACATGCAGAAAGGAACCTACAATCAAAATGTTTTTTGATTTCATCTTTTTGAACCACTTCTTGACCTTCTCCATCATCTTCTACAAAAGCAACTTTATCCCTATCAGGTCCTTTATTAATGTATTTGAATAAATACTTAATTGAAGCAGCCTGGTTACACCATTCAACATTGATATGTGCTTGGTAACGCTTTAAAAGTTTTGCGTTATAAGGAACCATATTTCTGTTGTCTAACTTAGCAGTTCCTTTTTCAACAATTAGCCCCGAGTCTCTTCTTCTATAAACCGGGTATCCATTTGAATCTAACGTTGATGCAGAAGAAAACTTCTTTGGAAATTTTTTGGAGCACTTACCGTCAAACATGCACGGACAGTTGGGATATTCACGTCCGCAGGGTCCATGAATCATAAAGTCACTCACAAGACTAAACAACTCCGGATCTACTTTCTTATCAGGGATTTCAGCAGAAACAAAACGATCAACATGGTCAATCGTGGGAAGCTTACTGTCATCTTTGAGAAACAGACAGATGTGAGCGTGTGGTAAACCACGTTTTTGGAACTCTATAGTATAAACAGCTGTAATATTAAGTTAAAAAATGTAGTTAGAAACTTAATAAATATAAACATGATAGTAATTATATAAACATGATAATCTATGAATACGTATTGAAACTTAATTTTTTTCGTAAATAATTATACCTGCTGAAGTCTTGCCCAATAATGATTTTTCACGTAAATCTTTCATGATTGAGTCTAGCTTAACTTTGAATAGTCTAGCTAAAATGTCTGGCCTATCTTCTGGATTTGTCCTCTTGTCCTTAAGAAACCTTCTAATTTCAGGCCATTTGGGATTGCATGTGATTGTAATAAAAAAATCAGGGTATCCATGCTTTTTACAAATAGCCATTGCATTAAGATAATTTTCCCTCATGTAACGTGCACCACCAGTAAAAGAAGAGGGTAAAATTACAGGCGTCCCTACTATTGACAAATCAGTAGGTCCATTTTGGTTCAACGTTTGAAGATTGGTATAAGTCTCGCACCTAAGTTTACTTTGGTTGAAACGAACATAAAATAAGCGCTCACTCTCTATCATGGTATAAACGTCAACCAAAAACTGTTGAAGTAGTCGCCTTGCATTCAAAATCAATGAGTACTTAGCAACTCTGTCTTGGATATGATATGCAAAATACTCTCTCATTGAACATTTTGAATCGACTTTCTTTTTAGATTTCCTTTCTTCCCTGTGTGGTATATCAACCCTATAACAATCTTCTCCAAAGGGAATAATCAATGGATACTGGAGAGCTAGATATTTTGGATGAAGTTCACTTATACGCTGAAGACCCTCTGTTCTTGACTCGACAACAATATCTCTATTGTCAAGCTGGTCATCATCGTTTGACAAAATAAGGGTGGCAATTTCTGATGAAGTGGGTAAATTGTATGTTCGGCCGTCTTTAGATCTCCTACCAATAAGACGTAATTTAAGGTTAACTTCAGGATTTTCTTGAAATCGATCACGTACAATCCTATAGCTTTTCACAAGCTGATTATTTGAGTCTAACATCGACTTCAAGTACTGAATGATTTCAATGTCAAGTTCGTGAGAAATATCCTTAGACTCTCCTTTTTCATTACTGAAAAAATCAAATAAAAAAAAAAGAAAATTCATATATTAATATTTACCTAAAAAGGTAAAAAATAAGTAACAAAGTAAAGAATATTACCTATAAATCGTTTCCCGGTTAGAGACTTCATTTTCGGTGTCATAAATATATAACTGAGAAAATTTCGGTTTAGAACCATCTTTAGGAATAAGACCACCAAAGGTGTGATAATTTTCTCCACTTATTCTGTATATGAATGGAGCCTTTCCTCTATTGATATTTGAGTCAACCTTGGCTCCCATTGAAGTAAAACAAAACATGGAATTGAAGCGGCGAATGTGTTTTAAGAAATATTTGCTCTTCGATTCTGTGTTTTTGAAAAGATTCTGATAATCTAAACTGCTCTCTTTGAAATCTGGAAGTTGTACCTTTCCATAAAAACAACATAGCATGTAAGTTGTCCTTCCAGAAACCTTAAGGCCTTTACCAGCTTCTGATCTCCACAATTTTGCGTTACACATCTCACATACAACCGTTTGATCACCGTGATCCAGATAATCTAGCAAATATAAACCAATAAAATTATTAACGCATAAAAGACATCAATATAGTTGTAACTGTTTTGTAAACTTAATATTTACCTTTAGAGACACCCTTATATTGCAAGTCTTTATTTGGTTGAGGGTTAACAGCTTCTTCGTCAGACAAACTAACCATGCGAACAGGTGAGATGCAACGTCGATTACTTCTTGATGTATTCATGGTTTCTGATTGCACAGAAGATGATGCAAGTGAAACTGTATCAACATTAGTGAGTCCAACCTTAAATTAATATTTAGTATTTCAAATTTTATATTAAAAAAAATTAAAAATTTTGAAAATTAATAGACACATAGAAAGTTGTACCATATGTGGTTGGATAAGTAGGAGTTGTAAAATTAGATTGTTTTTGAGTTCTAGTAATAGAATTTACTTTACGTCTTTTTGCATCAAGTTGTAATTTTCTGAACTTCCGAAACTCTACAGAATGTTGTGTTGTGGGTTCAGCCACTGAAACAATAGATAAAAAATAAAATAAGTTTGGACTGAAGTATGATAAAAACTTAAGTAAGATAGAATTACAATACCGTTTGTAATATTGGACAAAGGAGTGAGTTCTGTAGAACCTGTTGATACATAAAGTAAATAAAAAAATAACGGGGTCAAGTAAAATATTTGACATATATTGAAAAAATTAACGCTTAAAATTATTAAATGTTACAAATAATTATTACCCGAAAAAGATGCGTTAAAAGGGTTGTTGAAAGTTGTTGTAACGGATGATATATCGATTGAAACCAAACTATTTTTGAATTGTGAGGGATTGGTATTTTCACATTGCTTAACACTCTTTCTCTTAGCATCCATTTGCATATTTCTAGATTTTCGAGAATCCGATGCAATGTTCACGTTGACTTCAAACGTATAAAGAACATATCAAGTAATATTAGTTTATATAATAAAGTGAATAACAAAGTAGTTATTTCTTATAATATGGATTATGTTGTTTAAATAAATAAAAATACCATTTGAGATATTCGACAAAGGCGTTGGCTGCAATTGACCTATAAAAAAAATAACAAACAAAATGAATTTACTCTAGTCATAAATAGGGATTGGAAGTTGAAACTTTATATATAGATATAAAGTAAAAATTTTTATTCGTTTACCGGGTGTAAAAACATTCATTGTAGTTTGTAAGGTTGAGCCTTACGGAATAGAATGGTTGGAACATTGAATTGAATCATGGTTGAATATTCTTGGTGGCGGTAAATCTTGTGGTACATTAGTATGATTAGTGACCTTGCATCTCTTTGAATCCAAGTGTAATTTTCTAATTCGGCGACACTCGGCCGCGTTATTTCTTTTTTGTTCATCAGACAAAACTGTGAAAAAAAATTAATTACTTATATAAAAGCAAGATGATGTAAATAAAGATGTCAATAATATGAAATTTTTGTACCGTTTGAGATATTAGATAACGGCGTTCGTTTGTCATCACCTTATACAAATATTGAAAAGTTAAATGAGACAACACAAATAATAGAAAAATATAAAATCATTGTAGATAGAATAAAAAAAATTACCTTTCGAAGTATTAGAGAGTCTCTTACGTCCCATTTCAACTAAAAGGAGGAAATTTCTAAATAAAATGTTTAATAACAGTAATACATATCAAGATTTAAAGATACATAATAATAAACTAACGATTGATCTTCAAGAGTTAGGCTACCAATAGTGAAGTATTATTGAGAAATATGGATTCAAGAAAAATAAACATACATCACGATGATCATGTTTTAATAAAATAATTGATATTGGAATAAAAGAAGGACATACATTCAACTTGTACGATAGAAGACTTGAGTAAGTGTAAAAACAACCAGGGAGAACTCTTGAAGGTTTAATTGATTTGATTTCTTGGTGTGAAAATAGTCTAGCTAAAGTAGTATGGTATATATAGACTAAGAATTAAATTACTAATTAATAATGATAATTAATATGTTTAATTACCTACCATTATTAAAGAAGACTAAAGATTTGAATTTTTGGTGTAATTTGAATTTAAAATTTAAAAATTTTGAATGTTTTCGAAAATTAAGTTTTCGGTTTTTTTTAATTATAATTTTAGTAACTGTATGGTATAATTACTTACCATTATTAAATATTTTTACAAAATTTAATGTTTGGTGTAATTAAAACTTAAAATTGAAAATTTTTAAATAATTCGTATTTACAATTGAATGAATTTTTTAAACTCGATTTTTGCTGATTCAATAATTACAATAATTGTGTTTAAATGGAAGGGTATGATTGAAACTTTATAATTTGAAGGTAATAAATTCATTTGATTACTTTGAAATTGTATATTAAACTACATAAAATATTTTTTTAAGTATAAAGTTATAAATGAAATGTAATAATAGTTTTTGTAAAATTATTTGATTAATATTATTGAGTGTATTACATTTAAAAAAAAAATACAAATGTTGTATTTGTAAACAACTTGATAAAAAGAAACATAAAATGCAACCACATGTCATTTATCCATGTAAAAATAGTCACAAAAAACGACATAAACCATAAAGAAAAACAAATTATCCAAAAAACACAACCAACCATAAAAAAACCAAATTGTGCAACAAAACCAAACGAAGCATAAATGTCCAAAGCAATTGTTCATTGTCCCTACTTCTCAACCTTAGGAACCAATAGGGGGATCTCGGGTGATTTCTTTGCAGCTTTTGTTGTAGATTCACTTGTATCATCATCAAGGTCATACACTTGATCCAGGCTACGCTTGACTTCCTCATCATCACGAACAGCACCAACTCTAGAAGATGACTCAGGAGTATTGTTATCTCCAACAGAATCCTACAATATTAAATGACATGTAAATTTTGTTAGAATAAACTGGGCAAAAAAGTTAAATATAATATATGATTAAATAAGTAAAAGAACAACCTTCAAAGACAATGCATTCTGTGTTGAAGATTCATCTATGTCAGTGTGTTCAAAAACAGGTTGATCGAGCTGGAAAAAAAATATACATGTAATACTTCAAAGGAAACGTTGATAATAAAAACAATAAAAAATTAATAAGAAGAATAATAAAAATGTACTAATGATTCATAAGAATAATAATAAAGGAATATTTCAATGATAATAATAACCTGAATGTCTGGGAACCTTTGTTCCAGCGAAGCAACTATTGAAGAATCATCAGTAAGTTTGCGTATACCATAACCATCCATATGCTTATCAATGTTAAATTGGCCAATTTTAATTTTGAAAGCAAACTTTTTATCTTCAAATGAAGCAAATTCAGGAGGAGTTATTTTCTCTGACTTGTCAGAAACCTAGATAAAAATTTTCATAAGTAACATTAGGTATAATAAGATATATTGTTTAAGGCAGAAGAAAATAAATTACCTGCTTGGATTTTTCCAGGAGTTGCATCGCTGACATGCCCAACATTTTTTTCGATTCTCGATCAAACAATGTGAGTGATGTTATTCCAGTACAATCTTGTACCCTAATTGGAATTCTAAACCTAAAGGAAGTAATAACAACAAATTATTTAATAAATGATATCGTAAAATTTTAATTTATGTTTATGAAAAATAATTCTTACACAGGTTCAGCAGATACAATATGCTTTGGACAGTCGTTGTTGGTGCAAACCAAAACTTGCTTAAATGAATTAACATCTTTTTCCTCCTCGTCATCAGGTAACATGAGAGTTGGCTCAACCTTGCGATTACATCCCTCACAACCTAAGTAATACCAATCATCGTTGGCATCCACACCCTTCACTGTACCAACAACAATGACTTGTTTGTTGATCTGCAAAATAAAATAATATTAATGTCAAAATTTAATATAAAAAAAAATTTGACACAAAATGACTAATAGTGTATACATTAAAATACATAAGTGATAATATTTTGAATGGAATATAAACATTCATATTACATTATTATAAGTGGAAACTGATATACCTCTGTTATTAACGGAAGATCACGAATAGTGCTGAAATGGGTCTTGTTCAGAAATTCATCTGCCAAATTCATGCTTCTAGAAGATCCGAGAGATCGTTGAGCAGAGGAGGATTCGGTAGCAATAAACTTTTCAATATAACTGTTAAAATTCAAATAAGACTATCAGTTTAGTATATAAAAGAAAATTTATATGTATATATATTATAACAAAAAGATAGATAAGTATCTTACCTTTTCTTAAAAGCAAGAATATCATCAATTGGTTCGTTGATAAACAGCCGAGTGA
Source organism: Ambrosia trifida (assembly GCA_028751855.1). Classification (NCBI taxonomy): domain Eukaryota; kingdom Viridiplantae; phylum Streptophyta; class Magnoliopsida; order Asterales; family Asteraceae; genus Ambrosia; species Ambrosia trifida. The sequence continues at coordinate 28,726,269 of CM054122.1, forward strand.
TATTAAATCCATTTTGAACAGTTATATTCCCTATAATAGATTAAAATTAACAAATGGTTATATATATTAAAAAAGTAAAAATATGTACAATCTAATAAAACATTAATAAAGTACAAACCTTTGTAATTGTTAAAACTACCAAACTGAACAACCAGAACAACATGGACTTCCGCTTCATTATGCTTGATGTAGTCAAACATCTGGTCAGAATACTCATCCCACAAAGTACAGCTAATTTTTACACCACTACATAAAAATACATTGGTTATTAAATGGAAAACATTCAAATATGGATTGCTACCAATTGATAGTACACACCTAAATTAAAATAATGTTATAGATGATGTAATAATAAACCATTTAATTGAAAAGATGAACCACATACTCTAGATCAATCAACACAAGACTCATCTTGTTCTTCCACCCAGATTTAGTTTCTGTTGGCTCTGGTGAAGTCCATTCATCAACAAACCCAATGAAATCTAAAAAGATACAAAATTAACTAAAATAGTATAAACGAATAAAACCAAACGTATATGAAACTTTACAGTGAGTAAACAAACCAATTCTATTTTCTGCAGACAGGTTACCAGATTTAATTGTCTCAAATGAAGAAAAATTAAAACCATAAAGGTTGCCTTGAAAATTTTTACATTTGGTTATATTAGTTTCAAAAGTAAATGAAAGTATGTCACTCTTAGCAAAGTGTTTTGTAGATTTGTTATCAGCTAGTTGTGGTCTAAATATATAGTAGGCTTCATTTTCTTTTAAAAAATTTTCGTGTTTCTTCATATAGCGATTCCACACCATAGCTTGCATTTTAGAACCCTGTAAAAACATTAAAAAAAAACAACGAATTATAATCATAAATAATATAACAACACTTGTATAAACAATAAATGAAAACAGAACTGATGATAGAAAATCTAACCTGTTCATCCATAACAACCATATCAATTGCAAGAGTTTCCCCCGGTATCTTACGATTTGCTCTCTTCCATATTTTAAGCACCCTCACTTTTATTGTATAATCATTAAGCCGCCAAGTAATGTCATTTAGAAACATGACATTATTTGGATCCATGATTATGCAATTTTATACTATGTAACAAAAAACAGAGTTAATGCTACATTGTTTGGTTTTTAGTGATATATAAATAAATAATGAAAGAAAAAAATAGTAGATACTACCATTGCAAGTCTGCAAAAAAAAATTCACTCAAAAGATGATGATTAGATGAGTCTATTTATAATGTAAATAAAGATTGTAATAAGAAACATACACACAAAATGTATTTTTAGTATTGGTTTAATAAATGGAAAGAGAATTATGATAATGTAAATCATACTTAATATTGTAATTTCGAAAAAATTAAATGTATTTTTAGTAATGGCTTAAGAAATGGAAACCGATTTATAATAATAACAATCGTATTTAATAATTTCAATTTTAAAGAAAGGTATTTTTAGTATAGGTTTAAGAAATGGAAACAAAATTATGATAATGGAAATCAAAAAATTTCGAAATTAGATTAATAAAAATTAAGTTTATTATGTTTTTTAAAAAATTGGAAGGTTAACTATACAGAACTTTTGACTTTTTTTTTTTTTATTAAATGTGTTTACTTTTGAAAAGAAATTTGGAAAATATGACATGTTTAATATGACTAAATAAGTTGTGCATAACGATTATTTGTTTTTATGATTGTAAACCTTTTTTATTTAACCGTTTTATTGTAATGTTGATAATAATGACTTATGCAAAACTAAAGTTGTTAGAATTGTAGTTAATAATATGATTTAAATCTATGAGTTTTAACTTTGAAATTCTTTATGAAAAAAAATATTATTTATAAGTTTTAAGTTTGAAATAATTGAAATTAAAAAAAACACTTTTTTTTAGAAAGATACAAATTTAAAATTTCATACTTAATTAAAAAAGTTGACTAAATTAATAATTGACTTGACTTAAATAAAAGTTGACCAAATTAAAAGTTGACTAAATTAACGTTTAAAATTTTAGACTACTTATAAGAACATAATATTCATGATCATTATCAACAAACCATACCAAGATATTCGGTTTAAAAGACATAACATACAAAAAAAACACACATTTTACTACATCAGCAGTAAAAGGTGCATAAAATATGTGACCACCATTCGTTAATCATGTTCAAAAAACCTACCACCACTAAGGTGCAAAAAGTTACCAACCAAACATGTTAATGTTCATCAAAAAACTACCACCACAAGCATAATTAATTACCATCAACCCTAACTACTTTAGTTAGCTGGAACAGATCTTGTTTGTTGAAAAAAAAGGAAATGCATCTGATCACCAGACTGCAACTCCTTATCGGCAGCAAAGACTGACATACCTCTAATGTTGTAACGGTAACGGCTTCTCGAACCTTCAACACCAACAGAAACTCCCCAACTACAACCCTCACAGTCTTTAATAGTCAAAGCCCTCTTCCGGTTCAAACCATTATCCCTTGCCCAATCTACCTTCATACGCTATACAAATACAAACAATTTGCATTTTAATAAAAAGGTACGTATACATAAATCGCCATATAATATAAGGAATTGAATAGATAAGACTTACAAAATGCCTGTCAACAGTGAAAACAACTGGAACGCCAACATCATCAACAGCCTCTTCCTCCTCGTCATCATCAGATTGATCAACCTCTTCCTCCATATCATCTCCTACACTCATCTCTTCAGTATCAATATCGGAAACAAAAACGATCTCTTCATCCTTATTTTCATCATCCTCAACCTTGTAATCGTATTCCCAAAGCTCTGGAGGCAGAGTAAGCTTGTTTTTCTTAAAAAACGACACCTCATACGATTTCTGTTTTATTAACAAAGATAAAAATGAAAACATACAAATTAATCAAAAATTTCAAGCATCTTGTATTGCGATTTACATTAGGATAAATAGAACAACAACTATTTAGAAATTGACAAACAAACCTCATTGTAAATTTCAAACACAATTAGACGATCGCTTGTTATCTGAAACGTCTTCTTCATATAAGGCCATCCTTTAGTTATGTAAAGCGCACCACGATCGTTCTCAAGCTTGATTTGGAAAGCATGTTCTGAAGCATAGATACATAATTATTGGAAAACAATATGTCAACATGTTGATATCAGCGAAACAAAAGGCAAGTGAAGCAACTGCATATTATTTCTAAACAATTTTCATGACAAATCATTGAACCATAATTAATATATACATGACATGTACCTATGTCTTGGCACAAATATCAAATCAGTTTAGAAATATGGATTTGAAAACATGACCTGGAAATGAGCTGCACAAAATTGAATCGGCAGGAACGGCTCTGTTGTGTAATCCATGAAAAACAAAGCAACTGATATGCTGCAAAGTGGTAAACAATGTTTTCAAAGTTAATACAATTTACTCTATTTTATGTCTTATATAATGTATAAACTAATAGTAGAAAACGCATACCAGACGTCTTTCATCAGTGAGTGGGTAGTTGTACTGCTTAACCCATTCATTATACTCGGAAGGTAAGGCCTACACATAAGAAAAAAACAGTCATATGTAAATATAACGAATCTGAATAAAATGACATCTAAGATAGTCGGGTGACTCCAAGAAATAGAAAAGTATTAAATAACAAAGATTGTTACATTGCTTACCAGGTTTACACGGTCGTTGCCTTCAGACTTGACCCAAAATCCGTAAACCATTATTACTGAATATATATATTGCTGAAACATAACAAAAACCTGTATTAGTAAACAAACCTTTGGATGAAACATAAGAAATGCTAATCAAACAACAATCCATAAATGTAACAACATCTACAATCGAAGCATCAATTACTAAAATATTTTTAAGTTTCCACTACCATCAACCATAAATCCTAAAAATCGATAATAACCTGAAAAATACCTACTTATGTGATCATCAACATCTCAAAGGTATGAAGAAAATTAGTGATAATGCTATATATGAAACCCTAGTTATTTAATCATCCAAAGATAAAGTCCATAACAAAGAAACACAAACCGTAACATACTAAAATCAATCAAAGACAAAACCCTAGATATAATCCGCCTGCAGAATAATACATTTAAAAACAGATATGGAATTATAAATGAAACATAAGACAGAAAAAAACATGGATGAATATCGATTTATTGAAAGAAGAATAGAAAGATAAACTCCATAACAAAAAAACACAAACCGTAACATACTAAAATCAATCAAAGACAAAACCCTAGATGTAATAGGCCTGCAGAATCATACATTTAAAAACAGATATGTCAACATTTAAAAATCAATGAAAGACAAAACCCTAGATGAACATCGATTTATTGAAAGAAGAATCGAATGGAGATTACCTTGGACTGGAGATGAAGGAAAACCTTGAATCACTCAGATATGGAAAATCACTGAAACTAAAGACAGAAAAAAACATGGATGAACATCGATTTATTGAAAAAATAATCGAATGGAGATTACCTTGGATTGGAGATGAAGGAAAACCTTGAATCGCCTGATTAGGGTTGAGGGTTTGTTATGGAGGCGATGAAGATTATGTTGCAATCGTTATGTCCGTGTTTTGATTATTGGTTTATATATTTACTCGATTTTTGATTTAAAAAAAACGAAAATTTTATAAATTCTCACAATAGGACACTTGGCATTAGTTGATTGGCTATGTAATATGAGGCTCAATGTGGGATTGACAAGTGTCCACATTGAGTTTCATATATTAGTTGTATAGATAAATATATATAGATATAGATATAGATTTTTTTAATAATAACCACTATATTGAATAATATGTTTAAATTCCCACATTGTGTTAAAAAGAGTTTAGAAAATAAATATTCAACTTAAATTCTTTTCTTAACACCAATGCCTAGCATCAAATCATAAGTAACAAACCCATTTGTGCTTGTTTACAGGCTTAACTATCAATACCTAATTGATTAGAGTAGAATTTCACATTCAAGACTGCAACTTTAACCACTCAAAGAAAACAACATAAACATGCATATATGTTAAACCAATATACATCTAAATATACCTTACAAGGGTGAAAACGAAGTTATCGAAGTTTCAATCATTGCAAAAGAACGCCAACAATCCCAACAATGCAGCCAAAATCAAACCCTACTCTATAGAAACTTGAACCTGTGGTTACTAATATGAAGATGATCAATAATATCAGTTAATGATGTTGTAGAAAAACAAATCAAATAAAAGGAAAAAACTTAAAATCTAAATAATACTAACTTCATTTATACAAATAAAAATATTAACTAACTATAAAAAAACTCAAATGTGCTTACTTGTTCCATATAAATTTCCTCAATTCTCTTAAATCCCACTTCAAATTTCACACAAAAAAGCCCTATTTAATATTTCACCTTCATAGTTCTTTGTATCTATTCTATATGTATCATACATACTACATACATAAAAACCCATTTAACCTATTGGCATCTCAATCTCTCTCTTTCTCTTTGATTTTTGGCTTTCTCTCTATAGACTAACACACACCCTTCCTGTCAAGATTCTTTGAATAAATTTAGAGGCCTTTTTTATGTTCTCCGATTTCTTTACCAAATTTATTGAATAAATTTAGAGCCTTTTTTAAGTTCTAGGTACATATTAAACAACAAAGATCTTAGTGAACTTATTTTCTGTTAACAAAAGTCTTAAGGGTTATCACATCGATGCCCTGCCACTCTTATTAACATCTATCTATCCTTCTGAAGTTATGCGTTGTTTCCCCCTTTTGATAATCCTCACCTTATAAGAACAAATATATTTATATCAGGAAGGTATAATCGTGATGGCGGTATCATCCAAACAACTATATCAAACATGTTTAAACCAAAATCCTTCGTTTAGCCTCGATCTAACAGCCCTGAATGTAACCATGCATCTCAAACAATACATACAACATGAACATCACATTATCATGCAAGAACCTTCACCCTAATGAACAATAAATCAGATTCTATCATCATGCCTTTATTATTAATCTGAAATTAATCTAATAACATGAAATCATCCATCTTTAGATCATAAAAACCCTAGCTTTTATCATAAACACACATAACACACGTATGATAGTTAGAATCCGATTAATAACACTTATTAACGATTTTCAGAAAGCTTAAATGTTTTAGAACAGGTCTGGACCATTAGGGATTTAATAAAAAACGTTAATAAGATTGCATGGATGGAAACCACACCTTAGATTTGTGAAAGATTGATGAAACAAGCTTGAAACCTTGTGTTTTGATCAAAAATCACGTTCCAGAGGTTGTGTGTGTGTTGGGGCGGGTTATGGGACGACTAGGGTTGCTATTATGAAGTTTAGGAGGTCAAGTATTGTATTTATAGTCGTTTTTAGTCGTCCAGCACGTAACACGCGATTGTGCAGCAGCTATACGCGATTAGGGATCCTAATCGCATGATGTTCATGCATTTGGGGCCTAATCGCCCCCTAGGGCATGCGATTAGCCCCCAATCGCCCATAAGATTGCCCAATCGCCCTCCCTATAGGCGATTAGCCACCCCTAATCGCCTATAGGGGCTGGTTCCTTGTATTTTGCGCGCTAAACCCCGTTTTAACATACGTTAACACATTTTCACATACCGACAAGTCACATAATGATTGTAAACACATAACACTTGCAAACAAACATATTCACACTCGTTCACCAATTCCCGGGACTCGAGACTTGTATGTTCCGTATGCCCTGACGATTCTACGAATCGTCACCATTTGTACACTTGGTTAAGGACTGACATCTAATGAACCTCTAGACCAACATCCAATGATCTTCTATACTAAACTAACAGTTCCCGAACCATAACACGACTTAACTAACCCAGTTAAGTACAATATACGCGTGACTCGCTAAGGTAGACTTTCATCTAGACAACGTTGTTAACCAGAATTTGCCGGGTGTCACATCATCCCCACGTTAAAAGAATTTTCGTCCCGAAAATTGCACAGTACCCAAAAGGAATAACGAAGGAAACAAACAAAAGATAGAAACCAAAAGAGAGATTTACCCGAGTTGTCACATCATCCCCACGTTAAAAGGAATCTCGCCCCGAGATTCATTCAGCTGCAGTGGAGACATATCTCGATTCGAACGCTTCCTTAGGAAAGAGATGAGGATACTTAGACTTCATCTGATCCTCCCGTTCCCAAGTGTACTCTGGTCCCCGGTTCGAGTTCCAGCGAACCTTCACAATGCGAATCTTGCTATGACGTAGGCTACGAATCTTGTAATCTAGAATCTCCACAGGTTCTTCCACAATCCGAAGACGATCATCAACCTTGATCTCTTCCAGTGGCACGATGAGAGACTCGTCACCCAGACACTTCTTCAGGTTTGACACATGGAAGACGTTATGTACGTTACCGAGCTCCGTCGGTAAATCAAGACGATATGCCACCGGTCCAATCCGTTCCAGGATCGTAAATGGACCGACATACCGAGGGTTGAGTTTGCCACGCTTCCCAAAGCGTATGACGCCCTTCCACGCTGAGACTTTCAGAAGTACCTTGTCATCAACTTGGAATTCCAATGGTTTGCGACGTTGATCAGCATAACTCTTTTGCCGATCCCGTGCCGCTGCCAACCGGTTACGAATCTGTACGATCTTTTCCGAAGTTTCGTTCACTAGTTCAGGCCCAGTGAGTTGACTCTCACCCACCTCAGCCCAACAAAGAGGAGAACGGCATTTCCGCCCGTACAGTGCCTCGAACGGAGCTGCCTTGATGCTCGTGTGATAACTGTTGTTGTATGAGAATTCTACTAACGGTAAATGAGCTTCCCAACCTTTGCCAAAATCGATCACACTTGCCCGCAGCATGTCTTCTAAAGTTTGAATCGTGCGCTCACTCTGACCGTCAGTCTGTGGGTGATAAGCTGTACTCATGTCTAGTTGGGTACCCAAAGCCTTGTGCAACGACTTCCAGAAATGAGAAGTAAAGTGGGAGTCACGATCCGAGATAATAGAAACCGGCACCCCGTGCTTAGAAACAACTTCCTTCAGATAAAGACGAGCCAAACGATCCATGGTGTCGGTCTCTTTAATAGCGAGAAAATGGGCTGATTTCGTCAACCGATCAACAATCACCCATATCTTGTCATTCCCGCTCGGTGACTTAGGCAGTTGTGTGACAAAATCCATGGTAATCCGTTCCCATTTCCACTCCGGAATTTCAGGTTGTTGCAAGAGACCCGACGGTTTCTGGTATTCTACCTTGACCTTAGCACAGGTCAAGCATTTGCTCACGTATGAGGCTATATCCGACCTCATGTTTGGCCACCAGTACAACACCTTCAGATCTTGGTACATCTTATCCGAACCAGGATGAATAGAATACCGGGACTTATGAGCCTCATCTAGGACAAGCTCCCGAAGTCCCCCGAATAAAGGAACCCATATGCGTTCTGCGAAGTAGTGCAGGCCATCAGGCCTTCGCTCGAGGTGCTTGTCGGCACCGTGCATAGTTTCAGCTTTAAGGTTTTCCTCCTTCAAAGCTTCTAACTGGGCAGAACGGAGTTGATCAGGTAGGGATGAATGAATGGTGAGCTGCAACGCCCGAACGCGACGAGGTTTAGTTGATTCCTTCCTGCTCAAGGCGTCTGCTACAACATTCGCCTTGCCAGGATGGTACTTAATGGCACAATCATAGTCGTTCAGGAGTTCAATCCAACGACGCTGTCGTATGTTCAAATGTTGTTGGTCGAAAATATGTTGGAGACTCTTGTGATCGGTGTAGATGGTGCATTTGGTACCGTACAAGTAATGTCTCCAAATTTTCAACGCGAATACCACTGCACCCAACTCCAAGTCATGGGTGGTGTAGTTCTTCTCGTGCACCTTGAGTTGACGAGAAGCATACGCAATCACTTTCTCGCGTTGCATCAACACGCAACCGAGACCATGAATAGAAGCATCACAGTAAACAACGAAATCATCAGGGCCTTCAGGTAAGGACAAAATAGGAGCAGAACAAAGTTTAGACTTCAGTTCTTGAAATGCCGACTCTTGTGGTTCACCCCAGTCGAATTTTCTATCCTTCTGAGTAAGAGTGGTGAGGGGTTGAGCGATCTACGAGAACCCCTGAATGAAACGACGATAGTAGCCCGCAAGGCCTAGGAATTGCCGCACCTCAGTTGGCGTCTTTGGTGCTCCCCAGTCCTTGATCGCTTCGATCTTAGCTGGATCGACATGAATTCCTAGTTCATTAACCACATGTCCTAGGAACTGAACTTCGCGTAACCAAAAGTCACACTTTGAGAACTTGGCGTAAAGTTGTTCCCGTCGCAAGAGTTCCAAAACCAAACGCAGGTGTTCCTCGTGTTCAGTCTTGTTCTCGGAGTAGATCAGAATGTCATCAATAAACACAATGACGAACTTGTCAAGATATGGTTTGCAAACGCGGTTCATCAAATCCATGAAAACCGCCGGTGCGTTCGTGAGACCGAAAGGCATGACCAAGAATTCAAAATGACCATAACGTGTACGAAAGGCAGTCTTTGCAACGTCAGCTTCCCTTACGCGCAACTGGTGATAACCAGACCTCAAATCAATCTTGGAGTAGTAGCTAGAACCCTGGAGTTGGTCGAATAGATCATCAATACGTGGAAGAGGATAACGGTTCTTGACGGTCAATTTGTTCAGTTCTCTGTAGTCCACACACAATCGGGAACTTCCATCCTTCTTCTTAACAAATAGAATCGGGGCTCCCCAAGGGGAAGAACTTGGTCTGATGAAACCCTTGTCCAAGAGTTCCTGTAACTGACTAGACAATTCCTGCATCTCGGGAGGTGCAAGACGGTAGGGGGGCCCGAGCAATAGGAGCAGCCCCTGGTACAAGATCAATACCGAACTCGACTTGACGATGGGGAGGAAGACCAGATAAATCATCAGGAAATACATCAGGAAACTCGCGTACAACAGGAATATCGTCGATCTTCTTCTCATCGCTAGAGGAAACAGATAAAAGTGCCAAAACGGCCGAGTAACCCTTTCGAAGATACATAAGGGCTTTCATGCTAGAGATGATATTTAGCGGAACACCACCCTTGATACCGTACACAGAAAGGAATTCTCCATCAGGGAGAGGAATTCGAATAATCTTGTCGTAACAGACAATCTCCGCGCGATACAAAGACAACCAATCCATGCCTACCACCACGTCAAAACTACCCAAAGGTACCGGCATAAGGTCGATGGGGAACGACAAACCCGACAACTCTAGTTGACACTCCCGAAGGATACAAGTAGCTTCAATCTTTTTACCGTCAGCCAACTCAATAATATACTTAGCCTCTAATGGTACGGGTACTACATCTAGCAGTCGACTAACGTCCACAGATATAAAACTCTTGTCGGCACCAGAATCAAATAAAACACTAACAGAGCGATTATTGAGAAGGAACGTACCGGTAACTGTGTCAGGATCCTGTCTAGCCTCAGCGGCTCCAATGACGAAGGCACGTGCATTCCTGCCACCGCCCCCGTTGTTCCCGTTACCGTTGTTTCCGCCCTGCTTCAGTTTCGGGCAATCCTTCTTGTAATGCCCAGTCTCACCACAGTTGTAACATCCTTTTCTTCCCGTAATTCCTTGAGTAGTAGGAGCTGAGTTAGTAGTCGGGGCCTGGGTCGATGGAAGTGTAGCCCGACAATCTTTAGCAAAATGCCCAATTCGCTGGCAGCGATGGCAACGATTACTGTCGCAGTTCCCTTGATGATGACGCCCACACTTGTTGCATTTAGGCAGTGTCCCTGCATAACCACCCTGTTTGTTACCCGAAGAAGAAGAACCCCCATTATCGAACCTCTTACCCTGCTGTGCTGGCCCAGATCCTTTCCCTTCATTATCCCACTTGCGCTTGTTGTTCTCTGGGGCCTTGACAGTCGAACCCTTAGCAGGCAAAATACCCTCATTCACCTTTAAGTTGGTCATCCTATGAGCCGATCGGACCACCTCTGAGTATGTAGGATGATTTCCCGCAGCCACCAACCCTGCGATCTCTGGTACTAGCCCCGAGATGTAATGTTCAATCCTCCTGTATTCTGGCACATGCAGATCGGGACACAGCACTGCCAACTAGTTACGCCTCACAGTATACTTCTCAATTTCGGACCCAGACATCTTAAGGTTCCACACCTCGTGCTCTAACTTCTGCACCTCTTCCCTCAGACAGTACTCTCGCTTCAACAGTTGCACGAAATTCTCCCAAGGCATAGCATAAGCCTCCCCAATACCCATGTTCTGAGTGATGTTATTCCACCAGGTCAAAGCAACATCCTGGAATAAAGCAGCAGCATACTTGACCCGATCCACTGGGAGACAGTTACACATCAGAAACACTAACTCCACCTTTTCTAACCACCTGAGCAAACTCACCGCACCCTCGGTGCCAGAGAATTCCTGGGGCTTACAGTCCCGAAACATCTTATAGGTACACATGGGTGGGGGTGGGTTAACAGGACCACCTGAAATAAAATGCGTGAGAAAACACGACGAATGTAAACAAGGTTCACCAATGAGGCAAAGAAAATGAATAAATCAACTTACCACCACCATTGTGCCCTAGCTGAAAGGCAGCTTGTAGCAAGTTGTTCAGATCCTCCTGTGATAGGTTAACACCTCCACGACCACCAGCACCACCGCGACCTCCACCACGTCCACCATTGCGACCACCTCCACGTCCTCCTCGTACTCCAGACATGATTCTGGCAGAAAGAACGAGAAAATTTAGTTTCGCAGTTAATGATAACCACTAATGTTTACAAGATCAAAGCTAGATCCAATCCAGGACTATCCATTCGAACCCAGAGTTCACCAGGGCTTTCATGCATTTCGGTTTATGATTTTGTGTGCACTCAAAATGAAAAACCGCTCTACATGGTCCTCCAAGTGTTCTCCTAGTTCGAAGTTCAAATCACCGAACATAGACTCTTAGCTATACACCGTAATGCTACGGTAGTTTATGGCAAGTGTTTCTATTGGAGTATGAAAGGGAGATGTCCGAGCCTTGGACAAATCTCAAGAGTACACGATTTACCCCAATATACCGGACTGCCTAGGAAACAAGTAACCCGACCTAGGATAGAACGGATGATGTAACATAGGAAGATCAAATGATTTAGAGACACCCCGACAAGACCATACGTAAACCACCATAATGTTTTTAGTACCGTATGATCGTCTAGTGTGTGCGACTCGGCTGTAGACTAGACTCTACATGCAGTCCTAGTTCACTATAACCATTGGCTCTGATACCAATCTGTCACACCCTCAAAATCCACTTGCGGAGTTTTACCGCGAGGCGTATGACAAACCAGGATCCAAACCAACGATCACAATAAACAAGTCTAAATAAACATAATGCAATTTCAAAAACAATGTTTAAAATCCCCAATCACAGCGGAAGCTTATTCATAACATAATCCAAAAGTAAACCAAATGTTCAATGTTTGAAAACCATGCAATCCTAACTAGACGCCGTGCAGACGCGTGCGCCCTAGTTCCATTGTGCTACCTTAGCGACCTGAGAAAACATGTAAAAGTTTACGTCAGCACAAAAATGCTGGTGAGTTTACAGGTTTTGTAATCCAAGTACCAAGTTCAACCTGTCCATACTATAACAAATCGAAAACCAAAGTACGCTAGCTAGGCGTATGTTTTGTTACTATCACGATTGGAAAACCATTACTAACTCGCAAACCAGATGTCGTGCCCGATGTAGTAACCTGTTGTTCCTGTTTGAGACAATATGCACCCGCCGACCCTCCAAGTCGACGAGCGGGGTTGGTCACTCCCAATAGCGCTATTCACATTTCCCCGTTGTGCAAACCCGCACATTCATGGTTCCCCCCGGGACTTCCAAAGATCGTATAGTAAACCATAGAAAACCCATAGTATGACAGTAGTTACCAAACATAAGTTTTAATACATGTTTTCTCCCCTGAAAAGTGAAACCAGTTAAAAGAGGGGCCGTAAACTCACCTTAAGTTGCGTTACTCCGTAACACGAATAAACTCAGCAGCTATGCTAGTCCCGTAAAGCGGCGACCTAACATATGACAGTTACAAGTACTTAGACTGATAACCCGCAGGTTAGTTAGTCCCTAGATGTCCAGACCATAACCAAGTTCGTTTGAAAACACCGTGACTGTTTAACTGACCCAATGTACAAGACTCAACATCCCATTGGTGACCCGAGACTCCCCGTGTTATGTTTACGCTCTCAAACATACAATCATGCAATCACACTTAACATACGTTAACGTCCAACAAGTTATAGCACGTAGTTCACGTATCACATAATTACATCCAAACATATGTTACCAAGTTATTAGATATGTTACGGGGTTCCTAGCATGTTCCTAGATGTTAAATCGGGTCTCGGAATGCTAATTTACACTTACATCAGCAGTATACGCGATTAGGAAAAGTCAACTAGCATTTAGGTTGGTCAACTGGCATTTAGGAAGGCTAATTGCATGTAATATAGGCATTTAGGGTCATAAGACATGTAAATCTTGACCTTATAGGCGATTAGGGCTATAAGACATGTATTTCACTAGCAATTAGGTCATAAGACATGCATCTATTAGCAATTAGGTCATAAGACATGCATCTGTTAGCAATTAGCTCATAAGACATGCTGTTCACTAGCAATTAGCCCCTACTCGCCTATACTATAGGCGATTAGCCTCCTAATCGCCTATAGTATAGGCAATTAGGATTGCTACTCGCCTGCAACATGGCTGTTCCGGTTTTTCGCGCGTTTAACACTCCAAATCAATCCCAGAACGTGTGTAAACATCAAATATCATCCAAACAACTATATCAAACATGTTTAAACCAAAATCCTTCGTTTAGCCTCGATCTAACAGCCCTGAATGTAACCATGCATCTCAAACAATACATACAACATGAACATCACATTATCATGCAAGAACCTTCACCCTAATGAACAATAAATCAGATTCTATCATCATGCCTTTATTATTAATCTGAAATTAATCTAATAACATGAAATCATCCATCTTTAGATCATAAAAACCCTAGCTTTTATCATAAACACACATAACACACGTATGATAGTTAGAATCCGATTAATAACACTTATTAACGATTTTCAGAAAGCTTAAATGTTTTAGAACAGGTCTGGACCATTAGGGATTTAATAAAAAACGTTAATAAGATTGCATGGATGGAAACCACACCTTAGATTTGTGAAAGATTGATGAAACAAGCTTGAAACCTTGTGTTTTGATCAAAAATCACGTTCCAGAGGTTGTGTGTGTGTTGGGGCGGGTTATGGGACGACTAGGGTTGCTATTATGAAGTTTAGGAGGTCAAGTATTGTATTTATAGTCGTTTTTAGTCGTCCAGCACGTAACACGCGATTGTGCAGCAGCTATACGCGATTAGGGATCCTAATCGCATGATGTTCATGCATTTGGGGCCTAATCGCCCCCTAGGGCATGCGATTAGCCCCCAATCGCCCATAAGATTGCCCAATCGCCCTCCCTATAGGCGATTAGCCACCCCTAATCGCCTATAGGGGCTGGTTCCTTGTATTTTGCGCGCTAAACCCCGTTTTAACATACGTTAACACATTTTCACATACCGACAAGTCACATAATGATTGTAAACACATAACACTTGCAAACAAACATATTCACACTCGTTCACCAATTCCCGGGACTCGAGACTTGTATGTTCCGTATGCCCTGACGATTCTACGAATCGTCACCATTTGTACACTTGGTTAAGGACTGACATCTAATGAACCTCTAGACCAACATCCAATGATCTTCTATACTAAACTAACAGTTCCCGAACCATAACACGACTTAACTAACCCAGTTAAGTACAATATACGCGTGACTCGCTAAGGTAGACTTTCATCTAGACAACGTTGTTAACCAGAATTTGCGGGGTGTCACACATATATCGCCGTGAATTTTGTGATTGTGATGGTGAAGAGAGAGAGAGAGGTGGATATTAATTGGGTGTTTAGGGTTTGGGTTGAAAGAGAAGATGTTTTATAGGGGGGGGGATGAGACCACAAATGAATGCCACGCCAGCAAACATCAATTCTTTTATATATATATTTATTATAGATATTTATAGATTATAGATGAAAATGTAATATATTATCAATTAAAAAGAAAAATATAAATAGATAACTATATAATATAAAATTAAGTATATTAATATCTTCAGTTGCATAATTTATTGGAAAAGTATATTATGATTCAGAATTGAGAATTGATATATGATGCCTTTGATTTTTTGTCTCCTATCTTTTTTATCTTCTCTATTATCTTTAACACACTCTCTCCCCTCTTGAATTTTCTTCTCCATCCCATAAAAACAGGTTGCAATTTATTCACAACCCATATCCCTACATCTTTTCAATATCAACTTTTAGTTCACGCACCAAGCTTCCAACGATTTGAAGCACTTATGGCATGCTCGCTCCACCTACTGTCGGCGTCTATTACTTTTGTTTGCTTTTACTCGACGATGAAGATAGAATCCTCTCAGACAAACTAAAGTAAATTCAGGATAGTTAGATGCTTTTCTTTCACTTCTCCGAAGTCATGGCTGTCATTCCTCAAACTCACCGGTCTGACAGACTGAATCAACGAACCACCGAAACAAAGAAAGAATCGAATCGCCCGGTTTTTTGTGAACGTTACGAATTGTTGTGACCGGATCGCTTAAGCCGACAAACCCCGGTTGAACCGGTCAGACCGGCCGGTCCGATCTGGTCTTCAAAACCTTGCTGAGGTCGACACACACATGTCATCACAAATTGAAGGTGGAGTTTGGATTCAAACACTTGCATGTATGAAATTTTGGTGCTTTGGAGTGTGATTCACCTTGATAGGTAAGCTATTCTTTTCAAATTCATGTTTTTGAGATTGGGGAATGGTGGAAGGATGGTCAAAAGACTTAAATCGACCATCCTAGGTTAAATTTGGGGTTTATTGTGACACCTGCCAATTTTCCAAGTCAACCCATACACTTACTTTACGAGTCTTTATTTTTTTTATGTGCATATAATTTTTTTAGTATGACTTGTGCATGGTATAATCACATGACCATCAAGAACGACAATTCCCAAGTGTTTATGTAACTAATCACATCATTAGATTATACTTTTCACTAATATGGAAGTTGCTTTAATCACACTTAGATTCATGATGTTCCAAGAAATTTACACAAGATCTTGTCCCCCATATCCCCTACAACCGTCACCCCCTTGTCACCTTAGATCCCCACATATCTAATGACCATGATTATGTTCCCCCTAATCCAACACCCACCCATTTCCTTGATCCTTCCTAGCCGTCGCCTACCTACACTAATCTTTTTTTTAATCAAAGTCAAACCCTAATAAACACATGTTGAAATGAAGTTCTAGAATAATATCATGTGTTGTCACATTTGCTAGCTCTTTACCCAACATAATCATTTGATTAGTCAACTTCTAATACTTGATTTAGACATAAGATTTGTAGGCTAGATTTGAGACAAGGTAAGATCTTATATAAACATGGCAATATCTTATACAACACAAGGATTGATAATAGTTGACTTACCCCATTTGGAAACCTTCCACCTTCCTCCCTCCTTCCTCTTCTTTTCCTCTATCTCTCTCTCTCTCTCTCCCTACTTTCCCTATAAATAGTGACCTTGGGTGACCATTTTCATCCATCCTAAACACTAACCCAGTCCCTAAACACACACACACACACACACTTAATTTCTCTATAGTTCCAAGTTCACCTAGCAAGGTATGAGCATTTATCCCATCCTTTGTTTCTATAATCATTGTTTATCTTCCTACACTA
Organism: Ambrosia trifida; assembly: GCA_028751855.1. Classification (NCBI taxonomy): domain Eukaryota; kingdom Viridiplantae; phylum Streptophyta; class Magnoliopsida; order Asterales; family Asteraceae; genus Ambrosia; species Ambrosia trifida. Next base: position 28,743,195 of record CM054122.1, read on the forward strand.
GTTTTAGTTCATGTACATACTAGTGTTCACCCATACTTATGATATAGATGCCATGTTTAGGCATACACTACTCTAGATCACAACTTATAAAACTTGTTGTATGAAAACATATTGAAACTTAGTTTGATATATATGTATGCGTGCGATGTGTGTGTGTGTGTATATATATATATGTGTGTGTGTGTGTGTATGTTTTGTCACAAACAGTTGTATAATGAAATGTTTAACCTATAGGTATACTTATGTATGAATGTGGATCATGTATGTGTGTGCTATGGGTTTATGCGCTTATATATATGTATGTAATAAGTGTATGTATGACAAATCTATAAACATAAGTATTAATGTGTATGGACTACCAAGATGCATATGTATATGGGTATGTATGGACAAGTGTAAGTCTCATGGACATAAATACCTATGGTTATGTATGGAATACACATATACATGTGATGCTTGTGTGTACATGTAACAAAGGTCAAGTGTAGTTTGTAAATATTATAACTCATTTTGAATAAAAACATATGTTTTATAATTAATGACATGTGTTAGGAACCAAGGTATTGAAAATCGGTTTTTCCTATTAAAACTACTATTTTCGAGTAACATAAACGTCACCAAGGAAACTAAACAAATGTATCACAAAAGATTGGATGAACCACGAGTACCATGGACTACTTCTTGTACAAATATAATGTATCCATGAATGTACATAGGACACGTGTAGGTTGGATCTTTAGTATCTCGGGACTTACTTTGCTATCTTTTTCACGGACTTAAGGTGAGTTTCGTGGCACATTAATCTGTTTTACTATTTTACAACTTCGGGGGAGAAACATGCTTGAGACCTACATTTGTACATGACAACAATATGTGTTACATGAGTTAGACCCACAATTATCGAAGATCAACAAAAATTCCCTGGACAACCATAACCATTAGCTTAGCAATAAGTCGTGGATCATATGAATAGTACTATTTGGGTTGACACCCCCTTTCACTGTTAGTCGCGCTAACACATATGAATGCATATTATCCATTCTTTACAATGTCTCGTGATAAGGCATTGGGGCGGAGTGCACACGAACGTCATGGTTTGGTTATTGTGCTCATGGTAACAATATTCTGAATGGACAGTGACAACGAACTATGATGAAAACAAAGTGTTTTATCGAGTCATCAAAACCTACAAACTCACCAACTTTTAGTTGACGATTTTGAGCATGTTTTTTGGAAATCAAGTAAGGATATTAAGAAGGCAAGCCTAGGAATGCATGAAGAAGTCTCTTGTTTTGCTATTTTGTTGTAGTCATAGAACTTATTTACTAAGGCCTGTAACTCTCATATAAACAATGATTGTGATCACCATATTCGTCGCACCTCGCGTTTCCGCCTTAGGCGGGTGTGACATTTATGGGTGTTGATATTGGAAAATCTAGATGGAATTACAATGTACATTGATTATGGAATTATATGTGTGATTTATTTTGAATGAAACCATCTTAGAACATATTAGATATAAGATTATGACACATGTTCATGATATAGAAACCTTAATCATTTGCCCACCAAGTATTTGTATAAATGCTTCAATTAAGAGACATGTTGCTATATACCTTGATTATGTAATTGAATACTAGAATGTTGATTAATAAAGTATACAAGAATGATGCATTTAACTTCTTTGATGAAATAAGAGGTTTTGAAGTGGGATAAATCCAATCAGCAAAGCTGATTGGAACAAAATGTAACCACTAGGCTGTTTTCAAAAATTCATATAAAACCATAGAAAATTCCAATAGAGATGATCCACATATGCATAGAAAGCCCAACGAGTCTACTTTAATTTATATTTGAACATATAAAGCTAATTCTGGTCATAAGTGGGTCAAAACAGTTGGTTTTAGCAGCAACACAGAAAATACAGCTGAGCTGATTGGAATGAATATGTTGCTGATCTGTTTTTATAAAATTCGTGTAAAATCAACCATAACTCGGATTGATGTGCTTCTTTTTGGGTTGGAAAGCTACTGGAATATACTTTGATTAATCTTTGAACATGTTGGAAAGGTTAAGGCAACAAATGGGTCAAAAACTGATGTGAACAGGGCTGCACCTAAAGCGACGTGCTAAAAGTTTGGTTTTATGAAACTAAATAAAAAGGTTTAACTTAGTAGAGTTGAATTAATGATAAAACCAATTGGATTAGAAAGTCAACGATTTAAATTGACTTTTGTTAATGATTATAATTAACATGTTATGAATTGTATGATATAACATAAAGGATTCAATGGTTTTGATATGCAGAAAGTAATTGAATGAAAGGTGAACTTGTTTTTTAATGTTAGGTTTTGGAAAAGCTTGAATACAACACATCAAATGGGTGAAAAATCGTAACGACAACAACCTACGGGCCAAGGTGAGTGTTACTAGCACCCTTCCTATTGCATATGAATTATTAATTAAATACTTGTAGCAGATAACTTGTTTTACATCGATGTGCAGTGTGGTACCTTATATGAGAATGCAAATAATTGGTTTAGAATTGGAAGTTGTGGACTTTGGGAAGTCAAAGGGTGACTAGTTTATCTAGGGTACGACCAAGTATTGGGAAGAAAGGATTCATGGGAGTGGGTCGATAATTCCTAATATTATCATTCCATCTAATTGGTAAGTTTTCCTTGTTAGAGATGTTATAAATAACACGGGCATGTAGGCATCAAGACGAGCGGGTTGAATTCTGACACGGTCCGGTCAACGTCATGTCCCAAATCTTACATGAGCTAGATTAAGAGTTTAAGCACGTGTAAATGTTATTACTTGTTTGTAATGATAATATTATACCATCGAGTGAATATAATTACCCTAGTGAAGTGGACTTCATTCGGTAGAAGAAACGGGTCATGGACCAAGCGGGTCAAGCCGCTTGAACGTGTTAATAAGTTTGTTCGAGTGCAAGCTTGTGGTGTATATGTTAGTATAAATCTTGTTTTCAATCATAAACACACATTATCTAAGCATAATTGGTATGTCATTTGTGTAAAGCGTAAAAGGTTGAAGTTACTCATTCATGTGAATAACATGTCCTGCATGTGAAGATAATCAAGTATAGCACTTGGATGCGTTTTGGTACCAACATGTTGAATGTATATGAAGTTGTAGATATGACATGCAGGTTTGGAATGTGGATGTTCACTAAAGGAAAGTTCTACAATAAGAACCTAGGATAATTTATTATGGGATTTAGGCGATGGATGACCTAATTATGGGCAATGATCCTTAAAGGGGAGAGCTGGAGTTAAAGTGCTCTAAAATTAATTGTGTACATTATGTATTTCATAATCACGATAGACAAACACTCACTAACATTTGTTTCTTGTGGATTTTTTTTTTATTTTTTATTTTTTTTTGGAAAACAGGTTTTGGAAGCCAACTAAAGGTTAGAGATCGAGTGTTGTACGTGGATTGTACGCGGTGGGTAAATATACTAGATATCGTATAGAAATCAAAATTGCATAGTCATGAAAAGATCTTGAAACATGTGGTGTTTTTTTTATCTTATTTGTAACACCTTGAAACTCGGTTTATATAATCACCATAACGTAATTTAGAAATTAAGATTCTTTTGTAAAAAGTTTAAATCGGGATCGTTTTTCATTGTAAGGTATAAGAATGAAGCTTTGTAATGGTTTGTTTTACCCACTAGGTATCCTAAATGGACTAGGGTGTTACAGTCGGGTGTTATATAAACCTAGCATAGTTTACACAATTTTTTATAGATTTATAGATTTGGTATCCTGTTGTTGAAACCTAGCTTTATTGATGCAATTTAGGTGCTTTTGTAGCGTATTTGGACTTGTATATAGTGAATTTATGTGGATTTGTAGATAATGAATCATGTTGTTTGAAATCTAGCTTTTTTACGCAATTTAGGCGTTTTTGTAGCCTGTTGGACTTGTATACAGTGAATTGGTATAGATTTGGTAGCTTTGGAATCTTGCTGTTTGAAACCTAGATCGGTTTGCACAATTTAGGTGTTTCTGTTGCGTGTTTGGACTTGTTTATAATGAATTGATGTAGATTTAGAATCGTGTTGTTTGAAGCTAGCTTCGTTTACACAAGTTAGGCGTTTTTGTAGCTTGTTGGACGTGTGTATAGTGAATTGATGTAGATTTGGTGGATTCATATATGTAGATGTGCTTATGGTATGATTCTTTTAAGGTTTGGTATATTTCGGAAATGTGCTTTGATTGTTTCTGGAAAAGTTGTTCGGTTAGGTTTATCTAGGTTTAATCTAGCTCGAGGTGATGTTTTGCTAAGTTTTTTCATTATCATGTTGTGTAGATTTGGGAAATGAGGGAAGATTTGTTTAGAGTGTTTCCAGATCTGTGTTTTGTGAAAGTATGTTGGATAGCGATATGGTTATGGATTTGATTTTGAATGTTGTGATGTTAACAGCAGTTAATTTAGGTATGTTTGTTCTATCTTTATATGTTTTACCATAAGCATGTTAAAGAGGGGTCATTTCTTGATATGTACATGTGAATTAAGAATGTTAATGCACATGTGCATAACGTAGTTGCTACTGGTAAAAGTAATGTTAATGCACATGTGCATTGATACTGATATCACTAAGGTCTTTCGCTCTAACGCACATGCTCATATGTTATGTGGTTATGAAAAAAGTAATGTTAATGCACATGTGCATTAAGATTGAAAATTTGGTTTTCTTATGTGTTGTTTATTATTTGTAGACAAAGATGGGATAAAAAAAAATCAAAGAATGTAAGTTTTGTGTTATAATTGAGGGAGAACGGGTCAAAAAAATCTACGGGTGCGATTGAGGATGATAACATAATCATTGATCAGAAAGTTAAAAGAGCTCATTATTTATTTAAGAAATTTAGGTATATATGCACATATGCAAATACGTATATTTTTCATGTTAACTAATATTTGTTAATTGTTAGTTGTATAAACACACAAACAATGTGATAAATTTGAGAAGTATACGATGTTCATGTTGACAAATGAAAAAACAACGGAGATGTTAGATGAGGCATCAATGCGGTGTGAAAAGTGTTGGAAAAAGATAAGTAAAAGGGGAAGAAGATGAAAATGGGACAAATAAGCCATAGAAGGGGATACGACATGAACATGTGCAAACGGTATATGTCTATATTTTTGTAACAGCGAAATGCACATGTGCATTCATGACGTCATATGACATAATATCAGACATTTTTTATTATTATTTTTTTAAAATACTAATACTAAATAATCATTTTGGTGTTTTTACTTTTATTTTTTTATTTTTTTACATTATATAATTTTTTTATTAGTTTGTATTTTTTAATTGAGGGGTTTTTGTAGACACACTTCATATTTACAAAAAAAAGTCACATGTTCACATTGGTTCCTTGATTCTCTTTCTAAATGGTGGTTCTCCAATGAAGTGTCTGTTAAATGTTGTTTGGGATGCTTGCTCTTTAAAGTTGATCTGGGATTGGGGTCAGTGCAAAGCAGAAGATGAATTTCCAAATCCTATATTTATACTATATTAATAAGCATATAGGATGGGTAAAATGATAATTTTACCAAATATCTTAAAATTTCAACATGTACAACTATTTATGCATTTAGTACAATCCGTTAAGATTTGAACAACCCAACCATGTTTTTTGAAGCTCAAACACGCGATACCCATGAAAATTGGTGAGAAAAATATCTAGGTAGGTTTAATTTTTATTTTCTACTCAACACTTTCTCAGATCTACCTTAAATTTTTGGCATTTTGGTTTTTTGTTGTAGATGAAGATGGAGCGTTGGAGATATATGAGCCAAGGAGGTTACATGATTGAGGAAGATGACAAGTAGAAATTTGCAGATCTAAATTTTCTAGCGACATTAAAGCGTTTTACAAACTGAGATTTGAAAATTATGTAGTTTTCTATGTAGTGCCTTAAAGACAAACTAAGAAATCTAGACATTGGTATGGGTTTTCATTTGATAATTTGTTAAAGTGCACCATATGGAATATTTCACTTGTTATGTATCCAGTGACGTAGGTTGTATATCTCTGGATAACTTCATTACATGCCTTATACTTTTTTTTGTATATTATCTTCCTCGAAGAGAAATATAGGTACTTTTTACTCACCTTCGTTCCATTTCGTGTAGGATTCACGGGAGTATCGATGACAAGTGAAAGAGAAGGTTGATTTTGGCTAGAAAAAGCTACTGCATAAAAGAGGTATGCTTTTGATAGTTTTAACATGTTTGCTCCATTATCATCAAGTTAGTGGGTTTAGAGTGGATATATGTGTGTGATTTAACATTTCATAAAAATGTAATTAAAGTCACTAAAAATTTGTCTTGCAAATTTGAGAGCTTATACATTTTACTAGCTAATTTTAAAATGCTTATCATCTTGCTGCTTTTCAATTCAAAAGAAACCTGTTAGACGCTAGCATCTTTGGAAACACTTTTTTCTAAGAAATTTAATAGAGATGGCAATTTTCACCTGTTTTGAATTGGGTCAATTTGGTATAGGTTTTAACACTTATTGCTAGGATATTTCATAGTGATGACGTTTTAACCGGTTTAGAAATGGGGCGACTTGGCGAAGGTTTTATATTTCATGGGTCAAATTTGTTAAGCTACAAGATCATAAAAGTATTTACTCTAATTCAAGATGTAACACCCCAACCGATGGCGGAAACATCGAGGTGTCACGTAGTGACGATTGTTCAATAGCTCATGGACTAAAGTGCAAATTTGAATACATTGATTAAATAATTTATTACATTGAAATGAAATACAACGATTCTAACTGCCAACTAAATTGAAATACAATGAATCAAAATCTAAATATAAATCCGAAAGCTTAAAGAATGCATCTCAAAACAACCTGAAACATGTACAAAATATTTTGGTCAATACAAAAATTGTATTGGTGAGCATACCCTGTTTAAATAAATATAGTAGAAAAGTGTTTAGCAATTCATGTGCGGTACCGTTTGCAATTATGTAATAAGTAATATCCGTTCAAAACCAAACCTGAGAATAATGACTAACGCATGACTAACCAACTGAATAATGAATTAACAAGACAATGACCAAGATTCTCTCAACAGAGTCTCAAGGGGGTATACCATAGTACTATTCATTGAAAAGCTAGGCCGCCCAGCGGTTAATGATTTTGACAAGTCATAGACACACCAATTAACATAAAGCAAACACACATGAGAATTGCATTTAGTAAAAGAAATAGAAACTTGATAGTAAGTACATGAGTCACCCCAGAATAGTAAAACAGTAAAAAGGGGAAAGATATACTCACAGTTAGCGAAAGCGCTAAAAATCCAACTTAAGCGGTCGTGAGCTAAGTAATGGAAATTCCGAAGAATTCAACCTATAATATGTAAGAATACTAATAAGGAAGTGTCTAAAAAGTCTAAGGTAACTAAGGTTTAAGGCATTAGGGTTTGCTATGTCGATTTGGGGAATTAGAGTTTTTATTATAAATCGCATTAGTGTGAAAGTTTTATGTCAAAATAATATATCAAAGCGTGTAATGTGTTTTAGATAATAACAATTATTACCATTTGAAAATTTAAATAGAAATATGTCTTGAATAATTAAGACAAAATAATTTAGTTAATTACTTTAACTAAATTAAAATAATATAATATGTAATAATCATAAATGTATAAATAATACTTAGGAGTTATATAATGATCCAACAAATGATAATAAAGACTTTCAAACGTAAGAATATTTCTATTTTATAAGAAAAGTATTTATAAAGTAGATATTTATTAGTATAAATAAATAAATAATTAATTATGTCTAATTAAACATAAATAAGACTAATAATTCAAGCCATGATCCAAAAATACTATTTTCATAGAAAATGGGTACTTTCTGGTGTAAATCAATGAAAATAATTTTCCCAAAATTTTTATAAACTTATTTATATTTAAAACTGATTTAATGAAATTAAATCATGTTTAGATGATTAAAAATAGGAAAATTAATAAAAATAATTGTTTTCTGACCCAAATATTTGTATTTCAGTTAATAATGATTAGAAAGAATTTCTCAAAAAGTTTGAGATTAAAATTATAAAAAATGAATTTTTTATCAATTAATTGTGATTAAACAATTTAAATTAATAAAATAACGAAAATTAAATAATTTTCACAAAGTAAAAGTGTGATAATTTTATTTAGGGTGTCAAGAAGCTACACCTAACTTTTCATAATTTTTGGAGCAAAAATGAATTTAATATGAATATTCTAAGATAAATGTATTTATATATTAATAAATAACAAAATAAAAGAAAAAGGAAAAGGAAAGAACAAATGCTAAACAAAAAGATTTGGTGTTGCTTGGATTCGAACCTGGATTCATCCCCATACAAACACACTAACAAACCACTCCACCACAAATCCTTTTGTTAATTCTAGTGGAAACCATATATATTTATAATATGTTTAAGTGTTCATCATCTTCTTCCCCAAATCCTACATAAACCCTAACCCTAACCCAATCTTCAATAAACATAAACAGGCCCTAATTAAACCTCAAAATATGGGGCTTTTGACTGGAGATACCCGAAAAACAGAAAGGCAACATGAAAACACTTACAAGACACGATTTGAACGTGAATAAGAAGAAAAAGAAGTCGATCCACTTTGTCCTATTTCAACGCCTCCTGGACATAATTTTCTACGATTCTTAGTGTGGTTGGAACGTTTAGAGGTGCAGAAGTCTAGTAAAATCATCGATTTATATAATGTACGATCAGAAGGCGAGTTTTAACGTTGTTTTTAAAATCCGGCGGTTACAAGCAAAAACCCGGATTAATGATTCATAAAAGTGGGTTAATAACTCGCCATTAGTATGGAATAATGACAAGAAACAGCAGAGAAACGCATAAGTATCGAGTTAGAATGTTTAGAAGCATTAAAAACCATAAAAAAAGACTCGCCGGAGCACCACCGGACTCCGGCCGGTGGGTGTCGCCGGAAAAACGTGGGAACCAGGGAGGGAGTTAAAATCCTTTTAAACCTTTTGCTTTTTGGCAACTTTGGTCCCTCATAATTAACTAGGTTAGTTTATTGTGATTTGTAGTTAAGTTTCTTTAATAAAACACTAACCAAGTTAAACAACTTAACCCCAAATGTTTTTAAACTTTATGAAACTTAAATTTTTAACAAAAATTTTCCGAATACGTTTCAACATACGCGTTTGATTAAAACTTATACCCAATCCATAATAGATATAAATGAAAAAAAATATATATATTTAGTTCGCTCAAAAAAAATTAAATTTGAAAACGACGAAATTTACAAGGACTATCATGGAAAAATTTGAAGGACTATTATTGTCAGTTTGACGACAGGCGAAGGTGACGGATGTCACACAAGATGACCCTTAAATAAAAAGTACCAAAACCCATTTAATATGTTACTCATTGAGTCATTTATCTTGACTTGCCTTTTTTTCTAGCTCTTATGCCTCATATTTGTCTTCAGTTTATGTGACCCGTAATTAAAAAGTACTCGAACCCATTTAATATGTTACTCATTCCATCTGACCTAAATATTTAGACACAACCCACTACAGCTAGATACTTAAAGGTTTTGAACACACACATATGTATAATGTAATATACACATATGTATAACTGAAATATACACATATGTAGAAATGAAAGAAATTTTAAAAAAATAAAAAACAAAATTTCTTGTATAAAAATGTGCGATTAAAGCAAAATTGTTTTGTCTTTATATGAAATGTGTCGTCCAGAATGGTTCTCTCAGTTCTCAAATAGGGGTTGGTTCTCTTAGGATCCATACCCTGTATATATATATATATTGAATTTAGTTATTTAAGAGAATCTACAAATTAAATGAATTTAGGAGAATCAACAAATTAAATGTAAAATTTGGGTATTTTTTATCGTTGGAGATGAAAAATGACCCGGATAAGCCCGGAAGAAAGGCTCCCTGACTTCAGAACCTTGGACATATTAAACGTATTGCCAATAAAATCATGCAATTGATGAATACTAATAGTCACATTCAAATACATATTCAAGTGATATTTCGTTTTTTCATTATAAATTATTGGAACCATACTTGCTGGTTATATATTTTTTCATGTAAGATTCATGCTGAAAGTTAGCACGACTTTTACAATATCACCATAAATTATTGGAGTCTTGATGTTTTTCTTATAAGAATCATGCTACCAATTGTTTCCTCTCCTTGATGTCATGTTAAACTCTTTTATTCAGATTTATATTTGAAGTTGTATTTTCTGGATATTTTTTTACTTTATGTCATGTAGGTTGGGTTTTTTAATTTTTTTCCACCTTGATTTGTAGTTTCAACCACATATCTTACAGCTCTTCGATTGATGATATTTGTTTACATATTTGTAATTTCTAGGCGTTTTTGTTTATGCTTCTGTTTTGATCTTCATATTCTATGAGTTATTTGGAAAATCATCTGATTAATGACTATGATTGCTATGGTAAACTAATGTTGTTGAATGTTTGTAGGTGTCATAGTTTGAAATGCTACCTTCTAGTCTTTCTGAATCATGCTGGTGGTTGATGTTACAAGGTATGAGTATATGTTTTAATTTTACTGACAATATAAATCACCTCCCATTTCAAAATATTGTTAATCACTTGCAAGGTATCACCATACGTTTTAATTTTATCTAAAGATGTTAACGACAAATTTTAACAGATGACCTTGAAAATATATGACCAGTCACTTTCAAGTCAAAGCAGTTGAAATTCAAATTGTCAGTGGACCAAATCCTTCAGATCCATTTTCAGCTTTTAATTTGTATTGTTTTAGTTCTAAGCTGTGTTTTTTTTTTTTACTTTTGACTGTTTACCAGGCCCCTTTGAGGCTGCAAAAGTTCCTAAAATGATTGATGAAAAAGGGTCAAAGAAAGGGTCTGCTGAAATGCTCTGCTCATCCTCTTTAGACCACAAGCTGCTACCCTCCATAATATATTTAAGGTTTTTCTACCCGTATTATTTGATTTTTGTATATCGTTTGTTGAATACTACTAAACAGAATCACATGTGTTGAAGTCCTTTAATTAAAAATTGCATAATTTGACAGGTAACTAGGTTACCCAACACTATGAGAATTATAACCTTTTAATAAATGATGTGTGCAAAATGGACATGTTTCCCACTTAGCTAATTTTATTGACTTGACTCGTTTGAAATAAAACACATCCCATGCAACGTTTTATATATTTAAGATGTACTGTTATGTTTGGGCTTCATTGCTGGCTTGAATGTGTATCGCATCCTTCTACAAGACACATTAGTATTGTCTCGTGATGTTTACAAGATTGTAGAGCATATGCACACTCCCATCAATAGTTGTTGCTGGTTCATTGCATGACAGAGCTTAAGATACAATCATGGTACTCTATTTTTCTTATGAGGTTTGTGATTAGAAGACAGAAACAATTTAGGATATATGGTTTTGGTTGACGTTGTAATTGGTTTTGATTTTTTATATATTTTTCTGTATTTTAATTTGCTTGATCATCACAGAAAAAACTTAAAACCGATTTATTTGATTGTTACTTTCTCTTAAACCTTGAAATAAATGAAATGATTATAATTTGTTTGCTTTTAATGCTTCTCTATACAGTAACGGTTACTATATATGTGTTTGTGTGTTGAAGTGCGCAAAAGACACTTTTTTGAATTTTCTGGGTTTGTCCCCAGAGGTGCGCGCCTCATGTACTCTAGGCTTTTTATGTTGAAACGTGTACCTTTTAGCTTGTACATGTTAGTAAAATCATAGGTTTAGTAGTAACATCTTAAAGTTTTGTTTTGTTGACACTTGAGAAGACTTATTTTTTTCTCAAAGGATTGCATCCTTAATTATTAATTTGGTTACTTTATGACATTAGGATATTAAGATCATATGTAATGGGCATTATAGGGGCATGAATAAGCATGATAATGCCTTCAACACCATCCCCTTGGGCATTATATGGGCATTATAAGGGTGGGACATTTCTAGTATAATGCCCAAATAAGATAAAAATATGGAAAGTAATAATTAAAAAGAGCATTAAGTGGCTTTAACCATTACACATTTGTTTGAAGGGCATTATAATAATGATGTGGTGGAAAATGCCCCCTAAGGGGCATGAACCATTACTTATGGTCTAAGAGAAAGAACAAAATTTATAGAACATTAGTCTTGTGACGACCCGGAAAATTTTTCTTCTTATTTGTTTTCCCTCCTCGACTTCGGGAAATTTTCGGGACGAAAATTCTTTCAACGTGGGGATGATGTGACACCCGGCATGTTCGGCTTAAACATAATAGTAACATCTAAGTCTACCTTAGCGAGAAACGTTTATAAACAAACTTAACTGGGTTAGTTGAGTCGGGTCAAATTAGGATTGTCCAGGGTTCAATGATCTGGAGGATCATTGGGAGTCGTTTTGGGAATACATTAGTACCGGGTTCCGTTGTTGGTGACATTACATGAGCTAATTAAGTATATGTGTAGATTATGGGTCGTGCGGTGGATTGTATGCTTATACTTGCTTAAACGATGTACAAATGATTATACGTGCCTAAATATGCTAAACATAGACTATGGGTGCATGCTTATGTGTTAAGATGTGTTAGAATGCGTTAAACACGACAAACTGGGAAAAGGTTAACATGTGTTAAAAAGTGCTGTTAACATGTGTTAAAAAGTGCTGATGACCTGAATGTGGAAATAGTGGGCGAACGTGGAAATGGAACTTGAAAAATGGGCGAACGTAGAAACAAAGTGGGCGAATGTGGAAAAGTTCCACATTCGACCATTACAAATGGGCGAATGTGGAAAAGTTCCACATTCGACCACATAAAAGGGGCGAACCTGGACTGGGTATAAATACCATCTTTAGCCATTTTTCACCATTTTACAAACCCTAAACGCCTCCAAACACTCTCTATCAGCTATTATCATTGGGGAAGGAGTTTTTGAGATTGTTTTTCATAACCTAACTCTCTAAATCATTACAAGTGAAGATCTAAGGTGTGTTCTTCATTTCAAATCCTTTTTAAACAATTTTGACTTGTTTTAATCTAAACCCCAAGGGTCCAGATCTGATATCAACCAATTTTATGAATAAAAACCTTTCCTAACCAAAACCTATTCATAAACAATGAGTTTTTATGCAAATTAACATGTGTTAATGTGATATTATGCATTGTTTGATGATTTCTTGTTGTATAGAGGATATGGCAACAACCTAGGGCTGTTATTAATGATGGGTTCTGATTGAAACATGTTACAATTGATTGTTGATGGTGTTTTGTCGATTAAAGGAATCTTTGTTAGATTTAGGGCTTGTTTTTTGGATAATAATGATAGAGTTAGGATAAGGGTTTCTTGTTCATGATGATTTGATGATGATGAGCTGATTATTGATTGATTTCAGAAGTTTCCTAATTGGGTAATATTTTCATGCATGATGATGTGACATCTCCATAATTTACTATTTTAGGAAACTTGTAAAAACGGATAGATTTTGGGGTAAAAATTGGTAGGGTTTCGTAGGAATATATTAATGATGCTTGACTGCTGTAACTCATGATGTTTCGTGATGTTTTCGGATGTTTTTGGACGCGTTTTTGAGTAAACAACACAGTAGGGTCGAACCTGGAACACCTTCGGCCAGTCGAATGGGCGAAGGTGGGTTCCAGGGGTCGAACCTGGAAACTTGAGGGGCGAATGAACCACAAGTGGGCGAAGGTGGAAGAAAAAGGGGCGAAGGTGGAAGTTTGAACCCACATTCGACCAATCCAAGTCACCTTCGACCACTTACCACTACATTCGACCCTATGTTAACAGAAATGAGATTTTTGATACAAACTAAGTGTTTTATGCTTGAACCTTGCATGTAATCTATGTGTACTTGATTAGTTAGGGTAATGGGTCACCAACGGGATGTCGGGTCGGTCTAGTGTGTCGGTTGAACATTTAAACACGTTTTAAAACATACTTGGTTATGATCTGGACAATCGGGGACTAGATAACCTTATGGTTATTAGTCGGAACACTTATGTGAACATTTTGATAGATCTCCGGTAGAGGGATTGTCAAGGGCTAAACATCTTTACCCATATTTGAGGAACGCTATCTAAGGTGAGTTCACGGCCCCACATTTTACAGTTTTTTCTTTCGGGGTGAGAAACATGCTTACAAACTCTTTTATGACTTATGACTTGTTAAACTCTTATGGCTCATGACTCTTTATCACGTTATACTATGGCTTACTTATCTTACTATACGGTTCATCGAAAATCCCTTGAAACCACTAACATGGGTATATGGCGGGGAAATATGGATAGCGCTATTGGGGACTGACAAACCCCACTCGACGGCTGGAGGCCGGGCGGGTGCATATTGTCTCTAACAAAACAAGGTCTACCGGCGATGACGGTAGCCCATAGGAAACAAAGGGTAACACACGGCTCAGTCAGTAATGGTTTCACCCGTATGAGTATCTCATTCTGCGCCTAGCTAGCGTTCTCATAAGCATAGTAGTAACTGTGATGGTAACGGTTTTCGAAGGATCACTTTAAACGTTTAATTAAAACCTGTGAACTCACCAGCATTATATGTTGACTCTTTTAGCATGTTTTTCTCAGGTCGCTAAGGTAGCAGCTGTCGGATAGGCGCACGAGGTCGCACTGGAGTCGTCTCGCGTCTAGGGTCTCATCTGCATGTTTGGATTTATGAACTTTTAAACTTATGTTTTGTTTCTGCATGACGTTTGTAAACTTTAAATGCTTCCGCACTGTTTAAATGTTGGTTTTAAACTTATGCATGGTTTTTGTTTACGTATGTTTTTACATTTAGACGTCGTTTATTGTGACCGTTGACTTGGATCCTGGTGTGTCACACGCCTCGCGGTAGAACTCCGCAGGTGGAAATTTGAGGGTGTGACAAGTCTGGTATCTGATTTTAAAAGTATTTGTAGATTCTAGTATACACACCAATGTTAATAGGTAGATTAGCTTAAACGGGATTTGGATATATTCGTGGTGACGATAAGGATCGGGAAGAATTCGCGGAATCCATTCTCTTTAGCAAAATATTCATGAGGAACACCAACTTCTGTTGCTTCTGGTAATAAATCCTTTTGGTTGTATAACTTTACTTTTCAGTTTTGTACATCAATTTTTATACTATTTTTATTAATTAATGTATTTATCTCTATCTCTACTACTATAAAGAGGGAGCAATGGGCAAAAATGTCCAACTTGACAAAGTTAAGATGGTATGTGAATAGGCATAAGTATAAACTTCTATTTTTTTTACCATTTTTTTGCTTTTGTACCCTTATGTACAACTTTTAATACTCATTGTATATTTATGGAATGCACACTATTTACCCTCTCCACATGTAACCCCCCTCATAAAGTTCATTAAAAACAAAATATAAAACCCTTCATAAATTTTCAGAAAAGCAAACGATCAGAAGATCAATTGACAACCCTCATTCTCCTATTTCTTCCATTCACATCTTCAATTCGTCAATTTACATCTCCCTTCCCCTTACCCTAATTTATCATTATAAACTCACTTGCACCTCCCTTTAATTCACGTTCCTTCTTCTCCGTGGCCGCCTAGATTTTTATACAATTTCTGGTTCGAGTCTCCCTTTTTCGCTGTTGATAAGAATGGTTGATTAAGGTACGATTTAATTGCATATTTTGTTCTATATTCAATTTATGTGAATTTTGATCCAGGTGTTGAATTGACATTTTTGCAATATGGTTAATTAGTTTGGTTGATTAATTACTTTTAATCTAGGGTTTGTATGTGTTCAGTATTGTCCATCGATGAATGCTTTAATTTGGTAACAATTGGATGGAAATCAGATTTTTTATGAACCCTAATTTTCCACCAAAGCCAATACGTGGGGCTATTCCTGGATGTCTGATTTGGTGCCTCAGAGATTGGAATATTTTTTTTTTGGTGAGCTTGGTGTGGCGAGAATGGTGGATGTCAGATTATAACCTGCAACCAGCCTTCCAACCATGGTCTTTAAAACTATGAACAATAATAAGCTTAAACTTAGGATTTGTAAGTTTCGGTTTAGTGATATTTTATCATTATTTGTACAGTTTAGTAAGCAAGTCTAAGTTTCCATTCCTTTTTTATCCATTTTTGTTATCTTTTTTATATTTTTCTTTTGGAAAAAGTTAACCTTATGTTGTGTGTTTTTTAGTTAGTATTTATTTATTTGTCTATATATTGACAGAACATCAAAATGCTCTAGCCTTTTCTTCAAGTTCTTCTCATATGCAACAGACTCTTGAATCAAGATTTGATTTTTTGAATGTTAATATATAAGGATTCTGTTTCTTTATGTGTAGGGTGTATGTAAACAAAGTTAAAAAAATAACACTATTTATTATCATAGGTTGTTTGCTTAAGAATTTAGGTTCATTAATTTTAATTTAGTCTTTTAGTAATAAGTAGATAACTTTACTAAAACAATAAGTCCGTTTTTCTTATTTAGTATGTTTGAAGGTTTAAGTCGTTAAGTTCACTTACCTAAAATTATCATCATTAAGTACCAGAATAGCAAGCCACCTATTTCACAATAGATTAGTTTATGTAAGTGTGTAATAGAAAGTGATATGCAGGTAAAAGAAAAGGATAACAAAACCCTTCCCTTCTTTTTCTCCACCATTAATGAACGCAACCTAATCTATTTACCACTTTTGAATACGCATAATACCCAACTTGACAAATTTATGCCATTATTTATTTAATGGAATTATAATAAGATTTTGACCTGAAAATTAGTCAGTGAGGTTTATGTGTTTGACCCTCATGCCTGTTGACAAATGAAGAGAACTTGAATTGTTCTTTATTGTATGCGTAAAGGACAGGTCAAACAAGACTTGCAGATGGTTTTAACGCCCTTCTACAAGGGATCTTGGAAGCTTATTTTTTGGGTATGCACATTTATGCTATAATTTGTCATTTTAGGTTGTATTCTATCTTTAACGGGTTACTGGGTAAATTACAAAAGTTACAAAAGTATATGGATAAACTTCAGCGGAAGAGTATCTTTTTTCAATGCATATCTTTGGAGAAGAAAGCATAAAAAATGAACTCTTTGCTGCTCACATGATTCTTATTATTAAAGGCTACTTGCTCCATTTTTTGTTTGTTCAAATCTTTATTGTTTAGTAGATTGGTTGTGGTAAATATAAAAAAGAGTTAATAGCCATTTTCTTCCCTGAGGTTTGGGCCAGTTTGCCACTCCAGTACAAAAGTTTATTTTTTTGCAATTCCTTCCCTGAGGTTTGGATTTTTTTGCCAAATTCGTCCTTTTCACTAACCCAGTTAAAAAATCTCGTTAAGGTCAGGGGTATTTTTGTCTTTTTACCTATAATTTAAAATTTTAATAAAAAATCTTACCCCACCCCCACCCCACCCTACCCCATATATATATATATATATATCTAAGTCAGATTAATATTAATAATAATAATAATAGCTCCAAAAATTTTCACTGGGCAAAGCAAAAAAACAATGAGTCGTAACTCGTCACCATCACCACTTCTAAACCTTGACTGCAACGGCAGCACCATCACTATACGATTCCTGCAACGGCGTCTTTCTATCCTACACTTACACCACCGGATCGGAGCTCCGACCCGAGCAAATAGCCAACCAACTCTAGACTTGAGACGTACGTAGGCAGCCACCGCTACCTCCATCTTCATAACCACCTCTACCGCTCATCAAAAGTCGGTCAAATGGATGGATGCGAGGACTAATTAAAGATCTAAGGTTTCATTCTCTTTCCACCAAGTCGAACGTACTGCTTATCGACACAAAGGGTCGTTAGGATTAGATTCGTTTCCGTCTCTACCTTCTCTTCCAGATAGAGGATGTTAATAACCACGCGACCAACCGGAACCTCACCGTCGCCGGTTATCGTCGGAATCCCCTTTCTCGTCTCTCTCTTTCCAGGACTATGTGTGCGTGGGTTTACTTTTTGGTCTAATATTGTTGTGCCGGTATCAGCTTGGTGACGGTGTTGTTGGGTGGTAGACTGGTAGGTGTGGAAGTAGATGATGTAGAAAGAGGGTAAAGACAGAGAGAGAAGGTGTACTAAGATGTTATGTTCTATGTGAAGATCTGAAAGGCCCGAGTCTTTCTACAGGCGAGCAAAATAAGGTTTTCATTTTGTTTCTAGTGAGAGAGAGATGTAGATGGAAGGTAGGTGGAGTGGAGATAAGGGTAATAAAGAAAAAGCAGACTTGGTTGTGTGGATGAAGTATAATAATTAGGGTAGGGGGAAGACTATGTTTTTTTTTATTTAAAATTATCATAGGCTATAAAATGACAATATTGTCCTTCATTAAAGTGGGAAAAAGACAAAAATACCCCTGACACTAACGACCTTTTTTAACTGGGTTAGTGAAAAGGACGAATTTGGCAAAAAAATCCAAACCTCAGGGAAGGAATTGCAAAAAACTAAACTTTTGTACTGGAGTGGCAAACTGGCCCAAACCTCAGGGACGAAAATGGCTATTAACTCTATAAAAAAATAGTGTTCTTTGCATTGATCTTTCAGTGATATTTAATAGGTGATTGTTAT
This sequence comes from Ambrosia trifida, assembly GCA_028751855.1. NCBI lineage: Eukaryota > Viridiplantae > Streptophyta > Magnoliopsida > Asterales > Asteraceae > Ambrosia > Ambrosia trifida. Next base: position 28,761,888 of record CM054122.1, read on the forward strand.
AAAAAAAAATAGTGTTCTTTACATTGAAAATGCCTCTATAAGTTGTTTAGAACTTTCGTAACAAAGTTGAGTGGTGACCTATCCTTTTGCTGGTTCTTGGCCTTGACAAAGTTACACTAGGTACATAATGTTTTATTACTATTCGTAATAAATGATATTCATATGATGGTCATGTTGGATAATCTTGATGTGTCGGGTCGGGTCGACAGGTACGGGTCATGGATTTAGAACAAGTCATCAGGAAGTTTGTTATCCGTTGGTTTAAGTTATTAGTTTTATGAGTCTTTAGGATATAATTGTTGAATAGGTAGTTGAAAGTTTCTTTTGAAAGCAAGTAGCTTGTATGCCTATTTAAGGTTTCTTTTGGTAAGTAAATGAAGTGTGCAGCAAGTTTGTTTTATTCTTTTTCTTTACTGCACATCGATCAACTTTTCATTTAACTGCATATTTACATCTAAACAATTGTGAGTGTTGTTTTTGGTGTGTGTTTAGAGAGGGTCTGAACCAACATGTCATAAGGATTTATTCTTTTAAGTGGAGCATTTTTATTGCATATTGGTGTTCCTGCAGCTTACATATCTTTTGAAAATGATGAGGTATTAGTTGTGCAGACCAGCAATGAAGTGTCTGCCTTCTTTTCTATCTGGTGGAGACTTCATTTTATGGGATAAAAGAAATGATCTACCATTTCTCCCCTGAAATCAAAATTAATGCAATTTTAGGTAGAGTTTCAACCTTTTAAGTTTTTCAATCAATCATGTTGTGTGTAGAATATTAGGTTACATGTTGTATTACATGAGGTTTGGTCTTGAGGTAACTTTTCTTTTTGTATGCTAAGTATATGATTTTATATTTTGCAGGGCTAGTAACATTGTTGACACTTGACATTAGTGATATGGTTGTAAACATCAAGAAATGATCAAATATCTCATGGACAAAGCAAGTTATTCATTTTCTTCTCTTGAAAATAAGTGTTCTACGATCCAAATTATTGACGGTCACATGTATAAATATTTTATATGTAACTTAAGAGGGTTATCGCCAATTGCCAATGCAAAGTGTTATTATTCTTATATGCGGTACCAAGTTAGGTACCAAACATATTTTATATTATTTATATATATTATAACAACTATTTAACATTGGCGAGTCGAGCTCGAGCCGAGTTTTTAACTACTTTTAAATTGTTCCATAATTATTTCGAGCCGAGTCGATTTGAGCTCGAGCCAACTCAGACTCGGGTCCGTCTTGGCTCGTTTACACCCCTAAACTACACTAACAAAGTAACATGTTTTTGTTTTACAGAATTGTTCCATCTGTTCATGTACATATGTTCTGTTTCAAGTTAACAAATATTATGATCTTGTCACAAGCTTCTATGAGTATGATTGGGGAGAATCATTCGATCTTGCCCCAAGGTGAGCGACACACTATTGGATACAGTGATTGTGATATGTACTATAATTTGTTTCTTTGTTAGTGCTAAAGATTATATTCATTTTAATTTACAGATGGAAAGGGGAATCACTTCAAGAGAGCAATATATATATATATATATGTGTGTGTGTGTGTGTGTGTGTGTAGCACAAAGTTATTTATTGATACGACACAACATCAATTTATACTCTTGCTCTAATGTAATAGTTGCCTTTTCAAATTGGTAATAAAATAAATTACATGAAACCTGTTATAGGTAACGTGCCACAAAAAAAAACATTAGTTCCCTACTTGAAATTAGTCGAAAGGATAGACTGTGTAGATATGACATAGTATGTCTACTCCTTATAAATCCTACTCTTACAAATGACATAGCATGAAACTATAAATTTTGTACCCGCGGCAACGTGTGGGCATTCCCACTAGTAATTAATAGGCACCATAGCTTGATCAATATCAAGTCACCTCTTGTCACACCCTCAAATTCCACTTGCGGGGTTTTACCGCAAGGCGCGTGACACACCAGGATCCGAGTCAACGGTCACAATAAACGACAACTAAATGTAAAATATGTAGACCAAGTCATTAAGTTTTTAATAACATAAAACTAGTTTCGAAAGCTTAAACGTGTTTACAACTCCAAAACATGATAAACACAGTCTGAAATATTTATTCAAAAACATGCAACTAGAAGACCCTAGACGCCATGCAAGACCCGTGCGCCTAGTCCATGTGCTGCTACCTTAGCGACCTGAGAAAACATGCCAAAAGATGTCAACATATAATGCTAGTGAGTTCACAGGTTTTTATAAAACGTTACAAAAGTGTACCAAGTTCAATCTTGTCGATACTGTGTCACATGCACGCTAGCTAGGCATATGTAACGCTACTACTATGATTGGAAAACCATAACTGAACACGAATACATGAATACGAATACAGGTATACTCCTTCCCGAATAATGAATACATAAGTTCAGACAATATGCACCCGCCCGACTCCCAGCCGTCGAGTGGGGCTGGTCACGCCCAATAGATCTATCCAGATTTCCCTCATTGTGCTACCCCACATATTCATGGTTTTCCCCGAGACTTTAACAAATCATATAGTAACCAAAAGTCGACCATAGTATGACATAAGTTTTAAGAATACGAATACATAGCATGTTTCTCCCCCCGAAAGTAAAACCAGTAAAAGTGGGGCTGTGAGACTCACCTTAGGTTGCGTTCTTCTTAAAAGCTAATAAACAATGCAATGATAGTCCCTTGGATTTTGCTAGAAATGATGTTTAAGGCTTTGAAATGGTAGATTTAGGGTAAAAACAGGTTCCAGCGGTTGGATATAGTGTGATAGATGTTTGGGGCAAGTTAGGATTTCACAAATGATGTCTTAAAAGTCAAGTATGGTATTTATAGCTGTTTCTAGTCGTTTCAGAAGTTGCACGCGAGTAGGAACCGCAGATGGCAATTAGGAATCCAAATTGCTACCTTTTCAGGCGAGTAGGGGCCTACTCAACCCCTACGGGTGGCAATTAGAACCCTAATCGCCCCTGCAGGTGGCAATTAGGAATCCTAATCGCCCCCTGCAGTCAGTTGTGAGTTTTCGACGCGTTAAACACTATTTTAACACATGTAAGCACATATTCACATACCGACAAGTTAAACAATCATAACGACTCCCAATGATTCAACGAACCATCATAGAGACTCAACTGACCCAGTTAAGTATAATGTATGCATGAGTTTGCCAAGTGTCACATCATATGTCACACCCTCAAATTCCACGTGCGGGGTTTTACCGCGAGGCGCGTGACACACCAAGATCTCAGTCAACGATCACAATAAACATACAATAAACATGCATTCATAAATATATTTAAAACCAAAATATCATGCTTTGAGCCGTAAACCAGCAGCGGAAGCATTCTTGTTTACAACCAAAAGACATATCATTGTTTACAAAACATTGTTTAACATGCTTCAAAATATTAGACGCTATGCATGACTCCGTGCGCCTAGCCCATTGACTGCTACCTTAGCGACCTGAGAAAACATGCCAAAAATGTCAACATATAATGCTGGTGAGTTCACAGGTTTTCTTTTATAAAGTGTTTGTTATAAGTTGTGAAGATCATATCCGTTACTACTAGGTTATAAGAACGTTAGCTAGACGTTAAGTGTTTGTTTACTACTGCGGTTGGGAATCCATTACTATACGTTTATAAGTTGTTGAAGCTTGCCCAGCAGTTTTGGCTATAACCGATGCCTCGGCGAGCCAGTAAATAAGAGACAATATGCACCCGCCCGGCCCAGCCGTCGAGTGGGGTTTGTGAGGCCCAATAGATCTATCCACATTTCCCCCGTTGTGCATCCCCGCACATTCATGGTTTCCCCCCTAGGACTTTCCGTAAAAAGCCGCATAGTATATGTAAAGTAACCATAGTATAACATGACCTTTAATGGGTAAGTAAGTAGCATGTTTCTCCCCCGAAAGTAAAACGGTAAAAGTGGGGCTGTGAAACTCACCTGATGTACAGCGTACAATCAAATAGCAGAGAATAGCAAGTCCGTGGTCAAGCACCTACGAACGTCCTAGTGCATGTAAGCCACTAAGTCTATAGCGTGTGCTTTTCCGGCAAGTTGTACACCCAACTCCCAACACCACCATTTACATATAATTCCCCGTTTAATTAAACATATGTCCTAGGTCCGTTGGTGATGGATTACCATTGTTACAAGTTACATTTATTCTTTCATGAATATTAATTAACTTGTATAATATTATTCTCGACTCAACTTTACTTAACGTATAACTATTTTCCCATTAAATAATTATACTTAAGATCTCGTCGTTCGATATAATATCTTTACCGCTCGACACGACTCACTTTACCGTATATTTATTTTCCCATAAATATACTAAGGTCTTGTCGTCCGATAATATATTTTTAACGCCCGACTCGACTCACCACACCGTATATTTACTTTCCCATTAAGTAAATATACTAGAATTTCGTCGAGCCGAACATATATATATATGTATGTATTTTCCTCGTTAAGTCCATACGTTCGTTTAACGTTTTTAATCGTTAGATTATTTACGTTATATTTTCTCCCACGAATATTTTTCCAACACTTAGGAAAGTGTTATGTAAAATTTTCACCCAAGTTATATATATTTTAACTCCTTAAAATATATTTTTACTCAGCTTGACGTAATGATATTTTTCTCGTTTGTCCGCTTTTACGTCTTAGTTCGTTAACACGTCCAAGTCCGATTTCTTAACTTATATGTGATTATATAGTTAATCTTTTTCCAAGTCTTCCAATATGTGTTTTCTAGAAGTATTATTCAACTTTCTAATTCCCAACACATATTACTTGGAAGTTTTATAAACACTTTTATATTTTTAACACAAAACTTGACAACTTATATACAAAAATGTTCCAACACTTTTATATTCCCATTTATATAAAAGTGTTCATTTCTATATAAGTTCTCCCAAGTTTTAGTTTGTCTAACATTTTTTATAAAAACCTTTGTTTTTATATAAATCCATATGTTAGAAAAAGTCCATATATTTATAAAACTCAATTTCATAAAAATACACCTTTATACAAAATACATGTGTATGTTCACTAGTGTTTACCACTTTAACAAGTCTTATATCCTTAAGTTAAGATGATTAAAATCACTTTCAAGTTCATCCAAGTTTCATTAACAAGTGTTAACCGAATCACCATTTTTCTTCAAGTGTTCACAATCTTAGTAAAAACTACAAGAATACCTAACATCCATCACTAAACTTTCAATTTATTCACACTAACTAAACACCATTTTAGTCTTTAAAAATCATATGTTTTATCATGAAAAGCTTAATCAAGTTAACCCCTTGTACAACTTGCTTCAAGCTAATAAACATAAACTTTTAAAGACAAGAACAAGATCAAGAATACTTACAACTAGCACAAGGCTAGGGAAGCTAACAATGCTTGATTTTGATGGAGTTTAGTGTGTTCTTCCTATGTGGTTTAGCTCCTAGCTTGAAACACACAATGGGGGTTTGGATGATGGATGTTTAGTGAAGGAATTTGAAGTGTTTGGAACTTGAAAGAATGTGTGTGTGTGTCTTGATAACCCACGGCTCAAAGAAAGAAAAAAAGAAGAGTTTTTGCTTGTTTTGATCAAGTATAAGGTCACATGATCTCTTATAATCTTCCCATGATCTTCCCAAGATCACATACAATCTAACTTGGATCCAAAATCCCTTAAAACATGGAGATATTTGTACTAGTTAAATCTTGTGTGGATTTGTTCTTCTTGGGTTAGTTTTGGTCGTGGGTTTTGCTAGCCAAGGAGAGGATTTTGTTTTGATTTCAAGGACACAATAATATCTACCATGATCTATCTTAGATTTACAAGGATTGTGAGTGTACTAGAGTAATATTTGCATGATCTTGGGATGATTTTTCTTGTGTGTTGGCCGAGATTTTTAAAGGGAATGGATGGATTTCTCAATCTCACAAGGACACACAATATCTTATAAAAACCTTATCATATCTTCACACAATCTCTAAAGATCACAAAGATCTATTATTAGATCTAAATCCCATAAATCTTGGATATGTTTGTACCATGTAATCTTTGATAGATTATGGTAGGGTATTTTGGCCGATTTGTTGAAGATTTAAAGGATTTTTATGAATCTTGTAAGGACATGTGATCTTTATCATATCTTACATAATATCTCATCAAGATTTTCCTTAGATCCTCATGGATTTACTTGTACAAAGAGATCTTGGACATGGTTATGGACCGACTCCCGATGACCCCGCGGATCATCGTAACGACTCCCGATGATTCCCAGAATCATCATACCGACTCGACTGACCCCGTTAAGAACGTAATATGCATGACTCGCTAAGGTAGACTTACTAGTTTAGTCAACGTTACTAACCTGAGTTTGCCGGGTGTCACATCATCCCCCTGTTGAAAGAATTTTCGTCCCGAAAATTGCCCAAGGCCCAAAAAGGAAGAGACGAAAGAGAAGAAAAATTTTCCGGTTGCCACATCATCCCCCTGTTGAAAGGAATCTCGACCCGAGATTCATTCAGCTTCAGCAGAGACATGCCTTGATTCGAACGCGCGTTTAGGAAATAAATGGGGATACTTAGCCTTCATTTGATCTTCCCGTTCCCACGTGAACTCCAGTCCACGATCTGAGTTCCAACGGACTTTAACAATGCGGATTTTACTCCGGCGAAGGCTACGGATTTTATAGTCAAGAATTTCAACCGGTTCCTCCTCAATACGCAGACGATCATCCACCTTGATCTCCTCGAGAGGAACAACCAAAGATTCATCCACCAAACACTTCTTCAGATTAGAGACATGGAAGACATTATGAACATTACTGAGTTCAGCTGGCAGATCAAGCCTGTATGCTACCGGTCCAATCCGTTCTAGAATTGCGAACGGTCCTACATACCGAGGATTCAATTTGCCCCGCTTCCCAAAACGTATAACGCCCTTCCACGGAGATACCTTCAACAAAACCCTGTCGCCAACCTCAAACTCCAAAGGCTTGCGACGACGATCGGCATAGCTCTTTTGACGATCCCGAGCTGCTGCCAAGCGGTTACGGATTTGTACGATCTTCTCGGAAGTCTCGTACACAAGTTCCGGGCCGGTGAGTTGACTCTCACCCACCTCGGCCCAACAAAGAGGAGACCGGCATTTCCGCCCGTAAAGAGCCTCGAACGGAGCTGCCTTGATGGTAGAATGGTAACTGTTGTTGTAGGAGAATTCCACCAACGGTAGATGACTCTCCCACCCCTTGCCAAAATCGATCACACATGCCCGAAGCATGCCTTCTAGCGTTTGGATTGTCCGCTCACTTTGACCGTCAGTTTGCGGATGATACGTTGTGCTCATGTCTAACTGAGTACCCAGAGCCTTATGCAAGGATTTCCAGAAGTTAGAGGCGAACCGAGGATCACGATCAGAAATAATAGAGACAGGCACCCCGTGCCGAGAGACCACTTCCTTGAGATATAACCGTGCCAGACGCTCGAGGCCATCGGTATCTTTGATAGCGAGGAAGTGTGCAGACTTTGTCAACCTATCGACAATTACCCAGATCATGTTACAACCACTGGGCGATTTCGGGAGTTTGGTCACAAAGTCCATCGTAATCCGCTCCCACTTCCACTCAGGAATTTCAGGCTGTTGTAGAAGGCCGGATGGCTTTTGGTACTCGACCTTGACCTTGGCACAGGTCAAGCACTTGCTCACGTACGAAGCCACGTCCGCCTTCATGTTCGGCCACCAATAAAGTATCTTTAGGTCTTGATACATCTTATCGGAGCCAGGGTGAATAGAATACCGGGACTTGTGAGCTTCATCAAGAACGAGCTCCCGCAAGCCCCCAAATAAAGGAACCCAAATACGTTCAGCGAAATAGTGTAACCCATCGGACCTGAGCTCAAGGTGGCTATCAGCACCATGCATGGTTTCAGCTTTAAGGTTTTCCTCCTTCAAAGCTTCTTGCTGCGCTGAACGGATTCGATCAGGTAAGCCGGAATGGATGGTGAGCTGAAGAGCTCGAACACGACGAGGTTTAGCCGTTTCCTTCCTGCTCAAGGCGTCTGCGACCACATTCGCCTTGCCCGGATGGTATTTAATAGCGCACTCGTAATCGTTAAGAAGCTCGACCCAGCGACGCTGTCTTATATTCAACACCTTCTGATCAAAGATATGCTGGAGGCTCTTGTGATCGGTGTAAATAGTGCATTTGGTACCGTACAAGTAATGCCTCCAAATCTTTAAAGCAAAGACTACAGCACCCAATTCCAGATCATGGGTGGGGTAGTTTTTCTCATGAACTTTGAGCTGACGAGAAGCATAGGCGATGACCTTCTCGCGCTGCATCAGTACACAACCGAGACCCCGGATAAAGGCGTCACAATAAACCACAAAATCATCCGTGCCCTCAGGAAAGGACAAGATAGGAGCAGAACAGAGTTTAGCCTTTAACATCTGGAAGGCCGACTCCTGCGAATCACCCCAGTCGAACTTCCTGCCCTTCTGGGTAAGCGAGGTGAGGGGTTGAGCGATCTTCGAAAATCCCTCGATAAAACGACGATAATAACCTGTAAGACCCAGGAATTGCCGCACCTCAGATGGCGTCTTTGGTGCTTCCCAGTCTTTAATGGCTTCAATCTTAGCTGGGTCAACGTGAATTCCTTTCTCATTAACTACATGACCAAGGAACTGGACTTCACGCAACCAGAAGCTGCACTTAGAAAACTTGGCGTACAACTGTTCCCGCCTCAGGAGTTCCAAAACAAGACGCAAGTGTTCCTGGTGGTCCACCTCGTTCTTGGAATAGACTAGAATATCATCAATGAAGACAATCACGAACTTATCAAGATAAGGCTTACAAACACGGTTCATCAGATCCATAAAAATGGCCGGTGCATTGGTGAGACCAAAAGGCATGACCAAGAATTCGAAATGGCCATAGCGAGTTCGAAAGGCGGTCTTCGGAATGTCAGCTTCTTGAACCCTCAACTGATGGTACCCCGACCTCAAATCGATCTTCGAATAGAAACTAGAACCCTGAAGCTGGTCAAATAAGTCATCGATGCGAGGAAGAGGATAACGATTCTTGATGGTAACCTTGTTCAATTCCCGGTAGTCGATACAGATCCGTAGGCTTCCGTCCTTCTTCTTGACAAACAAAATAGGGGCTCCCCACGGGGACGAACTAGGTCGAATGAAACTCTTCTCTAACAGCTCCTGCAACTGGTTTGACAACTCCTGCATCTCGGGAGGTGCAAGCCGATATGGGGCTCGGGCAATAGGGGCCGCACCTGGAGCAAGTTCAATACCAAATTCGACCTGACGATAAGGCGGAAGACCAGGTAAGTCTTCAGGAAATACATCGGGAAAGTCACGGACAACAGGAATATCTTCAATCTTCTTCTCTTCTTCAGACGAAACCGAAACAAGTGCCAAAATGGCAGAATACCCCTTCCGAAGATACTTATAGGCTTTCATACACGAAATGATACTCAATGGGACCCCGCTCTTCTCACCGTGCACCAACAGAATTTCTCCATCAGGGAGAGGAAGACGAATGACTTTATCAAAACAAACGATATCAGCATGATACAGAGACAACCAGTCCATACCCACGACAACATCGAAACTACCCAAGGACACCGGCATAAGATCAATAGGGAAGGAATAACCCAACAACTCAAGGTGACACTCCCTAAGGACGTGCGTCGCCTCGACTTTCTTACCATCAGCCAATTCTATCAAGTACTTAGCCTCTAAAGGTGTAGGTACCCTATCAAGCAATTGGCTAAACCCAAGAGATATAAAACTCTTATCGGCACCGGAATCGAATAAAACCGTAGCATAGCGATTATCGAGAAGAAACGTACCAGTAACAGTGTCAGGATCCTGTCGAGCCCCGCTCGAACCAATCACGAAGGCGCGAGCATTCCTGCCTCCGCCCCCATTGTTTCCATTACCCGACCCGTTCATCCCAGCCTCGCCCTGCTTCAACTTGGAGCATTCACGCTTGTAGTGACCAAGTTCATCACAATTGTAGCACCCCTGCTTACCCTGGTTTCCCTGGGGAGCAGCAACATGAGGAGCCGGAGTAGGTGTGGCAGGAGGGTTCCGGTTACCCTGAAGGTTAACCCTGCAGTCTTGGGCCACATGCCCGGCCTTGTTGCACCGGCGACAATGGTTCTTGTCGCAACGACCAGTATGATGGAACCAGCATCGTTCACACTTCGGCAACCTCCCCTGATAACCCCCCGTTTTCTGTTCAGATGATGATCCCCCAGTATCAGACTTCCTTACCTGCTGAGGCTGAGCCGAACTCGAGCCTTTCCCCACAGCTTCCCACTTCCGCTTGTTACTATCAGGAGCCTTTACAGTAGCGCCTCGAGGAGGCAAGACCCCTTCAGCCACCTTTATGTTGGTCAGCCTGTGAGCCAACCGAACCACCTCAGAATAAACAGTGAGATTACCCGTAGCAACCAACCCTGCAATCTCCGGTACCAACCCAGCGACATAATGTTCAATCCTTCGGTATTCGGGTGCGTGCAGATCAGGGCACAACACCACCAACTCATTGTGCCTAGCAGTGTAAGTTTCAATCTCGGACCCCGCCATCTTATGATTCCAGACTTCGTGCTCAAGCTTTTGGATTTCATCCCTCGGGCAGTACTCGTTTTTCAGCAACTGAATGAACTCCGCCCAGGGCATAGCGTGGGCTTCCCCAATACCCATAGTATGGGTGGTGGAGTTCCACCAAGTCAGAGCTTGACCCTCCAGGGTCGCAGAAGCATATTTCACCCGGTCGCCTTCCGGGCAGCTGCACATCGAGAAAACCGACTCAATTTTCTCCAACCAGCGGAGCAGTCCCACTGCCCCTTCAGTGCCACTAAAGTTGTGGGGCTTGCAATCCATAAACTTTTTGTAGGAACACTGGGGTGGAGGAGGATTGACAGCACCACCTGGAACAGACACGCAGGTGAGAATCAAGATAAGGTACAGTACCCCAGAACAAGATAAAAGAGGCGAGAATCGACGTACCACCCATAGCATTATGAGCGGCTTGAAATGCAGCCAGAGCAATATTCACGTGCTGCTGCATCAGGTTATCCAACTCCGCTTGGGTCATATTAATGTTCCCACGGCCACCGCCGCCACCACGGCCGCCAGCACGACCGCCAGCACGGCTGCCTCTGCGACCTCCACGAGCTCCCGACATCTTCTGTCATAGCATAAAACAAAAGATTTAGGCTTGCCCGTGGTATAACCCATTAGGAATTTCAAGAAACTAGACCGAGCCCAGTTCGGGTCCATTCGTTCAAGCCCAAAGTCCGCCAGGGATCCCGTGCATCACAGTTTATGATCTCGTGTGCACCCGACATGATAAACTGTTCTACATGGTCCTCCAGGCGCGCTTTAAGTTTGAAGTTCAAGTCACCGAACACTAGCGCCCAATCATGATATTATCATAAGTATAAGTACAAGATAGTATGCATAAGAACGAGCGTGTTCATTAGGGCGTAGAAGGGAGATGTCCAAATCCCTGGACAGATCTCAAGAGTACGCCGAAGCTACCCCAATGTACACCGCCGTCAAGAAAGTCCAATAGTATATCGTTCGCCATCGAATCATAGTAAGGATGAGTCAAGAAATAGGATGATAAAGAGTAAATAGATGATGTAGCGTAGAAGATGACGACACCGACACCCCGACAAGTCATATCGTTACTCACTTGTTAAGACTCGACTAATTGTGACCGTCTAGTGTGTGCGACTTAGTTATAGACTAGACTCTACATGCAGTCCTAGTTCACTATAACCGTTGGCTCTGATACCAATCTGTCACACCCTCAAATTCCACGTGCGGGGTTTTACCGCGAGGCGCGTGACACACCAGGATCTCAGTCAACGATCACAATAAACATACAACAAACATGCATTCATAAATATATTTAAAACCAAAATATCATGCTTTGAGCCGTAAACCAGCAGCGGAAGCATTCTTGTTTACAACCAAAAGACATATCATTGTTTACAAAACATTGTTTAACATGCTTCAAAATATTAGACGCTGTGCATGACTCCGTGCGCCTAGCCCATTGACTGCTACCTTAGCGACCTGAGAAAACATGCCAAAAATGTCAACATATAATGCTGGTGAGTTCACAGGTTTTCTTTTATAAAGTGTTTGTTATAAGTTGTGAAGATCATATCCGTTACTACTAGGTTATAAGAACGTTAGCTAGACGTTAAGTGTTTGTTTACTACTGCGGTTGGGAATCCATTACTATACGTTTATAAGTTGTTGAAGCTTGCCCAGCAGTTTTGGCTATAACCGATGCCTCGGCGAGCCAGTAAATAAGAGACAATATGCACCCGCCCGGCCCAGCCGTCGAGTGGGGTTTGTGAGGCCCAATAGATCTATCCACATTTCCCCCGTTGTGCATCCCCGCACATTCATGGTTTCCCCCTAGGACTTTCCGTAAAAAGCCGCATAGTATATGTAAAGTAACCATAGTATAACATGACCTTTAATGGGTAAGTAAGTAGCATGTTTCTCCCCCGAAAGTAAAACGGTAAAAGTGGGGCTGTGAAACTCACCTGATGTACATCGTACAATCAAATAGCAGAGAATAGCAAGTCCGTGGTCAAGCACCTACGAACGTCCTAGTGCATGTAAGCCACTAAGTCTATAGCGTGTGCTTTTCCGGCAAGTTGTACACCCAACTCCCAACAACACCATTTACATATAATTCCCCGTTTAATTAAACATATGTCCTAGGTCCGTTGGTGATGGATTACCATTGTTACAAGTTACATTTATTCTTTCATGAATATTAATTAACTTGTATAATATTATTCTCGACTCAACTTTACTTAACGTATAACTATTTTCCCATTAAATAATTATACTTAAGATCTCGTCGTTCGATATAATATCTTTACCGCTCGACACGACTCACTTTACCGTATATTTATTTTCCCATAAATATACTTGTAACACCCCAAAAATGTTAACTAATAATAATAGTATGGTGGAAATTATATATAATTATATACCTATGTGTATAAGTGTATAAGTATGAGTATGTATGTATGCGTATATATGTATGTATGTAGATGTTGTACCCCTAGTTGTAAGTGGTGCATTGGTAATTGTACATTTGACAAACATAAAATTTACCAAGTTAGTCACTTGGGTAAATTCGTAGAAACTTAACTAATAAAGAGGGAGGGGTTAAATGTGAAATGACACACACTTGAGGGGTGGTTTGGGGAGAATTAGAAGAGATAATATTAGGAGGGATTAAAAAAGAAAGAAAGAAAAAGAGAAAAGAATAGAAACGCAGAGAGAGAGAGAGGAAGAAAGGGGTGACAAAAGGGTTCTCCATAACAGCCCCTATAGCTGAGATTAAGTGAGAAAAACACCTCTAATTCCCTGCATGTTCTTGGATTATTAACCCTCTTGTGGTGCTAATCTCATTGGTAAGTTGTATGATTTATTTTGGTAGAGTTTGGAAGTAGTTTGGTAGGATTCCATAATCATGTTGTGATAATTACTTCTTGTGGTTAGGAAAGCATGCTTGTTATGTGTAGTAGTGTAAAATTGAAGAGATTGTATGTTAATTGCTTGTAATAGGGCTGAATTGAGAATGTGTTAAGTGGGTGTTGGGATGAAGGTTTCTGTTGACTTTTAAAAAGTCAAACAGAACCTTAATCTCATAAGAACTCAATTGATTATGCTTATTGTTAAGAAATTCATAAAGATTGTAAGTATAAGTATAGAATCGGGAATGTTGTGTCATGGAATGGTATAGCCACTTGAATGTAGGAATATGCACACCAATTGTATGATGAAACGCCTAGTAACTTAGAATAGGTGAAATTGTGGGAAAATACATGATAATTGTGATGGTAGATGTTGTAGCTATGTGGTTATGTTAGTTTATCTACCTTGTACCAAGAATGGTAAAGGGTAAAGTGCAAAAAGCTAAAGTATGAATTCCTTCGCTATGTAGGTGTGAAGGTGGAAGGTACAAGCGGTTACAAGGAGCAAGGTGCGCACGATAAAGGTAAGTTGGTTACTACCAACTACGTAGTCTAATGAGTATGTTAGTCATAGTTGTATGTATGCATTTTGTGATTGAATTTGGTAGAATGGAAGTAACATGAAGTATCCTTGTGGCTACACAAGGGTATAAATTGGTGGAATGGTTTAAATGGTGGAAGCACCCTTAATGGGTCAAAATAGTAGGAACACCCTCGATGGGTCAATATGGTGGAAGTACCCTTAACGGGTCAAAATAGTAGTAATACCCTTAACGGGTCAAAATGGTAGAAGTAAGGATTTCATTATGGACCCATGGACTTCTTAGATCCCTTGGACAAGACGATCATATGGTTTATAACCTACTAAACGTTTGCCTTGTTGATTTGTAATAGGTAAAGCACATGAATGAACATCAAGTCTCAAGCAAGGATGGGTTATGCACGCTCGCGTTCTTTTGGGTTGGGTACCATGGTTATATTAGGATCTTTGAGTCTTTTAAACAGTTGTTAATGTTTTGTAGATGGTTTTGAATATGGGTCAAAGATTCGCATGGTAGCCAACTTAGGCTTTGTCTTTTGTAAACTTAACTATTGTCGCCAAGGTTGTTGGCACATTGTTGGACATGACGTTTTGGATATATATAACTATGTATATAATGGATGTTTATATATTGTCTATATGTTTTTTTAAAAAAAAATCGAGTCCTTACAAGTTGGTATCAGAGCCAAGGTTTGAGCGTGCAATCAATCCGAGACTTGATCAAGGTATGTGGTGGGAATTATGGGTGGGGGAGTTAGTTAACGAACTCACAAATGTTGGAAAGTCCTGGTTACGAAGTAACCAAAGGGATGGTGAAGTAGAATAGTGGAAGGAAGTAAAAAAAAAAAAAAAAAAAAGTTGCAGAGGCCACCGTACCCCTACTGTGGTACCGTAGGGTTACGGTAGGCTCAGGAAGTTGACGGTGGATTGTTGCTGCCATACGGTGGAAAACGGACCATCAGGCCACCGTACCCCTACTGTGGTACCGTAGGGTTACGGTAGACCCAAAAAAAAAAAAATTTTTATTTTATTTTATTTCATTTCTGCAACGGTTGTTATCATATCTTTATGTGGGAATGTATTAAGGGTACGATAACATATAAACATGTGGAATTACCCTCCTAGTATGAAATTGGTGGAAAGTGTGGTGACCCACGTACTGGGAGTAGAAATTTTAGAAAGTATAGATAACAATAGAAATATTGTGGTATGGAATACGCGTTGAATGATTGTTAATGTTTCAGAATCATGGTGGAAGAAGTTGATAACTCCGCTAGGGAGCATGAGTACCAAGAAAAGATAAAAGAGTTGATTGCCACGGAGATGGGTAAGGCGTGGACTGTTAACCTCGCTAAGATAACCCAAGAGGTGGAAACGAATGTAATGGGAGTAATGGAAGGAATGATGATGAGCAGGTTTGATGAACTAAAGAAATTGATTGAAGAAGGGTCGTCCGGCTCCAAGAATGTTAAGAGATGTACATACCGAAACTTTATGTCATGCAACCCCACGGTGTTTAAGGGAGAAATAGATCCACTCGAATGTCTGAGGTGGATCTCGGATATGGAAGGGGTATTTGCACGAAGCCATTGTGAAGGCGAAGATGAAGTAATGTTTGCTACGGGTCAGTTGCGACTCCGCGCGAAGGATTGGTGGGACAGTTATAGTAAGGAAGTGGGGCAGGAACGAGTAAGAACCATGACGTGGGCTGAGTTTAAAGAGCCCTTCCTGAAGCATCATTGTCCTCAAACTGCAATTGATCGCATTCAGGAAGAGTTTCTACACCTCCGCCAGAAGAATGAAACCATTGATGAGATCACGAACATATTTCTTGACAAAATGAAGAGTTTCAAGGAACAACCCTTTATAGTGTAAAAATCAAAATTTGACGTGCTTGTCGTGGTACACGTAAAATTTCCCAATTACAACTAAAGATAGTGGTAAGAAGGGTATCGAACACAGGGAGTTTGTGGAAAATGTGAGAATTAAGGTTTTGTAATTAAATTACTATTTAACAACTAAGAAAAATAAAGATCAAAGATTGTTTGTTGGTTTTGATTTAGATTTAAGAAAAGTAAACTAAATTGCTGAATTGAAATAAGATTGTGTTTATCAAATTGAGAAAGCAATGACCATCCCTGGATCCATTTCCCTTGAATCTTTATGCCAAAAGTCTCACTAGAAAGAGTTACATAGACATAACTCGTATTTGAACAAGTGTTGTGATAAAAGGGAACAAAGTACTCGGATTATATTAATGCGAGGTTGTTTCCCGATGACCAATTACTCAATTATCCAACCCAAATCCTTCCCGCAATATCCCGATTGTTAGCAACACCAAGAACATGCAATCAAGAAGAGAAATTGATAAATTAAATAACCACTACAACCAAATGTTCAAATACCATAACAATTCAACAAAGCATACCAAATTGTTATTCTAGAAATCATAAGACAAAAGCATAAATAGTTTAAAGAAAACTTCACCAAGGATGACCATTAAAGGTTTAGCCAAGCATCACCAAATGGGTCATCATAATCTTCAATCTATTGTTCATGTGAATCAAGGATAATAACCTAATGATTAGCAATGTTCTTCCACCTTAAGTTCCAGCCAAAAACTCTCTCAAAGATGATAAAAACGTTTAGGAATGGAAGGGTTGATATAAATCTTCATCAAAGTGCTCTTAAATGCATGAGTTACAAAAACTCATCAGGTCCACCGTACCCCTACTCCAGGGCCGTAGGGGAACGGTCAAAAGGCATGGCTTCAGCTGCATCAGGCTCGCCGTACCCCTACTCCAGGGCCGTAGGGGTACGGTCAGCTAGAAATCCTGACGGCATTTCAGCTCGGGTATACGGCTTAAAAAGTGTATCTGAGCCACCGTAGGGGTACGGTAATGGAGTAGGGGTACGGTAGGCTTGTTAAAATCTTGATCTTTTTACTTCTTTCCTTCCACCTCATTCCAATGCTTCCGGTCCGTTCCAAAAGCCCGTTTTCCCTCGTTTTAAGCTCCATATTTTACCTACAATCATAACAACCGTAGTTACCCAACTCCAAGCAATATCATGATTAAATGTGATTAATATAAGCGTTTTAACACTATAAAGGGTTGTTCCTTGAACCACCCGTCACATCCCCACACTTAACCATTGCTTGTCCCAAGCAATCTACCAAAACTCTATTTCGCAAAACGATCATTTTTAAATCAAGCATTAACGTGCAATCCATATACTAACCCGTCCTTAACACCCGAATCAACACACCCCTCACAGTTTCTCTCCTCTCGGTGACAACTGAAAACTAGCAATTCAGAGCTAGGCACACAAAAGGCAAATAAATGAGTGCGCAACCATAAGCTTGTACCTGAATCAACCCTCCTCTTACAACGCTAAACATAAGTGCAAATCAAAGGGTCTTGTCGGGTTGTAATATGGCTAAGTGTAGAGGTAGGAAATGGGGTATATTTTTTTAGTAGCGCATAACTTTACCCGGTCTTTTATTACACTACGACACACACACACACACAACTAACACACGCAAACGCAAATACGAACACAACTATAATAGGTATCACACATAAACTTCCCTTTTTTTTTTCTTCTTTTCTTTTCTTTTTCTCTCTCTTTTTTTTTTCTTTTTCTCTTTTGCTTTTTTTTTTCTTTTCTTTTCTTCATTTTTCTCAATTTCTTCTTTTTTCAATACATCAAGCAATACTAATACATACACGTACGAACACACTCAACTAAAACTTCAACTTATAATACTAACATAACACACTAACACTTTATTTAGACACACAAGACCGGGTCAAGTTTGGTATTTATTTAGGGAACTAGCTAACGGGTTAACAATCGATAGGCTTTTAGGCTCAAAATTGGGCAACTAAATGTCCAAACCCCCGCCCCTCTCGCTACCAAGCTCATATATATAATGCATGAGGTCCAACCCCCCAATTCCCACACTCTCACTCAACATAACAAGGCTACCTAGTGCCCTTATCATTTCTACACTTATGCTCACACAAAGATTCAAGTCGCATTCAAGCACAAGTTCTAGTGCACTCCCACCCATTGCCACTCTCACAAAGAAAGATATATCTATATATATTGTTCTATAACTGTGGCTCAAATCTCACCAAGAATAAAAATGGGTTAAGGGTTGCCGGTGTGCCTCTCGAGGTTAGTTCAAGGTGTTCCAATTCTCACAACGCTACGCTTGATTTTTTCAAAAAATTTTTAAATTCTTCAAAATTTTCCCCCATCCCCACACTTGAGGTACATTGTCCCCAATGTGCGGTTTTTGGAAGGAAACACTCGTACACTCAAACCACAAATTTCTTTTTGTATTTTTTTTTCATTTTTTTTAATTTTTTTTTTTTTTTTTCATTTGTAAACAACACACCTCCTACTACCACAACCCGAAGCAATCATCATCAATCTTAACACCACCCAACCACCCATTTCCCGAAACATAAAGAAATCAAACAAAGCAAAATATACACTATGTACAAAGGAAAAAACACGACCTGGTCAATAGTAGCGGGGTTGAGGTGGCCCGAACACAGAGGTCATCAAATCATTCCACTCTCCAAACCCAAATGCGCCACTGCTGCTTCCACCTTGTTCCGATGCTTGTGGCTGTTGTTGTTGCGGGTCGACCCATTGGGAATGATGAAGTGGTGGCGTCGGATATGATATACTCCCATCGTATGGTGGTAAAGACCCGTAATCCACCGGTTGTGGATTTGCAACTACGGGTCTTCCCGCATGCCAGTCGTCATTCATCCTCCTGTTTTGGTCATCAACATACCTATGATTAATTTCCACCTCTTGGGAATAGGCGTGTGCCCTATTCCACATTTCTTGCCGCTCAAACCCTTGCCTCATAGATCTCTCCACAGATGCGCTCATCATAGTTTGGTGGTCGAATAATGTGCGCTCTGATCCCGACCACGTCTCAAAGATTGATGTAGGTGGCCGCTGACTCTCAATAACAGACTGCATTGACCCCGCAAAAGCCCATCCATCCGCATACTCCCTCGTAGAAAAATCATAGAAACTTCCACCATGTGCTCCACTACAACTCCCCTGTCCAACATTTAACTGTCCTTCAAATGGGTTATCTTCCTCATCCTCATCATCACTTGGTGGTCTTTCATCCCCACTCTCGGGTTCATCCACCTCGCCGGGCAAAAGTGCCCGCGCATCCTTCTTTAACACCCTCCATTTTTGACCACCATTCTTCAATTTGTGGTACCTTTCAGATACAGAGTACTCCCAAGCAGACCCCATTATAGCTAAATCAACCGGCTTGAATTTCTTTCGTTTCCTCCCTTGATCCTCTTCAGTGATTGCACCTTGTTGTTTCAATAGCCCAGTGATTATTCGACAATATGGAATAATTGTCCTTTCCTTTGAATTTCTACATATCCATACGTGATTCATAACCAAATACCGGAAAGAGAATTTCGGGCTTCCATTCGTCAAGGCATATAAAATGGGGACCTCGGGAAAACGAACTTCTGCCTTGTCAGCACGTCTCGGTAGCACATTCAGGGTGAGAAAATTCAGCAACAATCTAGGCTCTAACTTCAAATTTCGTCGATATAAAGTACCAGTATAAGTGCCCGGCAAGAACAAAGCTTCCAACATAAGCATCCACCGTGGATGTTTTTCTGGACTGATCAGCAGGTCATTGATATGCGGGTTCTTATACTCTTTTGCCGGTAAACTGTCGAACTTAGCGAGCCTCCGTAATGTCTCGTAAGACATCTCCACTTCTACTCCGTTCACCTCACCAATTAACTTCATTTTGGATGCTGAATCGTATCTCGGACATCGTAAGGTAGCCATCCATTCTTCTATTTCATCCAAAAATACCCGCTTTTCTTCTCCATCATAGCAGTTGAGCGCAGCTTCCCATCCTAGTGCCTTAAACCTGTCAAACACACCAAAACACTCAAAATCTTTTCGGCTCACCTCCCTTTCATAGATGAAGGCCCCTTCTCTATCTTGCAAATTCTTCAGCTGGTCATGAAACAGGGTGGGTTGCCAAATCCTTGGTTTATCACTCAACGGTCCCGACTTCCATTCCGGCTTATCAGCCGGGTCTAGCCTTGGAGCCTCCGGAACTTGAGGTGCTTGAGGTGCTTGTTCCATCTCCTCATCAGATCCATTATTTGGAGGAACATATTTTCGTCTTTTATATTGTTGAGCGGGTTGTTTCCCCTTATCCTTGGCAGCAGACGAACTTGACCCCGCGGCTTCTCCAGTACGTGCCATTTCCTTAGATTAGAAGATGCAAGAACACAAGAACACAAGAAAATAAGAAAAATCCCCAATTTTTGCGATTTTAGGGTTTTGATTCGAACCCAAAATCGTGTTTTTCTTGCAATATACCTCCCACAATCGGATTCCTTATGAAATTTAAGCCAAAATAGACCCAAAAATCATGTGATTTGGTTAAGTATTGAGGGTTTAATGGATGAATTAAGATTAAGAATGTTGGGTGTTCTTAAGAGTTCTTGGGAAGAAGAAGATAGAAAGAAAGTGAAAATGAAAGAAGAAGGAGGAAGAAACAAGGGGTAAAACCGTGAAAAGCAAAAAAAATATTTTTTTTTTTTTCTTTTTTCGTAACCGTCCAGATTGCAGACTGGACCGTAGGGGTACTCCAAGGCCGTAGGGGTACGGTGGGCATTTGATCAATTGTTTAAGCCGTAGGCCAGAGGAGATCGACCGTGGGGTTTTTGCTTTTGGCCGTAGCCCTACGGCCAGGCCGTAGGGGTACGGTGGTCTTGGGCCTAAATTTTTTTTTTTTTTTTTTTTTTTTTTTTTTATATAAGTAATTTTTACAAATCCAAAAATTACCCTACCCCCTCGAAAATCCTATGTTGTCCTCAACATAGTGCTAGAACCGTTTCGTTACCGGTACGTCCCCACACTTGTTTCGAACACGGGCTTCGATCAAAAACAAAAATATGCAATAAAATAAAATAAAATAAAATAAAAATCTACTATTTATACTACCAAACCTGGGCCTCTTGATCACGTCTCCTCAACCGGGCTTAGAATGTAGCCCGATTTATCCATCTCCAAGTAGTTGATATCATTGCCCTCCAAATACGGTTTCAAGCGGTGTCCGTTCACCGTTTGTTGCTTGCCAGTAATATCGTCCAAAATCTCAACATCACCATACTCACCAACCCGGCAAATTATGTACGGACCCATCCACTTGCTTTTTAACTTCCCCGCGAACATCTTGAGTCTTGAGTTGTACAACCAAACCTTTTGACCCACTTCAAAGGTTTTCTTTCTCAACTTGGCATCATGCACCTTCTTGAGTTTGTCTTTATAAGCCGATGCACAATCGTATGCCTCATCTCGAATTTCCTCGATCTCACTCAGTTGTAATTTCCTCGTTTTGCCCGCCTCATTATAATCCGCATTCACCGTCGTTACTGCCCAATGCGCTCGATGCGTTAACTCCATCGGTAAATGACAACCCTTTCCATATACCATCCGATAAGGCGTTGTACCAATGGGAGTTTTGTAGGCCGTTCGGTACGCCCACAAAGCATCATCCAATTTCCCCGACCAATCCTTTCTATCAACACGTACCGTCTTCATTAGAATTTCCTTGATTTGACGATTTGAGACTTCAACTTGTCCACTCGTTTGTGGATGGTACGGGGTGGCAATTCGATGATTTACTCCATATCTCTTCAAAAGCTTCCCAAAGTTGAAATTTTTAAAGTGGGATCCTCCATCACTAATAATTACTCTTGGGATACCAAACCGGGCAAAAATGTTGGATTGAACAAACTTACACACCACCGAGTGATCATTAGTTCTTGTAGCAATTGCTTCAATCCATTTTGACACATAATCAACCGCCACCAAGATATACAAAAACCCGTTTGAGTTAGGAAAAGGACCCATGAAGTCTATGCCCCAAACATCAAAAATTTCAACAACCAAGATTGGTTGTAGGGGCATTTCATCCCTCTTTGAGATACTTCCCATCCTTTGGCAATTGACACAATTCCGAGCAAACTCACAAGCATCTTTGAAAATTGTGGGCCAATAGAACCCACATGATAAAACCCGGTAACCGGTCTTGTGCCCACTAAAGTGCCCTCCACAAGCGGATGAATGGGCATGAGTAAGAATTTCTTTCACTTCCGCTTCGGGCACACATCTTCGAATCACTTGGTCGGGTCCAATCTTGAAAAGATCCGGTTCATCCCATATGTATTGCTTCACTTGAACCATGAATTGTTGTCTTCTCTTTTTGGTCCAATGATCCGGAATGACCCCCGTGGCTAAATAATTAACATAATGAGCATACCACGGTGCGGCTTGGGTTGATATGGCTAAAAGTTGCTCATCCGGAAATCTTTCATTTATTTCAGTCATATCATCACTCCCTTCCATCGGAATTCGAGACAAGTGATCCGCTACAACATTCTCGCTTCCTTTTTTATCCCGAATCTCCAAATCAAACTCTTGGAGCAACAAAACCCATCTAATCAATCTTGGTTTGGCGTCTTTCTTCTCCATCAAATATCGAACCGCACTATGGTCCGGATATACCACCACCTTGCTCCCCCAAATATATGAACGAAACTTATCCAAAGCATACACCACCGCAAGTAATTCTTTTTCGGTTGTGGTGTAATTGAGTTGCGCTTCGGATAAAGTTTTGCTTGCATAGTATATCACCACCGGCTTCTTGTCAACTCTTTGACCCAAGACCGCTCCAATTGTTGTGTCGCTTGCGTCACACATAATTTCGAATGGCTTCGACCAATCCGGCGGTTGCAAAATAGGAGCCTTCACCAAATGTTCCTTCAAAACATTAAACGCTTGCAAACATTCATTAGTAAAATCAAATGGAACATCCTTCAATAATAAATTACATAAAGGCTTTGTAATGACACTAAAACCTTTAATAAACCGTCTATAAAACCCGGCATGCCCCAAAAATGATCTTACCCCCTTGACATTTTTCGGTGGTGGCAATGATGAAATAACACGAATTTTTTGCCTTGTCCACCTCCATCCCTCTTTCCGAAATCACATGCCCCAACACAATACCCTCTTGCACCATGAAATGGCTTTTCTCCCAACTTAGCACCAAATTTTTCTCAACACATCTTTTTAAAACTTTTTGTAATTCGTTGAGACAAGAATCAAAACTAGTGCCAAATATTGAGAAATCATCCATAAACACTTCTAGCGACTCTCCAACCATGTCCGAGAAAATACTCATCATACATCGTTGGAAAGTAGCCGGTGCATTGCACAAGCCAAATGGCATCCGCCTAAAGGCAAAAGTACCATATGGACAAGTGAAGGTGGTCTTGTGTTGGTCATCCGGGTGAATTGCAATTTGATTATAACCCGAATACCCATCTAAGAAACAATAGTATTTTTGACCCGAAAGTTTTTCAATAATTTGGTCAATAAAAGGAAGTGGGAAATGATCCTTAGAAGTGGCGGCATTCAATTTGCGGTAGTCAATGCACACTCGCCACCCAGTAACGGGTCGAGTTGCAATTTGTTCACCACTTTCATCCTTGACTACTTGAATGCCGGACTTCTTGGGTACCACTTGAGTAGGACTTACCCAAGAGCTATCCGAAATAGGATAAATAATTCCCGCATCTAACCATTTAATTACCTCCTTTTTCACTACCTCCCTTAGATTAGGATTTAACCTCCTTTGTGCTTCTCTTGTGGGCTTTGCATCTTCATTGGTAATAATCTTGTGCATCACAATGGATGGACTAATTCCTTTGAGATCGGCAATTGTCCACCCAATAGCCCCCTTGTTTTCTTTCAACACCTTCAACAATGCTTGCTCTTGAGCCACCTCCAAATTAGAGGCAATAATGACCGGTAAGGTGTCATTATCCCCTAGAAAAGCATACTTCAAATGGCTTGGCAAGTCCTTAAGCTCCAAATTCGGGGGCACTTCTAACGAAGGTTTGGTGCCCGAATCGATCTCCACTGGCAAACTATCAAACTGGTGAGACCATGGTGGTCGACCCTCCTTCAAAGCTAACACATCTTGCGTCTCTTCCTCAATCTCCAAATCCAAAGCATGTACCTGTTCAGAAAAATTACAAGCACATAGTTCCATTCCATTTTGTTCATACTCACTTGGGTTGCATCCTTCAATAACATCTGTCATAAAACATTCTTCAACACCGGAATCATTAGTATTGTTAGTAAAAACATTTAAACGCATTTTCCGGTTTCCAAATGTCATGTCAACCGTGCCAAATCTACAATCAATTACCGCATGTGCGGTGTTCAAAAACGGTCGACCCAATATGACATTTTGTTGTTGTTTTGACTCGGCGGATGAGTAGTCCAATACCAAAAAATCAACCGGGTAGTAAAATTCATCAATTTTTACAATGACATTTTGAACCATTCCCCGGGGTAACTTATGAGACAAATCGGCTAAAACAACCGTTGTCTCCACCCTAGCTAGTGGACCAAAGTCATATTGATCATATAACCCACCCGGTAAAATACTCACTCCGGCTCCAAGATCTAGCAACGCCTTTGCCATTTGAAAATTTCCAACTTGAATGTTTATTAATGGCGTGCCTGGATCTTGGAGCTTAGGAGGAAGCTCCCCGTTCAAAACTGCACTCACTTGACCCGTGACATTTACCCGCTTAGGCATCTTTTTCTTTTGTTGCCTCTTTTGTGTACATAGTTCTTTTAAAAATTTTGCATATGCAGGTACTTGTTTTATTGCATCAAGTAAAGGAAGATTTATTTTTACTTGTTTAAACATGTCCCACATCTCTTCTTTTTGGGGACCTCTTGATGCAATAAAATTTTTCTTACCCGGGTCAAGTAGAGCCGATGGAAATGGGACTTGATTCGGCTCATTTTCAACTTTCTCACTCTCACTCACTTCCGGTTTTTTAACATTTATTTCTTTTTGTAAAACCGGTGTACTTTCGTCATTGTCACTTTCCTCACCCGTGACATCTTCAACCACCCCCTCGACAAAACTTGGTGACAAGTCTGCCTTAAATTCTTTCCCACTTCTTAAAACACTTACATGATTAACATTAACATTGTTACCTCGTGACGAGCCATGTGACGGATTTACCTGCGTATCGCTAGGAAGTTTGCCTTTACCTTTCTTCAACTCCGCCACATCGGTTGCCAATTGACCCATTTGAGTTGTTAATGCTTGAATGCTTTTATCACGAACTTCATCCTTTTGTATTCGTGCTTCATCAAGTTGATTTCGCCTTTGCATGTCTTGTTGCATGGCCTTAAGCATCTCCATGACCTCATTTCCGCTTGACGAATCATGACCCGAATTTCTTTGTCCAGTTTGAGCTTGCCCTTGGTAGCCACTGTTGTAACCGCCTCTATAATTCCCTTGGTTGTATTGTTGACGAGGCACAAAGTTACCTTGAGCAGCTTGAAAATTCGGGTTAGCTTGATTAGAAGCATTCCCGTATCTGAAGTTGGGATGATTTCGTAACCCGGGGTGGTAAGTGTTGGAGTTCATGTCATAGTTTCTCCCACCCCCTTGAATAGCATTCACTTCTTCACTTGGTGTTTCTTGCACACCCACTCCACAAACCTCCGCCGTGTGGCCTATCTCTTGGCAAGTACTGCAAACATTATACAATTGGTTAGAATTTTGAACATTACCTCCCTCAACTGCATGTACCTGTGGTCTTTGAATCACATGTCTTGCCCTTCTTGAAGATTGGGCCTTCCTTTTTGATGTCACCGCCATTTGCTCTAAATATGCCCAATCATCTTGTTCAAAGTTTGTACCAAAAGTACCATTTGTGATGGACATAAGATCCCGTGCATCCTCCGATGTCAAACCTTCATGAAAAGCATTTAGCAACTCCCATAGTTGGATACCATGGTGAGGGCAATTTCGTAGCATCATGTTAAACCTCTCAAATGCTTCATGAAACATCTCCCCCGACTGTTGTTGGAAACTCCTCAAGCCTCGTCTCGCATCATTAGTCTTTTGCGAACTATAAAACTCATCTAGAAAGATTTGTTGCATGTCGGCCCATGTGTAAATTGATGCGGATGGTAAAGTGTGAAACCATCTCTTTGCTTTATCTTCCAATGAAAATTGGAAAAGTACCAACTTGACATCATCCGGAGTAAACCCTTGGCCCCCAATAGTGTTGCAAATTGAATCATAAGTTTCCAAATGGAAATAAGGCTCTTCCGTTGCTAGCCCCTTGAACTTTGGTAGACTTTGAAGTGCGGTTGTTCTAACCTCAAAAGTTCTTCCATTTGCATTTTGTGGAATCACTATGGGTGATGGATTATTAGTGATAATAGGCCGAAAATGTGCCTCAATTCCCCGTACAACATCACGGTGGAGTCTTCTAGGTGCTCCCAATGGCGCTCTTGGTGGACCCATTTGCCCTTGCATTGCACCTTGTGGTGCAAATTGTTGATGTTGATTAGGATGCATCGGTTGTTGTTGGTGATTTGGCCTTTGATGTTGAGCTTGCATATTTGGAGGCCGCATTTGATTTAGTGGCGTGGGATGCTGAAACTGCAATCCTTGTGGTCTAACATGTTGCACACCAACCGGTAGTCTTGACGGATCTTGATATTGTAAAAGTGGTTGACTTGTTTGACCCGTTTGAGCTTGCGAATCCACATATGCACCTTGTCCTCCATAGTAATACCCCTCTTCATTGTACCCTCTAAACTCCTCATCATCATACCCCTCGTCATACACATCCCTTTGAAATCTTGAATTTAGATCACCTTGAAAAGATGAATGGTAAAAACCCGATTGATTAGGTGGTTGATAAGAAGATGTGGTGTGGACAATTGTCGAACCTTGTCCTTGTGGGTGAGGGATGGTAGAAGATGATTGACCCGTAGTTGGAAAAAAATGGGAAAATGGTGGAATGGTACATGATGGATTGAAGTTAAGGTTTGGATCAATTTGGGTGGAAGTTGGTTGAGTGGTATGGCTTGGTGTCTCAGGATTGGTGGACAAGCTAGGTAATGTGGTGTTGGGTGAAATGTGTGAAGAAGAAGGCATGAATGGTGAGGTCGTTTGACCCGTTGTTGGTATTTGAGAACCTTGCATTATGTTTCTTGGGGTGAACGGTGAAGTAGGTGAATCGATGACTTTGTTTCTTCGAATTAAAACTCGGTTCTTTCTCAAAGTTCTTTCAATCTCCGGATCAAACAAAAGTGGTGATGACTCGTGAGAGCCCCTAGTATGCATACACTTGATGTACCTGCACACTAAACACAACCAGTGTAAACCCGAAAATAACAAACAAAACTATTAACTTAACACACGTTGCGCACTACTCCCCGGCAACGGCGCCAAAATTTGACGTGCTTGTCGTGGTACACGTAAAATTTCCCAATTACAACTAAAGATAGTGGTAAGAAGGGTATCGAACACAGGGAGTTTGTGGAAAATGTGAGAATTAAGGTTTTGTAATTAAATTACTATTTAACAACTAAGAAAAATAAAGATCAAAGATTGTTTGTTGGTTTTGATTTAGATTTAAGAAAAGTAAACTAAATTGCTGAATTGAAATAAGATTGTGTTTATCAAATTGAGAAAGCAATGACCATCCCTGGATCCATTTCCCTTGAATCTTTATGCCAAAAGTCTCACTAGAAAGAGTTACATAGACATAACTCGTATTTGAACAAGTGTTGTGATAAAAGGGAACAAAGTACTCGGATTATATTAATGCGAGGTTGTTTCCCGATGACCAATTACTCAATTATCCAACCCAAATCCTTCCCGCAATATCCCGATTGTTAGCAACACCAAGAACATGCAATCAAGAAGAGAAATTGATAAATTAAATAACCACTACAACCAAATGTTCAAATACCATAACAATTCAACAAAGCATACCAAATTGTTATTCTAGAAATCATAAGACAAAAGCATAAATAGTTTAAAGAAAACTTCACCAAGGATGACCATTAAAGGTTTAGCCAAGCATCACCAAATGGGTCATCATAATCTTCAATCTATTGTTCATGTGAATCAAGGATAATAACCTAATGATTAGCAATGTTCTTCCACCTTAAGTTCCAGCCAAAAACTCTCTCAAAGATGATAAAAACGTTTAGGAATGGAAGGGTTGATATAAATCTTCATCAAAGTGCTCTTAAATGCATGAGTTACAAAAACTCATCAGGTCCACCGTACCCCTACTCCAGGGCCGTAGGGGAACGGTCAAAAGGCATGGCTTCAGCTGCATCAGGCTCGCCGTACCCCTACTCCAGGGCCGTAGGGGTACGGTCAGCTAGAAATCCTGACGGCATTTCAGCTCGGGTATACGGCTTAAAAAGTGTATCTGAGCCACCGTAGGGGTACGGTAATGGAGTAGGGGTACGGTAGGCTTGTTAAAATCTTGATCTTTTTACTTCTTTCCTTCCACCTCATTCCAATGCTTCCGGTCCGTTCCAAAAGCCCGTTTTCCCTCGTTTTAAGCTGCATATTTTACCTACAATCATAACAACCGTAGTTACCCAACTCCAAGCAATATCATGATTAAATGTGATTAATATAAGCGTTTTAACACTATAAAGGGTTGTTCCTTGAACCACCCGTCACGACTCCGCGCGAAGGATTGGTGGGACAGTTATAGTAAGGAAGTGGGGCAGGAACGAGTAAGAACCATGACGTGGGCTGAGTTTAAAGAGCCCTTCCTGAAGCATCATTGTCCTCAAACTGCAATTGATCGCATTCAGGAAGAGTTTCTACACCTCCGCCAGAAGAATGAAACCATTGATGAGATCACGAACATATTTCTTGACAAAATGAAGTTTTGTCCAGAATTGGTGGGAACGGAACGGATGAAGATTAACAGGTACCATGCCATGTTAAGGGCAGAATACCGGGAGTTTATCACTGCATCGAAATGCAACACATTGGGTGAACTCATCGATTGGGCTCGTGAACGAGAAACGGAATTAAAACGACAAGAACAACGGGGTGAGAAGAGAAAGGCCGAAAAGACTTGGGAGTCGCCAAAGAAGGCTAAGGGGCACGAACAAGGCAAGAAGGATCCTAAGAAGGGAGAAACACCGAGTTGTAAAACGTGTGGGAAACCACATACGGGGGAATGCCGCTTGGGGCAAAAGACGTGCTACAATTGTGGGAAGACGGGACATCCGTTTTACAAATGCCCTAGTCCGGTTCAGTTGTGTTATCATTGCTATGAACCCGGGCACTTCAAGGCGGATTGTCCCAAGCTCAAGAAGGAGGCGCCGAAAGAAGGAAAGAAGAATGAAGCTTCGAAGGCTCGTGGAAGAATGTTCCAAATCACCGCCGAAGAAGCAAAGAACCACCCCGAGGTGGTGTCGGGTATGTTACTAGTCAACAACACTCCTATGTATGCGTTGTTTGATACAGGGGCAAGTAGGTCTTTTGTGTCTACCAAAGTGATTTACCACCCCTCCTTTATCATAGAGACGTTGTCAAGCCCATTAGAAGTAGAAATTGCGGATAGTAAAAACTATTTATTACACAACGTATGTAGAGATTGTACTCTCACGGTAGAAGGGGAGGATTTTAGGGTAGACTTGGTACCCATGACAATGGGGGAATTCCAAGTGGTGATAGGCATGGATTGGTTGGCCAAACACCACACGGAATTCCGATGTAAGAATAAAACCATATACGTTACCTCACCTAGTGGGCGGCGGGTAAGTTTTATAGGGGATAGAAAGGTCGAAGCCAAGTTATGCACCTTGGTGGAGACCATGAAACATGTGCGTAACGGGGGAAGGGCATTCATGGCCTATGTGGTTGATACCACTATCACCACCCCCAAGATTGAAGAAGTACCGATTGTTAGGGAGTTTCGGGATGTATTTCCGGATGATCTTCCGGGGCTTCCTCCCGAACGTGAAGTGGAGTTTAAAATTGAATTGGTGCCCGGGGCTCAACCCGTTGCAAAAACACCATATAGGTTGGCACCCACCGAACTCCGAGAGTTGATGACACAACTTCAAGAGTTACTCAACAAGGGCTTCATTCGCCCGAGTGTGTCCCCGTGGGGAGCCCCTATATTGTTTGTGAAAAAGAAGGATGGGTCTATGCGAATGTGCATAGACTACCGGGAGTTGAATAAATTAACAATAAAGAACCGCTACCCCTTACCCCGTATTGATGATTTATTCGATCAACTTCAAGGGGCGAGTTGGTTCTCAAAGATTGACCTTCGTTCCGGGTATGGGCATTACGAGTTCCTAGTAATGTCCTTCGGGTTGACAAATGCTCCGGCCGCATTCATGGATTTAATGAATCGGGTATGTCGTTCGATGTTGGATCGTTTTGTGATAGTGTTTATAGACGACATTTTGATTTACTCCCGAAGTGAATCAGATCACGCGGACCACTTGCGGGAAGTCCTTGAGACGCTTAGAAAGGAAAAGCTTTATGCTAAATTTTCTAAGTGTGCCTTTTGGTTGAGGGAAGTCCAGTTTTTGGGGCACGTAGTGAATGAGAAGGGCATTTCGGTAGACCCTTCGAAAGTGAAGGCGGTAGTGGAATGGGTTTCTCCTAAGAACCCGAGCGAAATTCGAAGTTTTTTGGGCCTAGCCGGTTATTACAGAAGATTCATCCAAGACTTTTCAAAGGTGGCACTACCTTTGACCCGGATGACAAAGAAGAGTGAAAAGTTTGTGTGGGGCGAAGACCAAGAAAGAGCCTTTCGAATGCTAAAAGAGAAGTTGACCAGTTCGCCTGTTTTGACCTTGCCTGAAGGGTCGGATGATTTTGTAGTTTATACGGATGCCTCGCATCAAGGGTTGGGGTGTGTTCTGATGCAACGGGGGAAAGTCATCGCCTACGCATCAAGACAACTCAAACCCCATGAATGTAATTACCCAACCCATGATTTGGAATTGGGGGCCGTAGTGTTTGCGTTGAAAATCTGGAGGCATTACCTGTATGGGACAAAATGTACCATATATTCCGATCACAAAAGCCTCAAGTATTTCTTCGAACAGAAAGATCTCAGCATAAGGCAACGGAGATGGCTAGAGTTGATCAAGGATTATGATTGTGACATCGTGTACCACCCGGGCAAGGCTAATGTGGTGGCCGATGCTCTAAGTCGGAAGGAATACCCACCCCCGATTCAAGTTAAGGCCTTGGGTGTTGTAATTGCACCTACCCTTTTGGGTGAGATACGAAAGGCCCAAGTCGAGGCTTTGCAAGCCAATGACCCAAAGAAGATAAGAATGAAAGGGATGATAGACAAGTTGGAAGAGAATGCGGATGGGATGAAGACCCGATATGGGCGGGTATGGGTCCCTTGGACATGTGAAGTCAAGACTTCACTACTTGACAAAGCCCACAAGTCCCGGTTCTCAATCCACCCGGGGGCGACCAAGATGTATCGGGATTTAAAGAAAGACTATTGGTGGCCGGGAATGAAGCGCGACATCGCTAAGTATGTGGAGAAATGTTTGACCTGCTCTCAAGTCAAAGCCGAACACCAAAAGCCTTACGGGAAATTACAATCACTTGAGGTCCCGGTGTGGAAGTGGGAGGAGATCACTATGGATCTCGTGACAAAACTACCAAAGACAAGGAAGGGTTATGATGCGATTTGGGTAGTGGTGGACCGACTCACTAAAAGCGCTCACTTTTTGGCTATCCGGGAGGCCTACACCTCCGAACGGATGGCAGAAATTTATGTGAATGAGATTGTATCCCGGCATGGTGTACCCGTGTCTATTGTGTCGGATCGGGACACTCGATTCACGTCCCGGTATTGGAGGAGGTTCCAAGAAGAAATGGGTACGAAGTTGTTGGTTTGTACCGCCTACCACCCCCAAACTGACGGACAAACTGAAAGAACCATTCAAACCCTCATAGATATGTTGAGGGCATGTGTCCTAGATTTTGGGGGAAGTTGGGATGAACACTTACCATTAGTGGAATTCTCGTATAATAATAGCTATCACAGTAGCATCCAAATGGCACCATTTGAAATGTTATACGGGAGAAAATGTAGAACCCCGGTGTGTTGGGGAGAAGTGGGTCAGCGGGAGTTAGCTCCAAGTGATTTGGTAGCTCTCACTAACGAAAAAATTAGCCTGATACGGGCTAGAATTCAAGCCGCTCAAGACCGACAAAAGGCGTATGCGGATCGTAGAAGACGCCCGATCGAATTTAAAGTGGGAGATTTTGTGTTATTAAAAGTCTCCCCTTGGAAGGGCATTATCAGATTTCGTAAGCGCGGGAAGTTAGGCCCGCGTTATATAGGACCCTTCAAAATTTTGGCACGAGTCGGGCAAGTGGCTTACCGGTTGGAGCTACCGCCATCCTTGAGTGGGATCCATGACACCTTTCATGTGTCCCAGTTACGGAAGTGTCTCGCAGATGAAACCGCGTACGTGCCTCTTGAAGACATAGAGGTAGACGATAAGTTGAATTATGTAGAAAAACCGGTAGCTATAAGAGATTCCAAGGTGAAGCGGTTGCGAAATAAGACCATAAACCAAGTTTTGGTTCAATGGCAACATCGGAAGGGTTCAGATCTTACGTGGGAATCCGAGGAAGAAATGCGGAAGCACTATCCTACTCTATTCGGTACGTATCTAGGTTTCGGGGTCGAAACCTCTTCTAAGGGGAGTAGACTTGTAACACCCCAAAAATGTTAACTAATAATAATAGTATGGTGGAAATTATATATAATTATATACCTATGTGTATAAGTGTATAAGTATGAGTATGTATGTATGCGTATATATGTATGTATGTAGGTGTTGTACCCCTAGTTGTAAGTGGTGCATTGGTAATTGTACATTTGACAAACATAAAATTTACCAAGTTAGTCACTTGGGTAAATTCGTAGAAACTTAACTAATAAAGAGGGAGGGGTTAAATGTGAAATGACACACACTTGAGGGGTGGTTTGGGGAGAATTAGAAGAGATAATATTATGAGGGATTAAAAAAGAAAGAAAGAAAAAGAGAAAAGAATAGAAACGCAGAGAGAGAGAGAGGAAGAAAGGGGTGACAAAAAGGTTCTCCATAACAGCCCCTATAGCTAAGATTAAGTGAGAAAAACACCTCTAATTCCCTGCATGTTCTTGGATTATTAACCCTCTTGTGGTGCTAATCTCATTGGTAAGTTGTATGATTTATTTTGGTAGAGTTTGGAAGTAGTTTGGTAGGATTCCATAATCATGTTGTGATAATTACTTCTTGTGGTTAGGAAAGCATGCTTGTTATGTGTAGTAGTGTAAAATTGAAGAGATTGTATGTTAATTGCTTGTAATAGGGCTGAATTGAGAATGTGTTAAGTGGGTGTTGGGATGAAGGTTTCTGTTGACTTTTAAAAAGTCAAACAGAACCTTAATCTCATAAGAACTCAATTGATTATGCTTATTGTTAAGAAATTCATAAAGATTGTAAGTATAAGTATAGAATCGGGAATGTTGTGTCATGGAATGGTATAGCCACTTGAATGTAGGAATATGCACACCAATTGTATGATGAAACGCCTAGTAACTTAGAATAGGTGAAATTGTGGGAAAATACATGATAATTGTGATGGTAGATGTTGTAGCTATGTGGTTATGTTAGTTTATCTACCTTGTACCAAGAATGGTAAAGGGTAAAGTGCAAAAAGCTAAAGTATGAATTCCTTCGCTATGTAGGTGTGAAGGTGGAAGGTACAAGCGGTTACAAGGAGCAAGGTGCGCACGATAAAGGTAAGTTGGTTACTACCAACTACGTAGTCTAATGAGTATGTTAGTCATAGTTGTATGTATGCATTTTGTGATTGAATTTGGTAGAATGGAAGTAACATGAAGTATCCTTGTGGCTACACAAGGGTATAAATTGGTGGAATGGTTTAAATGGTGGAAGCACCCTTAATGGGTCAAAATAGTAGGAACACCCTCGATGGGTCAATATGGTGGAAGTACCCTTAACGGGTCAAAATAGTAGTAATACCCTTAACGGGTCAAAATGGTAGAAGTAAGGATTTCATTATGGACCCATGGACTTCTTAGATCCCTTGGACAAGACGATCATATGGTTTATAACCTACTAAACGTTTGCCTTGTTGATTTGTAATAGGTAAAGCACATGAATGAAGATCAAGTCTCAAGCAAGGATGGGTTATGCATGCTCGCGTTCTTTTGGGTTGGGTACCATGGTTATATTAGGATCTTGGAGTCTTTTAAACAGTTGTTAATGTTTTGTAGATGGTTTTGAATATGGGTCAAAGATTCGCATGGTAGCCAACTTAGGCTTTGTCTTTTGTAAACTTAACTATTGTCGCCAAGGTTGTTGGCACGTTGTTGGACATGACGTTTTGGATATATATAACTATGTATATAATGGATGTTTATATATTGTCTATATGTTTTTAAAAAAAAAAAAAAATCGAGTCCTTACAATACTAAGGTCTTGTCGTCCGATAATATATTTTTAACGCCCGACTCGACTCACCACACCGTATATTTACTTTCCCATTAAGTAAATATACTAGAATTTCGTCGAGCCGAACATATATATATATATGTATGTATTTTCCTCGTTATGTCCATACGTTCGTTTAACGTTTTTAATCGTTAGATTATTTACGTTATATTTTCTCCCACGAATATTTTTCCAACACTTAGGAAAGTGTTATGTAAAATTTTCACCCAAGTTATATATATTTTAACTCCTTAAAATATATTTTTACTCAGCTTGACGTAATGATATTTTTCTCGTTTGTCCGCTTTTACGTCTTAGTTCGTTAACACGTCCAAGTCCGATTTCTTAACTTATATGTGATTATATAGTTAATCTTTTTCCAAGTCTTCCAATATGTGTTTTCTAGAAGTATTATTCAACTTTCTAATTCCCAACACATATTACTTGGAAGTTTTATAAACACTTTTATATTTTTAACACAAAACTTGACAACTTATATACAAAAATGTTCCAACACTTTTATATTCCCATTTATATAAAAGTGTCCATTTCTATATAAGTTCTCCCAAGTTTTAGTTTGTCTAACATTTTTTATAAAAACCTTTGTTTTTATATAAATCCATATGTTAGAAAAAGTCCATATATTTAGAAAACTCCATTTCATAAAAATACACCTTTATACAAAATACATGTGTATGTTCACTAGTGTTTACCACTTTAACAAGTCTTATATCCTTAAGTTAAGATGATTAAAATCACTTTCAAGTTCATCCAAGTTTCATTAACAAGTGTTACCCGAATCACCATTTTTCTTCAAGTGTTCACGATCTTAGTAAAAACTACAAGAATACCTAACATCCATCACTAAACTTTCAATTTATTCACACTAACTAAACACCATTTTAGTCTTTAAAAATCATATGTTTTATCATGAAAAGCTTAATCAAGTTAACCCCTTGTACAACTTGCTTCAAGCTAATAAACATAAACTTTTAAAGACAAGAACAAGATCAAGAATACTTACAACTAGCACAAGGCTAGGGAAGCTAACAATGCTTGATTTTGATGGAGTTTAGTGTGTTCTTCCTATGTGGTTTAGCTCCTAGCTTGAAACACACAATGGGGGTTTGGATGATGGATGTTTAGTGAAGGAATTTGAAGTGTTTGGAACTTGAAAGAATGTGTGTGTGTGTCTTGATAACCCACGGCTCAATGAAAGAAAAAAAAGAAGAGTTTTTGCTTGTTTTGATCAAGTATAAGGTCACATGATCTCTTATAATCTTCCCATGATCTTCCCAAGATCACATACAATCTAACTTGGATCCAAAATCCCTTAAAACATGGAGATATTTGTACTAGTTAAATCTTGTGTGGATTTGTTCTTCTTGGGTTAGTTTTGGTCGTGGGTTTTGCTAGCCAAGGAGAGGATTTTGTTTTGATTTCAAGGACACAATAATATCTACCATGATCTATCTTAGATTTACAAGGATTGTGAGTGTACTAGAGTAATATTTGCATGATCTTGGGATGATTTTTCTTGTGTGTTGGCCGAGATTTTTAAAGGGAATCGATGGATTTCTCAATCTCACAAGGACACACAATATCTTATAAAAACCTTATCATATCTTCACACAATCTCTAAAGATCACAAAGATCTATTATTAGATCTAAATCCCATAAATCTTGGATATGTTTGTACCATGTAATCTTTGATAGATTATGGTAGGGTATTTTGGCCGATTTGTTGAAGGATTTAAAGGATTTTTATGAATCTTGTAAGGACATGTGATCTTTATCATATCTTACATAATATCTCATCAAGATTTTCCTTAGATCCTCATGGATTTACTTGTACAAAGAGATCTTGGACATGGTTATGGACCGACTCCCGATGACCCCGCGGATCATCGTAACGACTCCCGATGATTCCCAGAATCATCATACCGACTCGACTGACCCCGTTAAGAACGTAATATGCATGACTCGCTAAGGTAGACTTACTAGTTTAGTCAACGTTACTAACCTGAGTTTGCCGGGTGTCACATCATCCCCCTGTTGAAAGAATTTTCGTCCCGAAAATTGCCCAAGGCCCAAAAAGGAAGAGACGAAAGAGAAGAAAAATTTTCCGGTTGCCACATCATCCCCCTGTTGAAAGGAATCTCGACCCGAGATTCATTCAGCTTCAGCAGAGACATGCCTTGATTCGAACGCGCGTTTAGGAAATAAATGGGGATACTTAGCCTTCATTTGATCTTCCCGTTCCCACGTGAACTCCAGTCCACGATCTGAGTTCCAACGGACTTTAACAATGCGGATTTTACTCCGGCGAAGGCTACGGATTTTATAGTCAAGAATTTCAACCGGTTCCTCCTCGGCATAGCTCTTTTGACGATCCCGAGCTGCTGCCAAGCGGTTACGGATTTGTACGATCTTCTCGGAAGTCTCGTACACAAGTTCCGGGCCGGTGAGTTGACTCTCACCCACCTCGGCCCAACAAAGAGGAGACCGGCATTTCCGCCCGTAAAGAGCCTCGAACGGAGCTGCCTTGATGCTAGAATGGTAACTGTTGTTGTAGGAGAATTCCACCAACGGTAGATGACTCTCCCACCCCTTGCCAAAATCGATCACACATGCCCGAAGCATGTCTTCTAGCGTTTGGATTGTCCGCTCACTTTGACCGTCAGTTTGCGGATGATACGTTGTGCTCATGTCTAACTGAGTACCCAGAGCCTTATGCAAGGATTTCCAGAAGTTAGAGGCGAACCGAGGATCACGATCAGAAATAATAGAGACAGGCACCCCGTGCCGAGAGACCACTTCCTTGAGATATAACCGTGCCAGACGCTCGAGGCCATCGGTATCTTTGATAGCGAGGAAGTGTGCAGACTTTGTCAACCTATCGACAATTACCCAGATCATGTTACAACCACTGGGCGATTTCGGGAGTTTGGTCACAAAGTCCATCGTAATCCGCTCCCACTTCCACTCAGGAATTTCAGGCTGTTGCAGAAGGCCGGATGGCTTTTGGTACTCGACCTTGACCTTGGCACAGGTCAAGCACTTGCTCACGTACGAAGCCACGTCCGCCTTCATGTTCGGCCACTAATAAAGTATCTTTAGGTCTTGATACATCTTATCGGAGCCAGGGTGAATAGAATACCGGGACTTGTGAGCTTCATCAAGAACGAGCTCCCGCAAGCCCCCAAATAAAGGAACCCAAATACGTTCAGCGAAATAGTGTAACCCATCGGACCTGAGCTCAAGGTGGCTATCAGCACCATGCATGGTTTCAGCTTTAAGGTTTTCCTCCTTCAAAGCTTCTTGCTGCGCTGAACGGATTCGATCAGGTAAGCCGGAATGGATGGTGAGCTGAAGAGCTCGAACACGACGAGGTTTAGCCGTTTCCTTCCTGCTCAAGGCGTCTGCGACCACATTCGCCTTGCCCGGATGGTATTTAATAGCGCACTCGTAATCGTTAAGAAGCTCGACCCAGCGACGCTTTCTTATATTCAACACCTTCTGATCAAAGATATGCTGGAGGCTCTTGTGATCGGTGTAAATAGTGCATTTGGTACCGTACAAGTAATGCCTCCAAATCTTTAAAGCAAAGACTACAGCACCCAATTCCAGATCATGGGTGGGGTAGTTTTTCTCATGAACTTTGAGCTGACGAGAAGCATAGGCGATGACCTTCTCGCGCTGCATCAATACACAACCGAGACCCCGGATAGAGGCGTCACAATAAACCACAAAATCATCCGTGCCCTCAGGCAAGGACAAGATAGGAGCAGAACAGAGTTTAGCCTTTAACATCTGGAAGGCCGACTCCTGCGAATCACCCCAGTCGAACTTCCTGTCCTTCTGGGTAAGCGAGGTGAGGGGTTGAGCGATCTTCGAAAATCCCTCGATAAAACGACGATAATAACCTGCAAGACCCAGGAATTGCCGCACCTCAGATGGCGTCTTTGGTGCTTCCCAGTCTTTAATGGCTTTAATCTTAGCTGGGTCAACGTGAATTCCTTTCTCATTAACTACATGACCAAGGAACTGGACTTCACGCAACCAGAAGCTGCACTTAGAAAACTTGGCGTACAACTGTTCCCGCCTCAGGAGTTCCAAAACAAGACGCAAGTGTTCCTGGTGGTCCACCTCGTTCTTGGAATAGACTAGAATATCATCAATGAAGACAATCACGAACTTATCAAGATAACGCTTACAAACACGGTTCATCAGATCCATAAAAATGGCCGGTGCATTGGTGAGACCAAAAGGCATGACCAAGAATTCGAAATGGCCATAGCGAGTTCGAAAGGCGGTCTTCGGAATGTCAGCTTCTTGAACCCTCAACTGATGGTACCCCGACCTCAAATCGATCTTCGAATAGAAACTAGAACCCTGAAGCTGGTCAAATAAGTCATCGATGCGAGGAAGAGGATAACGATTCTTGATGGTAACCTTGTTCAATTCCCGGTAGTCGATACACATCCGTAGGCTTCCGTCCTTCTTCTTGACAGACAAAATAGGGGCTCCCCACGGGGACGAACTAGGTCGAATGAAACCCTTCTCTAACAGCTCCTGCAACTGGTTTGACAACTCCTGCATCTCGGGAGGTGCAAGCCGATATGGGGCTCGGGCAATAGGGGCCGCACCTGGAGCAAGTTCAATACCAAATTCGACCTGACAATAAGGCGGAAGACCAGGTAAGTCTTCAGGAAATACATCGGGAAAGTCACGGACAACAGGAATATCTTCAATCTTCTTCTCTTCTTCAGACGAAACCGAAACAAGTGCCAAAATGGCAGAATACCCCTTCCGAAGATACTTATAGGCTTTCATACACGAAATGATACTCAATGGGACCCCGCTCTTCTCACCGTGCACCAACAGAATTTCTCCATCAGGGAGAGGAAGACGAATGACTTTATCAAAACAAACGATCTCAGCATGATACAGAGACAACCAGTCCATACCCACGACAACATCGAAACTACCCAAGGACACCGGCATAAGATCAATAGGGAAGGAATAACCCAACAACTCAAGGTGACACTCCCTAAGGACGTGCGTCGCCTCGACTTTCTTACCATCAGCCAATTCTATCAAGTACTTAGCCTCTAAAGGTGTAGGTACCCTATCAAGCAATTGGCTAAACCCAAGAGATATAAAACTCTTATCGGCACCGGAATCGAATAAAACCGTAGCATAGCGATTATCGAGAAGAAACGTACCAGTAACAGTGTCAGGATCCTGTCGAGCCCCGCTCGAACCAATCACGAAGGCGCGAGCATTCCTGCCTCCGCCCCCATTGTTTCCATTACCCGACCCGTTCATCCCAGCCTCGCCCTGCTTCAACTTGGAGCATTCACGCTTGTAGTGACCAAGTTCACCACAATTGTAGCACCCCTGCTTACCCTGGTTTCCCTGGGGAGCAGCAACATGAGGAGCCGGAGTAGGTGTGGCAGGAGGGTTCCGGTTACCCTGAAGGTTAACCCTGCAGTCTTGGGCCACATGCCCGGCCTTGTTGCACCGGCGACAATGGTTCTTGTCGCAACGACCAGTATGATGGAACCAACATCATTCACACTTCGGCAACCTCCCCTGATAACCCCCCGTTTTCTGTTCAGACGACGATCCCCCAGTATCAGACTTCCTTACCTGCTGAGGCTGAGCCGAACTCGAGCCTTTCCCCACAGCTTCCCACTTCCGCTTGTTACTATCAGGAGCCTTCACAGTAGCGCCTCGAGGAGGCAAGACCCCTTCAGCCACCTTCATGTTGGTCAGCCTGTGAGCCGACCGAACCACCTCAGAATAAACAGTGAGATTACCCGCAGCAACCAACCCTGCAAACTCCGGTACCAACCCAGCGACATAATGTTCAATCCTTCGGTATTCGGGTGCGTGCAGATCAGGGCACAACACCGCCAACTCATTGTGCCTAGCAGTGTAAGTTTCAATCTCGGACCCCACCATCTTATGATTCCAGACTTCGTGCTCAAGCTTTTGGATTTCATCCCTCGGGCAGTACTCGTTTTTCAGCAACTGAATGAACTCCGCCCAAGGCATAGCGTGGGCTTCCCCAATACCCATAGTCTGGGTGGTGGAGTTCCACCAAGTCAGAGCTTGACCCTCCAGGGTCGCAGAAGCATATTTCACCCGGTCGCCTTCCGGGCAGCTGCACATCGAGAAAACCGACTCAATTTTCTCCAACCAGCGGAGCAGTCCCACTGCCCCTTCAGTGCCACTAAAGTTGTGGGGCTTGCAATCCATAAACTTTTTGTAGGAACACTGGGGTGGAGGAGGATTGACAGCACCACCTGGAACAGACACGCAGGTGAGAATCAAGAAAAGGTACAGTACCCCAGAACAAGATAAAATAGGCGAGAATCGACGTACCACCGATAGCATTATGAGCGGCTTCAAATGCAGCCAGAGCAATATTCACGTGCTGCTGCATCAGGTTATCCAACTCCGCTTGGGTCATATTAATGTTCCCACGGCCACCGCCGCCACCACGGCCGCCAGCACGACCGCCAGCACGGCCGCCTCTGCGACCTCCACGAGCTCCCGACATCTTCTGTCATAGCATAAAACAAAAGATTTAGGCTTGCCCGTGGTATAACCCATTAGGAATTTCAAGAAACTAGACCGAGCCCAGTTCGGGTCCATTCGTTCAAGCCCAAAGTCCGCCAGGGATCCCGTGCATCACAGTTTATGATCTCGTGTGCACCCGACATGATAAACTGTTCTACATGGTCCTCCGGGCGCGCTTTAAGTTTGAAGTTCAAGTCACCGAACACTAGCGCCCAATCATGATATTATCATAAGTACAAGTACAAGATAGTATGCATAAGAACGAGCGTGTTCATTAGGGCGTAGAAGGGAGATGTCCAAGTCCAATAGTATATCGTTCGCCATCGAATCATAGTAAGGATGAGTCAAGAAATAGGATGATAAAGAGTAAATAGATGATGTAGCGTAGAAGATGACGACACCGACACCCCGACAAGTCATATCGTTACTCACTTGTTAAGACTAGACTAATTGTGACCGTCTAGTGTGTGCGACTCAGTTATAGACTAGACTCTACATGCAGTCCTAGTTCACTATAACCGTTGGCTCTGATACCAATCTGTCACACCCTCAAATTCCACGTGCGGGGTTTTACCGCGAGGCGCGTGACACACCAGGATCTCAGTCAACGATCACAATAAACATACAACAAACATGCATTCATAAATA